>JACJUM010005601.1:4357992-4370203 GCA_020976665.1 Heortia vitessoides | reverse complement strand
TTAAGTAATATTTTATCTCTCTAATTACCATGTAATTTCTTTATAGTATATTATAGTATATTTTACCATTCTATATAGTTTATTAAACTATCCGCTCTTACCTGGAACAAAACAAAAAATAAACATAAAACCATAAAAACATACAAATCGCCTTACTACATTAATGGACAACTGTTTTACAGATGTAGAGTTTACTAGTGACTATATAAGGTTTAATATTGCTAAATAAGACTTTTGCATAATTTCACTCCTCGTGCAGCGGCAGCATAAAGCAAAAGTGTTAAGTATATTCTAAATATATAAATGTAAATGATACAGTCAAATAATTAAAACAAAGTGCTGCTTACTTATTGCTAAAAGACTATCTGCTCGGTTTCTGAGTCCTTTCAGCCATTTAGTCGACAAAAGGTGATAAATGAACCAACCGCACATTTATATACATTCGTCATCGTCATAGCAACCGTAGAGCGAACCCTGCTCAACATAGGCCTCCCTCAAAAAGGGGGAAGATTGCCCATAATTGCCGCGCTGGGCGTGCGTCGTGGCATTAGTAAAGCGCAGTTTCGCAACGGGAATGCTGCTCCCCGTCAACACCATCTATCGGTTCCAGAATATAAGTGTTACGATACCTGGTGGAGGGGAAAGTACTATTCTACTCTGCTGGTACCCCTCGGCTACTCGTACTGATATATATTTATTTAAGAATATAGCCTCTGTGACTCGCTTATATAGCTTACTTTAATTAAGATCATTTAAAACTAAAGCAATCATGAAACCGGTTGCCGCAAAGTAGCCGTAACGACGCACAAAAATGTAAAAAAAAAAATGCGTTTTAAAGCTGTTAAAATAATAGTTTTTATAAATTGTAGTCACGTATTATGAAATGTAGATTTCATTCCTCCATAGATTTCATTAATATTATCCCGAGGGAGACTTTTCCAGTCACAGACTATATAATTCCCAATAATTCAAGTGATATACAATACACGCACTGGCAAGAGCTGCGTAAAACACTCATAGACGAGAGACGATTTGACTAGAACCGCAGGATCACGGTGGATGAAGGCCTCATACAAACGCTAACGAAAATCACTTCGGTGGACCTCCTATATCCAGCAATAGACGTCTTATGATGAAAAAATGTAAAATTTTATCAATATCAATTTACCGGCGAAACCTAACAAAAGGCTATTCGTTTTGTAAACATTTCACAGACATATTCTCGCATTTATTATACTCGTGGGCATACAATGAGGGAATAATGAAAATAATATGCACATTAATTTATTATGACGTGCATTAACCCTTTTTGGCAATGGCCGCACGTATCGTTTGTGGACACCTTTTGTATTTTTAAGTTTAACGAGGCGAGCTAAATTTTTTTTTGCTTATACTTTTCCTACTATTATGAGGATCATAATTGCAGCTGCTAACAAAACATAGTCGTTATTTTTAATCGGAATAAAGGTCGTATAATAAAACTACTACTTTAACGGCTTAAAAAAGTGGTTCTTCAATTTTTTTCATTTTTTTGCTCGACGAATGTTCTAAAGAATGAAGAGATTCGTGAACAAAACGTCGAACAAGAAATGTACAAAGTTACGTAATGTAGGATTCAGATGTGTCTCGAACCTGCAATTTTCTCTATCCAGGATTACTGACTATGCCTGCACTACCGTTGTGAGTGACTTAAGTAGACAACGTTGAAGGTAATAATAACCTGCAAGAATGAAGAGAAAGACTTTTCAGACGCTGACTTTTCAGGACAGAAATACTTAAAAAATACGATTTGTTTTCTAAGGTACTAAGTTACAGCGGTAGTACTACCCTTACCTGCCCTGCTGCCCATCCCTGCCCTGTGCATTAAGGGTCCGCTATTTTGCCATCAGTCGTCTCGTACGACATATATTACAGAGGGAGGGGCAAATCTAAACTGCCGGTACCCCGCGGTTTCAAATGAACTATCAATCACTCTAAATGTAAACCAGAAGTCTATGTCAAATCCCCTGTAGGCCGCCAACCGCTTACATATCGATGACTAAGTGATTAATATTAAAGGAATTTGTCATGTATTGATGAATTAATTAACATGAATGTTTAATAAACATGTATAGATTGTGATCAATGAAACAATTTAATAATAGTGTGGGTTAAGTTCGACTGGCTTAACGGCGCATTTGGCAGCGTCCTTATCTGATGTGACAAGGTTCGTAAGTTCAATCCCCACCTAGGGCAATATCTGTGTTTTGTCTATGTTTGGGTGTTATATGTATTTGAGTATTATGTTTGTAATTTCTTCTTTGCCTGATATCCGTAACACAAGTGGCTTAAGCTACGTATATATTATGAATTTTATTACTGTTTTTGTGTAGTGAAGTATCGGTAGAAAAGAATAACACCTCCCCATGTACCAAGTGTCGTAAGAGGCGAATAAGGTACCAGAACCGACAGATGGCGGAATATCCATTCGAAACAACGAAGTTGAAAGTACCAAGGCGGGGATGGGCAGCAGCATTCCTATCACGAAAGTTGCGCGTTGTGATTGCCAACAAGCTAGCCCAGCGCGGCAATTATAAGCAAAATCCTCCATTGATTGGGAGGCTTATGTCCTGCAGTAGACTTCCAATAGCTGATATGATGATTTATTTTTTTTAATAGTAGGTATTATATGTAATATGAAATTTCGTCTCTATTAAAACGAGTAACTAAATCACAGAGAAATTGTATTTAGCCTGCGTGGTTTTTTCAGGTTCACAATAAACTCTCTGCCTAGTTTATCCAAATATGCCGTCCCTGCCAAATTCATCCAGATATGCCGTCTCTGTCAAGTATATCCAGCCGTTCAGGCTTAGAAGAGTGATATCCATCCAAACTTTCACATTTATAATATTAGTAGGATCATAGCAACTGTAGGACGTCCAGATGGTGGTGAATTCAGGTCAAGATTCTTTCATTTTCTTTTCAAGAATTTCATTTACCCCAAGAAAGTGAGAAATTGGGCCCTAATTGCCCCGTTGGTGTGGTGGCAATCGCAGAACGTAGGTTCGGGTCGGGAATGCTGGTGCCCATTCCCGCCTCGTTATATTGGGCCCACGTTTTTTTGGATGAATATACCGCCATCTCTCGGTTCCAGTATCTCAGTCGCATCTTATGACACCTGGTGCAGAGGTTGTATTCCACTCTGCCGATACCCCACGAAATTAATAGGATGAGTAGAACATTTCAACATGAGATTAAGATTTATAAAGCAAATCAAGAAAAATATTCTCGTCTAGTCGGCGAAAAAGACCTGGTGTCCCTCCCTCGGGGGTTTCCTCAGCAAACGCAAGTCTATACCAGGCGTATATCGGATCGCGTGCAGAATACTGTACTGTAAATTTATTGTCAAAGGCAAGTTCATTTGCGCTATGTATTGGGAATTTTAGAATTCAGCGCAGCGATTTATGCGCTTTCAGCTGCGCTTTACCAATTTTGTGCAGGCAAACAGATGTTTAACTGACCAATCATCACCAAGACATCTTAAACAAAAGTTTGTTACTTGCTATATATATTTATTTGTAAAGATTAAAGATATGAACAACAAATCTATACTTCATAATCGATAATAAAACAATATTTTGCGAGTAACACGGTTCAACGTTATTCTTTGTTAATTTGACGGACTCGATAGAGCAGATGGTACTTGGCGTAGAATTTAACTCGCCAGCCCAAGGGATTAAGGAGTCGAATTGGCAATCGGTTGTCTGCTTAACGCGTGTAACTGATAGCCCATTTGATGTGGTAAAATTATCGAATGCCTACTAGCCTTCAATGTCCAGGTCATACGCACACGACCGATCTTATTGGATATCTATGATATGATAATGAGTAATACTCTCTGTAATACAGAATAAAGTTTTAGCACGCGAGCTGTCTTAAAAAAACAAATTAGCACAACAATAGAAATATATTTATATTTTTTAATGCCTAACCTGATAAATAAATGCTTAAATATGGTTCGCGGGATGGTAAACGGCTCTGCAAAAGCAACGCAACGCTTAAAAAATATCTTACAAGCATATTACTAGCCTTACGACTTGAAAATATTATATTGCATTATCTAGTAATTACACGGCCTAACTCACCCTTCAAATAGGAGCAGAACAATCTAGAAAACCTCTTTATAAGATTCACCTCTAGTGTATTTGATACGGACCCGATGGCGCTGATGATAGTAATCCTATCTTATGTGACGAGGGTTCGATCCCCACCAAGGACAAATATTTATATGATGATATTTGTGCTTGTTCTGTGTCTGGGTGTTGAAATATGAATTTAAGTATTATATTTAAAATTTCTATTGTCTGATGTCCGTAACACAAGTTGTTTAAGCGACTTACCACGGAGTCAGGTCAATGTATGAGATGTGCGAATTTACCTATATAACTAATGAATAATAATAGTTAAAGTGTATAAAAAGTTTTAATGTGTAAAACAGTGCATTGACAACTTTAATTTAACTTTAATTCAAACTACACGAAATAGGTTTTTAAAAACAAAAACAAACTTCCAGAAACGGTACTTAACTTGTCCATTTTTGTCAACTTGTCTCGTTGTTCGTACGACGTTTGAAGGGGACAATGTAAAATAGTTCCAATTTACATCCAAACGGTTTAAATAAACTTCAGTATAATGTTACAAAATCGTTGTGATGAGCTACGAGAAAAGAACGGGTAGAATTCAAATGTTATTCTAACAAAGTTCAACTTTAAAGCTGCAAAATAAGGTTAATAGTATAGAAAAATCGAATGCACAATACAAAGAAGTTTAATTTAATTACTTTTTTTCGAGGCAAGTCGATGGAGAAACAGTTTTCTTCGTCCGTGCCTGATAAGGCTGCGTTCAGCCGTTCTACGGTTTGCACAATGAGTCGCCAGTAGGGTTGTCAGCAGGGGACTTCCATTGGATGTAAGATTAAACTAAAGTTAATTATGATAATTTTACAAGAGGTAGACTTGATATTCATATGGTCTTAAATCCCTTGCTTCCGTGAGTTAAAAAAATTTAACATAAATGTCAAATTTCGTCGCTGTGCCAGAACAGCGACGAAATTTATTTATTATGTATCTCAATTAACAACTCGATTTGTAAAGTACTTGTGTATTGAAGATGCAACGCTGAAAGATCCGTTTTTAGGCTTAAATTGTGATCTGTTTTTGTTTATTTAAATTGAAGTGTTAATTCTACTAACATAAAAATACCCCATCCATATAATCACCACCATCAGCCGTGTGAATTTCTCTGGTGGACAAGGATAAAGTTTGAGATTAGTACTGTACGAAATTTTTACTCGTTATTTTCAGGCGTGATATCGATCGCAGAGCGTAGCTTTGTGGTGAAGATATCGCTACTCGTTCCCTCGTTTGGATATGGATATGGCAGCATCGCCACGCATTGTTTATGGTAAACTACCTCAGTCACCTCTGTCGGTACCATCTATTCTATGAATTTGCTCTTAAAATGTTTTTGGTACGTATAATACAAAAACTAATAACATACCAACCCTAACAAGACTATGCCGCAACCACAAAGAAACAATATTCTTACTTATGTTTAAAAACGTGTCCCGGGAAATTGTGGGCTCTCCTTTCTTTTATTCGGAAGGTGCTGATTTATTGCGCGAACTACGTCGCGGTCGGGAAGTCAGGGAATTTGTTTACTTACACAATTGTTAGTAAATCAAATACCTCTTTCCTAGTTTTTTCTTTTCAGATCATTGGTAACGATGTCGTTGACGTGAGAAATGGTTTATTAAGACCATTCTACTTTAATTTTATGGTATTTCACATAAAGATAGAGAACCTTGCACCTCTACTAGTTTTAATACGTTGGTTTGTTAGCGCTAACCACTAATTTATCAACAGGCGTTGATGAAATCTGTTTTGGTTCTTTTTAACCACAAGTTCTTTCTTTACTAGTCTATGTTGAAAAATAAGCAACGGTCCGAGTAATACAAAGCGTCACCGCTGTAGACGCTCTTAATATCATAAAGATAACAATAGCGCATTGCCATCCTTGTGACTTGAAAATATTAAATCACATTGCTTCATGATTTCACTGCTTTATTTACCCTTTAGTCCGGAACAAAGCAATGCGAATACTGCTTTAGTTGGTTGCTCTACCTTTCTGATGGTTGTATAATCAGACTGCAGTAGACTAATTCAAAGATCTGTCTAATACCGGCAGACTAACAAGCGCAGCATTAGACGTCCACCCACAATGACAAATGACCTTACTAATCGGCAGAATCGCTCTGGACACAGGTCACTTACAACCAGTCCTATTGAAGAACATTTGGGGAAATCTATGTCCAGCAGTGGACGTCCTACAACTGGTGTGATAATAATAAATAAAAGTATTTATAGTTATGCTTAGCGATCCCACTCCAACCGACTTAATAGTTATTTGCGTCCGACTAATCTTGTTTTCTATTTAAAGTCTCTTTAAATATGCATATAGAGCAATTGGATTGGCAGTCAGGCTTCACGGTGTTCTCGACATGCAAAGGTTAGTTTCGACTATAGCTAAATACACCGTCAAATGTGACCTTTACGTCAAGTTAAAGTTAGATTGTAAGTTGATATGTCAGGCAACGAATTAAGCTATAATGCCATTTTAGCAAAAGCGGTCATGTTCGAGTTGAAACGGTGTTTTCTTTTATTGAACGCGGAACTCTTCGTTTACATTATTTTATGGCTTGTTGTAGTGCAAAAGATTTCACCCGATTTGAAAAATGATTTCAGTGTTAGATAGTTCATTTATCAAGGAAGGATATAGCTATATATAGCTTTACATGAAGACCATTAGAAACGGAATATCAACAAAAATGTTATGAAAACTCAGATCTTTTTAAGAGCTCGCGTATACAGTTGAAGTACTGTAGTAATTTGCGTAATGTACAAAGCATTGGCATACGTTTTAGATTACGTTGCATTTGACCTGCCCTATTTCGGATGGTTATACCGCCATCTCTCGGACCCACTGTACCAGGTATTCAACAATACCTGGTACAGTGGAAGGTACTATTATATATAATTTGCCAGTACCCTACGGTCACTGATAACCCACATAAATACTCCACAATCCAGTGCTAGTAAGTGAGGAGAACAAATATTAATGTTTTAAAAACATGACGTTGAAAAACTCTGAATAAACCAACCTCAAGTTTACGTAAACATTTTTGATGGATTGAATGTAGACTGAATCACGTTGGAAAATATTGGATGACGTCATTGGCTTTCAATCGCAGTCGACAAGGGTGTTTGAAGGGTCATCTTTAATTTTCTTCTCTTATCTATCATACTTAAATAAATGTAGCTCGACTATAATGATAGCTGTCAACGTTTTTTTAAATTTATTTAATTAGGTTTCTTTATCTTAATTTTATTTTAATTTTATATAATACGTTTTATTTCAATAAACCTTACAGATTTCTATATTATTATTTTGTGATGAGCACCGCACCAAGACAAATGACATGACATTTGCAAAGACAACGCGCCACCAGAGTCAGTAAATGGAAACAAAAGGCTTAAGTTCATAATATATCAATACATCTCATAGATTCAGCTGTCTTCAATACTTGTAACTAGCAGTGCCCGTGACTTCGTTTGCGTGGAATAGTGACTATACGGAGTTCTTTCTTCTTTGATAAATAGAATATTTAACACTGAAATATATTTTCAAATCAGACGGATTCCTAAGATTAGCACGTTTAAACAAACAAACAAACTCTACAGCTTTATAATATTACTAAAGATTCCTATTTATTTTATGTCGGTCTCAGGTTAATGTGGTATCATGTATAAAAGTCGTGTAAATTAAAAAAAATAGAATTGTTAATTTATTTAACAATAAACAATATCGTATAAGATGCTACTGTCAACACAAAATATATGGTAATTATCTTTTTTCGTAATCCATTGATGTTACGATACGAAGACCTAATAGTGGCGATGGTAACTTGGCCGTTTATGAATGACAAAATTAGTTTACCGTCTTACTTAGCGACGATGGAAGATTGATAGACGCACCCTGGCTTAATCTCGTTGGGTCGGGGCTAATCGATGGAAAGCTTTGATGTCACGTGTTGTATATAAGGGTTGTTACATATTTAGTAGGTTGTATACATTAGTTGTTCGATAGCCTTCGCTTCGCTTTACTTGGAAGTTTTTTTTTAGGATAATCAGTCCATGTCCTTTTTAGTAGTTCCAGGAATTTGTGTGAAGGATATCTTTGTAATTTGTTTAGTTATTTTTGGCACGATTAACAAACATGGAGTAACAGCGGAGTAGAATAGTATCTCTCTCTGTACCAGGTGTCGTAAGAGGCGACTGAGGTACCGGATCTGACAGATGACGGTATATCCATCCGGAACAGCGCAGCTTAAATACTATAAGGTGGAAATGGGTAGCAGCGACCTCGTCGCTAAATTGCGTCGCTAGATTGTCACCATGCCTGCCCGGCGCGACAATTATGGGCATAAATCCCTCTGTCATGGGGCAACCTATGCCCAATAGTGGACTTTATATGGCTGATATAATGTGTATCGGATGTTACCACGAAAATTGAAACTTTAAAAGTTTAAACTCCATTAAATATTACAGATATAACTATTTACACAATTTAACAATAAACGATGACAACACAAGTAGACGACGCACGTGAGAAACTAAATTTTGTTTACATTCAAGATGCAAGCTCAAGAGCATGTTTGTACATGTATGACGACCGACGTAAGTGAGTGATGAGATAACTCAGTATCTGGGATGTAAATAAACTAGACTCAAATTCGTTTCCACTCGAGTAAGAGTCTGTCAAATTTACTCGATCCACTTAAGCAATGTGGAATAATATATTGATTCTAGAATCAGTGACTTTCCGCATGACTAGACAGATAGAAGCTTGGGAATATTTATATATGTTTGTCACTATTTTACAAGAAAACTGAATGGTTTTAACGAAAATTTACAGTTATACAAATATTTTTCTAAAAAAAATATTTATGCATTACGTAAAAGAGGCATATTTTACCCAAAGGTCCCCAGAATGCTTGCAGCATTTCCACGCTGCACAGCAGGCGAGTTCCTCTGCATCAGAAACGCCCCGGAGCGGTAGTCCAAATATATATTTATATATATATATATATATATATATATATATATATATGCATCTGTCGTTTCTGGTACTTTAGGCGCCTCTTACGATACTTCGTACAGCGGGAGGTATTATTCTACTCCGCCGATACCCTACTCCACTATTAATGATTAAAATCCATTCACTAACTAACATGTTGTACATTGAAATTCAAATTCAAATATTTATTGCATACACATCAAAACAATTTACAACACAACAGATGGTAGGTAGTATATAATGCATAAGTTTCTAGTTCAGCACATCACAATAAATTATCATTAATAAATAATTCAAACAAGTTTGCCGCAGAGTAGAATTGTACCTCCCACTGTACCAGGAATCGTGTCAAGGAACTAAGGTACCTAAAAGTCAATTATGGGCAAATATATTTAATTGGGCAAAAGCCTCCTCTCTTGTAGAGGCCTATGTTCAGCAGTAGTCTTCTAATGGCCGGTATGATGATGATGTTAAATAAAAATTTGTTTTCCATATTTTTAATAATTCCGCTATAGCAGCGAGTATGTAAATTTGTTATTAATCACACAAGGAGTTAAAGACCCGACTTTTTCTTAGAAATAAATGCTACGCTATAGTCACATATAGCGGAAATATTAAACATTCATGGTCATTATCATATCAGCAGCAGAACGTTTACTGCTGGACATAGAACTCTTTAAGTAAGTACCAATAGGAACAGTTGTATGCGGCCTGACTTCAGCGATACTGTGGATTTGATCCTGTAGGTTAGGCGTCTTACGCTGCGCTTTCAGGTACTCATCTGGTCTCCATTTTCCTAGCTCGTCGGGCTAATCTGAGTTGGTTAATAAGGCCAATTAAGTTAGAGACCACGTATGCTATAAATCAACGCTGGTAACACACATCAATAAAAAACTTTCGACTTAAAACACCGAGGTATGTGGTATGCCGCAAGTATTTTAGTTGCAATTTGATGGGCCCGACGGTGACGGCGTAGACCGTAGTGTATTTGTGCGCCAAGGTCGTGGGTTCGATCCACCTAGGGCAAATATTTATATGCTAATATTTATGTTTTTTATTGTGTCTAGTTATATATAGTTAAGTTTTATATTTGTTGTTCGATTGTTGTTTGATGTTTTTACAGAAATATTTTAAGCGACTCATTTCGGAATCAGGTCTATAATTGAGGTGTTGTTTGAATATTATTATTATTATTAAATTCATATTACAACCGGAAAATGAAGGCAGCACCCCGCAGAACTGTTGTCTAGTAATTGAACCAACCAAGCAATTAGTAAACAATTGTTTACATAAACATTAAAACAAGCATGTGGACGTCACGGCACGTTGCATGCGACGAAATTGTTTGACACATACTCTCAGACGATACAAATAAGGCGGGTTCATATACGCCCCGTGAAATATGTCCCATAAATAAGTTTCTAAAATATTTTTTTTAACTTACTTGTGGTCGCCAAGTGATCGCAATTCTACCATAAATCATTAAGTTTTTATGTTTGAACTTTATTTCATTTCTACTTATTATTTATTAACAAAATTCTAACAAACATTGTTATTTTATCTCCGTATGTCGTGTGTCATTTAAACAGAAGTATGTGTAATATTTATTTTAATTATGTAATTCAATGGACTTCAGTGCATTTTCAATAAAAAATTTAAGGCTTTAAAATTAATAGAACTACAAGAAAAACTTTTTACTATATTTTTAGAATTGGCTAAGTACAGTACATACATATATTTATTTATATAATATTAAAAACCCGCATCGGCTTTGCACGGGTGCAATGAATGAGTGAAATGAATTTGAAAAATGATATTTTCGGAATTTTTAAAAAAAGCCTACGAAAAAGTCCGCTACGGCATATCCTATTATTGCATATGCCATTATTTAGATCGATCTCGTCGGGTTCCCGTTGCGTCCTGCGTTGCCTGAACGGTTCAAAGTAAACAAATGATATGACAAAAATAATTACTACAAAATTAAATCACAAATGAAAATGAAAAATAAAATGTTTTATTAAGGTATTTTTTGGTGAACAATAGACGGTATTCCTGTCTCAGCCATCCCGGAATACGAGAAAAGGATAAAGCGTCAAAAGTTTATGGAAGTGGATCGCGGTCACGTCAACTCCTGCTCAACAGTTCTTTGTCAGTTTGATAGCTGCCAACATAGCGGGGGCCTCGGGTCATATAAATTTAATTTAGCTTGGACAGACTCGTGGGATAATTAAAACAATAACGTCAAAATGGTTAATGAATATCATATCATCATACCAGCTGTTACAAATTCACTGCTGGACACAGGCCTCTCTGAGTGAGGAGGTCTTTGGCCCAAAATTGCTGCGCTGGGCAAGCGTATTCCTGTTTCGCTGGGCAATCGCAGAGCGCAGCTTTCGCAACGGGGTTGCTGCTGCCCATCCCCGCTCTGTCCATTTGAGCTGAACTGTTTCGGATAACGCTTCACTAAATGAAATTAATAAATTTTAATTGACAATCTGTTGTACGCGTATTATTTAAACTAATATTAAGAGAATATATATTAATGTTTGTTTGAGTAAAATAGTACTTCCCCCTGGAACAGGTGTAGAAAGAGGTGATTGTGGCATTAGAACCGACGGGTGGCTGTTTAGAATCAGCGTAGCGCAAATACAAAATGGCGCTTTGTGATTCCCACCATGCGTGTCTAGCAATTATGGGCGAAGAACTTCCTCATTTAGATAGCAAAAATTATGGGCAATATTCTCGCCTTATCTGGAACGCCTATATTCAGCATTAGACGTACTGCATCCGCTATGGTTACAATACAATAATAAATACTTCGCAGTAATTGACGCGACCGACGGTGTATTCGATAGCACCCCTATCGCATGCGCTAAAAGTCTGCTGTCTAATATCCATAGCATATATGCCAGCTACTTGTCTCGTAGACCCGTCAAAGCCTTCGATGTTGTGTGAATTAATTTATCTATACTAGAAAACGTTGCTATATATAAACGTATATATAGCAACGTAAACGTATATATAGCAACGTAAACGT
>JACJUM010005601.1:4246032-4356787 GCA_020976665.1 Heortia vitessoides | reverse complement strand
GTCACGTTAAAAATATTTCATTTCGGTATGAAAATATATGCATATATATATATATTTCGATAAGATACCTTGGAGAAATAATTAAAAGTTAAACACATTATAAACATATTTAACAACCGGTTGAGCAAAATATCAATTATAACTCCAATAAAAGATTAAAAAACGTAAAGGATAGTTGAAAAGAAAATCACACTCACAAACGTAACATTGTAAACAAAGTGTTCAACTTCAAAGCACTCATTTAGCGGACAAATAAATCCAGTTTTTCCATCGTCGGGAAATGATTGCCGGAAAAATAGGAATGGGATTAGCGTTGCTGTTTGCCCCGGGTTTTTGTTCCGCTCGGTCAGAACCCAATCGCCCTAATGGGGGTTTGAGGGACTTCTAATTACCGCCCAATGCTTTGTACTTTAGTATGGCTTAACAATCGCGAAGCGCTGTTATGCAGTCACATGAAAAAAAATAAAATCTCATACACTAGAATTTATTATGTTTGTACTGGTCTATTATCCTTGAACTAAATTAGAATGACAGCTGTCAAAATAATGTGTTTTTAAATTATTGAAATGGTTTTTTTAACGTCCGCGTGATAGTAAGCGTGACTGCAGCTTTTGCACGATTGCAATCGTAATATTACAAGGATATCTCAAGGATACCGCGTTGTCAATCTTGTGACTTGAAAATGTCACATAACCCAGTAATTTCACTGCCCCTTTCACTCTTCAAACCGAAATACAGCAATGCGAACACTGTTATTTAGTGATAGAAATAGGTGAGAGTGATGCGGACGACCTTTGATGTCTACATCATGTCTACCTTATTGAGTTAAAAAGACGTCTTATGGCTAATTTAATGTTGATAGAAGTAAGCTTACCTACTCCTAATGTATTTTTATTTAGATCTTTGATTCTATTCTTCTTGACATTTTATTTTGAAGCAGTTAATCAGTCGAAATTGAAATAAATTTACGAAGTGATTTTATGTTGTAATCGTTAAAAAAACAATCTTACTGCAATATGCAAACTGCAGTACGAATATTGACTAAACTGTTATTTTTTTGTGTCATTTAATGTAATTTTCACTAGACACTAAAAGTAGAACGCTTACAAAGGTTGTCTGCATTGGTGGTACCTTGCTCTCACCTATTTCTACTGCCTAAATAGGAGGAGTGTTCTCGTTCAAAAGGTGATATCATCGCCAGTTGTCCATATGATGAAACAAACGTCTACCGCAGCCTGCGGTTACGTTAACTAACCAGCTACAGTATGCTTGTTTGCTGACTTTGTAATATATACCTATATATTTTTTTCTTTATTAACCTAATATTTCCTTAAATGTAAATAGAGTATATACTCTAAGAAATTTAATAAACGTATAAAGTAGTATATATATACTACTTTATACGTTTATTAAATTTCTTATATAGTCAATTGATAATGTCATTTAATAAATTTAACCTTTGAAACCCAATTAACGTGTATCTACAGCCACAAGCATTTTGCTTCACTTAAAGGAAGGCACCTTTGGCAATTACGCTGAAAACTTAAATCCTATCACTATAGAGGGGTCCCGAGGGGAATGGGGATCCAATTAACGGACGATATGCCTTTGTGGAGGCAAGCCAATAAGCTAAAGAGTTTAGTCGCCGATGTTAATAACTGGAATCAATTTTAGCTAAGCACTGCTCATTTTAGAGGCGCTCTTTCTTGAAGTTGCTTTACAATTGGACCCATTTTATTATTTACTAGCAGCGCCCTGCGGTTTTACACGCGTTAAGTTGTACAACTTTCATACTAACTTTGCACCTCCCTTTTACCCCTTTAAGGAATGATTTTCGAAAAAATAACTGACTAGTGCGCCAGAGAGTAGTGACCAACCTATAGAAGATATTTATATATTAAGCCGTGATATATAAATATTTATATATTGCAGGCATAGTAGAATAGTATGTCCACTTACAATTGGTGTCATAAAAGGCTACTAAGGTACCAGAACTGACAGAAGGCGGTATATCTATCCAGAACAGTGTGACTTAATAGCACAGGGCGGAGACGGGCAGCAGCATGCAACCCTTGCCCAGCGCGCAATTATGGGCAAAATTTTCCCTTTGTTGGGTAGGTCTATGTTCAGAAGTGGGCGTCCAATGGTTTATATGATGATTTATATTTGTTCTGTGTCAAGGTTGTAAAAATATATATTAAATAATTAAATTTGTAACTCCTCTGTTGTCTGAGCTCCGTAACACAAGTGTTTCAAGCGACTCACGTCGGAGTCAGGTTTGTGTATGAGATATTGTGTTAATAATATATTTGTAATTCCTCTACAATCTGATATCCATGTGCTTCAAGCGACTTATTTCAGAGTTAGATTAATGTATGAGATATTGTGTGAATTAATGTATTTATAAGCATGATAGCGCTGGTTGATCGCGTTGTTTCATATTGGAATAGGATTATGCGGTGTCCGGTGTCAGTATTGCGAACATCACCATATGGTTCATACGTCAGTCAGGCCGGGTAATCCTTTATGCAGATAGCCACTATCATCGATATTGGCAATAGCTGGATCAACGCCCAATCAGGGTAATGGAACGTCCTGCATTAATAAATGGACATAGATCGGAGCTGGACGTATTGTATCACGAGGTATATACAACTCGCAATAAATAAGTTTGTATGGATGAACATCAATATGTTTTTATCTTTATAAAGACGATTTAATTGTCAGCATCTTGTAGCACCCATAGTAAGTACCCGTAGTGCCGTAAGTTATCGGCTATCGAATAGACTAGTATCGAATAGTTATCGAATATAATAGTACCTCCCTCTGTTCCAGGTGGAGGTACTATTCGACTGCGACTTAGATACCGAAACCAAATGATGGTGGTATATCCATCCGAAATAGACCAGGCCAAATGCATGCGGCGGGGATGGGCAGCAGCATCCCCTTCGCGATAGTTGCGCTCTGCGATTGCCAACACGCTTGCTCAGCGCGGCAATTATGGGTAAATGCTTCCTAATGATAAAGTTTTCATTTGAGGTATTTTACACCAAAATGGCAACTCCAGCGCGTGCATATGCCACGCACTATTATGGTTGAGATAGCTATGTCAGAACCATATAACGCCATCTGCCTTCCCTAAGAAAGGAGGAAATTTGCATATTATTGCCGCACTGAGTAAGCGTGGCGGCAATTACAGAGCATAACAATGCGACAGAAATGCTACTGCCCATCTCCGCCCACATTTAAGGTATACTATTTCGACAGGGTGTAACGCTATCTGTCGGTTCCGGTCCTGCAGTCGTCTCTCACGACACAGTACTGGGGAATGTGCTGCCGGCACCGCAAAGGCGTATTAAGAAAATATATCACAAAAAAAATTCACAAACAAGTGTAAAAGTATGATGTCGAGTCAGCGACATGAACAAAACGCCGCCTAGGCATGCGTAACGAGATCTCATTAGGGAAACCTTATTAGCAGGAAGAATTTGTTTACGTAATTCGAATGGTATACGTAGAAAAATCCAAGCCCGATATCATACGACCGCGGGATGTTGATACAAACTAGTGGCTTGCTGCGACTCCTTACGTACATTCAGAAAAGAACAGGAACTCGGAATAGATGTCTATGTGTTAGTGTTAGAATAGTACTTCCCTCTTTACCAGGTGTTGGAAAAGGCGGCTAAGACACCAGAACCTACAGATGGCGGTATATCCATCTGGGACATGTAGCTCAAATGCAGCGGGTGGGGATGAGCAGCAAAATCCCCATCGCGAATGCGGTTCCCAACACGCTTACCTAGCGCGGCTATTATGGGCAAAATTCACTATTTCTTGGGAAAGTCATTTTCCAGCAGTAGACTACCAATGGCTGTAATGATGATGATGTGTTCATTTTGATCCTATAAAGACGGCGAGGTTGTTTTTTATAATAGACCCCTGAGTCACTGCTTTTTTCTGTGTGATTGAGACAATGCACCGTCAAGCGTAGAGTAGGACATCGATCAAGATGGTCAAAATTATTCACACATTATGATATACTAGCGAATGACATGGCAGTGTAATATTATCGTGCACTATAGAAGATATTTTTATTTTGAAATTATAAGACCCAAAGTTACCGATATAGCGGAGCGACTTAGCAAGTTGAAGTGAAGTTTAGCATTTGTCGGTTGCTGTACTACAGTCGCCTGCTACGATACCGATATAAGGGGAAAATGGGGGCAGGGGAGGTACTATATGCATGACTTTGTTCGCGATTACCCTAAAGACGCAGACCAGAACTTGGATTCTCTGTCAATATTAATAACGCACAATCCACTTCACCTCGCTCCGCTGTGCTAAGACGGTAGAATAAACTGAACAAATTCTTCGTATGTCCTCGTTTCTATCCTAACTCGATCATGCAAAGAGACACCAAGCATAATCTTAGGTTAATTTGATTTGGCCTTAATCTCATATGACATTATCATAATATTTATAGAATGTGCGGATAATTGTTGTTGTTTGTGCGGTATTCTTACTGACTCATACCAGATAACTTGTATGTATCTATATAGAGAGAGGTAATAATCCGAAAAAGATTCTGCAATCACTATCAAAACACTGACATTATAGTAATTTATACCGTTTGTATATGTTAAAATACTAATTAAATTGTTTTAAAGTATAAAAAACATTTATATATCTATCTACAAATCGTATTTTATATCATATCCAGTATTTGCATATTTCGAAATAATTATATATTACAAGTTATATCCAAATTTAGCTGCGCGAACTCATACTTTCAGCTAATACGAACGGGCAAAGATTATCAATTTTAAATTAATATTCCGAATTCACGGCGGGTCTTGAGTTGCTAATGGTTTCCTTCTGTTTGCCCAATATAGCAGTATCGATTACATTCAAAACGCAATAATGGCTGTTCACTCGCTCAAGTCGAGTGTTAACTAAAGATATTTGAAAGTACAATTTCTGTCGTCAAAAAAAAAAGAAATCAAAGAATGGCGGTTCGTGAAAAATGGCGCTAAAAAGTTTATAAAATATTTTAGTTATCGTTTTCGCTGTGACGTTCGGGATATATTGTTATGGTTAGAATCAAAGAAACCGATCTTTACCTATCGACATTATCATTATAGCAGCCGGACGCGTTGGGCAAATGTGGTTGCAATAGCATAGCGTCACTTCGCGGTTTATAAAATAAAAAATAGAACTCGGATATATCCGAAACAACAATCGAATGGAAATAATTAACGAGAACCCAAAACACATTCGCTAAACATGACTAAATAAGCCAAGTCTATTTTGCACCGCAAACAATAAGTAGGTTAAACAAAGCCTAAATGCAGACCAGTTCTAGTTCGTCGAAATAGTCCGGAGTGTTAAACTGGCGGGCCGATTCGCACGTGCAATTCCAAAGTTGGAATGTTGTGCTTTAATAAGCTTGCTCTGCTTTGCTGACACGGATAATCTTTGCTCGAATTGTAATTATGTCGATGACCATCTTTTATTTATTTTCATCATCATCACGTCCACTGTTGGACATCATTTTATCAGCCATTAGAAGTCCACGGCTGGACATAGATCTCCTCAAGGAAGGGGGAATTTTTCCTATAATTACCACGCTAGGCAAGCGTGTTGGCAATTTGAAGCTTACGACTCCATCGGCCATCGGTTTTACGTAACGTACGCCGGGAAATATCGGTTGTACTTGTCCTGTTACAAATCTTCTAATTTCTAGATGTCTAGATTCTAAAGAGACTCCGAGCATTACTCTCTCATCGTTGAGACTGCATAGATCGTTGAGCTATTTTGACTTGGCTTAGAAGGCCAATGGTAAGAGACCACGATTCGCTGCCAAAGGTAATCGCTGGTAACAAACACACTTTGGTCAAATACTTTTGCCTTGAGACACTGAGCCATGTCGGAAGAGAAGATATATCAGATTTTAATCTACACAAGAAGAAATATTTTTATAAAATACACGATTTGGAGAGGAAACATCTAGTGAAAATAAACGATTTATTATAAAATAAATAAATCTTTATTTTACACAAAATATGTATAACATATTTTGTGTAAAAGAGACAAAATATTTAAAAGAGTTTATGATTCACTAATAAAATAGCATGCAAGCCATTAACAATGTCACGTTACATAGGCCCAAAATTTCAATGGATCAATTATAGTTAATTAGTAAAATCAAGTAAATTTTCTCAATGAATTCCTTAATACTATATATTTTCTTGTTACAAAACCATTCCTTTTATTTTTTTTTAATAAAAACTTTTAGGCAAATTTTATTCATTTTGAAGCTTGTTATATTTTATAACAATGAGCGGCCTTATTTTCCAGGTAACCTTTGGATAGAAATGAGTGAAAGAACTAAAAGGTAGCATAAGACAGTTAAAATAAATTGAATATAGTATTTAAATAAATTGACTTTATATATATCTATATCTATCTATAGTAATTTATATCAATCTATTTATTTTGTATTATTTGTAAGCAAAACAATAAGCGTTCTCAAGCCCAAAAATGTTTTTTAAGAGTTGTAATTCAACTTTTCGGAGCGAAATTTCGTAGAAAATAAAATGTTCATAAAGTAGAAAGTTGTGAAATTTCCTTTACAAAACTCGTCGTTGTCTATAAGGGTGTTGAGCGCTCCAACATCCAACGTCGGAGGCGTTCCTTAGACCCTTGATAATTACATCATAATTTTCGCCAAACTTCTTTAAAGAGAGCACTTGCAAATTGTACTTCTTGTCCGCACTTTCGAGTTCGCAACGAAACGTTTGTTTTTGTGTTAGCTGATTTATGAATTGGAAAGAATTTCATTATTAATTTGTTTTTTAAATTCATACTCATACCATTAATGTGAAAGCATGACTATCGGGCAGTTCGTTACGTTTTGAACACTTAACGAGTAAATTATGTTAGTAAAAGTTTTAAAGTGAAATTAATATGAACCAAACTATACCCAAACAACATAATTATTTTCCTACCGATTATAACACTTAAATAGCACGATGAGAAAAAGTACTGTAGCACATTAACGTCATAAAGAGCTTAATGTTCAAAATCTATTTATTTTTGTTGAGACATGGTATTAACTCGTATTAAGTTGGACGATTCTTTTTAATACGGCTATTCATATGTAGCTCAGTTTAAAACTGAATGTGGAATTTCAATATTTGTAAAGCAAATATCGGATGTACTGCGAGCAACCTTATTTGAGTTCGGCACATAGCGGATCGGTAAAATATATAAAATTCTATTTTGGAAGTACACTACCGTTCATAGGTTTCTCCAATAAAGGAGGTTTTTTGACTTAACTGCCGCGCTGGGCAAGCGTTTTGGTAATCGCAGAGCGTAGCTTTCGCGACGGGGATACTGCTGCCCATCCTCGCTCCGTGCATTTGACCTGCACTGTTTCAGATGGATATACCACCATCTGTCAGTTCACCTTAATGTGCTATGAGAGGGTACCTGACGGCAAAATTACATATAATTATATTTTCTATAATAATATATAATATAACATATTTTTTAAAATATTATTATATCTATCTAAAGTTTGCAAAATTGCATTTAGCAAAAAGGCCGCCTCTAGTACCTAAAATTCCATGTTTTTCTAATGTTCTTGTTTTCTTTTTATTGGTGTACAATATAGAGTATATTATTATGTATATGTAAGCACGTCCGCTCTCTTGCAAGAACAACATCATTAAAGTAACCACAGTTTATAAAAAGTAACCTTAATGGAAATAAAGTAGGACCTTACTTCTTGCACACTCATTAATATATATGGAGATGGAGTTTTAATACGCTGGTGGAGTTATAATTGAACCTCCATCAACAAGTCGCCTCGACTTTGTCCGGGTATATAGAAGATATTTCTCCCGTTACCGTGATAGTGAATTTTGTTCTTAGATCTCTAACCTTTAAACTATAACAATAGGAAGATAAAATTTTGTTAATATAGATTAAATATCCTTTCTCTATATTTTTTTACTTTATCAACTCTAATTACAAACAGCGAACAGGAAATAATGGTCGCCATAAAAAAACGACACTGAAAATGGTGTTCAATATACAAACAATTTACTTGTTGGTTATTGATTCAATTAGCGGCATCGCGGTTCCGACAAATAAGTTCTCCCAACATCTTTTCATTCATCATGCATTGATCTCGTAATCACGAGATAAGTCACTTAAATCGGACACTAGACATAGAAATCAAAACAGAGGAATCACAAATATAATACTCAAATTTGCAAGAATGCAAGACCCAGAACAAATACAATTTTCATAGCATAAATATTTGTCCTGGGTAGGGATCGAACCCACGACCTTTAGCGCACAAATCAGGATCCTGACCAGATGCGCCATCGGGCCCGTCTCACTTAATCTCCAAATTAGTTATTCATAGTTAAATAAGTTTGATGCGACGGTTAATTTAAATATTAACACAACAAACTTGGATGCTGTCTATGCATTGAGAAGCAAGAGACGGTTCTCCTTTGACGTTGAGCTGTAAGTCAAACAAGCTGTAAGTACTAACTTTGCCCTCTTAAAACTTCTCTCTTTCAGCTCATTTATGCTCCTCATGAACTATTAATGAGGTTACCGAACTTCGATAGCATTTGATATTCATAGATTTTATATCAACTGATTTTAAAGTAATCGTGCGACAGTATATCCCAACCGGATATTACACTATCGACTTCGATGAGAAAGCGATGTATATAGATCTCTTAAAGTTATTGGATCAGTATATGGAGAGTCCACGTGTGCAATTTTGTTATTTATTTGTTCATAATTAGAAATCACATTTGCTTACGTAATACCTTAACACATTATTGGATTAGATATCTTGTGTTGTTTGCAGTGCGCAGTTTTCAGAATGTTGGTTGATGTGTTGGAAGACATATTACATGCAAGTTCGATTCTCTATATTAGGACGATTAAATTGGATATCTGTGATACTTGCTATCACAGATATCGATCGGATATGTTTTATTAAAGCCAGCATAAATTTGTATCATTTTTTGTATTAAAAGTTGGTTTGTCCGGGATAAACTTCTAGACTACTCTAGTCTAGTTTGATCCAACTTGTGAGATAGGATAGTTTACATCTCAATTTATATTCAGTATTTTTTTCATGATCAACATAGGTATATAGTCAAGACAGGACAACGACTGTCGGGTCAGCTAGTAAAAATATAGTTTTTGTGTTGTATTCTGAAACTAAAGATAGGCCGATGTATTTACAGAATAGCCTATTTAGTCTTATTGTATTTTCTACCTTTTAACATCTTTAATCGGTTATTATCTTACATTTTTCAATAATGTAGATCGGGAGTGAAGTATACCTGAAACAATAACATACATTAATTTAATATTGCATTTTAAACGGATTTTTCAATTTCTTTGTATATACATAGAATTTGCCGTGAGGTACTGGCTGAGCATAAAAAAACAGCGAAAATTCCCCCTTTCTTGGGGAGGCCTATGTCGACCAATGGACTTTCAATGGCTGGTATGATGATAATAGATATACAAATTAATTACACAAAAGACCGATAACCCTATTGAATTATAAGAGACTTTTATATAATACTTTAAAACTAGTCTTCCGGCACTCGACAGTCTTATGAAATAATAGAGGTCAATCGATATACCAAAGTAGTCATTAGTATCTCACTCTAAGCAATTTTTTCAACTAAGCAATAGTGTTTGCTTTGATGCGCCGATTTCAAGACTGAGTGAAGTTACTGCGTAATGTAACATAATAGAGTGAATACGAGCGTCTTTAGGCTTTGATGACGCTTACTATCACGCAGACCGTGAGACCTTATTTGATTTAGTAATATAGGTATATAAAGGTTACGCGAGCCTTACAAACTGGTATTGATACAAGTTCTTTCAAGGCCACGAAATTATCTTCCCACTTCCAGAGTTTTCCTAACATTTAGGAGATTTTTGTCAGGAATTGTTATATTTTTATACATATGAAAAAATTTGAAGAGTATGTTTATACTTCATAATTAACAGTTTTTTAAATAGTGTATGGCAACAGTTTATATATAATATATACATAATTTTAATAACACATACAATTAATTTAATATTTTGTTTTTCTGTTGATATCGGCATATCTCTATTATAACATCTGACCAATTTTAGTAAGAGTAATTTTATTATATTTCCGTGTTTAATTTTATGAAAAGAACCACGTAGATCCTAGTAAAAATTGCTACATTGTATACGTTTATCAGAAACTATCATTGTTTAGTGTCAACTGTACAACGACGAAACAACTGTCACAACAAAGATAGATAAATACAGCACAAACAAATTTATTACAACCAATTAATTAATACGAACACTGTTTACTGTCTAGAGTGTATATATTTCTGTGCATCACAAGGAAAATGGCGGCGATTATCATAACTCTTGGCAAATTGATGGCACAATAAATCCACAGTCTTATATGGCGGCTGTCAACGTTTTCTGTTAATTTCCATAACATAATATTCACCGAGAGAAAGTTGTGCTATTGATATGTTCGGGCGACCCACTTGCCTTTTAAGTTGAACCGTGTCTACCACTGTTTTTACAAGTGCAAACATACCATATCCAGATGAAGATCTACACAAGCTTCATTATGACTGCGGTCGCTCTTACCAACCAAAAATAAACATCCAATCAAGCGTTAAGAGTACATAGCCAATGTGAAACATGGAAGATCAGCATCTCTGAGATCTGCAGTCTGCAAGCATTATCTGAATAAACTCAAAATATATCCGGTTAGAAAAACCTTAAATACTTGTGATGGCATTTTATTCCACGTGTTTTCCCGAAGCTTTTAAAATTTAGGTTAGCCGTGAGGTGCCGGCAGGGTAGAATAGTATCTTCCTCTGTGACAAGTGTCGTAAAAGGCGACAAAAGTTCCAGGACCGACAGATGGCGGTATATCCACCCGACACGGTGTGGCTCAAATGCACAGGGTTGGGATGTGCGGCAGCATCCCCGTCGCGAAAGCTGCGCTCTGCCATTGCCAACACGCTTGCCCAGCGCGGCAATTATGGGCAACATTTCCCCTTTCTCTGGGAGACCAATATCCGTCAGTGAAATTTCAATGGCTAAAATGATGAATGATGATTAAAATGTGAAAATGGTTTTAAAATTCCATCTGCCTAAGATCCTGTCATACATTTAATCAAGAACCAGCGTGAAAGTATAGAATTAAAAACAAATTAAAATAGCGTAAGTAATTATTGTAAACTTATTTTGTATCTTTACTCAACCTTGAGCAGTATTGGATCGTACAACCAAATTTAAGAAGTTTAATATACCACGTCTAAAGAAATAAAGAAAGCCGTTAATTAAAATAAGTAGTTTTATCTGCTTAATTAGCAATGCATGGCATTTGCTCCCTTCATTAAGGTGGCACCTTAATGTCAGTGTTCTGCTTCCTTAGCAACCTGAGTTATAGCCTGTTTTTTTGCAATGTAAGAAGTTAAATAAACTACGTTAAACAAAAGTAAACCAAGCCGTTAATATAAATAAGCAGTCTTATCTATTTAATTATCATAATTACGTTGCTGATTGCGTACCCTGTGTGCCTTCTTTCTTTATGGCCATACCTGAATATCAGTATTCTCTTTCCTGAGAAATAAACATTTTAATCTATAGCCTATGTGTGTACGGCATATATAATTTGCTTTGATTTGATCTTTTTAATAGTATTTTGTATTGTGTTAGCAATCGCAGAGCAGAGGTTTGCTGCTGCCCATTCCCGCTCAGTGTTTTTGAACTGTTACGGATGGATATATCTGTCAGTTCTGGTACCCCAGTCACCTCTTACGTCACCTGGTACAGCAATGTGTGTGTGTATGTTGCTTATCTGTCTCATTTTGAGATTATTTTAGTCATAATAATTGAAAGCATGGATAAACTTTTTTTTTTCTAACCTATATTGGTATGCGGACTATTTGTGACAAAAACTATGAACTATACTATTTCGATGTACCACTATATATATGTTTATATATATTAATATACATCTGTTGGCTTCATTTAACTCAGTCAGGGAGGTACTGTTCTACTTTGCTGGTACCCTACTTATTTTATTAAGCGTATAAAGTAAGCCGTGTATACCACTTTCTTTACGAAACTTACCTAAAATAAAAAAGCACCCATGGAAAAGTAGAAACTACAACAAAATTAAAATTTGCGATAACTTAACACGTACATTACCAAATGGGTTTAGTCACGTCACGAATGTCTAGGCAGCAAAGAACGGCTGGTGAAAAAATCTAATTTTGTTCAAAGCATTAGAAGGTGCTAAGGTCCCTAATTTACGACTCGCTGACCTTTATCGCAACAATAAGGTTGGAATGACCCCCCATTAAGCACAGGAACCTAATATAGGAAGTTTAGACCCAGCGTACACGGAGGAAAAGAATGGGTAGATCGCACAATTTTATTATTGTAAAGGTGATATCGGCAGAGAAGAATAGTACCTATTCCTGAACCAGGTGGCAATAAGAGGCAACTAAGGTGCCGAGGTCGACAGATGGCGGTATAAACATCCGAAAAAGCGAAACTCAAACACTACAGGTTGGGGATGGGCAACAGCATCTCCGCCGCGAAAGTTGCGCACTGCGATTACCACCACGCTTGCCCAGCGCGGCAATTATGGGCAAAATTCCTCCTATCTTGGGGAGGTCTATGTCCAACAGTCGACTTTCTACGGCTGATATGATGATGACGATGATGAACGTATGTCACACTTATGCTTCAACAAGGCACTTCAATCATTGGAACTCATTAGTAATTCAAGCCGCTTACTTTTCCTAGTTCTGGCCTGTCTCCCGGTGAAATTGTACCTGACGTCAGAATCAACTAGCATTAGGCTATAAAAAAGCACTTTATGTGTGGACGTCCCAACTGTGTGTGATATACTCTGCCCATTGCCACTCCAACTAGCTGATCCGCCTGGATATGGCGCTAACTTTGGTTATTCTAAGGATTTCCTCATAACTGATTCGATCACAACAAACAACAAGAGTAATGTATTATTTTTCTTCATCGACGTTGTGAACAAAGCCTTAAACAATGCTACCGTTTAGCGGTATTCAAGTGACATTAGATGGAAATTACCTCATTTATCACTCATAACTGCCTTATCTACACTTGCCCACACATAAATTGAACAAATCGATTCCAGAGTGCGTAATAATAAAATCCGATAGTATTACACGTTGGCAGATTTCGGAATTCAAGATGTCCGTTTGTACAGATATTACAAGGAAAAGTTCGATGTAAAATTGTGGACGTTTGAAAAAAAGACATCTGTATGTTACTCTTTTAAAATATAACCGGCGAATTGAGTTTAATGAAATTTGGTGAGTGGGTGTTGGACCCTAGCCTACCCTTTATTAAAAAACTACCTTCAAATATAAATCGATCAGAATAGCAGCTTTGGTTTAAATTATTTTAATTGGTTTTTTGTCTCCTTCGGTTTAATCTATATCTATGCTTTTATATCGGAAACATTTGTAATGTAAACTATAATAATAACATATTATGATGCCAATATAATCAATAAATATAACTGTGATGACAATATTGACAGCAGTTATGGTAGTCAAGCTTTTTTTAAAGAAGTATAGCAATGGACATTTACTGTTGGTTTCGGGATAGCAAGAGTTTCCAGGGGAATGTAAAGTAGAAACAAATCCACCCCGGAAAAAGTACCGAAAGCATATATACACAAAAATTAATCAGCGAAATATATGTGGGGTAACTTTAGAACGATTTTACAGATACAGATAATTCTTTGTTTCATGGTTACAGAAATTGGAAGTCTGATAGAAACTCTGCGCACTTTACAAGTAAAGTGAGATTCAAGCAAAAATCGAGACTACTAATATATTATATATTTCATCCCTACTGTATAATGTGATAAATGCAAAAGAACTCTGTTTGTCTGTCTGTTTGTTACGCTTTTCTGCTTAAACCTCTAAACTGATTTTGATAAAAATTGACACAAACAATTTTCGACCCTGAGAAAGTATTTTTTAATTCAAAAAAGGGTTGTGAGGCGTCTAAAGGGGAGATGAAAAGTTGTTCCATACAACGTTTCATCCCCCCTTTTGAGCACTCACATTGTAGTGTCGCTATTTTTGGAGCTAGAAACTTGAAACTTATTTTTCACATAACATTCAATTTTATATAAGTTAAGGTAAAGAGGTATGGTACCCAAAAAATCTATTCCACGCGGACGGAGTCGTGGGCACAGCTAGTAAAACATACATTTTACCGTGAACCTTGTTGTAGAACCTTGAAGGTAGAAATAATTGTTTACGTTCAGGGAAATAGACGGTTATGAATATTCGCAATTAATTTGCAGCTGTCGTGTTCTACACAAATAACAATGAACTATTAAAATAATATTCTAAGAATAAAATTTTAATTAAAACACATAATTCCGTTGGAGCACGATCTTTCGCCGTGGCAGCAAAGGCTGGAAAATTTTATTCAAAGAATTTAAAATTATTCAATGGCAAGCATGGTGGCTATCGCAGAGTGTAGCATCGCGATGGGAATGTTGCAGCCCATCCCCTCCTTAGTATTAGCTACACTGCTTCGGGTATACCGTCATCTGTCAGTTACGGTACCTCAGTCGCCTCTTACACCTGGTACAGGAGGTACTACTCTTATCTGCCTGTACCACACGGCCTTTTATTTGAACCTTTCTTCGCACTAGTCCTGTGATTTCCAGTGTAATCGCGTACCCCTTTAAATCTACATTTGCTACATACTTGTCACGGGGTAAATTAAGAATAACCTCCTACTGTATCAGATGACGTGAGTGGCGAATGATATACAAAAACCGACAGATGGCGGTATATTCATCCAAAACAGCATACCTCAAAAACAACAGAATAGGAATGAAAACAACGCCTGCCCAGCTTGGGAATTATTCAATGATGAAGGTTTCAGACAACTTATCCATTATGCGGATATAATGTTGATCCGTCTGTACCAATTATTATATTTAGACTTTAATAGAGACATCGAATTCTTCCTAGTATTTTTCACGCTAAGAGAGATCTAAATTGTAGCATTAACACCAGCTGAGGCTTCATATATAATTCCCACAGTAAACATTTTAGCGGTGACGTCAGCAGTCAAAAAATTGTCCATAAAATTTTAACAACTATATCCATTTTCATCACAGCACTTCGCAAATGGAAATCTTCGCATAATCTCGCCGAGATAAAATATTATATTTTAGTGTACATTTTGGGCGGCATTTTCCACAGTTTACTTGGGTCATCACACCGGAGATGTATGGGCATTGGACTTCCGACCGTGATACAATCCCGCGAGGTTTGAGGAGGTATTGTTGTGTGGGATACTTAAATGCTACGTTATTATTTTATAGGCGACATCATTCCTTCTTTTATACACCTTTAAACATTACTTGACTAGGATTACATATGTCAATGTACATTTTAAAGGATTCCCATATAAAACATATTATGAAAAAAATATATCAAAATAATTTTAAAAACAAGTTTGTTTGACAGCTGTTTAACCGTTACATTTAACGGTCTATATATGTTGGTAGGTTTTATGTATAGAAAATACTGAATTATATTTAAGATGATATTTAGTAGAAAAAAATCAACTTATCTTAGGTGTAAGATGGGACTTGAGCCCGTGTCTTTCCCATACCGGGGGACACTCAAATGTCAAGCTCAAGCAAAATCTGTAAAATCAGAAAGTGCAGTGCCCCAGTATGGGAAAGATGCGGGACGATTCCCGCCTGATATCTGAGACAAGTTGTTTTTTTTTTCTAGTATATGTCATATT
Organism: Heortia vitessoides; assembly: GCA_020976665.1. Taxonomy (NCBI): domain Eukaryota; kingdom Metazoa; phylum Arthropoda; class Insecta; order Lepidoptera; family Crambidae; genus Heortia; species Heortia vitessoides. The sequence goes on along the minus strand of JACJUM010005601.1, from coordinate 4,340,893 downwards.
AAATATAATTCAGCATTTTCTTTGCCTAAAACCACACAAGTAATTAGGTATCTATATCTTTTTTATCGATCGCTTTCAACTTGTAATAGTTTGATATTTGAGTGCTTGTAGGTAAAATTTATTACTTCAACGTTGAAGAAATGGCGCTCACTTCTCAGCACAAATAAAACACTAGAAAAATTTGACATGTCCGCCAAGGTCTCGTTAGCATAACGGTAGTGCAGTCCCCCGGTATCGGAAGGATTCGGGTTCAAGCCCGCCTGACACCTGGGATAAATTATTATTTTTTCTATTAAAATAATATAGTTTAACCTGTCTGCCAAATTTCATCCAGATTTATTAAACCATCTTGACGTGACAGAGTAACAAACATCTGTACATACATTTATACCAACTTTCGTGTTTATATTTGACTAGTGACACCCACCCCGGTTTTGCAGATGTGTAATGAGAATAAAAGATGGTTATTTGGGTTATTGTAAGCCTTTTTAAGCGCAAAAAATGATTTTAATTACGACATCGAATTAGTAAACTCTAAGATTATCAGGGTATTTTTACTATATTATACTTGTATTATAAATATAAACCTCCCTCTTGAATAAATTGATCTATTTAAAAAACTGCAACAAAATCCATTGCCTTGCATAAAAGATCTAAGCATCATAAAGATAGACAGACAGCGGGACGTGACATTGTTTTATACTATGTAGCAAAGGAACAATGTAATTAAATTATTTCCAAAAAACCATCCGGCATTGAACTTTATAAAATTTATTAATTCCTTAAACAATGTTTCAATTTAATTTAAACGTGAAAAATGCAATACTGAAATATCTTGCACTATACAATTCGGCTTGAGTTCATTCGGTTCTAGCACCGGTACAAAACACGACAGCGTCATGTTATTTTATTTTTTATTCTTCTCGCAACCGGGACTCAAAGTAAGACTTTTAGGTAAATTAAACCACTAGCACGAAACTGTAAAAGATAATCTAGACCGTAGTTCAGTCTACATTCTGTTTTCCAAGTCAAGGCATTTCTGAGTTAATGCAAAACATGTGACTGTTAAAATAACGTAAAAATAAAATGTTTATGCCTAAAATAAATTAATCGCCAAAATGTGTGTACGTTCATAACTTTGGAATGACTATACCTAAGTTAAGTAAAATGAAAAGACTAAAATGAGGAAAAAGAAAGAAAAAGATAAAAAAGGAAAATAATAAGAAAGGAGCTTTTTGCGTACAATTGTCGCGCTGGCCTTGCCCAGTCTTGACGTCTTGACAATCGCAGAGCGCAGCTTTCGCGGGAACAGGACGGGGATGCTACCGCCCATCCCTGTCCTGTGCATTTGAGCTGCACTGTTTGGGCTGGATATACCGCCAACTGTTGGTTTTAGTACTTTATATATTTTCTTTGTCGATTTGATTTACATAGTAAGCCTTTGTATATTAATGTTATATCGTGTGCCAATATAAATGTTCCGGTTTGAAGATTGAAAGATTCAATGAAATACTAGGTATGATATTATAGGTTTACAAGGTTAGTAACACGCTAGTGTTATCTTTGTGATGACAGGAGTGTATATAGGCTGTATGCTTGTTTGTTGACTAAGTATGATTTGTAGTATAAAAAATCTTACAAAACTCAGCTACACCGATATTAATTATGGTATATAGCTCTCCATTCCACGACCGCATTCGTGTGGATATGCGCTTTATATCCTCACACAAAATTAAAATAAATAACATACACACATCACACCTGTCTCCCATCTGGGTAGGCAGATACCATGGATCTACGAACCAAAGTTACCGACATAGCCCGGCGGATATGTAAGTTAAAGTGGCAGTGGGCAGGACACTTGGTACGCGGAACCAAAGCCAATGGAGTCGTAGTTCTAGAATAGAGACTATTTACCGGCAAGCGCAACTTGGGAAGTCTATCTGTAAAATAGACAGACAATCTGGCTAAAACCGCAGGATCGCGCTGGTCACAGGCCGTATACAACCGTTCCTATGGAGATAACTTGGGGAGGCCTATGTCCAGTAGACATAGACCTCCCCAAGTTATACATCTTATAGCTTATATGATGATGATGAGGATAGATCTCCATTTGCTACGATCCTTTTACACATGCTTGTTTATTCTTGGTACCATCTGACATGACTTGAATACCTCCTTGTCCTGGTTAAGGTATGTTCGCCTAGATCGTCTTATACCAACTCTTCTATTCACTTCCGTTTTATATATTTCTACATGTCCAAATCATTTCAATATTTCTATCTCTATTTTTGTCATAACATCATCTTTTACACCACATTAAATACGAATTAGTCTACCATATATTGGTATAACAATTGTAATGAATAATTATAAGGGCCTGAGTTAGGTTCCTTAATTTATTTATAGTAGAAACATGATCAATAGATCTAGAGAGAGAGAGAGAGAGAGAGAGATCTAAGCGTAAGACGCACACAAGCATAAAATTAATATAATATTTTCAAAGGTAATATGAACTAGAAAAAATTACTCAGGTTGTAGACATGACACGAACCTCACCCCATGTTTCCCATGCCGGGGGACTATCGTTGTGTTACCGAGGCCTAAGTAGATATGTCGATATTTTTCTCGTATTATTTTTATGCTTAGAAATCAGCATTAGTCCTTTGTTGTTGACTAGCCCGATGGTGCAGATGGTACTAATCTTATTTTGTGCGCAAAAAACCGTGGGTTCATTTCCCACCCAGAGCAAATATTTATAAGACAAATAGCTGCATGTATTTGTTTTGTGTCTGGGTGTTATTTATATGTATTTTAGTTTTACAAATATTAGTGATTTCTCTGTTCTCTGTAACATAATTTCTTTAAGCTATTTAACCGATAAAGAAGAAATAGTTATTTATTTTTTTAGAAGGTTTATAATTTGATAAAAGACATGTATTATATTAAGGATCATCATTACAGCCATTAGGTGTTTACTGCTGGACATTGACCTCCCCAAGAAAGGTGAAATTTTGCCCATAATTGCTGCGCTGGGCCACGCCAAGGGGATGCTGCAGACCATCCCCTGTGCATTTGAGCAGCACTGTTTCGGATGGATATACCGCCATCTGTCAGTTCAGGTACTATTCCACTCTGCCCATACCTCACGACGATACACAAGATAATTATATTGAATTGTTTTAGCTTCAGTTGCTTCAATTGCTAGTTATTATTTTTTATTATTCAATGTATAAAACCTTTAAAGCTACAATATGTTTTGTTTCACTTGTTCTCGCTTTAATGTAAACAAGCTTGTTAAACAATTTGGCATGTCATGCAATCGCAGAGGTACCAATTACTTGGTTCTCCTAAGTAATTCCAATTTACACTTGAAATAGACCAATTGCGGTTAATTTAAATGGACAATCGATGTTGTGTTCTAATTAACACACATATCACTTGTGCGTTTATGTTTCAATTGTGTTAGCGTATTATATAATATAATAGCTGACCAGATAGACCTCTTGTCTTAAATTGAGATATAAACTATCCTATCTCTCAAGTTGGATCAAACTATACACAGTAAGCAGACAATTATTAAAAGGAGTTTTAATAGTTTATGAGTTATAAATTATATAAAAAGATATTTAGACAATATATTTGTAATTCCATAATTCATGTATGAATTGAATTAATCTGATATCTGTAATTCAAATGCCCCATCACGGAGTTAGATCAAAATATAAGTGAGAATATATATATATTTATTGTATTGCCGTCTAATTAAATTGCTAGAAATGTTACAAGAGAAACAATTAAGGAGATTGAGCACCAAAACTCTTTGACAATATTCAAGGAGGCGTAAAGAAAAAGGAACTGAAAGAATTCCCGAATCGAAGGGGTCAGGAAACGGAAGTTGTACCTATTGACTTGTGAACATGGACGGCATTCATAATGGACTAGTGTTGTGCCAATTCGGAAAACTTGAATCGATATTTGGCAGCTGTTAACGGAAACAAGGCAGTTTGTGCGGCAAATTGGTTTCATGGCGATGTTCTGTTTTGATGTAAGATTTAATGATAAAACAAGTGATCTAGACATAAAACACGCCCTGGTATATTAATTATTTATTTCAATATTAAATATATATAATATAGTTTTTACAATAAATTAATACCGTGGTACTTGTTCCTATTAGGGTGTCGCAAAAACACATTTGATATCTCACGCATATCTGTAGACATATTGGATGATAAATATTGCTGTGTATTAATAGAAGCTGCTTATTTATATAGTTAAAGGTCTCTGTAAACAACAATGAAGCGTTTCAAAACGTTATGAGTAACCATTTTTGATATCACTCAGTCAACTTTATTTTGCTGTGCATATTTGGGGTATCTGATATCTGAGATCTTTATCCAAAACAAAAAAAATTGCGAGCTTTTTAATAAAAAAAATATCACTGAATGGTGTAAATCGTACCTACTTTAATATGAGAAATAGATTAATAAAAAAATATTACCTACGATCGAGTTTCACTTCGTATGCGTTAAGTTTTGCGTCGTATGTTATTATTAATCTAAAATTTGACAATATAAAAAAGCCAAAGACATTAATAATTTACGTTAGCTCTAAAAATAGTAATGCACGAATTCTAAAAACATTTAAAATAATAAAATCTGTAATTTATCGACAAATGCAACAGCATCACTATACTTCTTCCGCCGGACTGTACTGCAGTATATTATTGGATTTAACTTGAGAGTCGACACGTAATTCCGGAATAAGAAAAAGGATTTCTCCTGTTCTCACAGAAGGTAGATCGTGAAGTCAGCCCCAAGCCGCCAGTGTCAAGTTAAACCTCTCTAAAATGTGGCCTCTTTTCCTACACACTGACTACAATAAAGACTGATTTGAATTGCCTGTTATCCGTTGAACAGTGGAGCCTTTATAGGATTACTCCAGTTTCTGTCTGTCTGTCACAGCTGAAAGCTTATTTATGAGAATAGTATGGTTTACACTCCTTTAAGTAAAGATTGCTTAGATTTACAGATGTTCATGAAGTACCGACGCACGAGTGGTTTATACTGACATTGTAGTATTTGGCGTTATGGTTTAATATTACAAATATTTCATATACAAAAAAAAATATTCCAAATTATCATGGAGTACCAGCTGATTACAAAAATACCTGTATCAGTTGTCGTAAGAGGCGACTAAGGTACCACAACTGACAAATGGCAGTATAACCATTCGAAACAATGCAGCAAATGGCATGGATGAGGCGCAGCACCCCCGTTACAAAAGTTCTGCTCTGCAGTTGCTAACACGCTTGTCTAGCGTGGTAATTATAGGCAAAATTCCCCCTGTCTTGGGGAGGCCTATGTCTAATTTGTGTTATTTGAGTTCCAATGGCTAATATTATGAATATTAAATAACATCCCAATTTTAATAGAGAAGACGGTTGGGAAATACCATATGCCAATAATCCTGTCATACATTTACAAAGGACAGTTTAAATCATTACATCTCCGTCCCTAACATAGGGAAATCCGCCTCACATTGTTCGCAATCACAAACAACACTCAGATCGCGAGCACATAACAAATAAGATTCAATTCAATTGCCACACAATAACATATCATACGTTTGCTAACACCGCCCAAATGCAAGGCAAATAGAATCACATTCGTGCCACCCGCCCCAAGGAACATCGATTAATCCACGCGAGCATTGGGATTATACCTCACCAAACACATGTTGTAGGACTTCGCTCGGTATTCGCTGGAGATGTTTAGGTGCTCACAATTGTATTTGCCAGCAATCAGACAATGTTTATTACATGTCTATTAAAGTAGTAGAAACCAGCTTTTTGGTTTATTTGTGTGACTTTCGTTCCACGATTAGATTAGAACTTTTTAGTTAAATCTACATGTTTAATGAACGATATTCCGTGAGGTACCGGCAGCGTAGAATAGTCGTATCGTAAGAGGCGACTAAGGTACCAGAACCGACAGATGTTGGTATATATCCAACCAAAACAGTGCAGCTCAAATGTTTAGGAGGGGGATGGGCAGCAGCATCTCCATCGCGAAAGTTGCGGTCTGCGATTGCCAACACGCTTGCCCAACGCGGCAATTATGGACAAAAAAAGGAGAAGCCTTTTGTCCAGAGGTGGATTTATAAAAGACTTTAATGATGAATAAATGACTCAACTTTCAATCAATGTCAAAATTTAATTTATTCTACTTATACGTTCATAAGGGTGGCCGTACCGGATATCAAGAACACGTAAAAAAATCTGTAACTGTAGAAGAAGACTGACTCAGTTGACTAGTCTTGTTACACAGAAAGAGTAATGTTTCAAATTCACCTATATATTGATATGCTTTACGTAGACGATCCCGATGGCGCAGATGGTAGTGATCCTTTCTTGTGCGATAAAGGTCGTAAGTTTGATCCCCACCTAGGAAAAATATTTATAAGATGAATATTTGTGTTTGTTCTGTGTGGGCTGTCAAATATAATATAATATGTATATTTAAGTATTATATTTTTTGTGATTTATCTGCTGTCTGATGTCCGTGATACAAGTGCTTTAAGCGACTTTTCTCGGAGTCAGGTCAATCTAGGAAAGGTTGTGTTTTTTTTAAGATGTCTCGCAAGACAATTCGGAAATGCTCAGGAGAAGGGCCTCTCATCATGATCGGCTTGGTCTCTTCTCTCCTGGTGGTCAATTCTAATTGATATCTATAGATACCAAAAAATATTATAGAAATGTTTGAGTGACTATTTCCTATTATTCGCAGGGTCCTGTTAACACCATTAAAATATTATCGATTGCTTTAATTGACGTTCATGACGTACATTTCTAATTGTATATGTTATCTTATACGAATTCTGTACTCTTCTTAAACTCAATTCAGATAGCAACAAGGGTTTGCTGCGCTTCCCACAGGAACTGCAAAAGTAGGACCAACAGTCCAGAAAAACGCAACAAAGGTAGAAAAAGACGTTGCATTGCGGAAACCTGTCCAAGCTACATCTTTATGTACTTCTGTAATTGCTAACGTCTACTTTATTCAATCGAAGAGTCACTTAATGAATCCAATGATTCAAGTGTTTTTTATTACACCAGGTCAACAAACAAGTATACAGTCCGTGTGATAACAAACGCGTTGCCAACCTTGTGACTTGAGGATATTATGCCACATTACCCCATTAATTCACCATCTCACCCTTTGGCAGGAACACAGTAAAGCAAATACTGCTATTTGGAGGTACAAACAGGTATGAGTGAGGTACCAATGCAGACGACACTTTTTATGAAGTCTACCTCACGTAAATCAGTGTGACAATGATTGTATGATTAACTAAATTTCTGACTTAGTGCCACCTCGTTACTTTTCTACCCGAAGACAGTAGTCATGGCAACACCACAACATTTGTAGACCTTCTACTAAGCTGGAGCAACAATTGTAGTAGTTTTACAAAAGAAAATTTATTATGTGTCAATGTATGTCGACGGTGGAAGGTCAGGCTTCGTTTTACTTATTTTCTATTGAAATGGACCCGTGTGTCGGTCGGTATAATGGACGAGCGTGTCACTTGGGAAACAAGTTGATGTATTGCTTCATCGATTCTGGGAACACGGTGGAGAAAACTTGTTTTGATGAGCGGGGAAGTATTATTTTCCGACATATTAGTATTGAAAGATCAATCATTTTTACGGTAAAGTTCGTTTTAGTTTCATTTTGAACACAATCGCAATATGAGTGGGATCGATGACATGTATTGAATTAAGTAGTAGTACAATAAAGAAACACATCTCATATTGTGACCTCCTTTCAAGATAAGTTGCCTAAAGCACTGGTATTACGGACATTAGATAACTGAAGAATCACAAATATAATTAAACATTAAACACCCCGACACAGAACAAACACAAATAGGCTTTATAAATATATTTGTTATAGCTGGTGAACGACCCTTAGCGGACAAGATAGATCACTACCATTTACGGCATCGCGCTCATCAGTATCTGTTTATCTTTCTCTGAACGTTTGATGTGTTGCTATTAAATAGTTACATATTCATTTAAATATATTTTTTTAAGTAAAACGCATACTAGAATGTCAATTCAATTGTTCGTTGATTGATGTCCATTTATATGATTTATTTACTTGCTTGTGATTGGTTTTTTTTAATTCAATTTAAATTTATTGCGTGCAGATCAACACAAAGCAACTTTTTATAACATTAAGTGATTATATTTATTATAACCGAGGTAAGAATAAATAATAAAAGCCAACGTTACTCCTTATAGCATCAGCTATATTTCAGTAAAGGTCCCGCTGAAATAGGTGAAGCCTTATTGGAATTTATCTCAAATATACAGGCAAGAAAATTAAAAAGCTTATTTTTTTACGTACGTACATACGTTCACATGCCTTATTGGTTTGATAATGTAATGGATATGTATAAATAAATAAATCGTTTCAACGCCAAAACTTTATCGGGGATAAAACAGTGACACAAAACTTTCATATAGTTCAGAATTTAGTTTCGTATCAAATGTTGTGCTAATAAATAACCTAGATGCCGACTGCTGGGCGGATTTGTGAATCTAAAAATCACACGTACAGTAGACCTAAATATATAAATATTTTTTTAAATAATGGTATTTAGTCAAAAATGAACCTGACCAAATTATTAACAAGAACGTACATTAATATGTTACCGTTAAAATTATTGAAATAAAGTATATGCATGTTTTGAGAATAACATTAAATATATGATACCGGGATGTTTGGGCCAAATATTGATAAAAATGATGTTCTTTTAGTAAGGATATTGGTAGCAGAATCGTCTTCGTGGAGGCGTTTTTATACGAGAACATTTCTTTTATGCCGGCAATCTTTTTTGCCTATCGCCGTCGAAGAAATGAATGAATAGACCCTTTGACGTGCAGAGTAATGATACAGTACGAAGTATCAACGCCAGGCAGAACAATTTACGCTGACAGTACCCATTTATTACAGTAAAAGCCTTCAAGTAATTGATTTATCAGAATATTATAATGCTTAATTTCAACTAATTGAAGGCGCGGTCCCTTACACAACTTAAATATCATGTATACTAATATCAGCTTTTTATATCTATGTTTACGTGTCAAAATTGCGTGCTCAGATTTAATATTATAATTTAATATTCAGTACGGATCTTCTTTACCAGGAAAGTTTCGTACTCTCGGTCAGACAATCCTTTGTAATGTAATAAAACCAAGCACACGCAGTAAAACCAAAAGTTTGCTAAGACGTACTCTATAGAATATCCTTAGCGAAACGACATCACTTTGTCATTAATGCTAACTTAAATAATGCTGTTAATAAAGCTCAAAATATTTACCATGTTGTTACATTTGAATTATGAGTAACCTAAAGACATCTTGTGCGTTACGACATCTCTCTTCCATCACGGACTCACACTGATTGTAGAAGGGATTTTAAAATGTGTGCGTTATTGTATGAAATATATATAAATAGTGATAATCATCAATCGTGATGATGATCACAGCTACCTGTGTCTTCACACAGGCAGCTGTGACAAAGTTTAATTAGACTAGCACAGCCATAGTAGTTAAGTAATATAAAATAAAATCAAGCAAGAAGTGATTGCCGAAAGGACAATCACTTCTTGCTTGATTCTATGTTATATTCAAATGAATTGATTATGTCTGTAACATATACATTTCCAAAAAATGTACATCTCCATACCAAGTTTCATTAAAATAGGTCTATAAGTTAGTTCGTAAAAGCGTCTAAAAAAATACAGGGGAAGTTTATCTGATTTTCGCATTTATAATCATCAATATTTTCAAAGAAAATTTTGCCCCTAATTGCCGCGTGGCGATGCAGTAGCTGGTTGCAATCGTAAAGCGTTGCTTCGTGAGAGTGATGCTGCTGTCCATCCCGTCCCTGCTTAACCTTAGCTAAGCTATTTCGGATGAATATACCGCCCTCTGTCGGTTTTGATACGCCACCTAGTACAGATGGAGGTACTATTCTACTCTGCCGGTACTCGACGCCTAATATAGTAATAATAATAATAAATTCATTGACCTGACTGACTGACTTAAATATAAATATTTAACACCTAGACACAGAACAAACACAAATATCATCATATAAATATTTGCTCTGGGTGAGAATCGAAGCCACGACCCCTGGCGCTAATAATATTACAAGTGTAGAATGTCTAATTATAAAGATAAAATAGTTTAGTTTAATCTTCCCCTAGCAAGAAAATAGCATCCGAAAATAAAATTTTTCTTTAAACAAAACTCTAAGGCCTATTTCTGCGCTTACCTCGCAAAACAAAGCATGCGTACATAAGCCGAGGGCAAGTTAAAAATCGCTGACTCCCCGCAGAGGTTTAGTTAGGCCAGTGATAAATTGCGGCCTTAGGTGCCTACCCTTGGTATTGGAGATGACTCTGTATTATATGGAGCTGCTTGTACGACAGATTTAATTAATCTATTACATAAACTGTGTATTATGTTAGGTTGGATGTTTGTTGAAATTTTATGACAAACGATCTTTGAAGACCTAGTCTAAGCCGATAAGTATATTTTTTTATACTCATGTTTCAGTTGGCTTCGCCTAATATGTGACAAGTTTGTCCAAGAAATAATGGCGCTATATTTTCAGAAACTCTATAGCGCTTTTTTATCATATTATTACATTATTTTTAGTTCATCTTTTAGTTAGCACAAACAGAAAAGCGGGGTTGTAGTAGAACTATTATGGTACCAGCTTCCCGCCCACCAATTTGACTGCGAGATCTTTATCAAACTCTTGAGGAATTCTTGTAATTTCGGGAAGAGTTCTACGCCAATCCCTGATGCTGAACAGTGCAAAAAGTCGTGCCAATACCACGGAGAAAAGTCAAAAGCCAGATCTATTCTATGAGAATATGCTTTCGGGATAAAAAGTAGTCTATATGTTAATGCAGATTTTTGATAAATTCTGTGCCAATTTTCCATCCACACATCCATCCATTCTCACATTCATTCATCGACACATTCATTATTCGACACAACCATACATCCACACATTCATACATCCACAGATCTATACATCCACACGTCTATACCTCCACACATCGATACATCTATACATCCGCACATCGATACATCTATACATCCGCACATCGATACTCAAAGCTTCGTTTTTAAAATATTTGTATGAATAACAATCTTGGGCCACTGCGAAATTATCATAAATACTTTAGAGTCAATTAGGTCTCAGATTAACCTAATACTTATAGCAGAGCGTAGAGGCTGCTAAGAGTACACTCGTTACGAACCTGCTCAACGTCCGTTGATAGAAAGCTTTTAGGTGTTCCCACTTATAGCATCAAAATAAATGTCAATGTAATAAATATCAAAACCACATCTTTAGCTCTCGGGTTAAGTCCTTTGGTAATAAAACGGTAAGTATTTTCTCACATTTACGCGGTCCCCAAATATTTTTTCATTTAGTTAAGCGTAAATTTAAGAAATTACGAGCGATTTTTCCTTTGAATTAATTATTTTTATACCGTGGGCAGAGTAAAATAGTACCTACCCCCATTTGTATTAGGTGTCGCAAGAAGTAACTAAGGTCCCGGAACCGCATGATAGCGGTAAATGCAACTAAAACTCTGTCGCTTAAATATACTTGTGACAATGGGTCGTCACATCACACAATTAAATGCTTGTTTCGTACGAGTTTGTATGGAACCCTCGATGTGCGAGCTCCGACTCGAACTTAACCAGTTTTAAAAAACATAAACATAAAATAAAGGGCATGCCGTTCTCTTTGTCATATTAAAAAAACCGACAAGTGCGAGCTGAATTCGGGTTCCGTATGTATATAGTAATATCAGGTCACCCATCTAGTTTATGACCACGCATAGAATTATTCAACCCAAATATTTGATTACTGATATATGATTCTTTAATATTATGCCTTATATTCTATTATAAGACAACATACCCTGCCAAAATTCATAGGTCTACCGCCCGTAGACCTGAAGTTCCGAAGGAGAAGTTCCGTAGGAGAATGAAAGTTTTCATAGTTTACCGAATTGCAAAGCTGAAGTTGCAGAGGGACACTTAGTTCGACGAAATAAGATGATGGGGGAAAAAAGTTCTCGACTGTACCTGTAAGTACCGGAAAGCGCAGCGTGGGAGACTGGGACCCCCGCCAGATGGACGAACGGCCTGGTAAAGGTCTGGCATATGCCTTATATGAAGGTGACGATGATTTTTCCTTTGGAAAAGCTTAAAAGTCAACAACAATGCCTCATGTAAATATTATTATGAAAATAAACGAATCAGATAATTACGCTTGTCAGTTTTAATTAAAGTGCAGAAACTCGCAACTGGATCGTCGCTTTTTAGTGTGGGGGAGTATTCGCAATTACCACTGAGAATGTAATTACAACCCTTGTTATTCGGATCGTGTAATTAAAAGTTTTTATAAGACTATCAAATATAGTAATTAAATTCTAAGACGTGATGCTTTTGCACGTCTGGTTGACAGTTGCAATACAAACAAATATTATAGTCTATAGTATAAGTCTGTCTGTATTTAAGCCTTCACATCTTAGTCGGAATACCGATTTTGGTGACATTTGGTATGTAAAAAGTTGGTTTGAAATCTTGTTTTATTAATTAAAAAGATTATGATAGATGCTGGTATTTTAATTATACATTAAATATGTAACATTTTCTAGTAAAAAGATTACTAGAAAAACTTCGACGTGTCTACTAAGTCTAGGTAGCATAATGCAAGTGGAGTTCTACGGCACGGGCAAGATGCAGGACCAAGTCTTGTCTGCTGCTGAGACGTTTAGTTTTGCACTTATGCTATTGTGAGGAATTGACATATAAGACTTTAATCAAATAAGGTAATTTAAAACATACTTTAGCCGTGAGGTACCGGCAGAGTAGAATAGTACCTCTCACTGCACTAGGTGTCGTAAGAGGCGACTTAGGTACCAGAACCGACAGATGGCGGTATATCCATCGGAAACAGTGCAGCTCAAATGCACAGGGCGGGGAAGGGCAGCATTGCCAACAAACTTGCTCATCGCGACAATTATGGAGAAAAAAACCTCCTTTCTTGGAGAAGGTTATGTCCAGAAGTGGACTTCCAATGGCTGGTATAATGATGATGCAAAAATACGTAAGAAACTGAACTTAGCATTTGCGGCTTTAATTATTAAAAATTACGAAATATATATAGTGTAGGAATTATACTATGAAGTCACAAGGCGTGTGCCTTTAGTGTGTACCCCATGCTTGTTAGTCGACTTAATCTAATTTAAAAAAGTTTAGTTATACCACGCACCGGCACCAGTTACTCGCAAGGTAGCTGGTAGACTATCTTACCAGAACTGCAAGTTTGGAGTCTCAAGAAGTAGGCCGCAACCAACCAAAACCAAAGGTAATCTTTAAAGGAGGCTGATGTCTAGTGGACGTCCAACGGCTGATGTTATGATGATGAATACCCTGGGAAGGACAATTATGTGTGAAATTCCTATTAAACTCGGTGAGCCGCTTTATGTGCGAGCTTTGTAACTACGCTATCGAGATCGATAAGATGCTTGATTGGTTCCACAATAAATCAAGATTTCAGGTTGGATGACCGATATAACTAGACAGATTTACCTGTCAAAATGTATAATGATCTACCTTTGACGGGCTTGATGGCAAGAACATCACAAAAACATTTATCGTATCGCTTATCGCTAGCCTTATCGTTAAAACTGGTGGAAGTTTGAGGTGCATTTAGTACATACATATATACATAATAATAAACATACATATATACATATAATACACATACATTCAAATACATCTAATAGACAAAGTTACAGAACACGGAAAGTGAAAATCAAAGAGCAAAATCAAATTGACAGATAATAATACTCCTTCACCATTCTCTTAAAAATAGAAAGAGAATGAGCAGATCTCACTTTAAGCGCATTCAACAAACGAACAGCTTGAACTGTAAAGGATTTGTTATATTTGCTAATTATTTGATTACATATTTTTAATGATTATATGTGTTTGTTCAATGACTGGGTGTTGAATACGTATTTAATATAGTAGTATATTTGTGATTCCGTTGTTGTCTGATGCCCATAACACGCAACGACGGTCTCAGAGTCAATGCATGAGATATTATATGAATTATTTATTTTAAAAAAATAACAATTAAACTTTTTGACTAATAAATAAATACAATAGTATTTCCATAATGGGAAGTTCTAGATTATATTATATTTGTTATACTGATCACACTGCGAGATCATGAGAACGGTTTGAACAATTTGGCATATTTATTTTCGTATTTTCCTTACGGATAGTTTTAACGAAGATAAAAATTCGAAAATTTATAAATTCTGTGCCGGTTTGCGAGGTTTTCTCTCATTATGTTTTCACTTTTCTTGAACAAAACAACAATTTTCTCTTTGTTAAACAGTTGACCTACATTGACAACGTTTACTTATAAATAACCAATCAAAACTTGCAACGGATCAAAACTATAATACGTGGACGAAGTCAAGGCGGGCCGCGAGTTATAAATAAACTTAAAAAAATTGAGAGGTGTTTAGAGACACCTGGATGGAACGAAGTGCAGAAACACTGTTAGGATTTTTTAATTTTTATTATTTATTATGTACAAAGAACCTGTATACACTCAACAAAATAATAGAAAGACAAAAAAATAATAACTGTCTTGCTTTCTATGAGAGAAAGATAAAGAAACACGCGCATTCTGCGCGGCTCAAAACTATAGCAAAAAGTATCGTTACAACTTTTGGAGTTAATTTTTTCCTTCTAACGCAACGCATCCTAAGGAACTTTGTTCCAATAAATCAAACTGCCTTTAAAAATAAACATACAGAACTTGTTTTAAATAAACCGAAAGCCATTCTCGCAACCCATTATTTACAATTGAAGCGTGTAAATTGGTATGTCAACACGATAAAAAGATCCGCAAATCTCGCGACTTCGTACAAGTGTTACGGTGACAGCCGAACGCATAGGGTTTATTTGAGGAAGCTGGATTTATTTGAGGATATTCCATTTATCAGTGCGTGTAGCGGCAAATTGGAGAGTCGGCATATTTTATATTCTACTCTGGATACCCAAAAACAGATTATCTTTTTAATGATAAATGGCGATTAATTATTTAGCAAAGCGATCATGGTCTTTACATTGTACCCATTTATAAATAACCATCTAAATATATATATATATATAAGCGTTATACAATCTATATATATATTGTAAAACGCCTACTATTATGCTAAGGGTAATTTTAATAACAATTTCCATTCTAAGCAGTTTTAGTGGAATGGCAGAGCATAGCTTAGTATTTACGCTACACTGTCTCGGATAGATATATGTACCGCCATCTGTCGGTTGCGTCATCCAAATAACATCTTACTACACAGTCATAAAAAGTTTACTATAATTGTCTGCCGGTAGTAAAGTATAAGTCATAAATCATACATTTACTAAATTAGTTTTAGAATGTAAATTTTAAGTTGTGTGGACAAAATGTATATGTATTAAGGAAGCAATTTAAAGTATCATAGAGATAAAAAGATAATGTAATTTTCCTACGTTTTTAAGAAAACGTGATAATTCACGGAAACGTGAAAGAATATCTGAAGGTTGAAAAATCTCGCACTACACTTTCGAACTGTTTCGCAACGTTTCAATTGAGAAAAATTACTGTTCCTCAACGGACACAACACTAAACTCTTAAGCTTCAATAGTCATAAAGTCTGCTAACTGGGTAGCACAGTTCTCAGATAGTTAGAAGTGCGGCGTCAACTGAACTCGGAGGTATGAAGTGCAAGTCAGCGTTTCCTAAACTTCCGCCCTGTAAGTTGGAAGCAATTAAGGTTGGACTGAGATGCCAGGGTAAGTTTCTACTTAATTAGATTATTAGAGGGTGCAAACTTAGCATCCAACGGAACTTTTTAAAATAAGATTGAAGAGTGTTATTTTCTAAATAAAAATCATTATCTTTGAAATGTATGTACGCGCATAACTCTAGAACGACTGTACTAACTTGACTAATTCTTTTTTTATAAAAGGGCTATGCTTTCTATATATAGAAAACTTAGTATTACCTAATGTTTGTATGCAAGTATATATTGTATATTGCTGTGAGGTACGGGAAATGTAGGATAGTATCTCTCTCTTTTTACCAGGTGTCGTAAGGTTAAGGTACCAGAACCGACAGATGGCGGTATATCAAACCGAGATATTGTAGCTCAAATGCACATGGGCAGCGCAAAAGCTGTGCTTTGTGATCGCCATATGGCATTGCATTTATTATATAGGGGATTTTTCCTTAATTACATTGCAAATATGGGCAAAATTCCCCTTTCTTGGGGAGGCCTATATTCAGCAGTGGACTTCTAATGGCTGTAACGATGATGATGATGATGATTTAATAGGTTAATCTCAAATTGTCTCTACATTAGTAGATTCTATTAGAGATAGACTCGATGAGATACCTCGGGCTTACTAATTTCTATCGCCAAATAGCAGTGTTTGCATTCCTGTATTCCCATATGAAATTGGAGTGGGATAGAAACGCTTGCGGTAGGTCTAATTTTATTATGTACCCAGACGGAGTCAGGGCGCGTTGATACGACAGCTCGAACCTGAGTGAAGCTAATTTCAAAGTTACTTACCAAAACTAGTCGCATAAAAAACGATAGATAATCCATATTTTGCTAATATCATTTCAGAAGTGATGTTCTTAAGTCACGTGGTGTCGACGTCGGGGTTACTATTCATAGAATTTCGGAGGAAAAGTATATTTGTATTGCGTTGAGTGGTTCAAAATGGATATGACATTTCAGAGTGAGCACCATCTGTAGGCGCGTGCGGACATTCGTCGCCACACATATGGCAGGGATCGTTGTTAATAAATATTTTATGCCATTAAATTTTGTAATCGGGTTTTCTAGTTGAACTAAATAAAATAAATGTATTATTTAGGTTTCAGAACTGTTACTACTTATTACTGCCCTTTCCTAGATGACCCACCATTATTTTCGGGTCTGATTGTAGTGAACAAGTCTCGTGCGCCAAAGGAAGTGGGTTTGAACCCCACCTAGTGCAAATATGTATATAATGATAATTATGTTTTTTCTGTGGATATGAAATATATGATAAGATAATAATATATACCACGAATGCTTTAAGCTACTTACCTTGAAATAAATTTATTATATATATAAATTTGTATTAATAAACACCAACACTGGTCCGATGACTCAACAGTCCTAAAACAGTGACACAAAACGGGCGCAATGAGTCGTCGAGATGGGGTAACCTGCTCAAGCTAAATTTATGTAGTGATCCTATTTTTAGTACTAAGGGTCGTGGGTTTCATATATATAAACTTTTATCCTGGGTGGGTTTGATCCACACCCAGGATAAAAGTTTATATGATGAATATTTGTGTTTGCTCTGTGTCTAGATAATACAAATAGGTATTAAAGTATATTAGTTATTATATATATAGGTATATAAGTATTGTATGATATCTGTAATATAAGTACTGTACGCTATCAATTTATCTTGGAATCAGGTCAATGTATAAGATGTGTGATTTATTCTTTAATAAAAAAAATCGACTTATTCCTAAATTTAAAAAGTACATAGAAAAATTAACCGAAACAAATTTAAAGGGATCGTGAGACTCGTTACCCACTTTCTTGAAGAGATTTCGTTCAATCTTTATTGCATATTAAAAAGGATACTATAAATTCCCTACGGAACAAATTCGGGGCAGCTTTGAATTCAGAAGCGATAAAGTCTGGATGCATCCCCGTTTATATCCCGAGGTGCTTGAAGTTCGCACGTTGGCAAGAATGAATATCTTTAGTTACTGCACATAACGTGATCTAGTGGTAAGGAAGCGCATACAAGTTTGTGATACCTGACTAAAAACAAAAATAATTTCGCACTAGCAACGTCCCGCGGATTCACCAGCGCTAATTCGGTTTCCGTGAGAATAATTAATAATTCAATTGGCCTAATAACATTATCTATCGGTCGGTAGAAGTCCGGTCCAGCCGTTTCAGAGACCAGCCATAGACACAAACTTGTTTTTATGTCCTTACTTAGACAGGCATATAATTAAATGCTGTTAATTTAAATGGCAATGGACAATTTATAATTTGTGTTTAAGCCTACCAAATTATAAATCCTTGAATTTACGAGACTAGATGATTGTTACTGTCCAGTTCATTTAAATGAATTTGTCAGAGTTAGTTCAATATCGCGCAAGTAGTGATTGTAAATAAGGTTCAAATTAGCGTTTTTATTGGAATTTCGAATATAATATAACTGACATTTGGACCTTATTTACTAATGCTACAAATGTGGTATTAAAGTACTCGTATCACTGACGATATGATATAATAGCAACGTAACGACGATAACACGTCCAAATAACATAGGCATTTATAAAGACTAGTAGCCGCCAAGTGGTCAAAATAAGAAAATAATAATAATTCAGAGGCAGAGTAAAATAGTACCTTCTACCAGGTGTTGTAAAAGACGACTAAGGTACTAGAACCGACACATGGCTGTATATCTTTCCAAAACAGTGCAACTCAAATGCACAGGGTGGGGGTCATCATCCCCGTCGCGAGCAAGACTTTGCGATTGCAAACACGTTTGCCTAGCGCGGCAATTATGGGCAAAATCTTCCTTGGGGAGGCCTATAGCTTCCAATGGCTATAGAAAACTTAAAATGGAACTTAAAGAGGCAGATATATATTCTTGTGAAACTGATTCAATTGAGAGGTTTTATACATAGATCATGCTGGATTATATTTAAGATGATATTTACGTGCAAAAAATCCATTCTGATTTCACCTAAACATTCAAATTATCACCAAATAATATAAATAAGATAATTTTAATTCCTGCATTCCGATGGTAATGGGAACTTAGCGGCTAAAACTGCGGGTCCCTGTATTCTATAAGACCAGAGAGTATATAATTACTGAAAATAGCCAATTAATGTTTATTTCGTTTAAGAAACATCACCATCATCATTATATCAACCACAAGACATCCACTGCTAGGCATAGCCCCCCCCCCCCCCCCAAGTGATCTCCAATAGTATCGGTTCTATGCAGGCTGTGTCCAGCGCGATCCTGCAGTTTAGTCAAATCATCTGATCATTTTGCGGGACGCCCTACGCTGCCTCCATTCCAGAACTGCCCACTGCCACCTAATCTTACTAATCTGCCGGGAAATGCCGTTTAAGAATGTTGAGTGACAATCAAACAGTGTGAGTAATGTTTACATTTATTCATCATCATCATAATATCAGCGATAAGACGTCCACTGCTGGACACAGGCCTCCCTAAGTAATTTCCAAAAGGACCGGTTGTATGCGGCCTGTGTCCAGCGCGATACTGCGGTTTTAGTCAGATGCGTCCATCTCCATCCATTAAATTAATTTACTTCTATTTGTATAAAAATAAGCTTTATTGACTTCTTTTCCATATTTACTTTAATCCTGTCAAATTTTCGCGTTCGTCCGAGCGCGCAAATTTTACCAAATTTTTTGCGCAATTTTTTTTATTTTTTTATTTTTAAAATTTTTTGAAGGGGAACTAAGTTCTGTGTACATATTAAAGTAAACTATGTTAAAAAAAACAGCTTTAAGCACTCTATCGCCGCGTGAACTTTGAACTGTAGCCAAATTTCATGTTCATTTGTTCGCGCAATTTCCTCAAAGAGGAGTAAA
Organism: Heortia vitessoides; assembly: GCA_020976665.1. Lineage (NCBI taxonomy): Eukaryota > Metazoa > Arthropoda > Insecta > Lepidoptera > Crambidae > Heortia > Heortia vitessoides. The sequence continues at coordinate 4,321,058 of JACJUM010005601.1, read as the reverse complement.
AAGAATTGCCTCTCAGATTTTAATATATAAAAATTTCGTGTCACGGTGTTCGTCCCGGATGAATTTCTAAATTATTGAACAAGTTTAAATATTTCTTCGCTTACCACGTGCAGTTTAATCCAACTTGATAGATAGGAAAGTTTATGTCTCTATTTATAGTCCCAATATTTTTTTTTTTTATAATAAATATATAAAAAGGTAAAGTTATGTCTGTCGGGTTAGCCAGATTTTATATAAAGAAAAAATTTTTGTATCAAATAATTGTTGTACAAAATGAATTTTTAAACAACTAATTTGATAGTTTTTTCGAAAGCTTTTATTTACTCTGTTTGATTTAACTTGAATAATTTTATAGTTTGTATCTTAATTTATAGTATATTTTCATTCTAAACATATAACATATAGATAGATATATAACATAGCCAAACTAAATAAACAAATGATGACCGAATAGAAAAACCTGCATCGTATCTTTATCGGTGTTTTAAAGCTTGTTTGTGGTAAAAGATATTCGCGAGCGCAGCACTTGCGGGGAATTCAACTTTTCTCATTATCGGCGCGGTAGTTTCACGAACAAACAAGTGATATGATTTTATCTGAACCCACCGATTTGGGTTAGGAAGAACCCCAATTTGGGACTGGGGTTTTTGTGTACATATTTGTTCTTGACGTTGATAACAAAAATTTGAGTGTTTTAATACAAAGAAGTATTTTTGCTATAATATTGCTATATAGTAGAAAACGTTTTCAATTTTAGATATATACCAGTATACACCGCTTAAGCAAGTTGAAGTGGCAGTGGGCAGGGCAATTAGTACGCACAACCAATGACTGATGAAGCAGAAAGGTTCTGGAATAGTGACCACATATCGCCAAGCGTTATTGTACGTTCGTATATAACGTAGGCTATCTATTCACAAAATAGACAGACGATATGATAAAATCGCAAGATCGCGCTGAACGCAGGCTGGTCCTATTGGAGATCACTTGGGGAGGCGAATGTCCACCAATGGATATCCTACGCTAGTACATTGACAGTTGATATGATGTTGATACTGCATTAAGATGTCCCTCTTTCCTACCACGTTTTTTTTATTAGACCTGATCGACAACCAAGCAAGCAGAGTGCATGGTAATGAGCGTCACCGCATCTAGTATTTCCCTAGTGCATTGCCAACCTTGTGACTTGATGATATTATGTCACATGTCCCAGTAATTTCACTGCCTCTTTTACCCTTCAAACCGGAACACAACAATGCGAACACTGCTATTTAGTGGTAGAAATAGGTGAGAGTGTGGTACCAATGCAGACAATCTTTGTATAAGGCCTACCTCACGATGATCCTAAAAAAATAAATAGCAGTCTACGTTTATAATATTACAGTCAATCTTGAGAAAACAAACAAATTATGTGGCTTGTGACCTGCCTAGCCCGAACAACTTTGGGGAAAGTTCCCCCCTATTCGAGGAAGCTGTACGGTTGTCAGGTACAGCAGTGGGCGTTTTCTGGCTGTTACGATGATTAAGGTAATTGTACATTTAAATTATTTTACAATTTCAGAATAGGTATGCGTAGGAACAAGTACATTGATGCCTGTGCTATGTCAAAAATTACTTGGAAGCATCCAGATGGAAGCGTTAACTTCAAATGTTGTTAGATCTCTCATTATTTACATAAGACATGAAATGTTAGCCGAGGAAATTTAATATGGAAACGAGATGAATGGGTTCATATGAATTTACCGAATCAAAGGCATAAAATCGAGATACAGATGTTATTTCAATTTTTTTATCAAAATCAAGGAGCAGCTGTAAAAATAACTTGATTTGAATGACATTTGTCAAAATGACGTGTTAAACAATTATATTTAATTGATTATATCTGAGAAACTTTTGCAATGTAAACAACATTAATAACAAATTATGAAATACCATAATTTATACTAATATTAAAAAAGCTCAAAAGTTTGTTTGATCGTGCTAATCTCAGGAACCGCTAGTCAGATTTAAAAAAAACTCTTTTAGTGTTGGTTAGTCCATTAATCGGGGTGGCCCTGCAGATCCACCATTCCCCCCCAGAGCCACCATTTCACACGGAAGCTGTCACTGGCACTGCTAGTGACAAAATAAATTATTCGTGAGACGCTAGTACATTGACATTTCTCATGGATTGGGTTGGGTGTATTTAAAAGACTATCGTTTTTTCTTTAAGATAATTTGAGACAAATAAATAAGACTATTAAATAGTTATATTTTAGTATTAGTAGATGAAATAATCACGAGATAGCCTTAAAATTCTCTACATACGTAATTAAAATGTTGCTGGTACATAGTCGGTCTATTGACGGGCCCGATTGCGCAGATAGTTGTGATCCTATCTTGTAGACGAAAGTTCGTGGGTTCAATCCTCACCCAAAACAAATATTATGATGATATTCGAGTTTCTGCTATGTGTGGGTGATATTAATATGTATTAAATTAATTAATTTGTAATTCCATTGTTTACTGACGTCGATATCACAAGTGCTTTGAGCTGCTTTTCTCAGAGTCAGGTCAACGTGCAAGCGTGTTTTCAATCGCAGAGTGCAGCTTCCTCGATAGGGATTCTGCTGCCCATCCCCACTCTGTGCATTTCAGCTGCCTTGTTCCGAAAGGACCACCACCATCTGTCGGTTCTAGTACTCTAGTCGCCACCTACGACACCTGGTGCAGTGCGAGGTACTATTCTACTCTGCTGGTGCGTTACGGCAAGATGGATATTATTACCAAGTAAATAGTCCATGGGCTCTACAAACTAGCCACAATATAGATTGACATACATGTAGGTAATTTTAAGATGTATCGCCATGGTAATAAGGACATCACTACCAAAAAGTCGAAGCTATCGCATGTTATGCAAATACTGTAGTTTAAAAGCTTGGTCGAGTTAAATTCCCTCGTACGAAAACTCGACTTTGTTGCATAATGCTTGGTATTGGGTGCGGAGTTGCGTATCTCTACGCATTGCATTTCCTGGCATATTATTATAATATTTTTAAGCACGACCTCGGCTTCCGTCGTTCGAGTACGGAATGCGAAGTTTCATCATCATCATACCAGCCTTAAAAGTCCACTGTTGGACGTAGGCGTCCGCAAAAAAAGGGGGTATGTTGCCCATAATGGGCGCGCTGGGCAACGTGTTGGCAATCGCAAAGCGCAACTTTTGCGATGGGGAAGCTGCTGCCCATCCCCACCCTGTACATTTCAGCTGACTTCTTTGCATGAATATACCGCCATCTGTCGGTTCTGGTACGTTAGTCACCTCTTACGACACCTGGTATAGGGGGAGATACTATTCTACTCTACAGGTACCTCACAGCTATACGATACGAAGTTTAAATAAGATAAAAACTTTCATATTATCGATATATGTTCAAGACTGAACGTTGTCTTCTCTTTGAAATTTGCAAATTTGATTAACGCAAATTGAAAAAATAATAATTAAAACTCAAAGCCAAAATGCATTATATTATATATTATTATTATATATTATATTAATATATATTATAAACAAATGATATTTGCTTCGTTCTTCAACTTCTTTGTTTGTCATAGACGCCTACAGTTTTAACGTTCTTCAATACTACTACTACTACAAATTGCAATACTTTTTAACAATGTAATCTAAAATGAATATGAATATTAAATTTGCATTAATATTTATAATTTTCTACTTATAATATTTAGGCAATGAAGTCCGGGTAGAAGAGAATCATACCTCCCCCTGTACTAGGTGTCGTAAGAGACGTATGAAGTATTGGAGCCGACTGTTAGCGGTATATCAACCAGGCGGGCGGGGGTGGACTACATTCCCGTTGCGAAGCTACGTTTTGCGATTGCCGCCATGTCTGCCTTATAGGAAATTATGAGGAAAATGTCTCCTTTTTTAGGAGGCCTATGTCAAGTTCTACAAATGATCGATGGCTGCTTAGAATGAGATTAGACCTATGATATTTGCGGCATAGAAATCTATTTCAAAACGCAAAGGCGTAAAAAACATTTTATGTGATTTTCCATCAGTAAAACTGGTATTTTTACTACCAATAAAACAAAATAGTCGTAAAAATACGGTATACCTATTGGTTATAAAACAAAGATTGCGATGAATAAAAAACATGATAAATAAATACATTAGCCCATGATCATTGGTCGGTGTCAAATTGAGGTTACTTTATACCTTGTATTTTGGGTCTGAGCCCTGAAATACTGATTATCCATGAGAATAGACAAAGGGTAATTAATATCTATACATAAATAAAATCGATATGTCTATGTAAAGTTTGAGAGATAGATTAAAGAATAGTACGATAAGAGATTGATGCGGTGTGAAAGATGATGTGAAAGCTATAGAGAAATAAATGCTGAGAATAAACAAACGATTGCAAGTGGGGATTTGTGTGGTACCGGCAGAATAGAATAGTAAATTTTTGTACATCTATCTGTTGGTTCCGGCCAATCTCTGAAGTGCCTGGACGAATTTTAATGGGACATTCACTGGCATAGCCGTTATTAGAAGGAGTCAATGAGGCACTTATATTATTGTCCGTGGTACCATGAGGCGGGCCATTTGCTCGTTTACAAGCTTTCTAATCATATAAAAGAAAGTTATCTTCAGTGAAGAATCGTATATTTCTGCGTCAATGGCGACTTCAATGCTTGGTTGATCGCCACCTCGTTTGCCCAGTGCAGCGATGTGACAATATCTTCTGATTACATGGTTATCAACTCGCTAGTGAAAACACGAGCGTCTATAAGCTGCGGTGACGAATACAAAAAGGTAACAATATTAAAATAACCTGACTTAAATACCAGAGGCAAATAATTGAATACTTTAAGAAAAATACCTACACACATTGTTTCACAGTTTGAGGGTTGCTCTCGATTTCACTGAGATCTATCTTATCATAAAATCCTGACTTGGCACCAACTGGACCATATCAAGATTATAGCCTTACGAAAAAAAAAAAGTACAAAAAAATAATTACAATTGCATTATTGGGAAAATGCTGTGAGGTACCGGAAAAGTGTAATAATACTTGCCACTGCACCAGGTGTCATAAGAGGCGACTAAGGTCTAATGGCTGGTATGATGATGATGATGATTGATAAAATCCTTCTTTTTTGAAGTCTTCCTTCTTGTTTAAAACTTTTTTCCAATCGTTGATCGTTTCGTCCAATCGTTCCTCTTCCACATTAACGAGATCTATATGTCGAGACTTACTTAAACACTCAATAACTATCGCGTGATATAATGAGATTTGGCTCTCACCCAAAACAGATGGAGTCTAGACTGGTACCTGAAACAAAAACTTAATATTAATTGTCAGCACTTAGAAAACAAAGTTGGGATTAAAGTTTTAATTGAATAGTATAAACACATCAGAGAGTATCTGATAGGTAAAGAAGTATTTTCTGCTGATTAATGGATTTATAATGGCGCTAATGATGTAACTTTCACGGAGTTGTAAATAAAATATATAGTTTTCAAAGCTTAAATTAAAAGCTTCAGGGTGTCTACGGCTCCTGGTCACTTGTTAGTGAGTGAGATCAATTCCAGAACTTCAGGGTGCTAATGACCATCAGTTCTGTGCATTTTTGCTCTGCATTCCTCCAATCCCACTAGTTAATCCGCGGAGCTCATTCTCACCTAGTTCTACCTCAAAACAGTGTTTATGTTGCTGGCCTTAAGGTTTTTAATTAGACTCGGTCAACAAACAAGCATACAAAGCACATGATAGTAGGCGTTACCGCAGCCTATAGACGCTCGAAATATCATAAGGATATCACCAGCGCATTGGCAACTTGACAACAGACTGGAAGATATTATGTCACAACACCCGGTACTTTTACTGCCTCTCTTACACATTAAACCCGGATCATAGCAATGCGAACACAGCTATGTGGCGGTAGTAATATGTCAGATTAATGCAGACGACCGTTGGATAAAGTCGTACCTCATGTTAGTAAATATCCTACGTCAAATTTTACTTTGGTGTGCATCCAGCGCATTTTTAGTTTTAGTTAGATCTCCTGTTTCCCTTGCGGGTGGAAGTCCTACTGCACTTGCCGGTACTTGGTCCTTCGAAAACTTTACGGCCCTATCTGTTTTTTTGACTAACATCATCATTATCACCAAAGTAGTCGTAGAAACTCCCACGGCAGGATATTTTATGGGAAGGCTTATCCAACAGTGGACGATCTACGGCTGTTTTGAAGATGAAGATATTTATCAGCTAAGGTAACTTGTAAAACTTTGGAAGTCATTTCTAAATTATATTTTCTGTTAGACTTTGTCATCGAATTTGTCATGCCAAATGCTCTATGTTGTATCTACGCCAGAAAAGCACCTTTTGATTCATAAAATCGGTCGGTTAGAAGTGAATTAAAACGTGGGCAAAACCGGGACGGAAAGTGACGGAAAGTTGAGTGTTCTACAAAAGTGAACGGATAATTTACTAAACTACTTACTAAATTACACTGTACAGAATTCAAGATTATCGGAGAACTCTCGCCAAAGCAACTTAGACCGGCTTAGTTAAGACAATATTGGACAACAAATACATTCACACGCGTGACTTGGAATTAGGATTTATCCTTATTGGGTTCTGACACAAATTTAATATGAACAGATTGACCATTTAAGTCAGCAAGCTCTAACACGGTGCTTGTTGACTGTTGATATGGTAAATGCACATAATTTTGTAAAGCAGAGTGGAGTTGTTCCTCTCTCTATACCAGGCGTCGTAAGAGGTGACTGAGGTACCAGAACCGACACGCGGTATATCTATTCGAATTAGCTTAGATCAAAAGCATATGGCGGGGATGGAGAGCAACATCCCCGATAGCTACCACGCCAACGTGGCAATTATGGTCAAGGTTCACCCTTTCTTGAGGAGATCTTCAGGAGATTCTTGAGGAGAGTTCAGCAGTGGACATCTAATGGCTGATATGAGGATGACAGTCTAGTAATTGCACATTAACGACACATATTCACACTACTTTGTACTGGCACTAAAACGGTTTTCGTAACTTGACCGAAAGATAAAACAAATAAACCACGGAAAAAGTAGTTTAAGGTAGTATTATGTCAAATACTCTTAATTGTATCTTAAAACATGCGCTTTGACTCGCAATAATATTATAAAACTAAAAGTTAGTTTGGTTGGTTGAACTCGTTAATCTCAGAAACTACTGCTTTGAATAAAACAAATATATTTTCTGCTCGCTATAGTCCATTTATCGAAGAAGTCTTTAGCAAAATTCTCTATTTCTTGGCGAGGCCTATGTGCAGCAGTGGACTTCGAATGGCTGGTATGATGATGATGATACATATCTAGCTTTTAAGGTTTTCTCACAAAAAGCTTTTATATATTCAAATTTGATTGAAAGTAATGCATAATCTTCCATATCCGATTAATAACGTCATCAATCACAAGAATTAAACTGTGAACAAAATTGTCTTGAACATTACTTTTTTAGTTTTATAATTAAGTGCAAGTATTTAATAATCAGATTGCGAATACTGCCATATTATTATAGACATAAATATTATATTATATGTGTTAGAGTCAGACAACGTAGGGCAAACGATACTTTAATTATACTAACATATTTCAAAATGATAAGTTTAGAAAAACGCAGGGATTTCTTATATTTAATGTTCATTTACAAGATCATTAATTTTCACGTCCACTGTCCAATTGCAGCCCTCGCCATCAGATACCTTTTCTTAAGCCTCCGTTCAGGAGAACTGTATTGGGTGCTAATTCGTCTGAGGACAGAGTAAGCAAACTGTTTATTGTCATTGGCCAAGTTGAGCGTGTTACGCTACATCGTACGCACAAAAATCAAATAAGTTTCATTTATTTGCTTTCGCTTTCGCTTTTATTTTAAATTAGGATTTTTAATACTTCTTTTCACTGTTCATACTGTGTTCATCTATAAATTATTGTGAATTTAGACTCAATATTTAGATCTTAATAATCATATTAAGATGAATTTATAAATCGCAGGTGATCCATTTGTGTAAATAAAATAATAAACAAAAGTATTACAGGGTTAACTCAATAGTGGACCGAAACATGCAACTGGCTTAAGATTTTTTGATGAAAGCCATTCCGTGTAAAGCTGGCAATACGAAACAGAAGCCTACCGTATAGTAACAAATTTCACGTCTATTGGAACTTTTAATACACTCTCTGTGTACACACACAAAAGTCATTTTTTTATATAAGTACAAGTTTGTAATACGGAGTTTTTATGTAAATGACTGGCTAACCCGATGATTTCTTTTGTGTTATCTTTAAAGCCTTTGGAAGTCTACTACTGAACATAGGCTTCTCTAAGAAAGAGGGAATTTGGTCCATAATTGCCGAGCTGGGCAAGCGCGTTAGCAATCGCAGAGCGCAGCTTTTGCGACGCTGTTGCCTATCCCCACCCAGTGCATTTAAGCCACACTGCCCCGGATACATACACCGTCATCTGTCGGTTCTGGTACATTAATCACCTCTTAAGACAACTGGTAAAGAGGAAGGTACTATTCTACTCGGCCGGTACCTTAACGTCAATATAATTTAAAAATTTAATAATGAACGCGTAAAACACGTGAATTTGCTTACTCACGCTACATAGAACGCGCCATCGGCATATTTGAATCCATTACAGAGTAAACAAACCCCTCATTCTCTCAGTGTTTTGTTTCTATTTGCGGGCTCGCCTACCTCCAGTATTGATTTATTTGCCGTTAATAAACCAATAACACTCACGTAATACAAATATTCCCTGATAATGAAGGCTGGGTACCGTCAGAGCAGAATAATACCTCCCTTTGTGTTGTAGAAGACTTAGGTACCGGAACCGACTGGAGGCGGTATATCTATTCGAAACAGTGTAGCTTAAATGCGCGGGACGGGTATGACCAGCCGCATTCCTGTCGCGAAGCCACGCTCTGCTATTGCCACCACGCTTGCCTTACGTAACAATAATAGGCAACATTCCCCCGTTCTTGGAGAGACTTATCTTTAACAGTAGACATCCAACGGCTGACATGATAATGACGGTTGGAGGAATTACCGAAGTAATACATGAACTACTATGTCATGACTTGGTCAGCGCAGTTGTCCTCAATTTCGCTTTAGATAATGATTTTATATAGCTCTCTTCTTTAATGAATACGTTTAGAATAAGGTGTTGTCGAGCTTACATTCAAAGCTTTTTGCGAGTAGGTTTTAAATTATTATTGCACAGGAATCAAAATTTTTATACTACTAAGATATTATGTCACATCTACCTAATTATTTTTCTTATCAAGACACTATTTACAAATCACAATATAACTTAATAATTATAATCACTGAATCATATTCATATGTAAAAAACGTTTCTTTAATAATTGAATCTTAATTTTATTCAGCACGTTTCAGCCTAATTTAGTCTTATATTTTAAAGGTTAGCATCTTTGTTCGAGGAAAAGGCTAAACGAAGTCAAAGCGGAGGTCGATACATCGGCAGCAAGGCCTTTCTTAGATGACCGACCGGCGAACTCAATTTAAAGTCTTTATGTTCAACAACTTTACTTATTTATACCAGTTGAGTTCAAGGAAATATGAAAACTTTAATTCGACATTTCCAATTTACTTATATAACAGTTCTGGATATTTTGACATTTACGATTTGAATATAATGTATATAATGTAACCTGAGTACATATTAATAATAATAAATTCACACGACATCTCATACGTTGACTTGACTTCAAAATAAATAACTTGAAACACTTTTAAGACAATCGGCTTCACGTTTGTTGTTTTATTATTTTTCTCGGTTGGTTTTTATAAATAAATGTTACGGATGCCAAACAACAGATTAATCGCAAATATGCTACTTAAATAAAATATTTAACATCCAGACACAGAGTAAAAACAAATATCACAAATATAATATAAATACTTGTCTTGGGGATTGAACAAACGACCTTGGTACACAAGATAGGATCACGCGAAATGTGTGCGTTTGTCTTCCTATTTATATAGCTTTTCAGCAAATCAACATTGATAAAATTTAACATATAGAGTTGGAGACAACAAGTATCCATCAAACACGTTTGTAATACTATAATATAATTTAGGATAACCAACCAGATTCTTTGTAACATTCATGGAGGTCAATTGGGGTGAGTATTTGATATTAATATCAGCGCCCGAATCATTAATAAGGTCAATGAAACGCTTGACAGTCAATATACGACTCTTAACAATAGTCAGAGAGTCTAACATTGAGTAAACATGTTTGACAAATTATTGAATAGCTTATAATATTTTCTAACATTTACGCGTTCATTACTCACAGTAAAACTAACTCCTTTAACGGCTTTAAAACGCGGTTTATTTTAATACATATATATATATATTTTTTTTTAACTTTAGAACTGTTTTCAAGCCGTTAAAATAATAGTTTTAATATTGAACAAGCAATGCCCTGGCTGACATATCAACGCAGTGCCTAAACTATAAGGTTTTGAAACTTGAAGTTTACAACGTAAAGGAATGTAACTAACATAGAACTCTTTTTAGAGTGGTAACGTTGTTACAACATTTTGTTGTCTTTGATGTTAGTCGAATGAAATTCAGTATTAAAGTTCCTTATTGAAAGTCATGAAACACTTGTAAAATATTTTTTTCAAAAGTTAAAGGGGCTATCAATTTAGTATGAAAGTTTTAGAACTTCAAGTGGGTCAAACTGAAGGGCGCTATTAGTTAATATTATACATGGTTTGATGGATATAAGTTTGTTATACTTCAAAATGATATCCAACCCTAATGGACCAACTAAAAAATATTTGTACTTTCATTATCACTCAGGGTCAAATTATCAGCAAAAATATATATGCTATATTTTTTTTCCAGCTCGAAGTAAGCGCGTCTGCGTAATAGTAAGCGTCATACAAGCCTGAAAATGCTTGTGATATCATAAGGATACCCCTAGCGCGTTGCTCACCTTGTGACTTAAAAATATTATGTCACATTACTCATTAATATCACTGCGTCTCTCACTCTTCTTACCGTCACAGCAATGGGAACACCGCTATAGAGCGGTAGAAATAGGTGACTTTTGTATCTACCTCATGTGATGTTCATATTCTTGTGGGAAAGAGAACTGCACTGAAAAAACCGTAAGTAAAACAAACGTAAACAGAAATGTTCACTCAATACATTATAGGCAGTGGATTAAATCCCGCCAATTTCAATCCAAAGATATGTAACAAATCCTACCGCATCAAGTCTGATTACGACTGTCTTAATTCTCTTATCTTGAATTATTAATTAGAGGTATCAGTAGTAGCTTACAACAATCCCTTGTTGGTTAATTGCCTCAAACAACATAAATTCACACTCATCTCTAGTATTTACGCTCTTATTTATAAGAGAGAAGAAGTTTATTTTGAAAAAGGTCAGGTCAGTACAGATGATTGAGTGATTTAATTATAATTTTTATTACATTTGCAAAGTTGACAAATACCTAGACGATAAAATAAATGAAGCAATCACTAGAATAACAGGTAAATACACAATGCATTGATAAATTATATAAATAGCAATAAATGATAAATAAATGTATTAAACAATTCAAATTTATCTTGTTTTGTTTACAAGGAGTACAAATAATCATTAAAATCATTACAGGCATCGGAAGTCCACTGCTGGACATAGGATACCCCAAGATATAAGGAATTTTGCCCAAAATTGTCACGTTGGGCAAGTGTGTTGGCAATTGCAGTAAGTGCAGCTCTCGCGACGGGGATACTGCTACCCATTTTTCCCTGAATTTGAGCTACGCTGTTTCGGATGGATATACCACCATCTGCCGGTTCTGGTGCCTTAGTCGCCTCTTACGACACCTGATACAGGGGGAGATACTATTCTACTCTATATACACACAGTCCGCAGCTTAGAGACGCTGGTAAAATCATAAGAATGTCAATTACATGCGCGTTGCCTTGCGGCTATATATTAAGTCATATTAATTCAATTTAAAATAGCAACACAAGTATACCATGTATCCGGACAAAGTCGGGGCGAAATCAAACATTTTATATGAACATTAATACATATAATCAACAGATGCACGTTAAAATGTGTTGGGGGATATTGTGCCAGCTCTGTCAAACAGCGTTATTACAGAGTCTCATGATTCAGTACTGACATACGCTGAGACAGAGTTCTGACTGATTATTTTTATGTCACAATAAGGTTTAGTACCTATATTTGACGTTATCTGGTCTTTACCTTTATGATGTTGTAACAACATTAGAGAAAGGAAAGGATCGATGAAAGTAAAATGACTGCACAAATATATAGAACGGAAGTGAATGGAAGAGTTGGTACAGGACGACCTAGTCGAATATATCTTGACCAGGAAGAAGAGGTATTAAAGAATGGCCAGGGCAGAAGTATTAAGAACAAACTAGCGTGTAGATCCATAGTCTCTACCTACCTCGATGGGATACTTATCTGATGTTTGTATGTATGTATTTTATCTACATATCGCTGTTATTATTATGTATTTTACGTCATTACTCTTTAGAACTTCCAAATAAAATTTTCCTTTAGTTTCTCGCATACCGTGTTTGTGTTCCGATTTCATAAAGTAAGAATGTGATGAAATAAACTTATATGAAATACTACAGCCCATCGAGTTAAGTTTCCCCGCGTTTAATGTTAAACGAAGTCGGTTAAACTTCCCGCGTAGCTAGTCATAAACAGAAAATTGAATTTGCAGTTTGTTCAAACACGGTGCGACTGACTAATGCATGCTGCAGGTGCTCTGGTTACAGTTTGCTCCACAGATAAATGTTTTAATCATGATATAGTGTAATCATGAGCTAGATTTATCATCAAGTTAAAATAAGGAACTTTAGTTGTAGTGTCCAAATTAATATTGTAAAGAGGAATTAGTTCTTCATGTTTTATAGCAGTTGCAAAAAGCGCCTTTATTAAAGAGGGAATTTTGCCTATAATTGCCGCGCTGGGCACGTGAAAGACATACACATGTATGTACATACATTCATATGATTTTTTTATATTATGACCACGTATAGAAAATTGACCATTTCATAATTTATATCACTTATTTATACCACTTATTTATACCACTTATTTATACCACATTTATACCAGATTTAAATTCATACCACTGCACCAATTCGAATAATTATTTTACTATTGGATCAAAATGACAAAAATGCGATGTACTCGAATTAAGTCGATACGGGTCACTAGTATATCATAAACATTATAATAAATCTCAGGTCTCAGTGGATTAAATCCACCCACGGCCGAAGATTCAATCTACTGAAGTCTGACAAATTAAGAAAGCACCGCGGGCCTGGCGCGCGCCTGCATTTACTTTGTCCGAGATAAATGAACGAGAAAGATATATTCCACTTCGTTATTGTTAACAAATTATACCTATTTCTAATTATGCCTATTGGAGTGGCGAGCACAATAAGCATTTGCCCTTGAGATTCGTAATTACAGCAGTAGATGGATGGGTTACTTTGACCCTCAATGGTAATTTTAGCTATCATGAAAAAGTACAACCGTATAGTTTCTTCGTATCTACAACAAGTTAACTTATTTAAGTTAACAGAGCGTATCTTAACCACGGGAAAGCTACTGTCTATTCTCGCCTTGCTTTGAGCTGTGCTGTTTTGAGTGAATATACCACCACCTTTTAGTTACGGATCCTTAGTGACCTAGGTATGGTGAGAACCGACTCTGTACTATTTTCTGTCTGTGCCCCACAACAACAACCCCATCTCACATTAAGTAAGTTCCTAAATCCTGTTTTAAAATTAAATAAAAAATAATTATTTTGTGTTGTTATATTATTGTAATCGGTCCTTCATAAGTCTACAGAGTTTTTATTATACTTGACCGATTAACAAAAAACAAGCAACAATTCGTATGTTTATTAAACTTATAAATGTCTGTTAAAAAGAGATTTATTTTAATTAACTTATTAACAACTCCTTTCATTAACATAAACAAAACAATCCAATATCGAATACAACAAGAACTTTCATCACGTCAAAAATCGCAAAACGCGCCAGGCACTCAGCCCAACAACAAACTTATAATCAGAAACATAAAGTTGAAGTCAAATTGTCAGTGCCTGGCAACTATTGGAAGTTTCGAGAAACGGCAGATTCAGACGCCGATGTCCAAAGTTATATCGGGCTGTATTGAATAGGCTATAACATTGCGCTAGACAGAACCATGCTATTTGCTTGACGTCAGCGAAGAAGGGAGGCGAACTTTTAGGAGCCTTAACTTGAACATCTTGGAAACTGTAATCGTGTTACTTAAAAGCTTTCACTTAAGAGTTTTCTTATGTACTATTAGGTGCTTAATACTAAAGTTTGGCCATCTTAGGTGCGTTTCTTAGTTAAAAGTGGCTGGTACGTGTGTCTTGATCTGATAAAAGAAAGAGAGAAATTAGTATTTAGGTCCGTAATTATTATTTTAAGAAAAGTAGCGCTTGAGGAGTTTATACTGATTTATATTGCCGATGGAGTACCGGCAGAAGGAAATAGTACTTCCCCCTATACCAGTTGTCGTTAGTATATGTTACTGAATTAAAAAAAGAATATCTGAAATTAGTCCAGTAGTTGATTTGTCATAAACATACAATGTATTCTATTTTAGGAATAGTATTTTGTTTTTGAAATATGGTCAAGATTCAGCTTTCTAGTGGTGAAAGAATTAATATTATAATTTCATTCAATTATATTTCATACATTTTTGTAAATATAGAACGAAGATGGAACGCGTTTTTCCTCGTTAGAAATAGTTTTAAATTAATGCCTTTGTTAATACTGATGCTCATATTGAACAATGAAAAATTTCAGAAGTTTCTAATGTGATGACGTTAATAAACACATTTTTTACATTACAAACGCTAGCTTATCCCTACGAAATAGATTAAAATAATGTACTACAGTATTATACACAATAAATCTTTTAGGGATTACCCAAAAATTAATTGCACACATGCAAAGCCGGGGCGGGTCGTTAGTTAACTGTAAGTTTCAAAATTAAGTTTTGTAAAATACGAGTGAAAGCGAATATTTTTTGGTCTAAAAACGTACGATTCCCGTGGAAGAAAATAAAATTCATATTGTTCCAAGGACTCTTCAAGAAAAGAGATTTTTTTCCCATAACTACCGCACTGGGCAAGCATGTTTGCAATCACAGAGCGCAGCTATCGCGGCGGGGATGCTGCAGCCCATCCCCGCCCTGTGTGTTTGAGCTGCACTGCGAGTCTTTAATAGAGTAGTTTAATTACAGTTTATTAATCAGAAAACGAGATATGCTTTTATTTTGATAAAGGAACTCCCCAGAGGCAAATAGAAAAATAATTAAAATTAACTACAAATTAAAATAAATCTAATAACAACACTCCAACATTATACCCTCGAATTACGATCACTTAAAAGTCAAAACTTTACCAAACAATAGATCAACAATCATTTATATCAATTAGGTTTACGGTGACGATTCCATGAGCGCATGCGAATGAAATAAAATATATTATAAGCTTATATTAAATTTCATTTTAAAATGATGTTTAATTTACGCAAGATTGTCTAATTATATAATGTCTAAGTATATCCTGAGTTATTTACTTTATTTAAGATTTTATTTATCTATACCCGTTACAAGCACTTGCGATCATGTATATACATATATTTATATTGTACAAATATTATATATCACATCACATCATGCTGGACACCCCAGAATAGAGAAGGCAATTGAACAGCGCGCCAGTTAAGGGAAAATTTTCCCATAATTGCCGCGCTGGAAAAGCGTGGTGGCAATGGCAGAGCTTAACTTCGTGACGTTCTTGCTGCTGCTCCCTGTCCTATGCATTTGAGCTACGCTGGATGGGTATATCTGTTGGTTCTGGTACCTTAGTCGCCTCTTAAGAAGACTTAGATATATTCAGCTCTGCCGATATACAACAGCCTAATAATTGTTTTAGTGTTACTTTAAATGGCCAGCATATAAATTGTTGGTTTACTTTTTTAAATAATAATTTACTAAACAGTACTATATATACTTCTATTTGGCTAATTAATTTTATATTTGAATCAGTCCCTGCGCAGTCAATATACCTGTATACTTACCAGGAGCATAAAATTCATACCCAGTATGTTCAGGCAATTTCGAAACAGTAGCGTATTCAAAGAAAGCAGGCAAGAGTATTAACCTAAAACCCATTCACCGTCGCAGTACGGCCTGTTCAATATGAAACCCGTGGTTACAGTCGCCGCATACACCTTTTGACACCTTATACAAGAACTATTTAACTCTTTTGTTAAATACTAATTGTGCCCGCGAATTTGGCCGCATGGACTTTGAGCAGCGATTTCTCCTCTAAAAATACATTTTTGCCCGTTTCTACCACATTTTTCTTGCCACGCGTTTCTTTTTGCCACGCTTCTATTAGCATTATAAAAACTAAGTCACTCCTTATAATATCTATCAGTAAAAGTCCAAAATCAATTCAGCCATTTCACAGTTTACCTCAAACAACCAAACTGTCAGACGGACTTGTCTATGTGTATACATTTAATAAAAGCAGTTATTTTAATATTACAAACAGGCACTTCAATCTTATTTATATGTACTGATTACCTGCACCCTGCAGCCTTATATTGGAATTATACCTGCATTTAAGCTCTTGGCACATAAATTATTAAATAGTACATATCTTCACTTAGTGCATTATATTTTTACAGCAGTCTTTGCGCAGTCACGGAAGTTGCGCAGCGACTGATTCAAAGGTAAAGCTACTTTTTTACATGAAATAGATTTCACTCATACAAAGGTCGTTCGCATTGGTACCTCACTCTCACCTATTTTTACTTCCAAACTGCAGTGTTCGCATTACTGTGTTCCGGTATGAAGAGAGAGGCACTGAAATTACTCGGTAATATGACATAATATCTGAAACTCACAAGGTTGACAACGCGCTAGTGATATCAAGGAGATATTACGAGCGTGATATATATATATATATATATATCTATATATATCTATATATATATCACGCTCACACCGGAGGTAAATATATATATATATAAATATATATACCTACGGTGACGCTTACTATAATGCGCTTGTTTATCGACTTGACCCAATAAAAAAAATCATACAAAGTATGGTCAGATAATCACGAAACAATGAAGTTTTAAAGAAAAAAAGCAATAGTATTCGCGCAAATACAGCCACCGTCGCAGTACGACCCGTCCAATATAAAACCTACGGTTACAATCGACTCGCATGGGATCGATGATAGTCGAGTGCTTTGTTTGCGTCAGTTTGTCGTACTTTCATTAAATGTTGAAGCTATGGGATAGAGTGTATGAGGGTATGTTGTTGGGGCAATTTTCTTAATTGCTTTTTGTTTTAACCTATCGTATATTTTGATCATACTTTTTTACTGATAAATTACAAATAATTATAATAGCCTTTTATTCAGATCTTTCCTTATTCAATATAAACTAAACATGAATGTTAAACCTAAAAAAAGAAAGGAATATTATTCTAGTATTAGTTGTAGCTACGTTATTCACTGTAGATCTGTTTGCCAATCGACAAACAGATCTACAGTAAATAACGGAAAAGCCTCCTCCAACCGGACAAAGTCTAACATCCTACTCTAAAAGATAAATTACAAAGTTAAAGTAAATATTTATTAAAAGTACCGTAAGTTAAGTAGTATTAAGTAAGTAGTAACAATAGTTATTAAAAGTATCATCATATCAGCCATTGGAAGTCCACTGCTGGACATATGTCCCCTGAAGAAAGGGGAAATTTGGCCCGTAATTGGGCAAGCATATTGACAATCGTAATGCGTAGCTTTTGCGACGGGGATGCTGCTGGCAATCCCCGCCCTGCGCATACGAACTGCACTGTTATGGATGGACATACCGCCATCTGTCGGTTCTGGTACAGGGGAAGGTACTATTCTACTCTGCCGGTACCGCACGGGTGTAAATTAAAAGTATGGTTTTGACAAATGCATTATTCTTCGACTTTTATCGATTTCGTCTCATATTTTCCGTCTCATTTATAAGACATAAAAGATTTGATGTATAAGATATATAGCTTATACCATTTTGAATGTCATATTATCATTATACAAGCCATTGAACGTACAATGCTGGACGTAGACCTCCCAAGAAAGGGAAAGTTTATTAAAATTATAAACATTAATTGTGCGTTTGGCAGGAGTGATGGCAATCGCAGAGTGGAAATTAAGAGTGGGAATGCTTTTGGCTGTCTATCCCTGCGTTGTTGCATTTGAGCTACGCTGTTTCTGATAGATATACCTCCATCTGTCGGTTTCGGAACTTTTATCGCCTTTTTTAATAACGATAATAAATCACACAACATTTATTCTCTTTACCCCAAGGTAAGTCGCTTAAAGCACTTTTCAGAAAACAGATAATTTACAAATATAACATTTAAATACATATTTTAAATACCCAGACATAAGATAACCAAGAATATCATGTGGGTATCCAACCCACAACCCACTACCGACTGCACCATCCGGCTCTTCAGACCGGGCCCCGGAACCATGTACCAGGGGAGGTACAATTCTACTTTGTCGGTACCCTGTGACCTTTATGACGCAAAATAGGCGCAAAGGAAGACGTCGAGGTGCAAAATCCTGCCCAAGAACATCTATATCTCCCTCTACCTTGCGACCCGAAAACTAAGCTACAGTTTTCATCAATAAAAGTAATCAATGTTGTTTAGATTATTTTATTATTTTAAAATGACTTTTATTTTTGTAAAAATCTAGCCTAAATTATTCTTTATAGCATAGTTACCAAAATCAAACGTTTCGCTGAAATTAACCCATTAGCCTGAATGAACAGACATTATGGCGTATTGGGTGGCTATATCTTATAGGCCAAAGGTCGTGGGTACCTACAGTCGTGGGTGACCAATGACAAATATTTCAATGATAAATATATGTATTTAAATATTATATTTTGTGATTACTCTGTCGTCTCTTGTCCGTAACACAAATGCTTTAAGCGAGTTATCTCGGAGTCTGGTTTCTTAATAAGTTGTTGAATGAAATGAAAATACGTTTTATATTATTTAAAAAAATGCCTAAATTCACCAGATGCAGTCAGCATAATTCCACATCTGGCCAATTAGTTAACAAGAAATCTCATCTGAGGTGAGTTGTGCTTTAAATAAACGAAGTAAATTTAGCAATTAGAGGCAGATCATTGTTATTAAGCCGTTTCCATTTATCAAGGATACCTTACCACGAGTTCAAAAGTTACAGATGACCCGTCTATCATAATATCATCTCGAATAGGATTATCCTGCAGTTGAATTCAAATTATCAGTTCCTATTGAGGATGAATATTTTACGCCGCGACGTTGCGTTATATACCGTTGACCTGGGAAATATTAATAACTGGAAGCCCGCGGTTTTACTTTTGTTAAGTGGTAGAACTTTTACACTAACTTTGCACCTCCTTTAATCCTTTTAAGGGATAATTTTTAAAAAGATATTTAACACGTTTTTCACGACTTACACTAAGGAGTTTCTATACAGAATTTCATTTGAATTACTTAAAAACAGTAATGATTCACACTAACTTTGCACCATCCTTTTACCCCCTTAGGGGTAGCATTTTAAAAAATCCTTCCTTAGTGCTCCTCACGTTACGAAAGGCACCCCTGCGCAAAATTTAAAATTTCTAACTCTTATAGTTTACGCCCTACGTTGATAAGTCAGTCAGTCAGTCAGCTTCTCCTTTTATATATATAGCAGCAGCCTGCGTTTTCAACCGCGTTAAGTTGTAGAACTTTAATTCTAACTTTGCACCCCCCTTATACTAATTTAAGGGATGATTATCGATATTTTAGACGTATTCCTCGATTTTGAATGCTGAACTTGCTAACTCTGAACTTAATAGTTTAGGAACTTTATAGTTCAGGCCCTGCGTTGATATGTCAATCTGAATGACAGACACTCATCAACCGCTTATTTAAAACCGTTCAAAAGTAGTTTTATAACAAGTATATAGTTTTCATATATTTATTAGGAATATTATTGAGGACTGATTTACTGAATGAACCAGACATTTTTTCTCTAAAAATACAACGATAGAACAAATATCATTCAATTTCACAAACTAATAAAATAGATAGAAACGACATTTATAGTTCACTTATATCGCCTCTTTATTTATATCCTTTCTTTTAAGATTCCACAATATCAAAATACACCAATTAATTTAAACGTCAATCCGCCATTAAATCACGCAGTGTACTCCTTATCGACTTGCATGTAAAGCATTTTTCATGATATCAACCATTGGAAGTCCACTGTTGGACATAGAAGTCCCCAAGAAAGAGGGAATTTGCCCGCGCTGGGCAAGCGTATTGACAATCTCTGAACGCAGGCCGTGCGATAATTATTACATATCTATCATATAAATATTTGAATGACATTGCGACAAAATGTAATAAATATTTACATGTGTTGCTTAACTTTCTCACTAAGTAAGAGGTTGACCCGTGCTATGAAAAAGCTATATAGTAAGGCAGTTTCGCCTCGACTTGACCATCTGTTTCTATTTTGTGTCGCTATCTGTACCTTCTCGACACCAGGACGTGAAGATTAAACGGATCAAGTGTCCCGGATAAATTAGGAGATTTGTCTTGATCCCCGGATGACAAGACGCATGGACCCCGGACATCGTCTCAGTATCACTGGAGTAAATTAGCCTAGCTTTCTTCTTTTTGGGTACTTATCTTTATTTGTCCTTCTCTTTTAAAATGATACTAACTAGTACCCGAAACTTGGTCCATTCGTTTTATTGTATTTTTTATAGTAGTCTGATTTTGTTGTTGATCCTAAAATTTATTTGTAAATCTGTTGTTGTTTAATATCCGATACACAAGTGCTTTAAGTTACTCAGAGTTAGGTTAATAATAGATTTAGATTTTAATGAGAAAATTATAATTAATAATTAAACATATACATTTTACAACTGAGGAATTACAAATATACTATTCAAATACATATATTTAACACCCACACACAGAACAAACATAAATATCATCAGATAAATAATTGCAATGGGTGGGGGTCAAACCCAACATCTTTTGCGTACATGGCAGGAACACTACCATCTGCGCCATCGGGCCACTCGGATATACTAAATAAAGATTACACCACATAACGAAGTATAATCATCATTGTCAAAATAGCTAGACATAACCTCCCCGAGTAAGGGAAAATATTGCCCGTAGTTGCCGCCCTGAGCAAAAGTAGAGCGCAGCTTCGCAACGACAATGATCCTGCCCATCGCCATCCTATTGCATTTAAGCTACCCTACATTGGGCTGATTCCGGCAACTCAGTCGCCTATTATGGCACCTGATACGGGGGGAGGTACGATTCTATTTAACCACGACTCCACGAAAATGTCTCCATGAAGTATGTGATCAACTAATTTACAAGTATATCAAATGTCACTATTGATTCCCATAGCCATCCACTTCATTTCCCCGAATTACCTTAGTCGAAAAATAATCGGATACCGTATCATAAATTACGTAAGGTAGGCCTCTGAGAAACCATTTCAACCCCAAGTTTATGTAGCCCAAGAGATGGCAGACAATTTCGACCAAGTATTCTAGGCTATAACAGTTTTGGTATTAAACTCATATTTTCAAAATGTGAATACATAAATTAAATATAAAAAAATTTTTGAAGGAAAGTCAGCCAAACATGTTTTTATTATAGTTTTTCGAAAATATTATCATGTGCACATTACTAAAATCATGAATGTGTTACCGAAACTGAAAATGTGCAGCTCAAATACACAAAGCGAGGATGGACAGTAGCAACCTCGTCGCGAAGTACGCTTTATCAACTTTACTGATTTATATGATGATATGTGATGATGAACGCCTCTTTCCTATTACTACCATCATTATCATCAAATCAACCGTAGTATGCGCACTGCTGGGCATAGGACTCTATTTGGATCATTAGGACCGGTCGCATGCGTTCATTAATTTCATTCAATGCGATCCAAAAGATCTAGGCAGATCGTCTATCCATGTGAGGACTTTATTTCAGAACCTTATTCGTCCTTCTCGTTTCGAACCTTATTCCTCCTTCCTTCTTCGTCCATTTTGTGCCCTCCCATTACCAGTTCAACTTGCTAACCTAATGGGCTATCGCAACTTTGATTTGTTTACGGATCTAATCACTCCCATGAAGATAAGTAGAAACAATTTATTGCCATGTGCTTTGATGCGCACGACTTTTGGTGGACAAGATAGGATCACTACGATCTTATCTTGTGTACCAAAGGTCGTAGCTTTGATCCCCACCCAGGACAAATATATATACGATGATATTTGTGTTTAGGCCACCGGAGTGTCAAATAAATTTATTTAAGTAGTATATTTATGATATCTCTATTGTCTGATGTCCGTAACACCACTTGTGTTTAAGTTTTTGAAGCGACTTATTAGGAGTCAGGTACTTGCTTGCTTTCTCAATAATCACAAAGACCGCAAGAAATGCTTAAACTTAGACCGGACTATAAATGTTTTCGAGTTGATCAAAACGCCTAATTAGGCCTACCTTCAATCACAATTAAAAATGTTAAAAGATTTATTCATATTCTTAAAAAGCATATATCAGATATATCACATGTTAGTATAAAGAGGGTCTTATAATTTCGTTTAAATGTATGGGACATTTATTTTTTATTTTAACACAGGTCAGTCAGTACGTTGCAGATAAAGCGGAAGCTTCATTATTCATAGTAAATTAAAGATATTTTGTAAAAAACTATAGACATAATTTATTCACATAAATTAGTACATTACATTATTATATTTATATACATTATAGGCTATATTATATTTATTTACTTCATACGTAAAATTTTTTTTATTAATAATTACCATATATAATTAAAAATTAAATTGGCCAGCTAACAAAAACATACGTGTAAATGCCCCCGAAAAGTTTTTAATAAGTTTGCAAACAATTAAATACCTGCCCGAAATTGCACACCAGCTCTTGAACTAAAGCGGCTGCGATCGGCCCTAATAAGGTAAGTAAGTTAAGAGGACGTTATGTTGTTGCGATGCCGGATAAATCTTTACTAGAGACATCTATAAATAAACACTTTGTATATGCGTATGTTTGTTCAAAACACACTTGGTATTGTTGGCGATAGGGCTACTTCTCATACATTTATTACTAAAAACAATCTTTCAAAGCAGGGAGACAGACTGCTTTAAAATATTGTATTTTACTACAAAAAATTAAGCAGTTACAGGAAGCTAATGGGAAACGGACCTACGATTTTACTAATTCAATGGTCATAGGTGTGATTCCAAATCAACTTTTAACCATATTAATATACATCTTTCATCCATAGTAATATATGTACCTATTCTAATCACACTATTATGATAAAATCAAAAGTGTGTGTGTCTGTTTGTTATTTCTTCACGTCTGAACGGCTGGAGAGGTTTTAATAAAATTTGGAAAGAGTTAGGTGATACCCTGGATTAACATATAAATAACGTTTCACCGCAGAGAAAAGTCTTATTTATTATTCCTAGGCGAACGGGCACGAGAACTACGCAGATGAAATTGTAATATTAAAAATAATGCTTTATAGCGTTTTGTTTGGTTAATCACCGTAATCTTATGAATTACTGGTGCTACTTGGGTTTGGAAAAAATTATTTTGTGTGGGGTAGTCCATTTATCAAGGGCCGGTATAGGCTATATAACATAAAACTGATATATATATATATATATGTGTCAATTTCTAGTTCATTTATATATAGAGGAACTACAAACACTCAAATACTTTAGTGAGTATTAACCAAGCGTTTATTATTATTTTTATATATTTTATATATTTCAAGAATAAAATAAAAAGACATATTCCAATAAATTTATGTACGATCTGCATATGCAAAAAACAAGATTTTTTACAAGCTGTGGCAAAGCTACGAATTCAAATAGAAAACTGTTTCTAGTAAAATATAAAACAAAAATACTGTAACCCAAAAATATATAAATTCGTATGACCGCGCATGCGTGCAATAGCAAGAATTTTTGCAGCGGTTCTGACAATTTTATGTTATTCCCACATACAGTACACTCAATGTCGCTTCGAGTGCATTTTACGATCTGAAAGCTATAAATAAATGCTATGAAAACAAGAAACTTCTTACGCGGCAGAAATGACGGTTAAGATTTTGCTATTTATTTTCAAATACGTACCCTGAAATAGACAACCTAGAAAATTAACAAAATATGTTTACAATTCCTTATAATCAAGGCTTCAATTAGGGAGATACATTAAAGTGTACTGTGATAAGATATCAGTGTATTGTTAAAGATGTTTTAACAAATAGAAGAGAAAAAAATATAGAATGATTGCACAAATATATAGTGCAGGAGTGAATGGAAGAGTTAGTATAGTATTTTCCCTGTACCACGTAGCATGGGGAAGCAGCGTGGTTATGTGGGGCTCTTGCCACACTAAAATGACCTGTCGTGTGCCATACACCGCGACTTATGAGTGAACCGTCGGGAAAAATTCGCACTTTCGCAAAACTCGCACACTGATCAGATGGCAACTCTATTTAGTCTTAACAATTAAATAAGGAAAGTAGAAAAATGAATATCTTCTGAATATCTTTGTGGACGTAAAGTAGAAAAATGAATATCTTTGTGGACGTAACACATTCGCCGGTCAATACCGGCGAATGTGTTACGTCCACAAAGGAACCCTTGGCAATTTATTCTTAACCTTAATTATACAATCACATGCACATAAATTTACCTAAAACCATTATTAGAAAAAATATATATTATTTGTAGAAATAAATTTAAGAGAACTCTTTGAGTAACTTTTAATTCAATGAGAATAAAAAATGGTCATTTTGGATTATTTCAGAGCGTTGGACATACCCAATCGCGGCCATATTTGGTAGATTTTTCAGGTGTGTTAAAGTTTATTTTGGTCTATCTCGTCGGGATCAGCCAGCGTATGCAATGTAATTTTAAAGATATGTGTTATAGACATCACAATGTTAAACCTCTAAAATTGTCAATGAACGTATAAATCTAAGGTACTACAATCCGATAAAAAAAGTAAGTGTAACATAGTCTATTTATCAAGGTAAGCCTTATACAATAACGCTATGATTATAAATAACTAGCTGTCCCGACAACATTTGCCGACAGCTTTGCCATACAAATTGTATAAAAAAACATTTAGGGTTATATGTATTTCGTAATGCTACATTAGAAAAAATAAATGGAAAACAATAAAAATGTTTGGGCTGGTCAACCCTTATCACTTAGGAGTATTAAAAATAGATAATAGCCGATTCTCAGACATACAGAATATGCATATAAAATTTCATAAGAATCGGTCAAACCGCTTCAAAGGAGAATTTCATATATTAGATAAACGCCATCGCGGTGTCAGACAAATGCCAATCGCGAGACGATCCGCTAGTATACAGATAATATAGTAAAACAGCCAGCCAATAAGCATTACAATATTATATAAAACCTATTTTATTCACAGCACTTTTACTTTATTGATACTCCCTCCGAAAAGGTTACAATCATAAAGTAAAACAACCGCCTTACATTATCCCCCAGTTCCCATTCAAGCACTAAAATACTCAAGCCTAACAGATCCTTTGGGAATAAACAATTCCACATCGGGGAGTCGACGACCCGAGTATAGCCCGGCGATTTTCAAGAGCAACCGGCATAATGTACTGGCCGTTACAATTAACTGCCTTTTGTATTTGCACACACTTTCCGGTTAATGTTACACGAGTTAGTTAAATTCAGACGTTTGTGTTTAATTTAGTGTGGTTAATCGCAGTAGTGAGATCTAAGGGTTTGTGATCCGTTAGTATGTTTAGTCTCCCATGAGATGTATAGGGTTTTAGGGCTACAGCTACGAGATGGATAGTGTTCCTTATATAATTATATAAAGTAAACTATACATATCATTATATACATATAATTCTTTCTTTCTTGCAGCCAGACCAGCAGTGGACTTTCAATGGCTCTCATGATAATGGTGATGATAATTTAACCTTTCAAATTGATGGATTTCATTGTCCAACATTAATACGAGTATATAGAAATTGCTAAGCGTGTAAAGCCGACAGAGTTTGCAAGCTCACAGAGAAATTAACTGTTTTTTTGTTCGTTCCTTCACCATTGAAATGCTGCATTTTCACCGATCAAAACGCACCGCACGCGTAATAAGTACGTTTGAAACAGGTTTACTGAAAATCCAATACACACCCATAAACAAAATAAAAAGAAACGTACATTCATAGAGTGACATTGTCTGATGGTGATACAAGCAATAAAAAAATAACTAATAACAAACATAATACATCATTACAGATGGTAATACAAGCTATATTTTATCTTATATTCTCATAGGGAGGGGAACTATACGGGAAAAACTGTAGGGCGTTACTAGCTTGTATTGAGCTGCCATTAATTTAAGAAAACTCCTTCGTAATCAAAAGAAAGATAGCACAAAGTCTGGGACCCAGATGTCGACATCCAAAGAACTCAAAAGAAAATGCTCGCTCTGAATCTTTCATTACAGACCCTCTTAGGAACTCAAAGCTGGCCCAATAAAATAAATTGACCTCTACACCGTAATGTTTATTTCATTTATCTTAGTGGCACTATAAGAGGGGTTTCTTAATTGCATCAAAAGTGTTGAACGTATGTATCGTATGTGTTTTAGAACAAACTGACAACTATTATAATAAAACTAATTACAGCTTTCAAAAACGAAAAAAATTTCGTCTGCAACAGAAAACTCTCCAATCTTTTAAGTTCCATGTTCATTTTAAAAACTATCAACAAAAGGTTTACGAAATGGCGAACATATATATGTATATATATATATATATATATAGAACCGTCAGATGGCCGTATATCCATCCGAAGCAGTGTAGCTCCAATGCGCAGGGTGGGGATGGGCAGCATACCATTCGCAAAAGCTGCGCTTTGCTATTGCCAACACGCTTGCCTAGCGCGGCAATTATGGGCGAATTCCCCTTTTCTTGAGGAAGCCTATGTCCAGCAGTGGTCTTCCAAAAAATCGTTATGATGATTATTCAGTTTTGTGTCTCTACAACAGTAAATAATTTAATAAATGTAATTATTTTTATCATCTTTGCTTATCCAGTGTCGGAACCTTTGTTTTAGTCGTATTAAATTTTTATTTTCGTTTTTGTTATTTTTTTAATCAGTGGATCGATGACGACCGTTTGGCTTGCCGAGACGTGGTACCTGTTAGAGATCTTCCATATTACTTTCTCTATTACTGTAACATATATTAATAATTATATCGTTGGTACCATTGTAAATTTATTAATCTGCAAATATTAAAATTTTTAGTAAAGCAAAATGAAAATAAAATTGTTAAAGTAAACCAGGTTTCTTTTAAAATTTTCAAAACTAATTTGCTTTAGGTAAATATTTTTAAAATTATAGTTTTTACATGACTTACGAAATCTGTCACTTTCCAGAATTAAACATTTTCTAGTCAATTGCTCCTTTTACTGGCTGAATTAGACTGACATATTCTATTAGTTTTTAAATATACATTCAAAGTTTTTGCTCTCTGGAAAGTTAAATACTCAGCAAATTTCATTATATATTTAAATCCCAAACTCGCAGCACACACTCTAGCTTTGCAGCAGAAAATTTCACTCTCCGGTGAGTGCGTTAAGCCACCCCCACCGCATACAACTCATTGTTTTGAATTTTGACGCAAGCATACATAATTTTAGAAAATGCAATAACTACTTTCGGGCCCGATGGCGCAGATGGTAGTGATCCTGTCTTGTACGCCAAAGGTCGTGGAATCAATACCCACCCCGAACAAATATTTATATGATGCTATTTATGTTTGTTTTGAGCCTGTGTGTTAAATACGAGTATATGTATTTACGTGGTATATTTGTGATTGCTCTTTTTTCTGATGTTAAGCGACTTATTACGGAATCAGGTCAATGTGTGAGATGTTGTGAAAATAAAAAGTACTTTTTGAACCAATCTCTCATTTAGGAAAGTTGTTCAATGTGAATTTGTTAATATAAAGTATTATCTAAACTAAATCTTTTTACCACATTTTAAATATAAAAAGTCATTAATGTTATTATTTTAAAGTTGAAACTGAAAAAAAATCAGTAACGCTAGTTAGTAGCTATCGAACTGACAATATATGCGAAAGATTTTGAGTAAGGTCGTATGTTAGATACTCTTTCCTGCCAGAACAGTTGAACAGATCAGGATAAAATTTTGCACAGACATTACGGATAGTTGGTAGTAGCACATACTTTTTTTCCCAAAAACATATCCCCATGTGGTAAATCTAGACATTTTATTTTCCTCTATATGATTACTTTTTACATAGTTTCACTGTCGTAAAGTGACACTGACTTCTTCATGGAAAAAATAAATCCTCTGGGAGGAAATAAAAAGCAAGAATCTTGGAGAAAAAACCGCGAGCGGAAAGCTAGTGTATATCTTGGATTCAAACTTGCACGTAAAACTAGTAACTTAATCTGACTGGAATAATCCAATCTACTAAGTGTGTTTCTCAAACTGTCATCTCTCTTCGAATCGCAAATCGTGGGAAAAAAATATTGTTCGACAGCTGTCAATTTATAGCACACGTTCGGAGTAAAGCGTAAAAATAAATGTACAAGTGTGATGTACAAAGTTTGGGAGCCTCTGCTCCAGTTAAAGTTGTTCGGAGTTACACTCATGACTTTCGGTGCTTTTATCATTGACTGCTGGAACTTCCATATGATATTCGCGCGAGTTATGAGAAAGTCGTTAATCGCTACCAATGGATGTATTATATCCTCTTTTATATCATTATATATACCTATATAATGATATAGGCAATATTACAGGTATAACCTATGTCAAAAGGTATTTTATTATGAGATTTAAGACAATTGTAAAAAGAATTGACAGACTTGATAGCGTAAATGGTAGTGATCTTATTTTGTGAGGTCATAAGTTCGACCCCTAACCAAAGCGAATATTTATAAGATGAATATTATAACGCTATCTGTCGATTCAAATGCAACAGGGATTTACGTGTGAATATGATACCCAGACATTTTGGAAATTAGTCGACGAGGCCTATGTCCGTGCAAGCAGTGGTCATCCAGGGCAAATATTAATACTATGAATTTTCGGTTTTTGTTCTGTGTCTGTGCTTCATATATGTATTTAAGTATTATATTTGTAATTCCTCTGTTGTCTGATGTCCGTAACACAAGTGTTTCAAGCAACTTCTGGTCAATGTTTGATGTAGCGTAGATTTATTTTTCCATGAAGCAAAAATAAACTGCCTATATGTTTATCTGATCACGTTAATGCCAGGGACTAGTAATTGGGCACGATAAAAAGATGCATTTAAAAGACCAAACAATTACGTGCAGAAAAAATCTAACGATTCCCTACGGTACATCCTCGATATCACCTTGACATTAACCGATTACAATTCCTTCTCATCTGCTCAAGGGCCGTCTCCTACGAACCTTCCGCCCTTTTGAACAACCTCTCCCACACCTCCCCATTCCCTCTTTCCCTTTTCCCAGAGGCTGTATCACTTCCCTCAAATTACTAAGAAAAAGTACTGAAGACCCACCGACCCGACCTTTGAAATGTCTTTAATGTCTGTCTAAT
The DNA here is from genome assembly GCA_020976665.1 of Heortia vitessoides. Lineage (NCBI taxonomy): Eukaryota > Metazoa > Arthropoda > Insecta > Lepidoptera > Crambidae > Heortia > Heortia vitessoides. Next base: position 4,291,159 of record JACJUM010005601.1, on the reverse strand, counting down.
GATGTGCTTCAGGGTCGTGCCTTTTCTGCTTGTAGATATGGCTCCAAATACTAAGTGAGGTACAGTACAGTAATTATTAAAAACTAGCGACCTGCCCGCAACTTTGCGTGGACATCAATTTATATCATCGCATACTGCGAGAGGTTCCCGAATCAGAAGTCCCTTCTTAAGGTTCAAGTTATTCAGTCAAGCAAATTTTTGCAGAAAAATTTTATTAGAAATATAAATAGAATAAGAAAACACTTTCAAACTTACAAAATTTATACGAACTATCTTTACCTCGCCTTCATCCGTGTGAATTAAGCTATATAATAATAATAATAATACACTTTATTGTACAGCTTAAATTGACAGGCAATAATACTAATAATAAAACATAGTGACCTTACTGCATGAAGCTATTTTATGCAATAAAAAGTGTGGAAAAACATATAAAAACATGGGGTTGTATGAGATGTACCATATAAAAATAGCATTAAATCGAACTAAAAAGTGAAATATATAACAAAATAAAAAAAAATACTAAAAGACACCTTTAAAAAATATTAAACTAAAAAGAAAAAAATACAACTAAGTGAAAATAAGAGAGCGTAGTGCAATATTTTCGTAGACCAAGCATCTTGCGATTTTTTCAGAATACTACTAGTATTTTTTGTTTATCATTATATTCACTTTGTCATAAAAATATTTTTAACTTTTTAATTTCTTTATGTTTAGTTTTTTATTTATTTACATGACTAAATCGGTAAACAAGCACGCGGTCTGCGTGATAAACACCAAAACCTTTAGACACTGTACTATCACAAGGATATCACTAGCGTATTGCCAACCTTGTGACTTGAAGATATAATGTAATATTACCCAGTAATTTCACTGCCTCTCTCACCCTTTAAACGGGAGCAGCAATGCAAACACTGCTTTTTAGCGGTACACATATGTAAGAGTAAGGTTTACCTCTAGTTGCAATACACAGGAAATAATAGAAGGAAATATTTTTTGTTGTACTTCTCGGTAACATGATAGAGGTGCAATTGCGAGGATTTCTTCAACTTAAGTGCGGGTCTAGTGTTGGCGGAGCGACGAAGGGAAAGTGGGGCAGAGGGCTCTTTAGCGCGCGCCATTGGTTAGTGGTCGTAAGTTAGAATATCAGTGGAACCAATTCAGTTATGGGTAACATAAAAGATATTGATCTAACGCGTATGTGATATGACGCATACAAATGGTTAGTAACGGCGAGTATCTTAACTCATCAACTTAACTATACAAGTATTATATAGTGCTTGTATAATACTAACTGATATACCCTGCATACGAACTCCCTTAAATGTAACTGAAGGGCCTTATTCAGGCCTCCTGACTTTACGTTTCATGGGAGCTTCACAGGCTGATGAAGAAGTCCTCAGACCAGCTCAATCACTAAATGGCCCGATGGCACAAATGGTTGTGTTATCGTGTGCGCCACGGGTCGTGGGTTCGATCCCCACCCAGGACAAACATTTTTATAATTAATATTCGAGTTTATTGTGTGTCTGGTTGTTAAATATGAATTTCAGGATTATATTTGTGATTCCTCTTATGTCTGATATCCGTAACGTCAAGTTTTTCAAGCGATTTATTGAAGTCAGGTAAATGTATGATGTTGTGTCCAGTCCAGCATTTGGTTTTTTTGATTTTGGTCTGACTTCACGAATCAACCTTCCTTTTCACAATATAAGTCATCTGATACCATCCGTAAAACACCTAACTTTTTCTTGGTTCTGATATCTTTTTAATTTACTTTATATGAGATGTTGAAATGCCTCTTTAACTAACAGCAATCGTTCTCAAGAGTGACAGGTATTAATTACAACATCTGTCAGATATAAAGTGATAAAAACCCGACAATACGTAAATAACTGAAATGACAGCAATGTATCACAATAACATAGCACCGTTTTACCCCCCACAAAATTTCAAGTTTCGAACTCTAATAGTTTACATTGATATGACGTGGGCAGGCAGGCAGTCAGTCATTACATTTTAACTTTATTAATTCTAAAATGAATACTAGCTGTAGACCGGCGGAATAGATATTAACTTCGTCGTCGCGTCTTTCGACACCTTTGTACTAGATGTCGTAAGACGCGATTAAGGTATCGGAATCAAAAGATGGCGGTAGATTCATTCAGAACAGCGCAGCTTAAATACTACAGGGTAAGAGTGGGTAGTAGCACCCTCGACGAAAAGTTGCGCTCTGTGATTGCCACCACGCCTGCCCAATTGCAATTATGGGCATAAATCCTCGTATCATGGGGAGGCCTATGTCCAACAATGGACTTTATGTCTAATATGATGAAGGAATGCTATAAAGTCATATTTGTGAAATAGTTTTAGGCATTCGAATAGAATATAGAATAGAATGTAGGTCTAGTAAAAAAAAAATAACTTACCGAATTTTCAGAGTAATATGTCAGATAACACTATCCGCTAAACTGTTTCAATATCGAATTAATTATCAACCCAAGTATTATTTATTACATCTGTTAGTCATAACAAAAACTCTTAATCTAATATTTTATATAATTAACGCGTTCACTACTCATAATAAAACTACTTATTTAACAGTTCTACAACGGTTTATTTCACTTTTAACTCTTATATTTTTTGTTTGACGTTTTGGTTACCATACGGCAACCATTATTAGCTAAGGTAACTGTAACGTCAAGCAAGAAATGTAATAAGTTAAATATGCCGCGTTTTGAACCGTTAAAAAAGAAATTTTATTAACACTTTATCTATCATTTTTAAAATGAGTACGCGAAATCTGGTCATTACTCATTCCTTGCTTTCCTATAGGAGTATACTTGGTGAAATTTGAATAAAACATAGGTGGAGGTAAATGTGGTTTTTACATATGTAAAATGGATCCCAACCCGAAGCAAATATGCCCTGTTAAAGAGTTTGCAAATGGCACTTTTGATGTATTTGCTTGGTGTGTGCTATAAACTTCGTGTGAGCGAATTTCAAATTAGCAATCAAAACGGGCCGTGGAAATTACTCCGGGTTTTCCGTCGTCTAAACTTGATCAAATGTTTGCATAACACATAGAAATAGAAATAATTCGGGGTATTCGCCACGCGAAACCGTTTCGTTTGTTTTAAATGCTGAGTGTTGTTTTACCAAACGATTTTTTTAATGGCAACAATAACATAGAATATATTTTTAGTTTCTTTAAAAGGTTCACTATGTTTGGACGCCATTTGTAATCTTGTATTACCGTCATGACAATAATAATTAGTTGTATTTATTGGGTCTATTTGGTTTGCCAAATTGCTTAGCCGTGAGGTACCGGCAGAGTCGAATAGTACCTCCTCATGTACTAGGTGTCGTAAGAGCGACTTAGGTAACGGAACCGATAGATTCCGATCCAGGACAGTGCAGCCATTAAGCACAGGGCGGGATGGGCAGCAGCATCCCAGTCATGAAAGCTGAGCTCTGCGATTGCCAACACGCTTGCAAATTGCGGCATTTATGGGCAAAATTCTCCCTTTCTTGGGAAGGCTTATGTCCAGCAGTGGACTTCCAATAACTGGTATGATGTTTTGGTTTGCTAAAATAGAACAGCTGGCAGCATCAAATATTTATAAATACAATTTATTTCAGGTGGCAGCGATAATAATCTGAAGAAAGGTTATATGGTATATATACCATAATTTCTTAAACATGTCTGACAACATTATGTGCTTGATACTGGTGATGACGTATTATATAGTCGTAGAATAAAGTTGTTTTCTTTGATTCTTATAAAAAGATTCGACAAGCGGGCAATACAAAAAGCTAAAAGCTATACCTGGCTTGTGGGCAGACTCTAAAGAGACGATAGATGATTTTTAAGATAGCGTAGTTCAAATAAAAGATAAGCAGCCGTATTCTCGTCCCGAACATATTCTTTGCAATTTCAACTAGCCTGTCCTGTAGGCCAATTATGGTTTAAATAATCCCAAAGCTCCTGAGAAGGCTCATGTCCAACAGCAGACTTCTTAAGCTTGATTATATCAAGCTATATTAGATTGGCGGGGGTAACGGCATGGATGGGTTAGATCCCTATTCAGGACAAATATTTATAAGATGAACATTTATGGAAAACTGCCATGATTGTCGCGTGGGCAGGCGTGGTAGCATTCGAGCCTAGCATAACTTTGCAACGGGATTGCTGTCCGTCACTATCCTATTTAATTTGAGGTACCCTGAGAGGGTATACCGCCAACAAGCCGGTTCCCAAAGAGGCTATAGAACCATATAACACATACATACACTGCGGTAGGTTGAACAGAAGTCCAAAGATTATAATCTGCCCTTATGCTTAGCGTTTGTGGATTATGAAGAAGCCTTCGGAACCCTGGAAACATGGGCCGTGCTAAAAGCTCTTCAGAGATGCCGAACTGACCATCGGTATATTGAGTTGTTATAGTGCCTGTGCGAAAACGTCACAATAATGTCAGTCCGTCTCCAGAATCAAGACTAGATACCGATCCAACCGCAGAGAGGTGTGAGATAGGGAGATGTCATATCTCCGAAACTGTTCACAACTACACTGGAAAATGTCTTCAAGCTTCTGATCTAGGACGAATTTGGCATCAATGTGAACGGCGAGCACATAACCCATCTACTGTTTGCAGAAGACAGTGCGGTCATGGCTGAATCGATGCTACCGACCCCTGCTTCAGCGGGAAGGTGTTCCACTCTGCCGGTACTATATAGAGAAATTAATAATTACACACTACATATAATTGAACTATTTACTTATGGTGTTAAAACAGTTTTGATCGAATTGGTGCTAAATACTGGAATACAGGAATTCCAATTAGTTGGCTAATTAATGGATGCGGTTTCTATAATTAACTTAATGTGTGCGGTTAAATTATGATACGCATGCATTTAACCTTATATAACAAAATTTTCTACATCGTATAATATGTCATACTTTTACTGGATTTTAGACGCGCTTTATATTATCATCTGGACACATTGGCTATATTGCATCTATGCTTGACAGAGACCTTCGAAAAGAGGAGGAATTTCGCCACAAAATGCCGCACTAGACAAGCGCATAGTGGCAATCTCAGAACGCAGCTTTCACGACGGGGATGCTGCTGTCAATCCTCCCTCTGTGCATTTGAGCTACACTGTTTCGGATGGATATGCCGTCATTTATCGGTTCTGGTACCTCAGTCGCCTCTTACAACAGGAAGAGGCACTGTTCTACTCTGCCGGTACCGCGCGGCAGCGGTTTATAACTTTTACATAACTTATTACGTTTTGTGTTCGACAAATCGGTTTCCTTGTGGCTAATGTTAGCAGAATTGTGGAAGTTGTGTCAGGATTTGATAGTAGGCAATCACTACCTTAACTGTTCTCATTTTTGTTGGTCTTATTTTGTAATTTCTCTTTCCCATCCACGCAGTAGGTGACAGTAAATAGTACTCTAGCAAAGCTACGATATTGACCTTAGTCCCTGATCAGATGTATGTCAGGATCTCAGGCAAAGGTTATTTTCCAACAATTTTCTCTATTGAATGCTCACATTTTTGAAAATATAAAATAAATGTATTGCCATATTGATTCTTACGTGACCACCTGCGTTGCCTACGCAAAAGAGACAGGAAAACAAATCGTACATAACACCCGACGAATTTCGCTAAGTGAAACACTCGTGCAACTAACAACTGCCATATTTTATCGCAAGTGCAAATTGCGCCTGAAGGGGGGAAAATAAATCTAACATCACACAGCCAGCGTCGTAACCACAGCAGGCGACGTTCGAAGTTAATTCCATTTCTAAGGCGCTAGAAATATTATGTACCTATGGTAAATATTCTATTACTAGCTTTTGCCTGAGGCTTCGCTCTCATTGAATTCGGAGTAACGCATTTCCAAGCATTAATAAGTTTTCTACATTCAAAATTGCGGAATGTCCCATACAAATTTCCACCCTCCATTTTAGAAAAACGGGGGCTGCAGAAAAAATGTCACTCCATCTCTTCAACAATCTCCACTTAAAAAATCACATCAATTTGTCGCTCCATTTTGCTGCGACACACACACTTTTCCATTTATAATATTAGTATCAACAATCCAATTTTAATATAGTAGAAAGTTGGTAATTACTAGTTAATTCCATTTTTAAAACCTGTGACAAATATTCCAGAATGTTCTTAAGGATTAACTTTACAAATACTTTGTAAAACCATTTAAATTAGAAAACAACCGAATTTTAATAGTTGTGTGTAATGTACTTATAATAAATATTCTAGAATGTTCTCCCCGTTCATTTTCACGGATGCTTCGCAAAGCTCTTGAAATTAGAGAACAATCCAACTTGAAAAGAGAAGATAGTTGGTAAATACTAGTTTATTCTATTTCTAAGACGTTACGTTATAATTAGTGATGTGAAATATACCTGAGATAAATATTCTAGTATATTTTTACCGTTTTATTTTACGGATGTTTTGTAATGCAATTTCAATTAGAAAACAACCCAACTTTAACAGAGAAAATAGTAGGTAAACACCTGTTAATGTAATGTACCTATGAGTAATATTCTAGTAAGTTTTTATCGTTTTATTCCACGGATGTTTTGCGAAGCTATTGAAATTAGAAAACCATCCAATTTCGGTAGAGAAGATGGTTAGTAAATATCAAATCTTGGGATTTTGTTTAACACTTGATAAGGCATCGCAGCACTGCCAGATTACAAAATACCTTCAGCAACTACTAGGTTTAATGTGATAAATATGATTTGTTAGGAGGTTTAAATAATAAATACATATATATTATTGTGGATAGTTCAGAAAACATCATGCTATTAATCGCCACAAAATGTAGAATAAATATCTTTGCACTCTTTTCTATTTCATTTGATCAAGCTATCCACATATCAAATTTTATCGAAGGTTCACTGATTAAACCGTGAAAGCTTAACAAGCTGAACAACAACAGACTGACACACATTCTTATTTAAATATCATTATGGGATTAATTACTTCATCGTAATCTCATCTTAATTCGTAAGAAATCTGATAAGATATTTTTAAATCACAGATTTATTATCCTTATTGTGTAATTAATGCTATTATAATCATTACGAATCATAATTGATAATAAGGAAAAGATAAAATATATCACTCAGATAAAATATCTAAGAATTTTATTCTTAGATATTTTAAATTCTTAGATATTTTATCTGTATATTTCATCATGTCAACCAAAAAAGTCCACTGTTGGAATAGGAGTCCTCAAGATAGGAAGGATTTTTGCCCATAATAACCGCGCTGGGCAGGCGTAGTGACAATCGCAGAGCGCAACGTCGCGATGAGGATGCTGCTGCCCATCTTCACCCTGTAATATTTAAGCTGTGCTGTTTCGGATGGATTTTTTTCGTTTTTTTTTCGCCATCAGTCGGTCCAGTACCTCAGTCAGCTCTTACAATTTCCTGGTATAATTTTATTTAGTGATACATACACATTTTTAATATACTAATGAATACACATATACATTAATATATATAAAGATTTTGTCTATGTTGTATCTATGTCTATACATATATAAAATATTTGCGAACTAACGTCATGCAACTTCGTCTCGTCTCGTCTAGTCTTCGTCTCCGTGGTAGACACTTCGCATCGCGTCCCGCTGAATGTTTACTGGGATATAAATATCCTATATCCTTATTTAGAACTAACGCTATAGAAAATATGGCATATTACATCGCCCGGAGTATTAAACATACATAATATATAGAGTACATATAAAATTAGTATAAATAAAACAAAAAAAGTGAGTTAATTCCAGAAAAGAAAAGCATGGTAATGTGTTTGATTGGGCGTGGCCAGACAATAAACTGTCAATGTGTCATTTCTCCTCCTCCCCCTCTCGTTTGAATATAAAAACCTGTAATAGGTGTGTATATAAATATACAGGTATTCGATATCTTTAATAATATAATATAGCTTGAAGCTTGTTCTTTGGAGATGATGTAGCTTTCTAAAGGTGAAACAATTTTTTAAATCGATTGATTCGTTATTTAATTAAATCGTAACAAAAGAAATCAAACCATTAATCTCCGTTATTTGTCAGAGAACGACTAAGACAGCTAAACATTAGCTAACCATAAACTTAATGTCTCAAGTCATATCGGAGAGATTGTTTCGTTTTACTGCTTCAGTTAACTTAAGTCCATTATCGTTAGTAATAGAATTTATTATCCAAGTTCTATAAAGTTGCTAGGATTCAAACAACAGCACTACATATAGACATGCCCTAACTTATCTGCCTACACGTCAAGTTTGAGACAAGTTCGCAACTCAAACAGTCAGCGTGGAACTACGTATGGGCAGGATTAAGTACTAGCGGTAATGAGGCGTTGTGTGTGATTTTGGCATCTCTAAATTACTCTGAGAATTCTATCTACGCGATTGTGCGATGTATTTCGGTAAATTACGGGACTTAATTAAATTCGGCTGCATGAGAGTTGCTTATTACGCTTTACATTTATAGCGAAATTTCATTTAATGTTTTTGAGTTACGCCTTTGTTTAACAGAACATTTTTCTGTAAATTTATGTGTAAAAAGTAAGGTACTGGCTAGGTTATGTTTTTTTTAAGAGTTTCACATGTTTTTGTTTTTGGTAGTTCACAGGTAAAAAAAAACTGCGACATTTTGTTCTGCGAAAATGTACGATTTGATTCCCACGATGAACCAGGTTTCAAATTTCTATACAAAATTTTTAGAAACCACATTCATTGTCCCGATTTACTCGCTAAATTATCTTTTAAAGTTCCTCAAAGAGTGCCTTGCATACTGATTGAGCAGCTAGTATGCTCATTCCGTAAAACCGTGTTGCTCAAATTCACTTTTGGTAAAAATGAGTCGCTTCTACAACGCATGTAGAGAATTCTCTGTCACAACTGAATCATTTTTCTTAGTTAAATAGAAGAAAATTAAAAAATTCAAGCATTATTCACTACATCCATTATAAGAAAACAAATCCGTTCAGTAGTAATAAATATATATCATTTGTATAAAATAACATACTGTTACCGATCAATATTTATATAAAATATAAAAAAGCAGTTAGCAACACAGGTGGCAAGCTACTTGATTAACGCGTCAAGTGGTAAGCGATTTATCGTGGACAGAGTAGAATAACGTCACCACGAGGATATCACTAGCACCTCGCTTACCTATTGAGCTGTAGATGTATTGTCATATTGGGAAGCCTGTGTTGCGGTTAACTGCCAATAGATGTCGTTAGCAGCATTATAAATATACACTGAACCACTCAACGCTATACAACATACTTGACTTTGACTTACATAAATTATATAAACGCGACGAAGCAATGGCTCGGAATTTATTTCATCATCTTTCCCTTAACCTCTCAGTTTACTTTCACTCGCACCATTTAAAGCTGAACACAACAACTTGGCGACAGGAATAGGTGAGAATGAGGTACCTAAACTGACATTGGTTCAACCTCAAGGGGAACTACAATATAGAGAACGTAAGCTACTTTGATTTTGGACATGTCCCGTAGGAATCGATTAACAGTGAAGTCTAGGATCTCTACATAATTCGTACAATGTTTAGCGAATTTCTAGCTTTTGGTGTAATGATTTGCTGATTGTCTTACCAGTACCTTATTCTCAAAAATGATTAAGAAGTCGGCATAACCATAAACTGGCTACAAATCCATATACACCTACTTTTTAATACTTTTAGGACATACATACATAACGCCTGAGTTCTATCGGGGTAGGCGATAGAAAAAACGCAGAGAAAACGAGCGTGTATGAAACACGCTCGATTTTTCTTGGTACTTCTGACCTGACGCTTTTTTAATACTTCTTCTACCTGGTTAAGATTTGTTCACCTAAGTCGTCCTAAACCAACTCGTCCATTCATTTCTATTCTATATATTTGTGCATTTTTAGGACATGGTACGTAAAATAGCGGTGTTGGGTTTTCTCAGTTTTTTAATGTGTTTTCTGGTGCGATAAACTTTAATTCATATGATTTTATGTGTTCAATTTTACGAACCTAATGCTGGCTGACTCTGACTTCAGTTTCAGCGTCATCGGGGGCCTCGGTGAAAGGCTAGACCATTAATTTGCGGGATCGAAACAAGACCAACGGCGATCACTCAAGACCGCCTCTAGGGCACGGACCTCGGCTTGAGTGGACGTCATTGAGAGGGTTCAAGAAGGATAGATGCGCCCGGTATGCGCTATCTGGAAGAGGATATACTCGTAACACACTCTCCACCGAGAGCGGTGTACTGAGATTATGTGTTTTGAACTCCGATTTATAGTGCTTCCAAACATTAATATGATCATTAACCATTATAAAAGTACTTTAACGCGGTTTGAAGTTTCGGTTACTGTAGTGACATCAAACATCTTACACATGAAATAATGATTAAACTGTATGGATTATTTGTTATTTGAAGTATGAACAAGCAATAGAAATTTTGTATCGTACAATATGCTAGTTGGACAAATTATTTTTGCCATGCGTCTCCATCGACTAGATCATCCTATTTCCTTTTAAAATATAAAAAAGTACGCATTATGATAATACAACGACCATTTCAAAAACTAACTCGATGCGTGCCTCAAAGGCTTCACAACAGTTCAAAATTAAATCTAGTGACCCTTTGACGGTACACCGCCGAGGAATACTTTGAAAAACACGAGCTGTCACGGGAAATTCTGCCTCATTTTCGTTGACGTACGGCCGGGTATCTCGTGAACGTTGTTAGAATGAGTCTTCAAATATTTGAGTGTACTCGTACATTGACATCCGAAATAAACATTAATGACAGCCCGGCCCGCAGGAGCATCCGATGGACCGCAAACATTGATGTTTGCGATGCTTTACGCTAATGCAATAAAGATAATTTCCTGACGTATATCTGAAGTTGAGGGGTTATTTCGTGTGATGTTTCACAATGAAAGGCAATATGAGTGATATTAGCGGCGAAAGTGGCGTGAAGTGCCAGCGGAATAGAATAAAGTACCTTATGTGCCAGGTGTCGTAAGAGGCGACTGAGTTACCGGAACCAACAGATGGCGGTATATGCATCCAAAATTGTGTAGTTTAAATACAACAAGGTGGGGATGGGCAGCAGCACTCCAGTCGCATAGTTACACTCTGCGATTGTCACGCAATTCTGTGCACAAATACTCCTGTCTTGGAGAGGCCTTAGTTTAGAATATGATGATGATGATGATAATTTATTTTTCGGAACTATGGTACCAGAACCAACAGATGGCGATATATCCATCCAATACAGTATAGCTCATGTACCCAGGGCGGGGATGGGCAGCAGCATACTTGTCGCAAAAGCTGCGATCTGCGATTACCAATACGCTTGCCCCGCGCGGCAATTATCGGCAGAATTCCGCCTTTCTTGGTAAGGCCTATGTCCAGCAGTGGACTTCCAATGGCTGATGAATTGAGATTTATTTATTTATCTGATTTACAAATGTTTTTTTACACTTACTTAGAAAAAGATATTACACTGAGCAATATTATACTTGGTGTAACAAACACTTGCGAACTACAAATACTTATAATTATTTAGTTTAAGAAAGTAACAAAAAAATAACAATTAATACAAATACAAACATAAACAAAGAACAACATAAAATGCTCACTTAAGGTTCAATAACGATCGAACATGTTGGGTGAGTCCAAGTAGGGCAACTATACTCAAAAACCAATTTGCAGTCTTGGTGCTGAGGAGTTTGATCCGAACACTGTTTTTTAAGTTGTGGTTAGAGAGGCGTTACTTTACTCCAGCGATGTTTTACTGGGACACGTATGTTTTTTATTAGGTAACTGGGGCCGTTTGGTACCGGTATAGTAGAATTGTACCTCCCCATGTACGGGTATTGATAGCTTGATATTCAACCGAAGCAGCAATTCTCAAATGCAACAGGGCAAGGATGGGCAGCATCATTCCCAACGTGAAGCTGCGCTCTGCAATTGCCACCACGCTTGGAAATTACGAGCAAATTCCCCCTTTTTTTGGGGAGGCGTATGTATAGTAGTGGATGTTTTACAGATGCTATGCTGATGAATAACTAGGGACCATCGATTTTATGAGTGAACATTATTGGAACGTAAAGTAGATCAACTAGTTTTCTACGTTCGTAACTAATAGTGTTTTGTAAGACAGAAGGTTTTACTTGAAGTACCGTTTGAGAATAACCGGTGCCACACTGATATTTTTAGTATTTGCTCAAATTGAAGAGAATGCGTAGTATAATGCAATCTCCATACAACTGAGATAATTCAACTAATTATGTTAATAAATAAATATAATATAAACTACATATCGACAGTCAAAAATTTAATTGTCATAAGGGATAATGTGCAGGTTTACAGGAAGAACAGAAAAGGAAAAACAATCTTCATGAATATCTATTTTTAATTACGTAAAACAAATATTATTGAACTTAAATCTATTGATACTTGAAACTATTAACAAAAATCAGAAATAAATACAAAAATGTTTGTCCATATTTTCCTTAAGCCAATTGCATTTCTGACCGTCAATATTTATTTTCGTGCAGCTAAAATTTTAACCGTGCTATACTATTTTTGAAAACATCATTTCATCTTGTTTGAGAATATGCTACACAGTCTGTTTTTTCACCTTGTGTGCTTTATTCCCGTAGAATATTTTGGTCATTACATACACTTCTCTGAAGTTTTTGTAATGACCAAAGCTACAAGATCCCTTTTTTGGGAAGAGTTTCATTTTTATATAGGTATTGTTATGTGCTGGAAGCTTGCTACACGACTCAAAACATTATGGATAGTATATATGTATTCATTTCTTGCGACTTTTTTTTACTTATATTATAATCAATAAACTATATACTTTACAGTTCAAGCTGTTCGTTTGTGGAATGCGCTCCCCTTTGAAGTGAGATCTGCTCGTTCTCTCTCTAATTTAAGAGAATGGTGAAGGAGTATTATGTGACACTTTGATTTTGTTTTTTGATTCTGTCACTTTCCTTGTTCTGTAACTTTATCTTTTATATATATTTGAATGTATATTTATCATATGCATGTTTATTATTATGTATGTATGTACTGAATGCACCTCAAACTTCGACCAGCTTTAACATTATTTCTATCCAGAGGTTGCCTGTAAGAAATTGCATTTAGCGATAAGGCCGCCTCTTTTACCTAATATTTCATGTTTTTGTAATGTTCTTGTGTTGTTTTCATTGGTGTACAATAAAGAGTATATTATTATTACTATTATACTTTCAATAACTGTATTATCGTTTCTAACCTTCACATATTTACATCCATCAAAATGGTACATAGCATTAGTTAGGCCTCATAGAAAGGTCGTCTGCATTGGTATCATACTCTCACCTATTTTCGAACCTGAAATAGTTATGTTAGCATTGCTGTATCTCGGTTTTAAGGGTTAATGACGCAGTGAAATTACGAGTCAGTTTTACGTAATATCTTAAAATCACAAGGTTGACACGCTAGTATAGTAGTTAACTAGTATCTATAGGCTGCAGTGACGCTTACTATCACGCGGAAAGTAGGCTTATTTATCGATCAGGTCGATTAAAATATATCGCTAATCCAAAACAATTATCAGAGATTTATACCCATAATTGCCGCACTGGGATGGTGCCAAACGAACTTCGCGATGAGGCAGCTGCTAGCTATCCCTATCCTGTTCTATTTACTCTACTCTATTTGGGATGGGTATACCGCCCCCTTTCAGTATCGGTACATCAACCACTACTTACAGTACCTTTGTACAGAGGGAGGAATTCCTTTTCTACCGATACAAATTTTAACGGCTTCGTGTTTTTTTTTGCGTTCAGCAATTGTTCTTAAGAACGGTTGCTATAAGGTACCCAAAACATTAACTATGAAACGAAAAAGTTTAAAGCCGTTAATGAATAGTTTCACTCATTATCGGTTCAGCCATTAAACGTCAACTATTGGCCGTAAGTCTCCCCAATCAGGAGTACTTTACCATGGGGGTAGGCGTGCCAATAACACAACTTAGGAATACTGCTGCCCAGCCCTGCCCTATTTACCTGACCTATCTTATTTCAGATGGTCATCAAATATAATCCCCAAATACCCAGACAATTATTATAAATACAAACTTTTAAATTTTAATGATTTAACTGTTATTAATAATAGTCATAATTGAATTAAGTGATATGCCATTTCCCGCGTACAGATAGTGCGCAGAGGAAATAAACTCGGTTGATAATAACTATGCATCACCAATTTATATCAGATTCAATACCGTGTCTTATCACTGTTGTAATAAGCTTTAATATCGATTTAGCAAATACATTCAAATGTGGCATGTTCCATTAATATGTGGGAATAAACGTACGATTGTGGTCAAAATTAACTGAACAATAACTGTATTTGAATGGTGCCACTAATAGCAGGGGAGGTACGTTTAATTTTTTAATAACCTTGAAAATAGACTCAGTATAAGGACAATTCAAATCACATGTGTGCTAATATTGTAAATATGAAAGTGTGTGTAAGTGTGTGCGTGAGGAACTCGACAGCTATATCGAATGCAATGAGGTTACTTTAAAAAAATTAATATGTTTGCTAAGTTTTTTTAAAAAATATATATTTTTTATATTTCATGAGAATCTTTTCGTGGTTACAATCTCAAAAAAGCCCTTTACGTGTGATGTCAAAACCAAGAGCATAGGGTGTCATTTTATGAGAATTACGAAATGTTTGAATAGGAAACATCACAGATATTACAAAAACATGTCAAAATACTTATGAAATGTTTTTTACGTCTAAGTATATGATCACTTAAACCTAGTATTTAGATGTATCGAATGAAATGCGTTATGAATTAAGTTTCGTTTCGTTTCGTTCGAATTCGTTGTAGGATATCCTCTGCTAGACATAGACTTATATATATAAATAAATAAATAAATAAATAAATAAATAAATAAATAAATAAATAAATAAATAAATAAATAAATAAATAAATATATATATATATATATATATATATAAACTAGTTGTGCGCGACTTCGTCCTTGTGGAATAGATTTTTTTTTTGGGTACCATACCTCTTTACCTTAACTTATATAAACTTTGAATGTCATGTTTATTTATATCGAATCAATGGCTTGAAAAATAAGTTTCAAGTTTCTAGCTCCAAAAATAACGATACTTCCATACAACTTTTCATCCCCCTTTCGACCCCTCACAATTTTCGTATTAGAAAATAGCCTATGTCCTTTCTCAGGGTCTAAAGATTGTATGTGCGAAATTTCATCAAAATCTGTTTAGAGGTATAAGCGGGAAAGCGCAACAGACAGACAGACAGAGTTACTTTCGCATTTATAATATTAGTAGGGATTTATGTAGTAAATGTTTGAATTGATATTTTGACAGCATTATATTTTAGTGGTAATAAAAACTAGTAAGACCTTGAAAATAATAAGAATAATTCGGAGAATCAAACATTTAAACTGAAGCAATGTTTTATTGCAAATGTATATAATGTTGTATTATGTCTCCACTTTCTAGAAATTAGCGAACATGGGGCATGGACAATTGCCAATCATGAATAGACAACCGCTGTTCGGGTAATAGAGTCCCATCCGAATGATCGAGTCAATAGTTAATAATGTTTTACCTGACTTTATAGTGTGCAAGCAGCTAGCTGAACCGCTGGCTCTGAAACGGTTCGTTAAAAAGTTAGAACTTCGCCGTCACCGCCGGCAAAATTAGTTCGACGCTTGGATTAGGTATGGGAGTGACTGCTACTTTTTATCTATTTTATTTTCATTTAATTATTTTTTGTCACTGTGATTTTATTATGCGAAATTCTCACAGATATTTGTGCTGTTTTTTCACAATGCTTTATATGAATAAAATGCATCATTATAAACTCAAATACATTGTGAGTCATTTATCAAGTTTCTAAGAGAACGCACAGAGAAACCCAGAGGATGAACAGCGGTTCGGATAATCTAGATGAGATTTTGCATTACACATTTCACATTACTCATGTACTAGCTTTTAAATAGACTTCGATTTTTTATAGCGTCCCACGGGCCCGATGGTGCACATGGTAGTGAATGTGCCTGTATTGTGCGCCAAAAATATTTATGTTGGTTATGTATCTGGGTGTGAAATATATGTATTTATGTAGCCTATTTGTGGGTTGCGAGAATAAAAAAAAAATATAATACAATTACCATAATCCTTACTATCCCTACTAATATTATAAATGTGAAAGTAACTCTATTTGTCGGTCTGTCTGTTACGCTTTCCCGCTTAAACTTCTTAACTGATTTTGATGACATTTGGCACGGACAATCTTTATACCCTGAGAAAGGACATAGGCTATTTTTAATTCGAAAGAAGGGTCGTAAGGGGTCGAGAAGGGGGAAGAAAATTGGAAGTATCGCTATTTTTAAAGCTTGAAACTTGAAACTTATTTTTTAGGATATTCATTCGATATAAATAAACACGACATTCAAAGTTTATATAAGTTAAGGTAAAGAGGTATGGTACCCAAAAAAAACTATTCCACGCGGCTGAAGTCGCGGGAGTAACTAGTTAGTATATATAGAAAACGTAAAGATAAATATACTATTGTGTTTGTCATATTAATACGGATTTTGATATGAATAAGGTGTTGAAAAAAATAATATCAGGGGAAGGTTTCAAATGGATGACCCTTTTATTATCGGTACTATAAAAAACGGACCATAGACAACCTGTGGGCTCAACACCACAGAAAAAAAAACATAATACAGCCACTATAACTAGCCGCACGAATCCCGCAAACTCCCAGAATCAGCGAATAACAAATGAGCGGCGGGATTGCCTGGATTAACCAGGATAACAGACGCCATCGCGCGGGATTTCGGGTAACATAAATTATTTGGTGATCATGTGATATGTCTTGAGGGACCCGGTTGATGAGGACAGGAGGTGCATACATCATCATGTCGGGGCGTAGGCGACTCCTAGGTAGAAAATATCTGAGAATGCCTATAGAATACATATTTAAATAGACAGGTGTCTGTTAAAATACTATTTGATAGATTATGCAATTAGCATGATTTCTCATAGGTTTGTGTTTATATTAATTTGTATTAATCTATACTGATATTGATTGACTGATTTAACTTCAAAACTGCAAGATCTGTTTAAAAATAATTCCCCCATTATACGTACCAGCAGTGCCCGCGACTTCGTCCGCGTGGTATAGTTTTTTTGGGTACCATACCTCTTTACCTTAACTTATATAAACTTATGTCATGTTTATTTATATAATATGAACCATGACCTGAAAAATAAGTTTCAAGTTTCTAGCTCCAGAAATAGCGATACTTTCATGCAACTTTTCATCCCCCCTTACAACCCTTATTTCAAATTAAAAATAGCCTATTTCTTTACTTTGTCTGTCTTTTCATCGTCTGTGTCAAATGTCATCAAAATCAGTTGAGAAGTTTAAGCGGGAAAGCGTAACAGACAGACAGACAGAGTTACTTTCGCCTTTATAATATAGTAAGGATATACTTCTTTACCGAATATCATAGCTATATTTTATTTAAAAGTCTCCTTCCTAAAATGGAACTATGTTAATTTGTATTATATTTGTAAACTCGGTGGATATTTTTTTTGTCAGCCCGATGGTGCAGATGGTAGTGATCCTCTCCGATGTGCCAAAATTCGTTGATTCAATCCCCACCCAGGACAAATATTTACATGATGATATTTGTATTCGTTCTGTATCTGGGTGTTAATATTATGAGTTTAAGTACTCTATTTGTGATTCCTCTGATGTCTGACGTCCGTAACACCAACAACTATATCTATGGGCGTAGTATTCAAGTCGTCAAAATAACAAAAAACAATAAATCTATGAGTAAAGATTTAATTATTACAATTTTGTATAGATAACAGATGTTATAAGAGTCATTTAAAAAGAAAGAGGTACTATTCGACTCTACCCGTAACCACGGCATTGAGATAGACATGTTATTACTATTTTTCGAACCAAACGACTTGACTGTTTTCTTTACAAAAATCCCGCGAGCGAAGTCGCAAGCAACAACTCGTTATTGATATACCGAAGTTGTTTCACAAAACCAAACTGCATGTAAATTTATTTGTCCAGACTCGGTTGATAATCCCAGCGTTGGTAAGCTGCTTAGAAGGGTCCGTTTATTCCGTCATCTTACACCTAAATATTTCTCTAACTTCCCAATCGAGTTTATAAACACTTCCCTTCAGTTTACAAGATCCCAATTAAATACAAATTCAATATTAATTACCAGCGGTAGAACTGTTAAACACGAAATAACCATAAGATTTTGTGACATTGCTGGGTAGAAAAAAAATTGACAACGTAAGAATTTTTTTTTTCTAATACGTGTATACTCAGTCATAATAAAACTACTCTTTTAACGGCTTTAAGTAAAATATATTGTATAAAACAAGTCACGTAATAATATTATTAATATAAAACCTTAGCAAAGAAGCAAGAAGTATTTCAGTACTAGGTGCTCCATTGGTACGGGTCGAAGCTAAGCCTGCGTATATATTACGCCTCATGTTGAGAAATAATTTTTCTTCTACCTAGCGATTTCGCAAATTTCCAGTACTGAACTCCCTAAAAAGTCAATGTTTTGGAGAGGGTTATGTATAGAGTGCTACTGATATGATGCAGAAGATTCGAAAATACTTATGATTTTCTTATATATCTAAAATCTTTTAACATAATAAGATAACTAAACAGGCAATCCTGATTTTATTGAATTCAATAATTTTTGTAAAAGTTAGTTTGAAAACATATCTAAATCTAAGAAAGAATATGATCCCAATCGCTATGTCAAAAAATATAGTCCTCCCCAAGAAAGTGGGAATTTTGTCCATAATTGCCGCGCTGGGCAGGCGTAATAGCAATCGTAGTGCGTAGCTTCGCGACGGGTATATTGCTGCCCAACCCTGTCCTATTGTATTTGAGCTACGCTGTTTTAGGTGGAAATACCGCAATCTGTCGTTTTCGGTACGTTATTTGTCTTTTACTATACATGTTTACTGGAATTTTCAGGTGATAAAGAGAAGTATTAGAAGTAAAGGTTTAATACGATAATGACAAAAAATAGAATGATTAAGGACAAATCTTTAAACAATTAATGAGTAATTTATAAAATCATATCAGCAAATGCCAACCTAAGCCACTTTATAGAGGTGGGTTAACAAGGAAATTGCGTAAAACGAATAATTTACTCATCTAGCGATCCTGAATCTAATTGGCATACACCCACTAAAACTACTTACTTCCCTTTCTTACCAGTGCGGAAGAAAAAGAAGAGACCAGGTTAGTAATAATATTACTAGTAGTTAATAATATGTTATATTATGTAATAAAAAACAAAACTTGCCGTGAGGTACCGGCAGAGTAGAATAGTACCTCCCACTGCACCAGGTGTCGTAGGCATCGTCTAAGGTACCAGAACCGACTGATGGCGGTATATGCGTCCAAAACAGTGCAGTTTAAATGCACAGGGTGGGGATAAGCAGCAGTATTCCCGTCACGGAAGCTGCACTCTGCGATTCCAACACGCTTGCCCAGGGCGGCAATTATGGGCAAAATACCTCCTTTCTTGGATAGGGCTATATCCAGCAGTGGCCTTGTACGATGATGTTGATGATGATGAAACGAAACAAAATGGAGGTGCAACCTTGAAAGATCATCCGCAGAGTATAAAAATATCTCTTCCTAAATATCTCGTTAGAGTCTACTGAAGTACAGGAATCCACTGATTGTAGTATATCAACCCGAAACAGAAACGCGTAGAGCTAGACTCTGCAATCGCCACCACACCTACCCAGTGCGACAATTTTAGGCAAAAGCACCCTTATTTGGGGAGTCCTGGAGTAATGCAACGGTCGTTCTACGGCTGCTATGGTGATTAGAGATGAACACATTCGATGAACGCGATCAATCTGAACCCTACCACTGTACTAATTCAATGCGCTGTTATCCGAAATTATGCTGTTACCCTGAACCCTAATCTAGTAGATTAGAGTTTAAGTGAGCTAACCTTTGGAATTACTACGCACCCATCGACGGAAAGTCATAAGAAGACCTCGGCAGACATACCTTAACTACGTCGAAGAGTTATTAAAGAAGTGCTAGGTACGAAGTAATAAGAATAAGGTGGGAACCATGCAACCCGTTGGGTGGGAGGTGGTTACTTTTGCATATGAACGTTAACAACACTGACGCATCATTTACGCGTTGCCGATCCTGTAAATATCTTTTTGAAGAACCCTATACTATAGTGTTTAGGGGAAACTTACGCAGGAAACTCATTCCAAAACCTTAACGTATACGGAAGAAAACCGGTTCCCGACCATGTTAGTTTTTAAAAGTGTGGATAAAAACAATGAAAATGATGAGTGGTACGATGGTGAAGAGTAGCCATTAGTATCATGTCTAACATTTCCTCAGAACCAACCCCATTGTACAAGCGGTAGCACACAAAAGGAGGCAAAATCTCTCCTTAGACTTAAGCTCAATACCTGAAAGCCTAGTGTTATGGTTCTCTATACAATCCCTGATGTATACAAAGCAGATATCAACCGAGACAGAAGACTGCAGTTCAAATTAACAGATGCCTGAAAACTTATTTCTTAGAAATTAGGTAATGTAGATTTAGATACCTAATGTTTAAAGAAATTTGTATCATTTTCAAAGGTATTTTCGTAGTAAATTATCATTTCAAATGAAAATCTGTTTGTTTTCATTTAAGAATTTCGAATTTGATTTTACCCTTTCAGTCATAATTACATTATTATTTCAGTGTTTATTCTCCCATCTGCTGGATCTTGTTTAATTTGTTACGAATTTAGATACAAACAAAACATTATTTATTTTAGCTATATGAAATTGTACCATCCTCTTAATATAAACACGGCTGCTCCGAATACCCCTCCATGAAATAAAATATTATTATTATAGATGAGCTGAACCGACAGACGTTGCTCTGTCTTTATGCAGCGTCATTCTTTCAATCGGAACAAATGTCAAATGATTGACCATAACGGTCAAACGCCAAAGGTTGCATAAAAACGTTTATAAGGTCATTTATATTATTAAATCTTCTAAACATCTCTTTTTAGAGTAGGTTGACACACAAGCGCACAGTCCGCGTGATAGCAAGCGTCACAGCAACCTATAGACGTTTGTAATATTACAAGAATACCACTAGAGCATTACCATCCTTGTAGCATGAAGATATTATGTCATTACCCAGTAATTTCCCTATCTGTCTCACTCTTCGAACCGAAATATAACAATGCGAACACTGCTTTTTGGCGGTAGAAGTACCAATGCAGACCATCTTCTGTATGAGGTTTTCCATAAGAACTTACAAAATCGTTCTAGTTTGGCTAGGCTAGGTTAATATTATAAATGTGAAAGTAACAGTGTGTGTTTATAACACTATCACGGCCTCATTGACGGATCGATCTTTATGAAATTTGGATCTTAAATAGCTACGGAAATATAGATTGTAAGCTACTATTGATCTCGGAAAGGGACCGCACGGTGGTATAAGAATACATGGATACTAAAACGAGCGGGAAGCTAGTTACCGATTTAATCTTAGAATCAAATATTGACCGTTGAATTAATTTGTCTGGAAATATATGAAAATAGCACAACAACTGTAAAAAAGTGTCAGTATCCATCATTAAAAATATATATTTTATTGTTTCAATCAACGAAAGCATACCTTTGTATAAACGTTGTAGGGAGTTATGTTTTCGGATGTCATAGACCATGTCACACCTCTATTCGACCAACAACTTTGTAAGCAATAAAGATATCTAAACAGTCATACATATCCCCAATTAGCTATAAACAAGTATTAAAAAGATCGTAACTGGTTCGCTAACACAGTTCCATAGATAATACAAACCAGATATCCAATTACATTTTCATGTTTATGATTAACAGCTTTTAGTATCACCAACCAGATTTAAGCGAATTCCCGGGGGTGTAAAGTTTCCGCTAATATCCATTTATATTCGACCATAATTCAAGTCTAAACTCGGCGTTGAACGATCTATTAGTTCAACTTTATTATCAAACTTACCTCAAAAATAGTACTTTACTAAATTTACTTCTTTTTTCAGTTTTTGACAAAAGCTACGGCTTTACCTGCAACAAAAAATGATATATATATGTATATAAATCATATTAAAAAGGCTGTGGAGACGGCCAGTAATCGGATCGGCTAGTAATATTTCAGACTTATGCTTTTAATCACCTTAAAATAATGTTTCACTTTCGAATCCTACAAAATTTCGCGAAAAGGTATCAGACGTCATATAACATATCTTCAACAGTGAATCACTCAGAGCGGAGTGATTTCTAAAGAGTGATATTACATGTTTTACGTAACAGAGATCTCAAGTCCTTCAAGAGGTTTTCAAAGGTTTGTAAGCATATTTCCCCTAAATTCTTCGTAGATTCGTTCGTTTTGAATGATCGCTTTCTTCGCCTCTTCAATTTCAACGCCGGGTGAACGCTGCGCAATATAAAACCTTTTTGCGAATTTATAGTAATATTATTAATGGAAACAGGTATTGCCTATATCCTTCTGACAGTCGGAATATAAAATCTTTTTTATTTGATTAGGAAAGCCAGCGGCTTGTGAGAGTAGATATTGTTTGTATAATAAAGATATCACTAGTGAATCACCAACCTTGTGAACTTAAATGTCTCCCTAGTCGCTAAATGTCCCGTTTCGCGGAGTGTTTCTCCCGAAAAATGTTCTTCTTTTTAATAGTATATTACTCCTCTCTTTTTAACCTAAATCTAAATACTAAGGCTGTTCCCAATGGAAGCACACTCAAAACAATCACTGTACATACTATATGATTCAGTGGACAATAATTATACCTATTTTTTGTTAACACAAATTCTCGCTAGAACTCAGTTCGTTAGCTTAGTTATTACTTTGGGAAAATGATATTTACTAGAGAAAAATCTAGTCTTAGGTAGGTATCAGGCGGGAGTTGAACCTGCGTGTTTTCCATACCGAGAGTTGCACTTTAGTTGTGCTTAGAGCTGAGACCTTAGCATATGTCAAATTTTTCCTGAAGTTCTTTTTAGTGCTGCGAAGTCAGACAGATTTAGCGAAATAATAAAATACTTACCGAATAAGAAATCAAATTCGATTAAAAATGCGGACAGCGCTGATGGCAAACTAGGCATTGTATTGATAAGATTATCGTACGATTACGATTGATCGCAAAAAAAATGCAATTCAATTGATATTATCATATACTCGATAAATGTTAATTTTTTCGTTCAAAGGTTTCCTTTTTTTCTAGCAGCGCTATGCGGTTTCACCCGTGTTAAACCGTAGAACTTCTATACTAACTTTGCCCCTTAGTGACCCTTTACCATTTGAGGAATGATAAAAAAGCAACTTTGAAAGTCATTAAAAACAACGTTTCTAAAACTATATATATATATATATATATATATATAGATAGGTAGGCGATAAACCTCACTGTAGTTCCACTTCCTTCATTAGCGCAATCAGTACCTAATAGATAATGCCATTTATCAACGCGTGAGTGTTATGAGTGTTAGTGCAAATATATGATCTAGTGACAAATGCAGGTAAACCGTTACAGGTAACTGATATAAATACTCCAGGAAAATAACAAAAACCATTTATACGGTATAAGAAAATGGATTTATTTTCTTCGTTCGTGACTTATTTATTTTGCTCCCTCCATATTAAGAAGAAAACTAGAACGAGCCATATCACCAAAAATAATAGTAATATACTCCCACAATATCTCATATATTGACCTGACTCCGTAGTAAGTCACTTAAATCACCTATGTTACGAACTTCAGACAACAGAAAAATAACAAATATACTGCTTAATAATACTTAACATAATATTGTGAACGCTCAAACACAGGAAAGACACAAGTATCATCATATAAATATTTGCTCTGAGTGGGGTTCGAACCCACGACCCCTCATAAATATCTGCGCCATATCAAAAAGACTAGCATGTATAATATTTTCTATCAACATAGTCACTACTCAAAATAATACATTTTTTCCTGACAGCTAACCTTAATGTCGAACAAGAACTACTAAACTAGTAAACCACGTTTTAAAGCCGTTAAAACGGACCGTAATTATATCACATTACCCAGTAATTTCACGGCCTCTCTTACTCTTTATGCCGGATATAGCAATACGAACTATCGTTGAGAGCGACATTCACCACAGACAGACGACCTTTGTATAACCATTACAGAGAAGCAAAGGCCTAACGTTATCAAATAGCCTTCAATAACATGGTATGAAGTCGTAATCAAGTTGTTGTATATTTAGTATTAAATATAGTGTTAATGAAAGGTTTGCAGATGTGAATAACCGTTGATCGACGATTATCGCTACATCCTAACATCCCGAGGGCGTAGGTTAGTATTAACTGTAGGGGTGGAGCTATGAGGGATGTCCACTTGCCAACGGGTTATAAATAATAATATTTTCCCCTAACATCTCATGCATTGACGTGATTCCGTGGTAAGTCGCTTAAAGCACTTGTGTTACGGACGCCCGACAACACAGACCTCACAAATAAACTACTTAAATACAAATATCATCACGTAAAGTTTTGCCCTGGATGGGAATCGAACCCACGACCCTTGTCACAAAGCGAGGATCTGTTTGCGCCATCGGACCCGCAAATATTTATCCTCCCTAGTTTAAGTGGCTATCTTTGCTATTTATATTAAAAAAATGTGTTTGTCCGGGATGGAGGGACTTCTAAACTA
Source organism: Heortia vitessoides (assembly GCA_020976665.1). NCBI lineage: Eukaryota > Metazoa > Arthropoda > Insecta > Lepidoptera > Crambidae > Heortia > Heortia vitessoides. The sequence continues at coordinate 4,266,232 of JACJUM010005601.1, read as the reverse complement.
GTAAACCGATTTGGATAATTTGTGCTTACTGTATACAGTTGATACCTGAATCGATAGTCGCAATATTTCTCAAAGATGAACATATATAGTAAGACTTCAGACTGTTACTCAATCTAAATATGGATCCATACTAATATAATTAAAAAAAGCGAAAGTATGTGCCTGCAATACAAGCAAATATTGATCCCGAAAACAATCCCACGCAGTATAAAGTGAAGACGACATGGACGGGGTTGCGAAACGGAAATATATGAATAGGCCACAGTTGGTGTAGATTGGACCTGGTAAATCGTGGTATGGTTATAGTCAATTTCCTCAATAGTGGCAGCCCTAGTACAGCCGAAAGTAATTAATTTCCATCATCTCAAGGGCCGCCTGTGGGATCAGACAGATCCCGTTACTTCCGTACCTTTGATAATAAGATATAATATGAAATTATGGAGATACCGTTAGATTTTGCAACTTACATTAGATTCAATTTGGACCGGAATTTCGATCCATTTTGATTATTTAATGCGAAATGAGACACAGGAAACCGCGGAGCCCCCTTGTCTCCCAAGAAGTTTACGCCTTCACCAACCTTATGGTTATATATGTCGAAACCACCTACGTCCTGACGAATCAAATCCAAATACTAAGTAATAGCTAGTACCAATTGGATTAAACTCCATTCCTTTTTGTCCATAAAAGAACCTAAGCTGTTCTAGTCGGCGGAGAGTACAGCCATCACAAACCTACTCCGCCAACAGCCAGGACCGAGAAAAAGAGGGTATTCCCCCGTTCTACATTCATAAATAGGCTGTAGGCAATCGCAGTTGTACAAAAACCAAGTATATTTGGTAATATAATTAATACAATCGCTGTGTTTTCTTTGGCGCAAAAGGTAAATAGCTCGTCAGAGAAAGATAAAATTCCAAAAATGGGGGGCCTCATTCCCGGTCTTCTGTTTCGTGCAGCTCATCAATTTAAGGCTAAGGTACTCGCGCTGATAACATCATACATAAATGATGATAAAAATTGTGATGACGAAGTGATAAACAAATTTAAACAGAATGCGATTTTGTCTTGCTTTCCGCAATTACTCAAGCGCGACCTTAAAGTATCTTTAAACAGTGCAAGTGAATGAATAGAGATGAGTTTGTATAAATTCTCAATGCTAATGATCTCTAAGAACTCTGTATAAAATTATTTTATAAAATGTGAACATCTAATAGCAATTTAAGTTAACAGAATAGAAACAAAACTAATCAATATTGATTTAAACAAATATAGAATATTATTGCATCATTGTTAAGATAGACGATACGCTTAAAAAACTATGAAGGTAAAGTGTGCATTAACAATATCAAGCGGAAAAATTATATAGAAATCACAGTGAGCAAAGGTTAGCCAATGGAAATTACGTTTGAATATTTTTATAATAATCGTCTTTGTTAAATTGCGTTGATTAAATCGGTATGAAGTGTTCTTGACCTCGCAAGATTACTATACAGTAAAAACATTATCCGTATATATAAATGAGAAGCTGACTATCTGACTGGCATATCAACTATTAAAATCTATATACTGGATATTATTAACTTTTTTAATAAACAATTATATAATAGAAATTATATAATACAAAACTAACAATTATATAATAGATATACCATTAAAATCTTAAATATTGCACTGGAGTTCCTTCTATATTTCAAAAATCCACCTCATAACGAGAATGTAAAGTTAGTATGAAGCTGTTTTTGAAGTTATTCGAAATTTGATATAAGGTTTCTTTATTGAAAATCATAATACACGTATAAACTATATTTCAATTATCATACTTAAAGGGTGCAAAAGGGGAGCAAGTATGTAAGTTCGACGGCTAAACCGCGAGCCGCTGTTAGTCTTAATTAACAAATACTCTTAAGTATATACCAGGTAAAAACGTAAAATTTACTTCGCCTAATGCTGATTAATTTGATTGGCCCGATATTTGATGGTAGAGTTCCTATCTTGTGCGCGAAAGGGGAAGAGTTCGATCTCTACCCATGTCATCATCATTATCATATCAGCCATAAGACGTCCACTGCTAGACACAGGCGTCCCTATGTAATTTCCAATAGGACTGATTGTATGCTGCCTATGACCAGCGCGATCCTGCGGTGTCAGCATCGTCTGTTCATCTTGCGGGTGGACGCCCTACGCTGCGCTTGGCGGTGCGTGGTCGTCTATCCATAACCTCACGATGCCATTGGTTATCGGTTCTGCGTACCAAATGCCCTGCCACTTCAACTTACTAATCTACCCATATAAAAAATAAATATTTGTATTTGTTCTGTATCTGGATGTTAAATATGTATTAAAATTCTATATTTGTGATACATCTGTTATTTTTTGCATAACATAACTATAAGGTAGCAAGCAAGCGTGCGGCCCGCATAGTGGTAAATGGTTACCACAGACTCTAGATGTTTACAAGACCAGATAATTATTTATGCTTTGCTGATCCTTTATATTAATATTAGTTAATAAATCCAGGAGTAGGACTAGGTCGACAAACAAGCATACAGTCCGCGAGATCGTAAACATCATTGCAGCCTGTAGACGCTTGAGGATATTATGCCACATTACCCAATAATTTTTTTCATAACTGGAACACAGCAATGCGAACTGGTATTTGGCAGTAGAAATAGGTGTAAGTGAGGCACCAATGCAGACGACCTTTTGTATGAGGTCTACCTCATTTAAACAATGTTGTCTCATATCCGTAAAACAAATGCTATAAGCGACTTACCTCGGATTCAGGTTAATGTATAAGATGTGTGTAGATTTATAAATAAAAATGATGTAGGTATCAAAATATATCAGCGCTGATAACTTCCGCGTGATGCAACAAATTAGGTTTTTGTTGTTGTGTTTTGTTATAGCCATGGCCAGGTTTGTGAAGTTTATACGCAAATAAATTGAATTATAGCAATCAACGGGATACAATTGTACAATCTACTCTGAAGATCTCGCGGTGAACCACTAGTAATTATATATTTGATAAACCTTCGCTTCATATAATAATAAATAACGAATAAATAACAATAAATCATCATACCGAGTCCATATAACCATTAATTTATTCTATAAGGAAAACTGGGATTAACTTAATACGCAATGTAATCGATCCGTCGCAGGAATACAGTAAATTAATTCAGTAAACCAGGATAAATTAATTGCAGAACAAAATTGTTGAATCACCTCTGTTATTATTTGATACGGTTAAAGTGAGGACTGTTTTGGACTTAACTAAATAATGCTATTGGAATTGGATATATTTAATAACAGCCGTGAGGTACCGGCAGAGTAGAATAGAGGTAAAAGGCATTTAAGTTTAAAGCACCAGAATCGACTGATTGCGTATATCCATCCAAAATAGTGCAGTTCAAATGCACAAGGTGGGGATGGGCAGCAGCATTCTCATCTCGAAAGCTGCGCCCTACGATTGCTAACACGCTTGCCCAGCGCGGCAATTTTGAGAAATTTCTCCTTTCTTGTGGACCAGTGGATTTTCAATGGATTTCTACGATTTTTCTGATGAATGAAAATAATGCGAATTTTTTATTGATGGATATAATGTATGTGTTACGATAGATCCGCAGAACAGATCTAAATGATTTTTTACAGATTTTAGATGTCCGTAATTTTATTTAAGCTACTTATTGTCCCGAATCATGTTCGCGTGGGATAGATCTGGCCTTTTATGTTTTTCTAAGAAATCGGCTTATTTCTTTGCAAGTTTAAGATGTCAGAGGGCGACGAGGACTTCTCCTTAGAATAAGAAGAGTTCCTCGAAGATGAGATATAAAGTGGAGAGGTGGCGCTCGTGTTATCACAAAGATATCACATGTCACCACCCTTGTGAACTAAAGATACTATTTCACATATACCCAGTTATTTAACTGCATCTCTCAACTTTCAAACCGAAACATAACAATGCAGACACTGCTATTTGGTGATAGAAATATTAATGCAGACGACCTTTTGTATGAAGGCTATCTCATTTAAACCCTGTTGTCTGATATCCGTAAAACAAGTGCTATGAGCTATTTATCTCGGAGCCAGGTTAATGTAGGGAATGTGTGCTGATTTATAAATAAACATTATTCGACAAAATATATGGGCTGGTAATTTCTGAGTGACTGTACCAAATTAGGTTTTTGTTGTTGTGTTTGTAATAGCCTTCGCCAGGTTTGGGAAGTTTATATGAAAAGAAGAAGTAAGAGGTCTACATCCAGTGATATCCAAAGTCTCGTAACAACTTAACATACCTCTGTATAATTTCGATCGACTAACAGTCAACATTCCCCAAGTGTAAGTGAGACTCTCCAAGTTAAGACATTCTTTGATACCTCAGGATATTAGGTTTTAAGCGACTGAAGTTTGAGAGTTGAGACAATACAATGGGTTGCTAGGCGATTTTATACATATACCTCTGTATATCTGTTGAGTGAAGATGCGGAGTAAAGTTTAGACAAAGATGAGGAAAGCTAGTAATTTTCATTTTTACGCGAAATATTATGTATACAGATGATGGACAAGTTATGTACAGGATTTTCCTTACTTTTTCGCGTAAAAAGTATTGAATCAATAGCCTTATCATAATTTTTTTTTTATGATAAGGCTATTGTGTTCAATACTTTTTTCTGAAATGTAATGAATTTTTAGTACATGGTCAAATCGATGGTCAAAATATAAGTACCATCACATATACTCTGAATGAGAACTCATTCTTTCGGAGAAACTTAAGCGGGTACTCGTACCTTGAACCTTGGACAATTGATGGTCCCGATGGCGCTAATGGTAGTCTTGTGCGCCAAGGTCGTGGGCTGAATCCATTCTTAAGACCTATATTTTATATTATAAATATTTGTATTTGTTCTGAGTCTGGGTGTTATTTGCATGTATTTAAGTTTGGTGATTTCTCTGTTGTCTGATATTCATAACACAAGTGATTTAGCTACTTAACTCGAAGTTAGGTCAGTGTGTGAAATATCGTCTGAATTGTTATCAGTATTATTGACATAAACAATGCAAATAAATATAGAACCGGAAATAGCCCAATAGTGGTAGTAATGTAATACGCAGAACCGATGACCGATCGAGCCGTAACGTTCTGAAATGGAGACTACGTACCGGCAAGCGCAGCGTTGGACGCCCACCCATAAAGTAGACAAACGATCTGACTAAAACCGAAGTATTGCACTGGATACAGGGCGCACACAACCCGTCCTATTAGAGAACACTTGGGAAAACTTGCCCAGGAGTGGACATTGTAAAATTAAGACTAAAATTTTAATTATTGCATAGGTGAAGTGGCAATGGGCAATGCATAAGGTTTAGAAACAAAGACCACGCATCGCCAACTTGCTAAAATGTATAAAAATATACATGGAAGAAGAAATATAAGAAAGCGAAATCATGGGCAGCCAGAAAATAGATAATATTTTTTTTGTTTGATTCCTATATTCATTTATTTGTTACGATTAAAATCAAAAAGTACTTGTCCGTTTAAAAAAATCTCTGTTAGAAAACTGTAAGTAAATGTAATGTGTAAGCTGTAAGAGTAATGGAATGTTTTAGAAAATTCATTAATTTATAAAAAGCTATATGTAACAGAAGTAAATTGGGATGATTTTTCAAAAAGTATTTTACATGTGTATTCTTATCAAATTCAGTATATAAGCATACTGAATTTCATTTGAATTACTTTAAAAATAGCAAAGTATCGTTATAACTTAGCACTCCCGTTTAATCCTTTAGGGGGGGATGAATTTTCAAAAATCCTTTATTAGTGATCACGTTCGAAAAGAAAACCCTGTGCAAAATAACTTTCTAACTCTTATAGTTAAGGCCTTGCGGTAATATGACAGTCAGTCAGCTTCAGTTCAGCTTCTTATATATATATATATATATATATATATATATATGAATATAATGAATATATATATATGAATATAATGAATATATATATAACCGTATTCTTCCGGAAACAGGAACAACGCGGGTGAAACCGCAGAGCGCTGCTAGTAACAAATAAACGTACAAATCTGGTAACGCCCGCAGCCTACGCCCGGTGGAACGTGCCTAAGCTTAGCGAACCCGGATCTCAAGGATAATTAATTTACCTGAAATCCCCAACTTTTGTTTCCAAGTCTTTATTATTATCTTAACAATAATCATGTATAATTTTTAACTGGAATTTGTAAGATTTCGGTAGGTCAGAATTGAATTTATTGTCTAAGTATACAAGACTTTTTTAATTAATGTATCCGCTGTTTAAGAGAGCTTTGCTACTTCTAAACTGTTGTAATGCCTACGTATTTGTCTTTCTACGGTTAACATTGACTTTGCATAGTAAATTTGACCCAAATTAAAACTTATAAATGCACTTTAATGCCTGCGTATTAATAACGGAATACCCAGAATTAATGAAATGGTTACTTTAGAGCGTCACGAAGTAAAATAGAGAAGGCAATGCTCGGAGTTGATGCGCGATCAAAATCAAAGCAATGTCACTAAGTACAGCGGATTGACAAGTTGAAATTACAAAGGGCAGGGCTCAGAGCACAGTTTTGGGATAGAAACCAGGGACCAGCAAGCGTAGCGTGCAACGTCACTTGCAAGGTGCACGGACGATCTGACTGAAACCGATGAATCGTGCTGAATTTGTATCGATACTATTGGAAATGAAGTGTTCTAAATTCAAATTATCAATTTAGTTATTGTTAATGGATTCCTAAACGTGACACCGGCACAAGTGCAAAAAAAAACTAAATTAAGTTTCAAGTTGATGCGACTACGTGTACAGTGGAATATTATTTTATCAGAAAAACGATTTTTAAATTATCATATAATTGTCGTCTGCATTGGTACCTCACTACCAACTATTTCTACAGCCAAATAGAAATGTTCGGATTACTGTGTTTTGGTTTGAAAAGAGGCAGTAAAATACACTGATGTGACATAATATCTTTAGTCACCAAGTTGGCAACGCTCTAATGATATCCTTGTGATATAACGTAATACATACGTAAGCAAAGCCACGGGCGGCGACTAGTAATCATAAAAATGATAAAAACTCCAGGGTTCCAAATCTTTTATCATCACTGTCATCATCCACTGCTAGGCATAGCCCTCCCTACGAAAGGGAGAATGTTTCCCACAATTGCTACTCCGGAGAGATGTAGCAATCGCAGAGACGCTATAAGATAGACTGACTATCTATGCCCTGTTGCATTTGACCTTCACTATTCCGGGTGATATCATCCGAGTCATCTCTCGGTTCCGGTACTAAGTCGCATCTCACGAAACCAATTAAGAAAAGGTACTTATTCTACTCTGTATCCCACGGACCTCTAAATCTTCACATGGCATTGTATTTGTTATTTATCTTAGTTTTCTCTTATATCTTTCATCCATCAAACTTATATAACTCGCCAATAGTAATTACAACTTTTCCAATTTCACCTCTGTCACCTCCCGGGCCCCGTCTTTGATTCTTTGACATTTTCATTGCGATAGTTATAGCTTATGATAGTTCACCAATTTATGATAGTTTACCAATTTGATCTATTCTGTTTTTTGTATTTTTAAAAAGCATAAACTTTTGTAAAGCATAAGAGGTAAGTAAAAACATTCGATTGATGTTTTAAAATTAGGTATGAGATAAAAGTATCGACAAAAATACTTTTTCTAATATTTATCAATGCGATATTTTGTCTGTTTGAAATACTTTCGTGGCTTAGCTTATAAATCGATGTACATACATTTTGGCATAGATATCTTGAACCCATAAGGCGCGAAATAGAGTCCTTTTGATCCTAGTAAATCTTATGTTCCCTCAGGATAGGATATAAAATTTATCATATATTTACTTACGACACCCCCTTCCCACACACAAACACACACATACAAATACACGCTAACAGTTCAATTACTTACTTTATAATTGTTTTCTCTGAAACATTTACCTTATTGTAGAAATAATGTTTATCATCATCATCTATTCAAGATGCTAGTAGAAGTCCAAAGCTGGACATAGGAGGGCATAGCAAGAAAGGGGGAATTTTTCACATAATTTCCGCGCTGGGAAAGCGTGTTGGCAATCGCAGAGGGGACGCGACGGGGATGCTGAGAGCTGCAGCTCTCGGACGGATATACTGCCATCTGTTGGTTCTGGTACCTTAGTCCCCGTTTACGAAACCTGGGGTAGGTACAATTCTACTCTGCCGGTACCTCACGGCTAACTACACTGAATTGTTCATGAATATTTCTAGCAACTAATATTCGTTCATTTGGTCCATTAAAAGTCGTTAGGGCTTGTTCTTTGTGCTTTTTGCTCCGAGTAGGGTCTCATTAAGTGCTCATTAGACTTAGGAATGGCTTGCTCCAGTTCCGTGGTGAAATTAGAAAAATGTTTCAAAGTAAATGAGTTTCGTTGAAGATGCATGAGAGTGTTTTATATGAGTTGGTTGCGTTGTTTTGTAGTAGGCTTTTTGTGACCTGCTTTTACGTAATGTAATACTTTTAATAAACTAGCTTTTTTCGTGACTTCATCCTGGTGGAATAGAGTCTTTGGGTAGCATTTTTAATTATATACTTTACATATAAAATAAAATTGTCTCTGGACGCCATATTGCGAATGCTGCTGCCAATACCTACCCTGATGCATTTGAACTATGCTGTAACGGGTTCTCTGACTCTCTGACATCTATTAGATCTGGTACCTCAGCTGCATCTAATGGCACCTAGTAAATTGGGTGGTAATATTATAGTGCGGTAGCGTTGGTATCAAATTCCCCCTTTTTTTGGAAGGCATATGAACAGCAGTGGACCTTCTACGGTGGTCATAATGACTGTATTGTTTAGGGTACACGAGTCTCTGTACACCAAAACCCATAGGCCATTAATATATATCGAATAAAAATGATATAGCCTTGAACTTAACGTGCGGAAAATCATTGTGTTCATTTACGAGTATATCATATTCACGAGTACTTACATAAAAAATTTGCTTTGTCAGTTGTATCTCGTCCGCCATAACATTTGGTTAAACAATAGAAAGTGAGAAGCGTGAAGGTCGGTGACAAATACAATATGTATGTGGAAATGTGAATTAAAAAAACAATGGTATTTAATATTTACTTAACGCTCTTTTTTATTCGTGTTTTTGCCGCTCCTAATGGTTGTAGAATTAATGAATTTTATGCCAGTTAGCCTTCTCAAGAATTACTTATTTATAATTTAAAACATTAGGACATATCATCAATGACATATCCTTCATAATGTAATTAAAAAAAGTAATAAAAAAATATATTTAGTAAAAATATATTTAGTTGGACCTACAGTCAATACAGTAATGCGTTCACTATTCTTAGTCTGATATGTAAAAATTTCGTGTCTCGATACTCGTCCGGAATGAACTTCTTATTTACTGAACTGATTTAAATAATTTTATACTTACGGTTTACAGTATGATAGGGCATAGAGCCTTGAAGGATATTAGAAGACTATGTTGCTAGGGTAATGCTATTTTGAGAGTACTAGTGAACACGAAAATTAACATACCTCAAGCCAGTCTGGGATTTGCACGAGTGAACATTTATTTAACGCTGCGATGACGTTTACTATTATTTATACTGTGACATACATTAGTAACAGCTGAATCGATTCACGGGCGAAAAATATATGTTTTTGAGAGCTTTCGTTGCGTAGTCTGCGTAAAAAATCATCTCTTTACGCAAAAAATATGAAGAACGCGGACGAAGTCGCAGGCACAGTTAGTCACAAATAAAAGTGTCTAGGTGAGAGGAGAGAAAGTATTTACTTTGGCGCACCATTTGCTCCATCGGGCCTATGATCTGTGCCTACACTGAGAGATCTTTTCAAATCAAATCAGTAGTTCCTGAAAGCTTCCAACGAAACAAATAAGCTCTAGACGTTTTTAATATTATTACGGAGTAAAGAACGTTTCTCCTTGCGTTTGCCTGTTGTTGTTTAGGTACGCATGTAAAAAATTTGAACAAATTCTCATTCAGTTTTAAACAATAGCCGTAGTGATTCATTACGAAGGCTTAGCTGTATATAATTAATTAGTGTTTTGTATAAATAGGCCGCAATATAAAGGAACTTGTTAAATGGTGAAAATAAAAGCCCTTCCTGCCGTGAAAGAAGAGCGGCTTTTGGATAAAAACAGGAAACTATATGAAACGAAACATAAATGAAATTCAAACTCAAATTACACTTTATTTTAGCAGGCTCACTACAAGAACCTTTGAGTCGTCAGAATTAAATAAATATAAGAGATAGATTAACGCATAATGTGATAAAAGAGCGAGGTGCGACGAGTGTAGTTTAAAAGATGATGTTGTTCCAACAATAGAGAAAGGAATGTTGAGATAGTTTGCACTTGTAGAAAGAATGGATGAAAGTAGAATGACTGCACAAATATATAGAGCGAAAGTGACTAAAAGAGTTATTTTAGGACGACATAGGTACCTCTACCTGATTAAGGTATATCACATTAACCAGGTAGAAGAGGTATTAAAGAAGGGCCAGGTCAGAAGTACCAACAATAAAGATATACTCGCCTCTGTCGTTCTATACCAACTCTTCTATTCACTTCCGATCTATATATTTGGATAGTCATTCTACTTTCATTCATCCTTCCATTTAAACATTCATTTCTCTATTGTTGTCACAACATCACCTTTTACACTAGCTTTTTCATAGTTTATGAAATCTGCTGATAATGTTTCTTTAAAATTATCAGTTTTTAAAATCGGGTAAGTAATTTTTGGATATATTTGTTACAAATGCACATAAATACAAATCTCAGTGACATTGTTCCAATTTCAATAAAACTTTTAAATATACGGCCTGTGTTAGGTCTGTATGTCTGCGGTGAAAACGTCTATTTAAAACGGTTAAAGATTCTTTCATATCTGACGATAATTTTTTTTATTGGTAAATAACATAAAATACATTGGTCTTTACGTTATTATAAAGAAATTGAATAAGATATTATATTTGTTTATAACTAGTATCAATGCAGATAACAGTAATTTGCTTTCTTCTTGCTACAAATAAATATTCCACGTTAGTTATTTTGCAAGATTAATCGAAAACAGTTGAACGTATAATTTTACCTATGAATAATTTAATACAAAATAATGTATGAGGGGAACTGCATAGAGGACTGGCTCAGGGCTGGGGTTGGACCTACAGCTAATACAACAAATATGAAAATATGTATGTCTGTTTACATAGTTTTCACAGATGAACCGGTTGATAATTTCAAAAGTTTAACCCTGACGAGTAGATTTGACCATAGGCTATATTTAATCCCGAGAAAGCAGCATTACAAATTTAATAAAAAAAAATATATAGTCAATGCAATCTTTAACGCGTGTAAGAATTAGAAACTCCTTCATATACAATTTTTTATTTTTTATTTACTCGACATCTCGTAAGTTGACCTGACTTGACTTAGTGCTAAGTAGCTTAAAGGACTTGTGTTGCGGATATCTAGTAACAAATAAATTACAAATCGAATAATTAAATAATACCCAAACATAAAACAAATACAAATATTCAATATATAAATCAGTGCTTTAGGTGGGGATCGAACCCACGACACAATCTTCGACACACAAGATAGGATCACTACAAACTTGGCCCAAAAATTATATATTTGTTATGACACAAATATATTAATAACGCTAATTTGGGGAATATAGTCTGTTTAGACTATGATCGTCAAATTAACATCAACTATCCGTTAATATCGGTTCAGCTATTTTAGGAATTAGTCGGACCAAAAAACCTCTCACAAAAGTCCTCTGCATTGGTACTTCACTCTTACTTATTTCTACCGCCAAATAACAGTGTCCCCATTGCTGTCTTTCGATTTGAAGGGTGATAGAGGCAGTGAAATTACTGGGTAAATGTGACATAGTATCTCCAGTTCACATTTGGCGCGGTTGGAGACACGCTAGTGCAATCCTTGTGATGATACTAGCGTCTAGGCTGCGGTCACGTTTACCATCAAGCGGGCGTAATATTTAAAATATATGTTTTTTTTTATATACCGTATATACTTTCATATGCATTTAGTAAAAAGCAGACACTTCAAATTTATTTGTCTCCACTACAGACTCCAAATTCTACAAAAATGTCATTAAGAGTTCTATACTAAACAACTGATTTGGAACTAAGTGAGTCGGCAAGCTAATACACAAACGCAAATGGCTGTCGCAAACCGTTTCACCAAGTAAAATGAAATCTCGCAAACCGTTCAGAAACACAAGGCATCGGCTCTAGCAAAAGTGAAGTCTGTTGCAAAATATCCTCGCAGACTTGCGGAAAATTTCGGTCTGTATTGCGGGGTATGGCAGGCAGTGGGGGGATGATGAATTATACCCACTCCGCTTGAACCCGGCTTCTCTCCGCTTCGCCCCTCTTGTCTATTGTTTGTGGAGAACTGCAGTGTACTCGGGCCCACACCCTCGGTCTTATTGCGTTGTCAATACGATCCAAAATTCAACGAGCAGCGGAGTGTACTCGACAACGCTGCGTATGCATTTTGAAACGAACAGAGCCGAACTTGGCCGCGGATTAAAAGAATGCCATTGTGGTGTTTCATGCCGTTTGGATGGAGTTCATTCTGCGAGATTATAATTTAACTTTGAACTGGATTGTTGCGTTACATGAAATGTACTCTGTTTGATCTTTTGTTGATTAATTGCAACAATAAACCACTAATTCATTTTAAAATTAAATGGGATTTACCCTGTAAACCGATTATGATAAGTACATTTCACACTAGAATTGTTCGCACGAGAATGTATATCATGTAGGTACTTACACAATTTAAGAACACGTACCAACATTAGTCGTCGGGTACTGGAGGGGTAAAATAGTACCTCTATTTCCATTTAAAACAGTGCAGCTTAAATATTAAAGAACGATCGTGGAGTTGCACTCTGCTATTGCCATCACGATTGCCAGCGAGGAATAATGAGTAAAATTCCTCCAGTCTTGGGGAGGCTTTTGCCCAATAGTGAACTTGGTTAAATGGTTGTTATAATGTCAAATATTTCGTCTCTATAATATAAGTAAAAGTTAACAGCCTCTTATTGCATGTTTTCTCGTACATGAAAATCCGACTACGCCCTAACACACCAATTTAACGGGATAACAAATCTCGTTAAAAACATTCCAGTATTCCAGTAACGGATCGTAACATAAAATAAAACTGCTGTTTCATTTATATTGAAACAAGTCATTAAAAGATACGCTCCAACTTCATCCTCGGTCCTGTGGGATCGTCAAAATGCTAAGATCTAATAAAGAGTGTCTGCATAATGAATATAGGAAGGGAAGCCAATTATTTTCTCTGAATTATCACCAGTATTTTTTTTATAGTACGAAGTCGACAAGCACGCACAGTTTCAGTTCAAAAATGTAGTGTTTTGAGTGTTTTACTTAAATATTTCTTTTTTAAGAACTTTTAGCTGAAACAAAAATAGAAAAACAGACAAAAAATCATAATAATTTATCATCATCATAATACCAGCCATTGGAATTGCACCGCTGGACATAGGCCTCCCCAAGAAAAGGGTATTTTGCCCATAATTGCCGCGCTGGGGAAGCGTGTTGCCAATCGCAAAGTGAAAATCTGCTGCCCATCCCCACCCTATGCATTTGAGCTTCACTGCCTCGAATGAATATATCGCCATCTGTCAGTTCTGGTACCACAGTCGCCTCATATGACACCAGGTACAAGGGGTACTCTGCTCGTACTTCACAGCTGTGCTGGTACCTCACGGGATAATATATTTTTTTAATTTAGTTACCTTATAAACTATTATATGGGCACATCCGTTTGGGCATAAAGAAAAATATTAACGCACAAACGATGAAAATAAAAAGAATAAGAGAATTTGCTGAACGCTCTATTTAAGAGTGTATCGTCAGTTTGGAGACCCCACTCTTTTTTAAACTAACTAAAGATGAATGAGATAAAATGCTAGAACAAAAATCTTAATATTAATATGAAAAACAGTTTAAATATTAAAGCTAATAGCAAATAAAAAAAAATTAATAAGATTGTTAAAAGTGGAATAAGTTAAACTGAATTTGTATTCGCGTATGTATGTGTGTTTTGTGAATGTGTACATGAATGTGTGTGTGTGTGTGACTTTAAATACACAGAAAGCGTTCCTTGTTTATCCCAGCAACCTGTCTTGCCTAACATACGCCACGGATCCTGGGCACCGATATACAAGCATATCCAGAAATTTCTCCGGCCACCTGTGAACAAGACCGTCCTTCGCAATTTCACCGAGATTAATCCCGGCGCTTTTGCCGCCTAAATTTTACATGAACAGAAATAAGCTGGACCCAAAATTAGGTTTTAAATTTTTAATATATTCATAGAGTGCGCTTGTGCAGCAGAACGTGATGTTTAAACATAACTTTCAAACAAACTGCGCGATGTTTGTTAGATAAGTGTTATGTTTATCAGAGGCAATGTTTTTAAAATTGGAAACATATTACACGTTACAAGACGTCCTTCCGTCTCTTTACGTTTGGGTAACGCTCCTGTTGGCATTTTTGTTACCTATATGTTGAAAATCATCTTCAAATATCCGTAAATTTATACAAATCCTTAATTAGTTATACACACAAATCTTCTTAATTATTCACTTGACGATACTTTCTGAGTTAAATATGAACATAATAACGATGGAAACCAAATTATTATTTTAACACTGAAACATAAAAATTAAATTAATAATTTAAAACAATAATATTTAATTAAATACATATTTTGACACAATAACGATGGGAAACATATTATTATATTAACACTATTAAATATATACATTCAATTCATATTTTAAGATAATAATATTAAATTAAATACATATTTCAGTCAATCACCGCCTAATAATTAATCCTATTACAACGAACAATTCCGAAAACATAATTAGTATTGGAGAGAGTATCCCGGAATATTACGGTTAGAATACTAATTACCTTCCTCTTGAAACAAGTATTTCCTCGAGAGCTTATTAAAGCTCTAAAGTCCGTTGAAACCTTTTGTCAAAGCCAAAACCTTTTTATAAAAATCAGTTCAGTCTGCGAGCGGAGCTAATATTTTTTTTCAGTCCTGTATTCTTGCTGTCTTGTTTTATAAATATATTTTAACACAGTATACAAACTTTCATTTATGGAATGAAGAAATTGAAAAAAATTGCTATATAAGTCATTTTTTAAATTTAAACAATCTGTTAAACATTTATTGTTGCTAAGCGCAAAACCCGAGAATGACTTGACCGATTGGGAGATTTTTTTTTTAATTCTCCTTCAGACACGTATTTAAAAACGGATTGATTTAGTTTGTTATTATCAGGAGGTTTTTATAGAAGAAATAAATAAGAAAGTAGCACAGTCTATTAAAAATTGTATAAAATTTTAACATACATATTTACTTCTCCGGTAAGACTATAGCGCTTTCAACAATTTAAAATTTTCCAATTGAGTTTGACAGTTCGCACGATTGACGTAATGTGTATGTTCTTTTACCAATTAAAACTAAATATTCACAGTTATAAGACAGAACAACGTCTGTCGGGCTATCTCGATTATTATTAAAAAAAAAACTTTACAATTTGTGTGGGCAAACGTAATATCCATAAAATAAACTACAAAAACAAAAGTTTTGGAAATAAAATATACTCCAATACATTGGCTGTATTTTCCCCCTTACTGTTTGCAATGCAACTCGCGCGTTTCCGAATGTATCTCACATTTCGTTTTTTTTTCTTTTTCTGCATCGCTATGCCACCGGAATTGGTTTTATCGAGGCAAACAAACGATCTGTATTTTATGTGGAAACGTAAACATTAGTTTAATTTTTAATTATCAATTCTACAAACTACAGACGAAGTATTGGCATTTTTTTTAAATGAAAGGAAAAAAATACGTTTGGATGAGCCAACTGAGAATTCATTCGGCCACTCGATACCACTGTGCGCCAACTGTCTAGTTATGTTCATCGTATTATGATGGTCCTCACCATTGGAAGTCTACTGCTTAACACAGGCTTTCCCAAAAATGGGAGAATTCTGCTTGTAATTTGCCGTGCTGGGCAGGCGTGTTGGCAATCGAATGAGAACGTAGCTTCGCAACGAGGATGCTGCTGCTCATCCCCGCCCTGTGCATTTGAGCTACTCTGTTACGGATGAATATGACGCCATCCGACGATTTTGGTACTTTAATCGCCTCTTACGACACCTCTTAGTTATTGTTATCTCTACTGTACGGTACCACAGGCATGCTATGTTAATAAGATAGAAAGTTTTGTAAAGACATGAAACTCTCTATCTTACTCTAATCTTTATTTATCCTTACACTGTTATGTTTTGTGGAGTTGATTTCATTAAAATAATAATCGTCTTCAAGGGATTGAACAATAAGATAATTTGAGTTTGGTCCTTAATAGTTATGTTAATATTAAATTAGCCCATAGGTCAGCGAAGAGTGTGCATAGGTTTTCTTTATTTACCTAAAAGCATATGTGAATATAGATATTATTATAGGATGCTTCCAATTTATGTGCAAATCTATATTTAATCAAAGAAGGTTAAAATTATTGACAACCTCCAACTTTAAACTCTCAAAAATATAGTCTATGTTTAAAGGATTTTTTTATAAGTGTTAAAACACATTTAGTATCTAGATTGTGATTGTGCATCCAATTTACTATTTTATAAATAATATAGGTAAGTGTATTGTTAATCTTAGTATTATTTTCACACGAGACAAGCAAGGAGATAAATATAATTCGCAAACAAAACACATGGTATTATTTTATTAATTGTTGACATTAGCGACCTACCCAACACCCTTTTATGGTATTGAATAGATCAATAATATTTATAATAAATGAAAGATAGACATCACACCTCACACTTCCTTGCAGAATAGAAGCATTGATATTCTTTCTTTTTTTATTATTCGTCTTTTTGTATGATACAAGGAAACTGTAAAAGCGTAACAGACTGACAGTCAGATAGGCACATCTACGTATATATAATATTATTATTGTTGGTAATCGGAGATATAACGGAGGAAGAATACATTCTCTCCCCGTTAAACCCACACAACGCTTTTGTTATTTCTATTTAAATGGCAGGAAGATAAAAACTAAACAAAGTCTGCATGCCAGCCACACGAGCCGAACAGCTCCAGGTTTGTTAAAAACTTTTTCAAAAGGCCCGATATGTCCAATGCTTTCTCCAGTTATTTTACTTGCGATTTTCATATCTTTTGCAACTTCAGTATTCCTTTTTTTAATAGAAGTATTTTATATGTCGATATCATTGCGCTAAGTTACGCTCTACGATGACCACCACGCCTACCCAGCAATTATAGGCAAGCAAAGAAACCCTCCACAATTCTATTATGTACCACAGGTTAATGTATCAAAGTTGCCATAGTTTAAACCGCGTCCAAAGGAATAACGAGATTCTCATTACAGAGTACAAAACACTCAGCAAAGAATCTCATTGCGAATTCCCGGCAACCGGCACAATGCACTGAGCTACTCCCGGCCTTCTCGCAGGATTCAACTCCGGAACACACGGATTTAATAGACTCATGGCGTCTCAGACGTATTGTACTAGCAGGATTTATTGAGGAAGACCACGCTACCATCTGTATCTACACTAATATTGTATATGCGAAGATTGTCTGTCTGTTTAATTTTTTTTCACATCTAAAAATGAACGGATCGTGATAAAATTTGGCATTTGGGTCGCTTTTATCCCATAAAAGTATAGTTCTCCTGGTAAGTTAATTTCCAAAGGAGTCGACGTGGAACTAGATGCATTAAGGTATTATTAGGTTATAGGTCGCTAAAGGTTGACTGCTCTATCTCTATACCTCTGTACCTCTTTCTCAACTATTTCTACCGCTATACAGCAGTGTAAGCATTGTTGTGTTCCGGTATGAAGGATGAGAGAGGCACTAAAATTATTGGGAAATGTGACATAGTATCTTCAAGTCAGCTTGGCAACGCGCTACTGATATCCTTGTAATAACACGAGCGTCTATATGTTCCGGTCACACGGACTGTATCCAAGCATACAGTGTGACCATACTCGTCGACATAATTGTCGACGTAGTACAATATAAAAACCCTTGATCATGAAAAACCACAGAATTCCTGCTAGAAATGACATACAGTGATTTAAAATAGAATAATAAGTGAAAAGGGAAGGCGGTGGATAACTTAAACCATAGGGGAGGATAGTTACTTTTAAGTCCCTACAGGATGCGGGATAAAGTGAAGCCCACACAGGACAAAGCCGTGAACGGGAAGCGAGTTTACTATACCATCTCCTTTCACTTGTACATAATGGCGGCGGATGCAATTCCACTAGACAATAGACGGCTTTAATTAAATTTATTAACTGTCTTCCAGTCGCCTGTGTTAGTTTCTATGATAAATCTTTTATTGTACAAACTATTAGACAGCGCAATTAATAAGATAATTAAGAAAGAATTACTTCTCTCTATAAGAAATTGCAGTATACTTATACCACATTGTTTCATTCTTGCACTGGTGGACACAGGCAACCTCGAGTTTTTTTCCTTTAAGTTAGTCCAGCAAAGCAAATGATCTGCTTGAGGACAAATCGCAGCTTAAAGACGCTCGTGTCATCATAAATATATCACTATAGCGTGTCGCGAACCATGTGAATTGAAAATACTAGTCATATATACCCAGTAATTTTAGTGCCTCTCTTACCTTTCAAACTTGAATATAGCAATGCGATTACTGCATTATTTGGCAGTTGGTATAGGTGAGAGTAAGGTACCATTGCCATTTACCAGGCAGACGACAATTGTAAGAGGTCTACCCCATGTTAAAGTAAAACACAATATCACATACAATGACCTGACTGAGATAAGTAGCCTAATGCACTTGTGTTACTCAGACAACAGAGGTATCACAAATACAATACTTAAATACATTTAAATAGCACCCTGACACAGAAAAATATGGTATGGGTAGGGATCGAACCCACGACCTTTGGCGCACAAGATAAGATTACTACCATAAGCGCCATCGGGCCCGTCAGATTAAGAGAACATAGCTTCGATAAGATGCTGCTATCCTCGTTTTGTTGCACTTAATTCACGCTGATTTACTGCCATCTGATATTTCATTATTGTAATCGTTTTACACTTAAAATTTAGTAAAGTTATATGCATTTATATGCCGTGAGGTATCGGCAGAGTAGAATAGTACCTCTATCTGTATTAGGTAACGTAAGAGGCGACTAAGATCCCAAAACCGACAGATGGCAGCATATCCGTCCGAATCAGTGTAGCTCAAATGCACAGGGCGGGGATGGGCAGGAACATTCCTACCGGATTCCATCGGAAGTCCACTGTTGGACGTAGGCCTTCCCAAAAAAAGGGGAATTGTGCCTATAATTGCGTGCCAGGTAAACCTGTTAGCAAACGCAGAGTGCAGATTTCGCGATAGAGATACTGCTGCCCATCCCCGCCCTGTGCATTTGAGCTACACTGATTTAGATGGATATACCACCATCTATCGGTTCTGGTACCTATGACTGGTACCTTAGTCGCCTCTAAGTACACCTGATTACAGAGGCACGTACAGCTCTACTTTGCCGTTACTTCACGGCTGGTAGGCTAGACTTACTTGTGTTTATTAGTCTATAACGTTATTTTATTATTATTTTAATAAAAAAATTACCTCTAAATTATAGAAGAGATTTCATACGATTTTCACCATTAGATTGATTGTTACCTAAGAAACATTCAAATGTACAATTAAAATTTGTTTTGTGTCCATTTCAAAATATGACATTCAGTTGGAACATATTACAATAATAGTAAGCTAATATATAAAACCACAACATAAAATAAATTGCGGTACACATACGACCACATGCTCTTCGGCCAGTGCCATTCCGAGGCGACCAGTTAACAATAATGAACACTTGAGCAGTATGCGATAAAAATTGTCGGTTACGCAATATTCCTCATCAATATTATTCTCATCCATTCCTGCATTATTACGAAATATATATATATATATATATATATATATATATATATATATATATAT
>JACJUM010005601.1:4207667-4236040 GCA_020976665.1 Heortia vitessoides | reverse complement strand
ATCCATACATTGACAGGACGGACATACTGCTAAGAGCCACTTTGTTTTATACCATATAAATAACACCAGTGATCATATTGCTGCGTTACAATTTCAAGGGTAAGAGATGATTATATAGTAAATGTGATTAAATATTTTTAGTACAGAAGGTTGGCGTGATATCTTTGTGATAACACGAACGTTAACAGACCACCGCGCGCAGTATGGCCTTTTCACAACTTAATAATAAAAACAAATCTAATTGGGTCCAAAAGAGTGATCCCCTTAGCTTAATCGCTTAACAAATGAATAAATAGTTATTTATAACCACAATTTACGGACAATTATCGTTGGAAAGCTGTGACATGTTATTGACAGGTTTATCTTATCTAAATGTTATTTATTACTATACCTTTGCAATAAAATGACAACAATGTTTTGCAATGTAAGTAATTAGCATTAAGTTGTATTTGCAGTAAATTTGAATTTTACTGCTACCTTATAAAGTACTTAATAAAAAAAGAGGGATTAAAATTTGTTATATATGCGTTTACAGTTTGGAAAAGGAGGAATAGAAGAATAGTTCGATGCTTTTTTTAAGCTGTCTATCAATAAAAATTATCATCATCATAGCAGCCGTTAAACGTCTCCTGCTCGACACAGGCCTCTCCTAGAGTAAACCAAGCGTGGTAGCAATGGCAGAGAAATATTTTACGACGGAAATGCTGCTGCCCATTCCCGCCTTGTTTAATTTTAGCTACACTCCTTTGGATAGATATACCACCATCTGTCCATGGTGCATAAGACACTGGGAGTGTACAGTGGGAGGTACTATTCAACTCTGTCGGTTTCCCATGACTAATATTAAATGAAACACTGCAAAAATATTAAAATATTTTCTCTACTTGACATTTCAATTGGACACAAACGCAGTTTATCGTTTTTAACATTTACAAATGTACACTATTCAAAATAAAACAACTTGTTTAACGGCTTTCAAACGCGGATATTTATTTATTATTCTTGAGAACGGTTACCGCCAGATAACCAAAATATCTAAGAATAAATGCCTAAATAAACTGCGCTTTAAAGCCGTTACGTTTTTATGGATTTATAGGCCGTTTATGTACCTGACATTTATATTTTACTAGTTTTCCGACTTTGTTTGCGAGGTCTTTTTTTTATATATTCTTCCTGAGGACCTCTTGTTATTTCGGGATGAAGTCTACGTCGCACCTTGACCGCTTAAGTGTCCAAAACGTCATGCCGATTTCATAGAAAAATCTCCCAAAACTATCCTATCCCATAAAAAGTAGCCTATATTACCCTAGACTACCAAAAGTTTCTGTGGTAAATTTACCGGCGTAAGTATTAACAAACATACATCTACACATCTATACGTACAAACTTTCGTATTTTTACTTCGTCCACTGCTGGAAATAGGACAAGTAATCTCCCAAAGGACCGCTTGTATGTGTGTCCAGCGCGATCCAATATTATAAATTAATTAACTAAATTCACACATCTCATACATCGACCAGAATCCGTGATACGCCACTTAAAGCACTTGTGTTACGGACATCAGACAGGATTCACTAATATAATACTAAAATACATATATTTAACACCTAGACACAGAACAAATACAAATATCATCATATAAATATTTGTCCTTTTGTGCACAAGATAGGTTCACTACTATCTCGCCATCTTGATTGCTTGTCTTATAAGCAAAAACAAAGCTTTGCGGATTGGGTGCTTTTAAACTAATAACTAATGTGATAACTGACTAATAATTAAAAAATCTGGTATGGAACAAAACTCTTGTACTATCTTCCATATGAATATATTATATTTCGAGCGATTCAAACATAACAAGTTTTGTTATGTTTGAATCGCTCGAAATATCTCTGTGAGTTATACTGACGTGTATCGCCACTCTATTGAATATTTCAAAGTTTCATGTTTGGTTTCGCTACTCCGGTTGTATTACCTTGGTTTGATTTCGATTTGTATAGCTCTAGAGGCGATCTGCAGACGAGGCCAACTACATATCTTTAGAAATTATAGCCTATATCCTCGAAGTCGCTAGTGACGGCTAATATCCTAATTGAATATATAGTCTTAAGTATTATACCGAGGTAAAATCTATAGCATATTATAATATTCAATGCATTAAGTAGTTCCTACTTTCAAATTTACAATGAGTATGGACTCGATGTTTCTGTTAGCTTACGGCACGTTTTCGAGAATTCCGAGAATTATGTAAATACTGATTAATCTTGTTAGCATATGTGGGGAAAAATTATACCTTAGATTCCTAATAATATATTTTTTTAAATATGTACGAAACAGGTAGCAACTGGTATCAAATAATAAAATCAATTATAGAGAACAGATGAGGTAACAACCCTCTGTAATTGTACACAATTAAAATACATACAATACGCCTGTGTCCTATCGGGGTTGACAAAGACAATGGATCTCCACTTGCTACGATATTTCCAAACCTCTCTTGCTTCCTAATCTCATTAGTCATTTCATACAGGCCCGTTTATTCTTAGTATTTTTGACCTGACCCTTCTTTAATAACTCCTCTACCCAGTTAAGGTATTATAAGTAGGTATAAGGAAACCTCAGTCGCCTCTTATGACACCTGATGTAGGAGGAGGTATACTCTGTCCGTGATCGGTTAAATTCCGTCAAAAATATCAATCACTTTTTTCTTAAAACTAGTGGCTTTATCCTGAATATGTCAACAATTTTATAGTCTAATAATTCTGAGAAAAAAATTAATACTTTAACACTAAAATTAATTTAATAAGCAAAAATATTTTATACCAGATAATCAATATTTTTATTTGAAATTACCTACTTATTATGTTCGCATAAAGAAAAGTAATCAAGAATAATTATCTCAGAAACGCTCCAAATAAAACAGAATTCAATTTAAAAGAAAAAGTCTCAGCAAATTAGGATTCTTCATGAATAAATAAATAATTCTGAGGCCGATACGAGATTATATCGAGATGGGACGAGGCCGAAAAAATCGTTTTTAAATCTATGCTATGGCCGGCAAGTTTCGCAAAGTGGATGAGATATGGAAATAGTAAACATTGTGTTAGGCTTCATTATTTTAAACGAATAATCACTCGTAGGTTGTCTACTGCTGGACGTAGGTGATCCTGCGGTTTTGCGGATGTGTCTACATCGTCTATTCATCTGATCGGTACTCTCCTATTTGCTTTTTAATAATGTCTAATTTGCGCCTATTCCTATTTTATGCGCCGAAGGGGTGGTGATCCCCACCTAGTACAAATATTTACATGATGGATATTTATATTTATTCTTTTTCTGACAACCAAATATGTATTTCAGTATTTGTAATTTCTCTGCTATCTGAGTCCGTGACACAAGTACTTTAAGCGACTATTTCGGAGTCAGATCAAAGTATGAGATGTTGTGTGAAATTAAACATAATATATTATAATTAGACATCTTTATATATATATAATATGTACGATACCTATGTATCTTAACTATTTAATAATATCAGTAAAGCAGAAACAAGTTCAGCCATGTGACGCTTAAGTGAAATGTCGGGAACACAAGGCTCTTCTTCAGGTGAATGATAGCAAGATAATTACCTTATCCAGAATCAAGTGGCACTCACGCAGCCAGTCAAGGTCGCTGTATATTTCATTAAAGACGAGAGTCCTATTGAAGTTGCTCCTCTGTAATTGGACTCAGTCATACGAGTAAAGTCGAACTAAAAATTATATTCCAATTATTTATGTAGGACAAATAAGGAATAATACTGACCAAACAGACGTTATCTTATCCTAATTATAAACCTATGTTTATCATAAAAAAATACTGCAACTATAGATTGAGACCTATCCTATCATTAAAAGTTCAATTTGAACAAGCAATGTGACAGGTACCAGTGGACTAGTAAGTACCTCCCTGTAACAGGCGTAGTATGAGGCGTCTAAGGTACCCGAACCGACAGACAACCGACAGAACAGGCAGTATATCCATCCGAAACAGCGCTGATCAAATACCACAGGGTGGGGATGGGTAGTCGCGATAACGGCGCTTTGGGGTTTATCATTTCTTGCAGAGGCTTATGTCCAGCAGTGGACATCCAATGGCTGGTATGATGAGGTAAATAATTAATGGTGTGATACTCAAGAATGGGATCAACATTCCTAAGCTGGCGAGATCGACGGGTCTCGACTTTACTATGTAGAACGAAGTCAAGACGGGCTCTTTATATTTCATTAACAAGAATACTATTTTAATGACGAAATTAAACACGGCCTGTTGCGAGGTACCGCCAGAGTAAAATAGGATAGGATCCCCTGTACCAGGTGTGGATAGAGGCGACCGGAACCAAATGATAGCGGTATAACTAGCCGAAATAGCATCGATCGGATGGTAATGGTCAACAGCATTTCCATCTCTCTGCGATTGCTACCACACCTGCCCAGTGCGGAAATTATAGGTTTTTAGGGGAGGTCTATATATAGCAGTGGACTTCCAACGGATATGATGATTGACAAGCAAGACAATGTCAAAATCATTATGAATTTGGATTTAGCCCTGAAGCCATAACTCGATGGCCCAGATGGTAGGTATCCTTTCTAGTGCTCCTGTGGTCGTGGTTCCGATTCCCACCCAGAGCAAATATTTGTATGATTATATTTGTTTGTTCTGTGTCTGGGTGTTAAATATATGTATTTAAGTAGTATATTTGCGATTCCTCTGTTGCTGCTATCTGTACGAGTAATACAAGTTCTTTAAGCGATTTACCACGGAGTCAGGTCAATGTATTAGATGTTTTGGGAATTTATTATTATTATTTTATAGCCACTGAGACACGTATATGAAAGTATACGAGCGATATATTGTACAGGCGTCGTAAAATTGTAATTAGTCTCAGACAAGAGTAGCATTAAACGTAATGTCTAGAATAATTACTCACTTGAGACGTAATGGTATCGCTGTGTTTGAGGATTTATTGTTTAACGATAGGGCTGCCAGTCCGCTGTTTTCGGAAAATGTCTAATATTCCGGACTTAAAGAAAAAGAAAAGCAACCGGCCCCTGCTTTGAAAGGGTGCAATCAAGATAAAAAATGGTTTTTGTGGGTTATCTCTAAGACAGACATATACCATCGCGGACTTCGTTGTAGACTTTTGTTAGATGTACAATGTATTTTGATCTGTCTCGTCGCGTTCAGCCAGATTTTGCAATGTAATCACAATTTTTTATTTTATTTTTGACATCACATTGGAAACCTCTGAAATTGTCAGTGTTACTCTAGTATATTATGTAATTGTATTGTACATACTAACCCTCCTTTCTGTTAAAAAGGAACGCATTATCGCGTGTGCATGAAAAGCAAGCAATACAAGCGGGGAAAAACCCTCAAAAGAACAGGAGTCGTACTGAAAATCTCTTAAGGTGGGCTATGTCTAGCAGCGGACCTCCTACAACTGATAGAAAAGTATAAAATATATTCCCAACTGCTATCATTCATCATGAGGTACACCTCATACGAAGGTTGTTTGCATTGGAAACTCACTCTCACACAGCAGTGTTCGAATTGTTGTGTTCCGATTTGAAAGATAGGAGAGACAGCCAAATGTGACGTAATATCTTAAAGACAAAATAATAAATAAATAATACACGACACGACACGACAAAAAATAAATAATAATACTAGTAGCAACCCTGGATAACCCGGAAACATCTTAGATGCTAATCCATTTAGTAACAATTCAGCTTGAGTTTAGAATTAAGATTAATTGTTTACTTCAAATGTTTATGTTGCAATTATTTTAATATTATAAAGTATATTTGATACAAATGATACTACATTAATTATGAAAACAGAAAGAGAAAATCATAATTATGTCTACATTTAAAAAATCATGTCAATTTCTAAACTATTTGATTTTAACGATTTTTTGTTAACTGTGTGCAGTTTTATACAATATAAGAGATCTTTATAACCTCAATTTAAAATCTTTTTTTTTTCATCATAAACATGTATATTTAAGCCAGAACAACGTCTATCCGGTAATTAGTTATAGAAAAATTTATTTTGCCTACTTATAATAACACTAGTCGGTAATGATTTTCAAACGCGGATCATTTAACTTTTCACATTTATTTTTTGTTTTAAGCCATCAAAAAGTATAATAAAGCTATTATTAAACCGTTCTCAAGACTGACCGCAAGGAAACAAAGCAATGTAAAAAAAATATTAACTGCGTTTTAAAGTCGTTAAAACAGTAGTTTTATTATGAGTAGTGAAAGAAAAACTATGAAAATGTTATCAGTTAACTTATTCATATTTGTGACATACGTCCCTCTTTTATCAACAATAGACTCTTATGTCCAACAAGTAGAGTTCACTATTAATCGTGAAATTAACATATTTTTGTAGAGGTGGATCTATAGCCATTTGTAACATGAAGGTTTCAAACCTTCATATACTATTTTTTTATTTTTTTAATTAATACTCGTATTTTTAATTAACATTTATATCAGTGAATAACCGAATGACCGAACATTATTTGGCCCTCGGTGTTTTTATTCCATTCGGCAGATTACTAAATAAAATAAGATGTTATAGTTATTAGTAAAAAATATAATTTGTAATATTTAGCTACGTATTCACTACGGCAGTGGCAATACTGACCTTTGAGATAATAAATATTATTAACAGAAATATTCTGTCCAAAAATATACATATGTTTAATTTATCGTTATTAAGGGGAACATTAACAATCAAAAGAGAAATTAATACAGAAATACAAGTTTTAAGACTACGCGCCATTTAATATAACAACCATTATTTTAGATAATATCCGGCCAAGAAGACGTGAGGTACCGGCAGAGTAGAATAGTACCTGCCGCTGTACCAAGAGTCGTAAGAGGCGACTAAGGTATTAGAACCGACAGATGGCGGTATATCCATCTGATACAAATATAAATGCACCGTGGGCAGCTGCATCCTCGTTGTAAAAGTTGCGCTCTGCGATTGCTAACGCGCTTGCCTAGTGCGGCACTGCTGGACTACCAATAGCTGATGTCGTGATAATGATAATACAAAAATAGAATTTAGCATAGGGCCGAACTGGCCTAACAATTCGTTGCAAGTCAAATTTTTCGATATATCTGCAATAGTAATAAAATTGTAGCCGTAGTACATCCACTGCAGGACATTGGCCTTCTCAATAAAGGAGGAAAAGGTTTAGCTTCGTGAATGCTGCTGCTCACCGACAATTGTGTTAAAACTGTACCCTACCCTGTTTTTAGTCAAAAATGTGTCACCACCTGTCTGTTCCGGTACTTCAGTCGCATCTTACGGCACCTGTTAGAGGAGTTGTTGTTCTGTTATTCCACTCTGTCGGTCCTCTACAGCTGCTATAGTAGATATATACTCAGTGCAATACGTGTCAAACTCAAAAAACTTTTCTGTTCAATGAACATTCCACCATAATACCCGGTAATGAGGAGTTGGAATTCAGATTGAAATCCGATCTGTTCGAACGGAATGCGTCGATTGGCTCCCTGACGTTTAGAGAGAGCTTTCATCCGATTGTCAATGGGTCTCGTAAGGATTATATTGGTTCAACTGAAATTTCCTTTGTTTGATGTGTACACCAACCTTAACAACATAAGCATCGTTCGCTAGAATATATTTAATATTAGCTTTGTGTCAGCGACTTCCTTCGCGGGGTTTTCTCAAAAGTTTTAATATTAATTACTATATTTTTACAAATTTATGTGAGAATCTGAAAACTTGAGTACAATTTCTGTATGTTATACTTTTTAAATAATATATATTTTAGTTTAAACTCACCTTACATCTCGTACATTGATTTGACTCCGAAATAAGTCGCTCTAAGCGCTTTTATTACAGTCATCAGACAACAGGAAAATCACAAATCTAATACCTAATTACATATTTCAAACTCATATATTTATCGTATAAATATTTGTCCCAGGTGAGGATCGAAATCACGACTCTTAGCGCGCAAGATAGTATCAATACAAACTGCGCCATCGGGCCTATCAGGCATTTAATACAAATCTCATTTGTCTTTTTTTTATATTTGCCGTAATAAATTTAAATAATGTAAAAACCATTTTATTTGCATTTTATTTGCCATTAATAACAAATATAAAAGTACCAAAGAAAAATCCACGAATTTTGCATTGACATATTTTATCTTTGGTTATACGTTATGTCCAAACATGTCTGAGTTCCACATTTTTATTGTATAAACAGATTAATAAAGAAAAAATACAGGCGTAATTTTTTCCTGAATTCAGTTATTATTTCTTTAATTTTTTAGTCGTTAAGCGATAAGTAATTTTGAAGTTGTTTCTTATTTTACTAAAATACCGGACTGCAAACTCAGAATTAATCCAATCAGATTTTATTTGGCATTTGGCACTATTATTTTTAACATTTCTCACTTCTCATTATATGACCATCAATTTTAAGAACGGTTTCACTGGTAACCAAAACGTCGAAACAAAACGTAAAAACTGCGTTTTAAAGCCGTTTAAAAAAAAATTTTATTATTTGGCTCTCACTATAGGTTAAAAAGGAAATGTAATTCTATTTAAATTCTTAATTAATTGGTGTTGACGTTTTATGTTATCTATGGTTAAAAGATGATGTTGGTTTTATAGTAAAATAAAATATTATGTATCTAGTTAGTAGTATCAGTTATCTTGCAATTATTTTTTTTTATGTCACAACACTTCACCATGCTATATTATTGTCGCATAGATGATAAATAAGGAACAAAACAAATCATATGTTTAAAAAGAGTTTAAATATGCTTTACTTATATTTGTGCAATATATTTTCTTTTATTTCATACTACTTACATAAGATTCTACAAAAAAGTAGTTTCTTGAACATTTTTAAGACTTCATCACCTAAAAGGGTGAAACGGAGAAACAAAGCTAATATAAAAGTTATTCGAATTGAATTCAGTATAAAAGATTTTCATTGAAAGTCATGAAACACGTGTTTTTTTCGAAAACCGTCCATTAAAGCGGTCAAATGTAGTATACCCCGCAAAGGTAGTATAACGGAAGTTCTGCCACTTACCGCGCATGAAACCGGAAGGGGAGTACTGATAATAAAAAATATTCTTAGAAATTACTACAAATACTTTCTCTTTTTTGTTTTGTTTCTTTTTTCAAATATTACCTCTAAATATTTAATTCATTTTCTGGCATCGCTGTTCCCTCCAAATCATTGTCTCACAGTACACATCTTTACCTGCAACAAAAACATACTTAATTAACATTTATAACCACAAACTTTTTTTCTTGGACATCCATTCGAGCTTTATATTATTCAACCAGTCTGATAGGAAATGAGGTCTATGTCCAGCAGTGGATGTCCCACGGCTAATATGATGATATTTTTTGTCCTACTTAAGATCGCAGTCAAGCATAACGACCGATTACTTGCTCGTCGCACGTGATATGATGATGATATCCACTACACGGTCCACTGTCCATATAATAAATAATTCATTTAACGGCAACTGCATAAGATTTTATATTAAAATACCAGGACAAACAAATAAATTTAAAATCACGTAAAGAGTAAGCTTATTTCAAAAGATATATTATAGTGTTTAAGATTATATTAATTATAAAACTGCCTGAGATTGCATTGCTCTAACCTAGCTTTAAGCCAACGGTTAGTTAGCGCCAACGCCGGTAGAGGTTCCATTAACAATAACTATTTAGTATTGATGGAACGTTTATCGCCACTAGTTTTTGTTGTAGATTCCTTTCCGGTGGCACGTGTAATGAACCTGTATTGAAGTTAGTTTTAAGACCCGTCTAGACCCGGCAGACTTATAATAAGTAGCCTTATTTAAATGTTAGATTACTCTTATGATCCCGTGAGGTCATCAGGATCATCAGTATTATGAATATAATATAATATTTAATACTTCATATATCTGAATTAAAATTGTTTTATTTATTATTTTTGACAATTCAAAAGTGCCTGTAATGGGCCTACTTGAATAAATAATTTGCGATTCGATTAAGTATACCTATATTTTTAGGGTACGATACACGGCTAGCAAAGCACATTATTTCTATCTTCTTTTTATTCAAATTTTAATACCCACTAAATCTGTTGGTTTGTAGCGGAATAGCCCTGGACAACCGCCAAAAGAACTAGATAACTACAATAAAATGACATAGTATGAATAAATAACCGTTTCTACCCGCTTACCTAATATTCCAATCATAATCTGTACAACTCACTTAAATTATATTAATAAATAAATTATATTATACATTAGTGAACTTTCACTAGCTTTCGTTATATTTCACTTGAATTAAACCTCTTTCAAAGGGAGTCGGCATTGGTTTCTCACTATCACCCATTTACGGCACAATAGCAATGTTCGCATCGCTGTATTCTGGTTAAAAGGTTGGGAGAGGCAGTAAAATTACTGGGTAATGTGCGATATCAGCCCCATTTTCCCCCTCGGACCACTGCTCTAGCGTCACGGCCGTTATGACTTAGGAACCTTTAAAAAAAGCAAAATCTATTATATTATTAAAGGCCGGTGGTAACACGCCTGTGATTTCTGTGGTGTTGCAGGCATGAGCGACGCTGATTAGACGACTTACCATCGGGTATCTCGTTTGTCCTCTATAATATAAAAATATATATATATAAATATATATATATAAATATATATATATAAATATATATATCTGCAGGTCACAAGGTTGACAACGGCTAGTGATATTCTTGTCATGTTAAGAGCGTCGATGCGGCAGTAACGCTTAATATCACGCGGACGATATGCTGGTTTATCGACCTAGTCTAATAAAAGTATTAAAAATAACTTATCTGTTCCATTTAATCAATAACATTACAGTTTTTTTTCAAGACTCATACTTACTTATTTTAAATACAAATAGCTATAGTTAATTCATAAAAGTTTCTATTGTAATTAGAAACATACATCAAGTTGACGTACCTATGTGAAAATAGCCACAATCGAAATAAAGAAACAAAAAGTGGTGTTGGGAAATCATACATAATCCACGCATATTATAAATACTTTACACCTGTTTACATTCACGCAATGTGCTGGAAATCACACGTAATGATACGGTAGGTGGTTCGAATTCAGGTACCTTTCCTTATACTGATTAGTCTAGCAGAGCCCCGCGTTTTTACCCGCGTAGTTACCATTGTCATCGGAATTGAGAAACAAAATACAGCTTATATTCATTGATGATAATGTGATTTTAAACAAATATATAGAGCGGAAGTGAATGGGAGAGTTGATATTGGACGACCGAGGCGAACATATGTTAAGCTGGTAAAAGAGGTATTAAAGAAGGGCTAAGTCAGAAGTACTCAGAATAAACGAGCGTGTATAAAAGGACTAATGCGTGTAAGGGAAGAGAGAGAGGTATGCCAAGATCGTAGCAAGTGGAGATCTATAGTGTCTGCCTACCCCGATGGGACACAAGCCTGATATACATATGTATGTATGTAAGATAATTAATGTAACTTTCCAATAATAAACTTATATTCGAAATCAGTCTTGTAATTTTTACACAGAAATATAAATCTCAATTCATTACATTCTATTTTAGGTGCGATTTTTTTAAATATAATAAAGCCTATGTTACTGACGTCTATGAAATTCTAATATCACAAAAAGGCTATATATAGTAAGTCAATTTGTAAACGTAGACATAACGTCGTGAACATTTTTTATAAACTTTAAAGAGGAACGATTTGTAATTTAAGCCGTTTACGCAGCGTACGCAACGGAAGCAATCAAAAAGAACTATTTTTTTCCATTTTTTCCATTTAGTTGCGACCAATAACGTAACTTAATTACATATCGCCAAAAGTTTTCCTCGACAAATGGCTAACCCCATGCAAAAAAATCGATTCGAATCAGTTTGTTGTTTTATGAGAACGTAGCGTATTGAACCAAAAAACAAACTCTTCAACTTTATAATATTAGTATACTCGTAGATTATAAACGAATTAACTAGTCATCGCAACTTCGCCCGCGGAATATTTCTGAGACTCGTATTTCCCTAGCTTATTCTCTGTAAGTGAAAGAAAAAATTAATTTAAATTGATCATTGTTTCCGCGAGTTATTCACTACCCGCGGGAACCCGTTGGAACAAATTTATTAAATTTTCGAGCTGTCTGCAGCTAACAATTTTTTAAATTCAGTTATAAATTTTGTGTTAACTTTTGAATTCAATAAAAAAATTATTCCTCTTTAAGCACATTTTTAAATTAAGCACGTTTCCAATATACCATGTAATCCAATTTCTTTTTATAGCCGGAAGCAATAGTAAGTGTAGCGAAAAATATTACGGCTCAAGAAAAAAACGCCAGTGAAATTTGATATGAATCATTGTAAAACATAAAAATCTTTGGTGAAAAGCAAGATATTTCATTTCATATCACTCACATCAAACAACTTTTTATTAGATACCTAATTTACGAGTATATATATATAGTATCATAATATTTTATTACATTTAAGCTATTACTACTCATTATAAACTTTTACCTTACCTTATAAAAAACTAAATAAACCGCGTTTTAAAACCGTTACAAAATAGTTTTTATTTATTAACAGTTAGATATTAAAAAATAAAATATCGCATAATAAACGCGCACGGCCATTGATGTCAAGCAACTTTGATATGGTTGGTATCATATGTAAAAGGAAAATATTATAGTATTGATACTTTTATCTTATCTTATCTTCTATACCTGAAATTAATTATTTAAGTATAGGTACTATATGATAGACTGCATTTATTAGAACTACGACTTCATATGTAACAGGAAAGGATAATAATAAAAGTAACAGTAATTCTGTTAAATGATAAGGATAATTAAATGAAGAATCTTGCTGACTTAAAACATTAATTGACAATGGAGAAACGTTAAAAGAAAAGTATCTCAGTGAAGCCACATTTTCCGTCCGCCGATAAGTGTCGCACATTAGACGCAAACATTAATTCCAACAAGATTCATCATAAAGGAGATATAACAGCCAGCAGCGCTTGTTCCCGGCGAACAAAACGGAATCGCATTAGCGCAGCAAAACGGCTGAGTTGCCTTCCTTTGCGGACCTCTTTGTCTCAAGACTCGCTGCTGCTCCAAATACAAACAGGATAAGCGCTAGGCTTTCGCCTATATTGCTTTAGCTAAGCCTGAAAGTGGCTTTGTGTATAGATTATACTTTTTTTTCTTTTAGGCACTTATTTGGTAGAATTTTTATGAAACTTTATTGTTCACAAAGTACAATAGGAATTATTTACCCGCAAGGCGAAACAGAATATAAATAGTATGCCAGCGCAAATTGTTTAGGCCTAGAATATAATATGAGTACAAAGTCTAATGCTGGACATAAGCCTCCGCAAGAAAAGGTACTTTGCCCACAATTGTGGTGGGAATCCTGCTGCCAATCCCCACCCGTTGTTGTTGTATTTAAAATGCACAATTTTGGAAGGATATACCGCCATCTGTCGGTTTCTTAGTCACCTTTTATGACTCCTGGTACAAAGGGAAGTACTTTTCTACTCCGCCGG
This sequence comes from Heortia vitessoides, assembly GCA_020976665.1. Classification (NCBI taxonomy): domain Eukaryota; kingdom Metazoa; phylum Arthropoda; class Insecta; order Lepidoptera; family Crambidae; genus Heortia; species Heortia vitessoides. The sequence continues at coordinate 4,222,402 of JACJUM010005601.1, read as the reverse complement.
TACATCACGACACAGGCAGATAGATATATGAGAATAAAATATATCAGAAGGATAAGTCAAATAAGTGTAATGATTGAGACTCAGCAATACCTAAAAAAAGGAGAAAAAAAACGAAAAGTTGGGGAAAATCTATCCCAAATCTTCTTCTTTTCTCAAAAAAATTTAAACGGAAACGCATTTTTCGGTTCGGACAGTGTATTTGGTAATGTGCGCCAAGTTCGATCCCCACCCAGGACAAACATTGATGCGATGAACATTTCTTTTTATCTGTATCTGGAATACAAGTATATATTTGTATTTCTTATTTTTTTTCAATTCCGTAACGCATTTGCTTGAAACTTCCTATTCTGATATATAAACAATATTATGGTGAATGTTGCCCAATTCACTAGTGTGACTCAAATATATGAAATAAGTCATTTTAATCATAGCTGTTTAGTAAAACCACGAGGTTGTGATTAAAAAGCCACAATAGTCAACAAGTAAGAAAACTATGTATTTGAATAATCTAAATTTTGAAATCATAACACTTTTTGTACTTGAAACTTACTTATACTATATAACTACGTACTTTTGTCCAATGCATTCACCACTGAGCTACTGATATCCCAGAAGTTTTACCCTGGAACTTTATTATTTTCTGCTAGCCTTTTGCTGTGGTTTCAATTTCATCTCGAATAGAGATTGGTTGTGTTATTGTCTACTGAATGTAATCTTATAAACTTATGATATTAGTAAGTTGTCGTAAAATGACCAATCGATATTGAATGCTGCAGACAAGAGATAGAACAAATCTTTCCTTTTAAAATTTAATTTTCCAATAGATGTAATCCTCAGAAAATGATCGTCTGCATTGGTGTCTCACTCTATTTGTATTTCTGTCACTCTTATATTTCTATCACTCTCATATTTCTATTACTCTCATATTTTTATTACTCTCATATTTCAATCGCCGAAAATACTTGTTACGGTTTGAAGGGTGAGAGAGGCAATGACATAACTGGAGAACTGTGACATAATATTTTCAGGTCACAAGGTTGGCAGCTAGTGATATCCTTGTGATATCCTATCACGCAAACCGTGTGCTTGTTCAACTTAGGCAAATAAGACAAAACATGCTCGGTAAATGACTAATTTATTATTATCAAGTGTGTATTATCGTTTACTTCGTTCACTGATAACTAATGATAGTAAAGTTAGGTTTTAGTCGTAATAATTGTCAGCCGTAATCGCATATGTGTCAAACACACATTGTTAACTTATTAAAACGTTTATCTACAGAATAAATATAATTGTAGACTCTAATTGAAAATTAAAGTCAGCTCTATACTAAATGAAGTAGTTAAGAAGTATTTAATTTCCTTTAATTTAATTTTTAAAATAGTAGTACACATCTAACTGCGTTACCGCATTTTCTTTTCTTATATCCATCCATAGGTTGTCTAGAAGAGATCGCTTTGAGCGATAAGGCTGCCGATGGTATTAAGAATTTATAAGTTTTTCTTTCTTGATGTAATTTTCTGTGTACAACAAAGAGTATATAATTATTATTAAATACCTATTTGTAAAAACACTGGTATGTGGAAATACATTCTTTTTTTCACGACGAGAGTAAAATTATTTCGACTTGACTGGACTTAATGGTGATTTTGAAAGTAACAAATTTCGCTGCTATTTCAACAAAACAGAAAAATGTAATTTCAAATTGTGCCAAAAAGTGTTTTGTATTTTTGCGATGGAATGCTGCTACCTATCCCCAAACTATTTTATGTACAAGTTATGCTTTGATAGTTATACCGCCATCAGTCTGTACTGGTACCTCGGTTACATCTGGTGGTAGTCCGTTAACACCTGATACAAGAAGAGGAACCATGCTCTACCGGCAGTCTACATCATATTAGAGTAAGATTATAAAAAAAACATACACGGAGTGATCTAATAAGTCAGATTTAACAACTACAAATAACGTGACGTAACGCCTTAGTCACTCATGAAAACAGAACGGAACGAAACGAAACGACTAAGGAAAAAATAAATAAACTGCGTTTTAAAGCTATTATAATGTAGTTTGATTATAAATTGTGAACGCGTAATTTATAAGAAAATCTCTAATTAAATTATTTATATATGGTTTAGTTACGCTAATGAGTGTTATCTAAATAAATATTGTGTTAGTGTCTTTGACAAGATTCTTTAAGCATACTCGTTTTTCTTTTTATTAAACCAACCTTTTTGCTGTGAGGTACCAGCAAAGTAGAATAGTACCTTTCACTGCACCAGGTGACGTAAGAAGCGACTAATGTACCAGAACTGACAGATGGCGGTATATCCATCCAAAACGATGCAGCTCAAATGCACTGGGCGAAGATGGGCAGCAGCATCCCCGTCGTGAAAGCTGCGTTCTGCGATTGCCAACACGCTTGCCCAGCCCCCCCTTTTTTGGAGAGGCTTGTGTACAGTGGACTTCCAATGGCTGGTTAGATAATGATGATTAATGTATCCTAAGTTTTAAGATTGTGTGTCACTCTTGGTTGTAAGATTAAATTGCGTATTCATTAATATAAATTAATAACAACTTTTAAAAATGTACGGTTCCTCAAATGTATTCTCTCAGTCTCAGCACTATAACAGAGCTTCCCAAAGTTTCTAATCCCCGGAGGACTGGCCGGTTGATCGTAGGAGATACGTTACAAGATTTATGTTATGGTCTGGATCGTAACACGTGCGAGTCGAGATTTTTTATTTAAAATAATAATAGATTTCATTTGATTGAAACATAATATCAGCCCAACATAATATATCACTTGGTTAAAGCTAGATCGTCTATTCACCTTGTGATTGAGAGTTGGAAGTTGGTTGGAAGGTAAGATCAATAAATTTATGCCTTTCCTTGGATACAAATGCAAGATGCCTAATTTCATTAGGATTACTAGCTAAACTGTCAAAACGTGACGAACAGGCAGAAACATTCTGTTATATGTTTCTGCCTGTTCGTGTTTACTAGAAAATATCAACTTGTTGTTCTTTACATGACGTAGACCTCATATAAACGTCTTCTGCATTGTTATCTCACTCTCACCTACTTCTACCGCTAAATAGCAGTACTCACATTGCTGTGTTAGCAGTTTGAAGTATAAGAGAGATAGTTTAATTACTAGGTATGAAACATTATCTTCAAGTCACAAAATTGCCATTGCGCTAGTGATATCCTTGTGATAATACGAGTGTTTATAGGCTGTATTGACATTTACTATCACGCGGACTAAATGCTTGTACGTAAACTTGGTCTAATCAAAAAAGGTCTCCCTACAATTGTAAGATGCAGGTTCAAATCTCGCCACAAGTTGAGACATGTTGAATTTACTAATACAACCTTTATAGTCATTAGTGTTTAAATTAGATAGTCCTTTCATGTGTATGAACTACAAAGTTTCAGAAACCGTTCGGCAGCCACAAGTTTGAGAAACATTATACCGTTATCAATCCCATTTAATAGTTAACAAATAAACACAAGAACAATACAAACGGAATAGTCGGCACCGCGAATGTCTAAATATAGCAAATGGCACAACACTGAACAATATACGCACCTAAGGGGCTGACTTTAATTAAATCAAAAGGGTTAGCATATGTGAACCCTTTTGTGTTCAAAGACACGATATTCGCAACCGTTAGATTCATATCTCGGTTCATTAAAGGTAAGAAAATGTAGGTGTCCACAATTAATAATACTAAAGTTCAACTCTCTGGGGAAGTTTTTCCAGAGACCATATTATGGGGTTCTTCACACAGAGGTTTTCGCAGGGACGGCAACGCGTGAACGATTTCTCGATATTATAAACGTTAGAAGGCTGCGGTAACCGTTACTTTCATTATAACAGGCCCGATGGCGTAGATAGTATTGATCCTATTTTGTGCGTCAGAGGTCGAGGGTTCAATTCCCACCCAGGACAAATATTTATATGATTATATTTGTGTTTTTTTCTGTCGTGGAAATAGAGGCCACGTACCGGGTGTTTCTTCTAGCAGGTACGTGGTTTATTTATGAACTTTACGGTCTGTGGACTTCTTTCTTTTCATTAATTTGGTCCATATTTATATAATGAAATTAATAAAAGGCTAAATATAAAAAAAATGTTAAGCGAACTCTAATAAAGTGGCTTCTTGCTTTATCGTACGATGAAACGGAAGACTTATTCCAAATTGACTTAAACACACACAGACACAAACACACATAAACACACGCAACTTTGTACATATTTTCGTTATTTTCAATTATGGTATTTTTGTAATGATTAAGTGTTAAGCTAGACCTGAGATGATGTTGTATTTTGATATTGTGCCTGTTTCGTCGAAGAGTCTCTTGTTTAAAGTTATACGCAGCCATCATCGTGGACCCCTGCTGGACCTGCTACGAGGCCTCGAAAGAAAGGGGGAATTATGCCCATAACTGCCGCGCTGGGCAAGAGGGTTGGCAATCGCAGAGCGCAGCATTTGCGACTGGGATGCTGCTGCCTATCCCAACCCATACCATAGTCATGGTGTTATTTAATAATATCTTAGATATATAGATTAAAGACGGCAATTCACCACTTATTTACCTGACGATAATAAACGAGCTCGGTAAAATTCCAAGACGTGTATGGCAGACAGGTAAACGTGCGTTTTAAAACAATGACGTCACGTTTGCATGTTAAACAAGTTACGAATTTTATAAATGTTTACTTAATTATAAAGGAAAATTATCACGATACTGGTGTTTATTCATATAGTGGACGCCCGGTCGAAATTCGACCATAAGTCATAAAGTATTGTTAAAACCCTTTCAACTTTTCCTGGACATTCAATGTACAATTCCAACAATGTTTTTTTTCATTTATGTACATATATTAATGTTATGGTTGTATTCGTACGTCCAATACTATTTTAATGAGTTTAATACATATCTTCAGCGAATGTACACATGAAAGGAGAAGCTGATTGACTGACTGATATATCAAAGCGGGACCTAAAGTGTAATAGTAAGAGACTTGACAATTTGATTTTGCACAGTAGTTTCCTTATGACGTAGGAGAGAACTTATAAAGTATTCTTCTAAAGTTTACCCACTAAGGACGTAAAAAGGGGGTGCAAATTTAGTATGAACTTTGCCGTTTTTGTAGTTATTCGAATGAAATTTCGTATGGAGGTTTATTACTTTAAGAGGTTTTATACATTTTCGAAAAATGGAGAAAATTATATTTAAAATACTTAGGTTAGTCATTGAACATCATGAAACACATGTACAAATATTTTTTCGAAAATCATACCTTGAGGCTATATAACATCACGGTCACCACCAATCACAGAAGAGTATAAAGGATACCGTTTGTACTGAAACTAAACGCGGGTGAAAATGTGGCCCGCTACTAGTTTTGTATGAAAGAAATGCGTCAGATTTCATTTATCATACTTCGAGCGATTTCCTTATAAATAAGCATAATTTAGTTTTAAATATAAATAACTTATTGACAAGCCTAATGCTGGCAAAATCTGACGTCAGTACCTTAATATTTACAATTTTGATTATTCACTATTTTGATTATTTCGTATTAATGTAACATATTTTAACGCTTTAACTTGCTGCTGCTTTAAAAGCAACCTAGTGCAAATGCAACAGAACGAAGAACTGACTTGAAGATATTATGTTTTAGACATTACTCAGTAATTAAAGGAAATTACAAGGTTATGTAACAAAATATCTTAGGCAACCGGAGAACAGCAAAGCAAACATTTGGTGAGAGTTAGGTACCAATGTAGACGACCTTGGATGATGTCTACCTCCAGTAGATATGGATGTCGTCTACTTTTTAACAGAGCTCGAGTACTTTAATTTTATTTAATTAACGAGAACTGGTATTGGAAGTCCACTGCTGAATATAATATAATAGGCCTCCCCAAGAAAGGAAGTATTTACCTGTAATTGCTGCACTGGGTAAGCGTGGTAGCAATCGAAGAGCGTAGTTTAATAACGGGAATACTACAACTAATTCCAGTTCTGTTGTATATGAACTACACTGTTTTGGGTGGATATATCTGTCGGTTCCGGTACCTCAGACGCCTCTTGCAACACCTGGTACAGAAAGAGGTACTATTCTACTCCAATACGATACGGCGTATCACTTGGCCCTCAATAACATTATAAGCGTGAAAGTTTGAGATTGTGGGTGGATGTTTGTTCGTACTATTTCAAGGCGAATCGTCTGAACAGCTCCTAAATGAAATTTTACACTTTATTTATTGTTTTTTTTTATCCCGAATGCATGTTTAGGTAGAATGGCTCTGGTTATTTTTTTTCTCTATAGAATCAGCATGACTTGTTGCACAGTTTAGTTAACAGAGCAGCGACATTTTTAATTATACGGTGAGTTCCTTAGGTATGTTATAAAAGTTGCAGGCAGAAGCTAGTAAATAATAAATTATTATCGATACAATTTTCGAAGTGAATTCTGATATGTTCAAAATGCCTTCAATATATTATTTTTATAATATAATAAAAAAGAATATATTTGATTTATTAATTCATTACAACGATGAATGTATGTTTGCTAATAAGGAAATAATTGATGGATGTCAATATCGTTGCAAATTGATGTCGTATTCAAGTCATCCCGGTAGAAAATATTGTTAAATTTCAGAACTTTAGAAACAGAATAAAAGGAATAAATAACATTCAGGCTTAGGGAAATTAAAAAGATTTTTCTAAGCCTCATAGGCTACCAACGGTCGGTCTTCGGCAATCAATTAGCGACTACGCTAACGAAGCCGTCAAAACGGCGCAATGTAATTCAATATTATAAACCATGTTTAAGTTTAAACTTAGCGCGTCAGCAGCTTCCGAGATTATCCTAGCCAAATACGACTTGGCATGTGATGCTAAAGCTTCTATGGGAGAATACACATTCTAATATAACATCTTACGGCTTCCTGAACTCGAGAATTCAGCAAATAAGTAAAATTCCGAATAAATTAATTTATTTTTAAATAAACTCTCATATCTTGATTGACCTAACTCTGAGATAAGTATAGCTTAAACCACTTTTATTACGAACGTCAGTCAGACAACAGAGGTATCAACATACAAGCACAAAAATTCATAATATAAATGTTTGTCCGGAGTGGAGATCAAGAGAGCGTCTCAAGCATCTGGCATCAAAAGTGCCTAGCAGGCCAGGACTTCAACAGTCAACAAAGTAATATTTAAAATTGTCAATCGAGATATCACGGAAGATAGACTCCTATTCTTGCTAATCTCGCTAATCGTATCTACATAATTACAAACAATAATAGAAACATTTGATTGTATAGATATCTCCAGAATAACCATAAATTAAAAAATTCTACACATTTTAACGTAGTCATTCTAGAGTTATGCGGGTAAATACATTTCAGCAATTCATTTTAATTATATAGATTAATTTAATAAAATAAGAAGGCATCAATGTATTTTCATCCTCATCAACAAATCAGCCATTGGAAGTCCTCTGCTGGACATAGGCCTCCCCAAGAAAGGGGGAATTTTTCCCACAATTGCCGCGCAAGGCAAGCGTGTTAGCAATCGCAGAGCGCGGCTTTCGCGAAGGGGATTCTGCTGCCAAACCCGGCAAATAAACAGTGTAGCTTAAATGCACAGGCATTTGAACTACACTGTTGCAGATGGATATACCGCCATTTGTGGGATTTGGTACCTTAGTCGCCTCTTACGACACCTGGTACAGAGAGAGGTACCTTTTTACTCTATCGGTACCTTAGGACAATATATTTTAATTTCACTCTTTTAATTTTGTGTATAACATCTCGGTATTTATACGCAGACTAAGTCGTAATTTCCTGATAGAACTAGTATAAAAGTACCCCAGCTACCCCAGCCACCTTTGGGTTTGTAAACACGTTGGTACACGAGCGAAGTTTGAATGTAATTCAAGATTGAACGATTACAACGTCAACATTGCAACTATCCGGTGCCGTCAATTGTTTCATTTCGCATCTATCCGTCCACAGAATGACTCAGGCCTTGTCGCCAATTAAAATACTCCATTCATTGTATTGGCTTGTCCGATAGGTCAACCGTCACGTCATACTTTGAACTCTGATAAAAACTACCAGATTATATAACTTCTGTTTTTATTAGATAGGAAATCAACAGTGATTACCTTCCATTCTACATTTGAATTTCAATAAATTTTTCTTGGTTTTTGTAATTTTATTTATTTAGACTACTGCGTTATTAATTAATACCTACACTAATAATATAAAGTTGAAGTATAAACTATTAAAACTATTTTGTAAATTCTTTGACTAAAATGTAGCTGAAATGAAACTTTCGAAATAATATAGGTTATATTAAATTTACAAAACAAATTAATATATCTACCATTTGCATATTTCTATGCGAACTCGATATATATTTTGTATGCTTGAAAAGTTATGCTAGTGATCCTATCTTGTGCGCCGAGAGTCGTCAGTTCGATCTCATCAAGGACAAATATTAATATGACGATATTTGTCTTTATTCTGTGTCTGGGTGTTAAATATATGTATATAAGTAGTATATATGTGATTCGTCTTTAATCTGGCGTTCGGACTACAACAACTTTAACCGACTTACCTCGGAGTCAGGTAGTATGAGATGTTGCCTAAATTTATTATTATTATTTATTATTCAAAACTACTGAAGCCATTTCAAAAACTCCTTCACTAATGGAATGTTACATTATCAGCGCTGTTTGTATTATATCAAATTCAATAAACCTTCAAGCGGAACTGGATTTTAAACACGCTGTGACTATAGACATTGAAGTGGAATTGAATCATGTATTGTACTCTATAGCTTGTTTTTTACTAGACTGAGCCCTCAAGAGCCTCCAGGCTTAGTTCTGAAAGCTAGTTATTGCTTTATATGCTATGAAAGCTAAATCACAAATCTAGGTCACCACTTGTTTTGTGCTAGCTTGAGCACAGGAATTTGGGCAACCCATATAACAATAATGGATAGCAGCAAGAAGTTTATGATAGTACAATCCAGAAGAAAAGTGTTATAACACTGTTTTGAATTAAGTGTAACAGCGTTATCAACACTATCATGAGAGAGATAATAAATATTTTTTCATTAGCACTACTCACACAGTCTTTATAGATAAACGTTACAATTGCCAGTTCGCCATTGGTCTATATGGAATATGTTGCGTGCGTTTATTTATTAAATGTATTAACTAATCCGGGCGCCTTGTAATTTTATATTCGTACCAGCCGTGCCACGCGGTTTTACACGCATTCATTTGAGGAAAAGAACAAAATCGTTGACGTTTCGCTCTGATAGCATAGTTTATCGTGTGGTATTGCGTTGGTGATTTCCTTCCCCAGTAAACAGACTAGGTATCCAATACAAAATATAATTTTGTACTGGTCTTGCCAATAAGCTGTGTCGCTAGACGAGGTATCTAGATTAATTTTCTTTTTAGGAAATTAATAATAAACACTTGTATAATAAAATGGATTTAATAGTGCAATGGTATTTAAATGCTGTGCTCTGCGACTACCAACACGCTTGCCCAGCTCCGGCAATTATAGGCAAGGTTACCCCTTTCTTGAGAAGGCTATTTCCAGCAGTAGATTTCCAACTGTTAACATGATGAGTGCAATGGATTGGACGGCACTTTGTGCAAATATCGAGGTTAAGCAAGATTTGGATGTTTGATTTGCCGTGGATTAGGCAGTGTGGCGGAATCGAATAGCAGAAATCATTCCGAAACAGCGCTTTTTAAGTTCAACAGGGTGGGGATGAGCAGCAGCGCGGCAATTATGGGCGATGATCCAACATTTTTCGGCCTCTACGTCCGACAGTGGACTTCCTACGGCTGATATGATGAAGATTTAGAACGATAAGTCGATCTTAGCTGGAAGCACAGTGCTCAATAACTCTCCTGGAAAAAGAACTAAGTCAGGCGACGGTTTGTCACACAATGTTCAGTTCCAACGCGGTCACCATCGCACCCATTTTACAGAGCAATTTAACATATCAATCTAAAAATAACATAACATACATTAAACGGCATGATATAAAACAAAAATGTAGCGTCTGATAACACAAACGATACGGCGTTTACACAACATGACGTTTATCGACAAAGTGGGCGGAATTGAGTGATTAACGACTTTTAATCTATACATTAATATTAAGTTATATTTCTGTTCATACATGTGCATTAGCTTGTTGCAATAAATAATAATAAATACACACAACATCTCATACTTTGACCTGAGCAAGAGATAAGCTTAAAACACTTGTGTTACGGCTATCAGACAAGAGAGGTATTACAAATACAGTATTTAAATACATATTTAACATCCAGACAGAGGACAATCGCAAATCTTTATTACATAAATGTTTGTGGAGGTAGATGCAATACACAAGGGATACTACGGGCGAGCCTAGGTCGAGCCTTAGAGGCGGTCCACTCCGAGGCTCCCACGAACTCCGCGAGGCTCGCAGGTTTAATTTGGCTATTCGCTCATTAATAAGCGGCCTCTCCCCCTCTGCGGGTGGCGCTGGAATTATCATCTGAGTAATCTAGCATAAGAAACCAACTATGGAATGCACTATCAGACTTTTAACGCAACGTTTTTTTTTATAAAGTCAGCAAATAAGCATCCATTTGATGTTAAACGTGACAGCAGCCAGACACTTGTGTCATCACAAAGATATCACTAGCGTGTCGCCAACCCTTTCAACTGAAGATCACACATACCCAGAAGACATGCTTTTTCAGACCCAGTATTTTTACTGCCACTCTCAAACTGTAACGCAGCAATGCACACACTTCTATTTGACGGTAGAAATAGGTGTAATTTGTTCGCGTAGACATAATTTTATTAGACTTCAAAAACCCTAGTTACTTTGGAATCAAAATGCCAGGTAAGGCAAAGAACCAACTAGCAGACAGGCAGATAGACAGTCTTTTACAATATTGGCATAGATCTAAGGTTGTTGGACTATTTGCCAAAAAAAAGACGTTACGATGAGGCCACCTCGATAGACTTCAAAATCGGATCAAATACAAATCCTCTTTCTTGATAATATTAGTATAAATAACGAAACTTAATTGACGGCTAAATTTATAAATGCCATCTTGTTTTTAATACAGCCTTGTTCTGCTGGCAGCACAGTTTTCTTTCATATAAATTAGTACCTCTCGTTGTACCTGGTGTAAGAGGCGTCTGAGTTACAGGTACCGACGGGATAATGGTATATCCATCTAAAACAGCGTTGCACAAATTCAAGGTCTGAATCCCACTGGAATCCCAGTCCTGGAACAACGCCCAACGAACCAATTAAGGCAAAGCAAATAATCCCCGATCACATTTTTATTAATAGGAAACTACCAACGACCATAAATTTCTGTGCATCTGAATTGCAAGGTGCACCGCTAATGGAAACGTATGCAAATTTGTCAGTCTCTCAGCTGATAGTACACTCTCGTGATTGATAAAGTTCAAAATCGGTTAAGACATATTTGGGTAATTTGGATTGGTTGATCAATGATAAAACAATTTCTTTAACGGGTTCAGAACGCAGGTTAGTTTACTTTGATATTACCTGACGTTTCGGTAAACGTTTAGAAATTAGAAACGAGAGTAACCGAATGTATCTGTAAAACGTTGGAAAATTGTTGTTTTAAATCCGTTAAAGTAGTTTTTTTTTCGTGACTAGCGTTAATATTGAAAAATATTGCAGGTCCATATCGTGCTACAAATGGTTAAAGGCCAATACTAGTAAAATATTATTTTTATTTCGTTCCTAGTGTCGATAACCCTTAAAATAGGAACTGAAGTGTAGGCAAATTTCGCAACCTCTGAATATAGGAAGCTTATTATCTTATCAGCGCCAGTGACAGCTACGATACCTTGAACAATAGGACATCCTCCCTTTGGATACTGTTACACGACTTCCCTCGTATCCCGATATCCTGACAATGGTTGTTAATTGTCCCAAGGCTTGTCAGATTTGTTCGTGCAATCGTTCGGTCGAAAACGTTCTTATTACGACAATATTTTACTATAATCAATTTGTTTTCTTTTTCGCAGTAGAAACCAAAATTCCTTGTTACTATTTAAAAAAAAATTTATGAAGAATGTGTCATTTACATATGTTTTTGAGCTAAATAGCACAAAGCGTTTGTAGTATGGATATCAGACAACAGGTATATTGTTTGATAACCGTAACTCATATACAAATATAATATATGAAGATATGTAAGTTTGTTCTGTGTCTAGGTGTTAAAATTTTTGAAGGTAAGATAGGAAAGATAGATTAAATAGTATCTTGTATAAGTGTACCATAAGAAGTGTCAAATCTATTTTTATTTTCTTTTTCGGAGAACCCATTGCTGGACTACTCAGACGTAAGTTCCAGCACTAGAGAGCCGAGCCGAGGCCGCTTATTATCGAGCGACCCTATGCCTGATTTGTACGGGTTCGCGGGATCTGAGCGGGACTGGTGGTGGTCACTCGAGGCCACGTCTGAGGCTCGACTTTTTGTTGTTCGCAAATGGGGACTGAGAAAACCCGGCCGCACGGTTGCAGCTAGAGTGGTGATCGCTTGAGGAGCAGGGACTGCACACGTTCGCCGACGAACTCACCGCTCTACGAAAAGAATGTGTGTAGTGTTCGTTATTGTGGAGTGCCAGAAAGATGGCGACAGAGAGAGATATTTATAGACGCTATCGGACGGAGCGTCAAACCAGTACTTTACTGCTCTTTTGTGTGCGTGTGCGTGGAATCATTTCCGACGTAGCACACGTGTGCACGATTAGTATGCCCATCATACCGAATGAATCATTTTAGGCGATGAATTAATAATGGGAATGCCGATCGATACCTATAACTGTTTTAATATTTTAAAACTGAACGACATACACATTTGATGCGTATGTTAACCATAGACAATATAAAAATGTCTCGCCCCTAAATTTGTAGATAAATGATCAAATGTTGTTTCATAGATATTTTAATGTGTACTATATGAAAATGTGACAATTTCGGTAAAATAATTATATTGAATAAAATAAAACTGACGTGCACGAATTCATTCACAGCTGGATATAGGCCTCCCCAAGTAAGGCAATATTCTCTATATTGCCCATAATCTCCACCCTGGGCGAGTGTGGCAATCGCAGCTTTAGCGACGCTCCTGCTCATCCCCACCTTGTGCATTTACACCGTTTCGGACGTGATCTCTTACGACACCTGTTATAGAGGGAGGTACTACTACTTTGGCGATACCTCACGGTCACTAGGTAGAAATATTATAAAATCTATGTACATAAAATTGGATCCCTTGCTTACGGCATCATGCGTGATCAGCTTGACCAATTGGTCAAGGTCTGAGAAATTTCTCAGATTATTTTTTGTATTTGTTTTTGTCAGAAGGCTATTATAAAAATAAAAAAAAATATGCGCGGTATATTAGAAAATTTAAGAACACCTATCGAACGATGAAGCTTTTTACTTATCTAATGGCATTTGGCATAACTGTCAGCAACATGTGACAACGAGCGCTGCAAATATCGTTTAAAAACAGACATCAATCAGAATTATATTAGGTCCTTACATAAGAAATTAACCAGTTGTACTGACCATTTTGATCTGAAATATCTCCTCTTAGGTTAAGAATTCCTAATTCAAATTTATCAATTAATTTTGCTGTTACATTTGAGTTTTGAAAACAGTTTGTGTTTTTTTCGTCGCTTTATTGATTCTTGCCCCCATGGTTTTTTTTGTAAAGTGATCGATGAACTACCTATGAGATGGGATCTTGGGATATGGGAGTATTCCATTCCAACTCTTACATCATCCAGGATATTTAGAAGACCTGTTGTAGTGCTATATCCTGTACGAAAACCGGATTGAAAGGGACTTAAAAGGGCGTTTTGTAAGACATGGCTAGAGAGCTGTATGTCATATGTCATATGAAATATGTCATTATTAAAGTAAAAGGTAATCAACAGTCTCATTGCAAGCTTTCGGTTACCGGCAGAATAAAATAGTACCACCCCCCATATCAGACTACACCTGATATATTTTATTAAGGTGGTAAGGTGACTAAGGTAGGCGATCCATAGGATGGCGCTATGGCAACCCGAAATAGTCAATACAAAAGAGCGGAAATAGGCATCAGCATTCCCGTCGAGAAGCTACGCTCACTAAGGCAAAATGTCCCCTTTTTGAGGAGGCCTATGTCCAGCAGTGATGAGTATCTTCCAAATCCGATAGAAGACAGGCATGAGTTCATGCATATGTCTATACATGTGTGCATCTTGAGTAATGATTCAATTATGCCCATAAGTTTTCCTAATTAACCGTAAGTTTCAGTGATTGATGATCCCGAGGGTTTGGGATGGAATCCAGCTCCTGACCACATCGTTACAAGTTTATAACTTCCCTGATCCGTTACCCGGCCTTCTCTAATCCTGTATTGATAAAAAATATACTGATCGAATTTGTTTGAGCGGGCGCTCTTGAACGACAGTAATTTCTCATTTAGAATTTATTAAACTATTTATATTTTATAATTATATAATTGATTGGAATTGCTTCAAACTTATAAAATCTAGAAATTTGAGTGTTTGTAGATAATTTCCACTAAAAGAACACTAGAAACAAGTTAATGAGGCTACTAAAGCCTTGGTAACACAACA
>JACJUM010005601.1:4141081-4198766 GCA_020976665.1 Heortia vitessoides | reverse complement strand
ATATACCGCCATCTGTCGGTTCCGGTACCATAATCGCCTCTTACGACACCTAATTGTTACGACAGCGATATAAGTTATTGACACTGAAAAATGAATACATTTCATGTTACCTGCTAAAATACGATAAAATAAATTGTTGTGTTCTACACTAATAATACTGAGGCCCACTATTATTACTACAACTTAAAATCCATTGTCGTTAATTTCTATACATTATACAAGGTTATTGTATTCATTCTGTTGTAATTAAGAGGCGTTTACACACACACCTTTGTCGCGTGACCAGTGACCAGGTAATAAGAGGTGATAGGTAGCAATTAGGTATAAATAGTGGTTTTAGCGGTCACCTGTATACCCTTATATCGGTTTGAAGACATATATTCTCATAAAGATATAACATCACATACATAAATAAATAAATACACACATTCGTTGCCATACTAATTAAATGCAAAAGAAATAACAAACAATTCTCAATTCAAGATGACATGCTCGGTAACAGCTCATATAGGTACTAATAGCTTAATGTATCAGATGATATAATGAAATAATAAGAGATCCTTATTTTACAATAGATAGGTTATTAGAGGTAAACTTAAAAATATCTCTCAAAGAGGTCGTGTTGGTACCTTATTTTCATTTACTTCTACCGCCTAACACCAGCGCTCTCATTTATACTGAACCTAATTTAAAACCTTAAGAGGTTTTACAAGTTTAAAAAGTTAACAATTGTGTAGGGACACATTTTTTCGATTATTTCACAAAATAAAAAAGTCATTAAATAAAAAAATTGAATTAAAGATTGTTTTTTTATAACTTCATGTCTGAGGCGTTTTGATTAAGAGAGGCCAAGGTTGAAAGCAAATAATTTTACTGAGAATGCATTCATAGACATCGCTCAGTTTCTTGTGAACATACTTCGACTGTGTACAACATTTCAGCATGTTATAACTTATTCAGATAAAAAATTGCATGCAAATCGGCTATTGCGTGCCAATGCGTGTCGAAGCATGTCTGTGAAACTTACTAGACCGTGCTTTAACATAATCTTTAAGCCATAATAACATTCAGCAAGATAAACTATGTAGGTAATGGAAAATTCGCAAAGGAAAACTGCAATCAAAGTCAAAAATATTTAATAATTTTGAAAACAAGCATATCAATTTAATTTTATGCCTGTCAATCTGTTGCGATGCAACAAAACATAGGATCATGCCTTTAATATGTTAACAACCATTTACAATTGAGTATTTGAAATTAAAATAGACGTTACATCTTGTTAAATGTCAGAATTCCGATCTTCAATAACTTTCAATTGATTTTAAATAGAAAATAAAACCCTATGCGACTTATTTATTATTTATGTATAGTGTCAAATACCCAATTATACTTAATATAAAATTGTAATACAAACAACTACTTTAAAATGTATAAAGTTTAATTTCATCTGCGGATTGACTAGATTTTTCGTTACGTACTAGCTACGCGTATGCGACTGCGTCCGTGAAGTTGAGCATCGATGCTTCCATGTCTGAATTGAATTTTATTATTAAAATAAGTAATTATCTTTCTCAAACATGATATTATTTTGCCTTAAAAAGGGTTGCCACAAAGTGATCAAAATGTCGAAAAAATAAATAAATAGCGTTTTACTAGTGAAAAAGTAGTTTTATTAGACATATTGAACAAAGTTTACTTATTTTTTTTCTCATAACATCATATGCCTGGTAAGGTCTGTCGATATGAATCCAGAACAAAAGGACTGAAAATAAAATAAAAGATGTTTTATATATAAAAAACCGCGTGTTACATGCAAAAGTGTTGTTATGTTTTGGGGTGAACCAATTGTGACGACAGTTTAGTTAGAGGCCTACTTGGATCTTAGGGAGAACGTAAGTCATTTTTAATTGATCGAAAGTTCCCACGGAAATGATATATTATTAATATTATTATATATTTAATGCGGACGGAGTTGCTACGATTTAAGCTAGTAATCAATACACAATCATCAAGCAATCAAGACATTACAATTTCATTTAGTTATATATATAGGTACCTATTTATTCTAAAATGTAAATATATTACCAACTAGAGCTAAATGCTTCTTATCCTTATACCTTTCGAAAATATACAAATACATGCTATAAGTTAGCAGGCATGCAATAAAAAACATTGAAATGTATAACAACTTGTGTTTATAACCGGCCATTGAGAAAAATTGTGGTTTTATAGAAAACATGTGTTAGCTGCGGGGAAAGGATTGGATGTGACGATGCTTCTTGGGTTGAGGTAGGTCAGGAATGGAGCTGAAAGCAAACATTTCTGTGGTTAGTAGATGTCATGCCAGGCTGAGACTAAGCTATTGCGCATATTTATACTTTACCATAACAGCTACATGCTTGTATTTACGCTCTACTCTGCTAGAGTGGAATTACAACTCTTCTGTACCAAGAGTCGAACCCCAGTTTTCCAACTGGGATTCTAGAACCATAATGGCGATATAAACACCTCAAATATTATAGCTAAAGGGCAGGGATGAGCAGCATCAACTTCGACGCTCCGCGATTGACCACGCCAGCCCAGCGCGTAGTGCTAATTAATACCTCTGATGGTTGATGCAATTTCAAAACTCTTATGAGGCCTAAGTCCAGTTGATAAGTGATGAGATAATAATGTTAATGAGAATAAAGCAACATCATCAAAATCTATTTGCACATGCTTATTTTAACTATTTTTTTTTTTACTTTTACATCTATCGCGGCGGCGCCACGAGCAAAGTATGTCGAAGTTTATTCCCGAATCCTATATTAGCACAGGATGCGTACACACGCGTCCTGTGCTAATGGGGTACGCATACGCATCCTGTGCAAAACACGTGCTTACAATACAAATCTGTAGACTTCAATGAAATCTCGGTCGATTTTTCTATCTCTTAAAGCAATATAAACAATCAATATAAACAATATCTAATTTTATGAGATACATATTCTATTTTAGATTTTCAAACAAACAAAAATATTTTAAGAGCACCCTGAGAGACATGACCATGATGAGAGGTTTATTAATCCTATATATGACCTTCATATTAATTGTACAATAAATAGCCAATAAAAAACATAACACGATATTTCACACAAAGACTGGACTTTAACACAAGACGGTAAAGCGCGTGATACCATCAGACAACAGAGGAATCACAAATATGTTACTTAAATAAATATTTAACACACAGAAACCCAGGACAAATACAAAATATTAATTATATATAAATGTTTGTTTTGGGTGGGGATCGAACCTATGAACACTACCAAATGCATCATTGGGCCCGATCAATACACCAAAAATAAATCTCATATGACGTTTACGATCGCTGCTTGCCCCGCAAACAAAAAAAATATTTAGCTAGACTACAAGTGCAGTCTCCCTTAACAGAATAAAAAATCTCTACTTGAGAAGTGATGACAAACGAGAAACATAAGTGCATAAAGTTCCATTCCGCCGTCCCTATCGTTTCTTCGGTAGTAATATAGAGTTACGTTATTGAAGATAACCAGACTGGTGCCGACAGACTAGTTTAATGTAGGTAGGGCTCATCAGGGTTATGAGCTCTTTAGCTCCAGTAGCATCATCAGGATCACCAGTATCATAAATATAATAGAATTTAGTACTTCCTTTTTTGAAAATATTATTATTATTCATGGGGTACCGGCGGAGTAGAATAGTACCTCCCTCTGTACGTAAGAAGCGACTAAGGTACACGTACACTCGGCACCGAAACCGACAGATGGCGGTATATCCATCCGAAACTGTGCAGCTTAAATACTACAGGGTGGGGATGGGCAGCAGCGTCCTCGTCGCGAAGTTGCGCTTTGCGATTGCCACTCCTGTCCAGTGCAGCAAATATAGGCAAGAATTCCCCATAACTTGAAAAAGCCTATGTCAACTGAACTTTTTATGGCTAATATGAAGATGATGATTACTTATTTCCTATTCATTGGTCTACTTGAATTAAGTACCAATATTTTGAGATTGACTTGAAGTTGCAACGCGTGCGTGCTAGAATTAGGCACAGTACCCGCAAATTGTTGACACGATTAAGACTGTAGGAGATAAATCCATTGTGGTAACACATCACAGTTAATAGACACATCCTGATGCCGTCTTGTGTTCCTTAAAGGTCATTTCAATATCTCGCCGATTTATCTAATGGAGCTGCCTCGCAACATCGGCGACACGGAGGGTGTAACACTCCACTTGTTTTACTTAACTATCGAGTTAGAGCAGAGATAGGTAATGGAAACGTTTTTTATAGCTAAAATAAACATACATAAATCGCATAAGTTATAATGCGGCGACGAAAAAAGTAATAGTTTAAAAATATAAGTATCTATATTGAGTATATTTTTTCAACAGAACAGGTAGTTTAACAATTACGTGTGGCGAAACTCAACTTGCCAACCCTGCTTTAAAGGAAAACTAATAGACGTCTTTACAAAAAGTAATTTAATTTCATCATAACAGCCATTAGAAGTCTACTGTTTGAAATAGGTCTCCTCAAGAAAAGGGAATTTTTGCCCATAACTATCGCGTTGGACAATCGTGTTGGCAATCCCAGAGCGCAGCTTTCGCGACGGGGATACTGCTGCCCATCCACGTCCTGTGCGTTTGAGGTAAATTATTTTGGATGGATATACCGCCATCTGTCGGTTTCGGTACCGTTGTCACCTCTTACCACACTGGTACAGAGGGAGGTACTATTCTACTCTGCCGGGACTGTATGGTTTTTAATTTACTATAAAGTTACTAAGTTTAGTATGTGAAACTGCAATTAAAATATGATTTTATATGGTATTACATAATTAACTTTTTTATAAATCAGAGCAATTGGAAAATTTTATTCTAATTAACTACAATTGATAAACACAGTCTATCATAGTGGATAAAAAAAAGGACAAGTTATCTTCTATCTTGAAAAAGATATGAACTTCTGAGATGTTTTTTTAAATAACAAATAAAGATATACAGACAATGAGATATGTATAGGAATCACAACCAAATCAGAACATTGCACTGTCTTAGAAGTTAATTAATTAGATGTGAATGAAATTTAGTTATTATCATCACACAATCACTGATATTCTATAAAAAGATCGACTATACTCAATAAAAATGAACCAATTGGGGTCTCTATGTTCGCAATCTGTATTGGTGCTATAGGATTTAGCTAGATAATAATAATAAAAGCTAATGATGAAATTAATTAATGATTTATACAAATTATTTTTTTAAGATAAGTTCAACAACTTATTGAGCAGGTTTTTAAAAAAAAAAATTTTAATGGGCCTCCAGATTCTGGGTACTTGCAACTCTTTTGATTACTAATTTACAGAGTATTGAAAATTAACTTAAACATTAAACTTACCTATTAACTTTAACCTTATTAAAAACAAGGTACCAATGTATACCCAACATGTGTATATATGAGAACAATGTAGCCTTATTGATTCTACAAGTACTTTATATTTCATAAAACTAAGTTAACATATTGATACAGAAATGTACGTCAAATAATTTGTATTACTAACTACAATTTGTGAGAATTCAAATATTTGAGAAGATATATAATAAAATCCATTATAACAGATAAACTAGAAATATTGCCCATAGTAATAACAGCAGTTTTCACATAACATTCAAGATAACATTTTTCTTTATTTGATTCAAAGAGAAATATTTAAAATACATTGACCACACAGCAATATGGTAGTTTACTTAATCAAGATTCATGAAAACAGATGCTACAAAGAATGTTGTAAACAGTTTATCACTATGATTGATAGTTCAGTCAAAACAATACTTTGATTATTTATCAACATATATTAATAATGGTTTTATATTTTTACTTAGAAATTATTTTAAATATTTTTGATAATAAAATAGACAGCTGCATACTAAATAGACTGCAAACAAAATAGAGTAAACATAGCGTTTTCAGCATGTTTTCAAGTTTGTAACTGCCTGCACTCATTCTTAAATCAATAAAATCAGAATATAATTGAGGTTGCCCACCAAATTAATATATCAACATGTAATATTAAAAGTTATTGGAATAACTAAACTTATCAAAATGTTTTTTATTTTATGGTAACATAGGTCTGTATCAAATTTTTGTGTAATATAAGTCGCTATATATTTGTCTATTTATTAGATAAGTTTTGTTTATGAAATAAAATTTAACAGAGGACAATTTTTCAAAACTATTTTTATTCTTTATTTATAGTTTAAACCTTAAGTAACCAATGAGGTACTTTATTTAGTGTTATACAAACATAACAAATGCTTAATCAAATAATAGTAACATAGATACCTTGTAAACAGCCTTATGCCGATTTCTGAGTTTATTGCACCAAAAAACAGGATGAAATTACTCACAAAAAACAAGTCTGTTCAATAAAATGCACTATATATTAAGCTGCTTTCCTAACAAAATAATCCATGGTTGTTAGGTCCACATTTAGCACACTTTTATGTAGATTATAACACAAAATATTAAAGATAAATCGGTGAAAGTGCGAATATTTTCACAAAATTTACACAAAACGTACACAGAATGTCACCATCTGCCGCAAACCGCAATATCAAACTGACATTAGTAGAAATCAGAAGAAATCGATGTTGCCATTACACAAAATATTAAAAATTTTCCCCAACTAGAAAACTTACTTTTATTGTCAGCTAGAATTAATTTCAAAATGAAACTTTTAAAAAACAAACCTAATTCCCATACGAGGAAACAATATGTCTGTTATTTTTTATCGATATCTACAATTGTCAGATACATGTGAAATAAACAAAATCTTTAAATTTTTAATAAAAAATCAGCACCAAAAAATTTGATGCTTTTAAATTAAAACACTTTTAGTAAACAAAAATAGATTTACTTTTGGCTTACATCACTTAACCATTTAACTATATTAATGGGTAATATAAAAATGGCAACATTATGATCATAATACGTTCCGTTCCACGTACCTCGTTATGTTAATAATTTCTTTTGTTGAGTAAGATGTACCAAATGAAAGCTAAACAAAAAATAAATTAATTTGTATTATTTTAGAAACAAAACAACGTTATAATAAAATAAGTATTACAATTTGATACTGAATGGTTTTATAGTTTAATAACCTGATAAAATATGTATTTCGACTATGGTTAAGAAAAGCTTTTCCTGATTGGCTGCAATAAAACGTTCCGTCAATTTGACAATGAGTTAAGCTTTTTTGATTGGATTATTTAACTGACTTTTTTTTAAGCTTACAAGAAATATATATGCAGCATAAAAATGGTTTAATATTGACAGAACGTCTAATAAAAATAGGCCGTATTGTGCTAAAGGCCTATTAAAAATATTTGTTAATTTAATACTTAACTACTAAATAGTTGCTAAAACTGAAATGCTAAGGCGTAACTATTCAGTGGTTAAGAATTAGATGGTTATTCGCAGGGTTACCTATTTAGTGTTGCCTTGCTTAAAATATTTGGTCTAAATTAAAGAAAGTGTGTTTTTTATTATTCTAAGTTCTTTTATTCAAGTTTATGGTGAAAAACTACTTTTACCAATAATCCTTCACAATATTATTAATGGTCCACCATATTTCCATAGGACACATAGTAGCAGATCAACTCACACAAATCTGTCAAAATCGCAATAAATATGGAACTCTGCATCACATTTTGTTGGAATTGATTCTCTTAAAAATTAGTGTAGTTTGTGAAAATTGAATTTGAAGTGAAACATTTTTTTTCGGATTAATCTATTAGTTTTATGTCGTTTACGACATTCAGGCAGATTTAACAGTGAAAATCAAAATATCTACACACTCTACACACAGCAAAGCTCACACACTCTGCACCCTCAAACTATATACACACAGCAAAGCTCACACACTCAAACTATGTACACACAGCAAAACCTCAACCTACCCAAATCTGTCTAATTTTTGCAATCGTTATTAATCTAGGCTATAAATAAGAGCGATCAATTTAGTTCAAAATTAACTGTAAAAATATAACAAACTTGAGTTAGTTGATCACACATTAGGATCACCTACACAAACCTGTCGACATTGTTGTTAGCGAGAGAGAACCCAATGAGTCCCACCGCACTAGTGCAGTCGTAGCGATATTTACTCGAGGGGTTGGGACTGCACGCGCTCGAAAACAAAGCTTCCAAGAAACTAAAAGAATGACTGAATGAGGAATGACTGTGATAGGCCGATTGAGTCTGCCATTAAAAAAATGATGGTATCGGGCGAGAATATCGCTGATATAATAAACAAGCAGTGTCCCGGTTTAACCCGCGTTAACTTTAAAACTTTCATATTATCTTTGCAGCCCGTTTTAACCCTCTTGAGGGATGAATTTCGAAAAAACATTTTACTGAACTTTTATACTGAATTTCGTTCGAAATTTAACAAGTGCAAAGTTTTACTCCCTTAGGTGGAGTTACTGCTTTTTTAGTGCTAGCGTTATAAAACGAACCTTTGTGCAAAATTTCAAGTTTCTAAATGTTTCTTATTAGTTTAGACCTTGCGTTGATATAATAGTCAGTCAGTCAGGTCGGGTAAATTTTTATATATACAGATATTTTTCTATAACGATGAAATAAAAAACAATCTGCAATAGTGGTATTATTTAATTATTATTGTCTGTCATTTTGTTGGTCGATCATATTGTCATATCGATCTATTTCTTTTTGTACCACTCCTAAAATGTTGGTGAAATTCTGTTTGTCAGGATTTACATTGACCAGCAGGTAAGTATACAGGTTATATTTGTTAGTGTTCATCAATTGGTACTGGACGTTGTTTAAACCGTCGTGTTTGTATCTCACCATTGCACTCTTCACTAGTTTATTGCTGAAAAAAAAACTTATATTATTTATCATCATCATCATCATCATACCACCAGCCATTGGGAATCAACTGCTGGACATGTGCCAAGAAAGGCGGGATTATGCCCATTTGCCGCTCTGGGCAAGTGTATTGGCCATCGCAAAGTGCAGCTTTCACGATGGGAATGCTGCTGCCTACCCCATACTAAGTGTTTAAGCTACACTGTCTCTAAAGGATGGTTCTGGTACCTCAGCCGCCTCTCACGACAACTAGGACATGGGGACATTCTCTTCTACTTGTATAATAAAGTGTCGGTACCTCAGCCGTGAGGTACCGACTTATATTATTTTACACAATATTTATATTATTTTTTACAAACACAAATATTTAGACCCCACAACCCTTGGCGCTACCATCTGCGCCATCGAGCTGACGCTAGATAGGATCATCAACTCGAGGTACACCGCTCAGCATTACGGAATGTTTGGTGGGCAATTTATCATATATCGCTGTACCCGCTGAGATATAGTCTTTCAAAGATATAAAAATGAGGAGGAGGTCTTGAGGAGAAGACAAGGAGTCTCCGTTTTAAAATATACGAATAAATAAATAAAATTGTCAACTTATCCACATAAAAAGTATTTTGAACATCGCAATATCAAATTATATTATTCCCCATAGCCGGTGGCGCCACTTTAATGAACGTGGAAGTTATGAGAATGATAATTATATCATTCAGTACATGGTAGATTCGTCCGGTGTTGGCTGTCTAGTATTAAGATAGGCTTGTTGGATGTCAGATTTAATATTTCACTCTCTCATAACTGCGCATCGGTAGTACTTAAGAGTCAGCAGATTTATTGCTTTTTTACAATTCTTAAGTGCCTGTGGTTAGGCCCCCTAATTGAATAAAAAATATTTTCATTTTAGGATAATGTTTTATTTTACTAAGAGAAAAGATTTGCTTGGTTTTGTTTGTACATTATCTTACGACTTAGTCTCATCTCTCTATTTAGAAAAAAAGCCACCGATTTTAAAAAAATCTTTCACCATTATAAACATAGTTTAAATTATATTAAAATGGAATTCATAATTCTCTACTTGATATGATACAATGTAACCATTGTGTTGGTTTGTAACAAATAAACTGAAAAATTACTTGACCAATTAAAAAAGTATTTCATTAGTAGAAAGTTGCACGTTAAGCTTATGTATTTTTAAGGTAACTGGTAATATCTTATATTATCGCGGTGCGCTTCTAGTGGTATATATACCTACTAAATAAAATATACATACTCACTTTATATTATTTTTGACAGGTTTTGAATGAGGCAATGGAATATATATTGCTATTTCTTTGCTGTATCTCATAATTGGAATATTAGCTGCTCGTAATCTGTAAATAGAAATAATATATAATAAATATAATATATTTAATTTTCATCTGTATCCTCATCATCATATTACTCGTCTACTCTTGGACGTAGTGGACCTCCTTAAGAATTGGGGAATCTGCTCTTCAGTACCGCTCTGAGCAAGAAAAACCATTCCAAGAATTTGCTATTAAGTGCCGCGCTGGCCAAGCGTAGCCATAGTTTCGCGGTGAGGTTACTGTTGGATTATTATTTTATTCAGTCGATACCCCCCACGTTAATTTGTTTACTTACCTCCAAACATATCACTGTCTTCTCCTCCCCAGCCCCAGTATAGATTTGAGTACCCGTTAACTTTTCTGTAATGCACTATAGACATTGCTGTTACGCCTCCAAACATGGAGGGAAATTTCGATCTGAAATATAATAATTATTTTTTAATTTGAGCTGAGTGCAGTCGCCTCACAGGGTTCCCGGGATCGGAGCGGGACTGCGATCACTCGAGGGCGCCGCTAAGTCCATCTGCTTGAGTGGCCATCGTTCGGGACAGTTAATTCGTTATAATAATAAAAATTAATAATTGTAAATTCCCACTACATGGGATCACTATCAACTGCGGCATCGGGCCCTTCAATTCAATGTTTGCAAAAGAGGAGGATTGAGTGTGCTAGACTAGACCGCATCGAATACTGCGGTCTGTATTTGCTGCAGGGACTGCACGTGTTCGCAGGCGAATGCAGTGTACTGCTCTATGAAAAATTTGTAGATTGCGTGTAAGAGGACGACTAAGGGGAGCATTTAAAAAGTTATGCGCTTAGTTGGGAAAATGTGACTGCGACGAAATTTCGCTAATCCAAACTTGAGCATTGAAAAATAAAAGGAACTTATAAAAATATTTTCGTAACCATGTTTTATTCAACATTTCATAGTGCACTATATACTTGGCGGCTCTAGCTATTACTGTATTAGTATGATCCGCAGCCCTGCTATAGTAAACACAAGACGACGCTTTTATGAAGTCAAATTATTTTTTTATTATACCAAGTTACCCTCACCTATTTCTACCGCCACATTACGAGAGTCTATCGACTGCGGTGACGTTCACTTATCACGCGGTATTATTTTTAATAAATTATAATTTTGCAGATGTCAGGGTGTACACACTCAGTAACATTCTTGATGGAGCTGCACATGTGCCTCGGCCACGTAGGACAGGAGTAGAGAATATGCTCGTTGGAAGGCAGCAAGTCTACGTCATGGTATATCATGCAATCCCAGTATCCGTACTTCTGGGACTCCAGGTAGCCAGCGTTGAACAGCACACCTTTGTTGAAGGGTTCGTCTCCTGTAAGTTTGTATTATGGAAGCGAATAGATTGTAGACTACTGCAACTATCGTTTTGACCTTCTGAAGACCATATAGCTGCCGGTATAGCAAGTTAACTAACTAACTTCTTCGCTTATAGTGGTAAATAAGATGAACATATGCTTGTACTATAAGTTGAATGTACAAAAATATAAGCAATTTCTCCATACTTCATGTTTTATGCTATAATTTATGTTATACTAGCTGTGCCCGTCGTCCGCGTGGAATAGTTTTTTTGGGTACCATACCTCTTTACCTTAACTTATATAAACTTTTAAAGGCCTTGTTTATTTATATCGAATCAATGGCCTGAAAAATAAGTTTCAAGTTTCTAGATCTAAAAATAGCGATACTTTTATAAAACTTTTCATCCCCCCTTTCGACCTCATACAACCCTTATTTCAAATTAAAAAAGGTCTGAAGATTGTCTATGCCAAATTTCATCAAAATCAATTAAGATGTTTAAGCGGAAAAGCGTAATAGACCGATAGACAGACAGAGTTACTTTCGCATTTATAATATTAGTAGGGATTCGTACCAGATTGCTCCACCACAAATATCCTGTACTCCAGGCCCTGGCGGATCAGGAAAGGATGTAAATTGAATAGGAAGGCAGCCAGGTTTGCATCGCGGTTCCTAAAAAAACATTAAGAACTTTTATTACAAACATTTTTATTAATGTTTAAATATCATTAGAGAAATATTGTTTGTTTTTTCCATCAACATTATTACAACATTATTACAAAAACCTTTGTGTTATGCGTTGGCGCATTTCTTTTCAGATATTGTATAGGCAAATTGTGTCGATATTTACAGCAAAAATAATTACGTACTACGATAACAGTTTGCGCTTGTAAAACTGTGAGATTTCACAGTCGTATTTAACCACTCAACGCGCTACAATTCCATAATAAATGTTTCAAAAGGACTTCTTAAAGACAATCAAACACTGCGGTTTACCACTGCAGATTCCGGTACGTTTTCTCCATTTCAGAACCGTATGGCACAATTGGCCGTGTAATCCGGCCTATATTGGTAATTTCGTTTACGGATATCCCGATTCCTTATATAAATACGATCACGCAAAGACACTTCGACCTTTCCATAATCTTGTTAGTCCACTTTGGGTTAAATAAAAATAACAATAAAAATACCTGAATGGTACAAGTATGGCCACTCTGTGCCTCGCCCGGCAATCCTGAGGTTTATAATGGCCTCCCACTTCGACTTTGTTTCGGTAGAACTGGCTGACTGTCACATTTCCTAGTTGCTCGAAAATATTTTCGTCTGTAATAGCAAATACAAAAATGTGTTACGTGACAGTGAAGTAAAGTGATGTGTATGCTTTGTCGGGAATTACTTTCTCTGCAATTTAGACTACACAAGTAGTCTAAATTGCAAACCGGGTCCTGGTACAAACCAGGACCCGGTTTTGGAATGGAGATCACTTAAAGAAAAGTGTAGCGAAGCGCGTTCAGTCATATGGTGGACAGATCTTCAAACTAGAAATGTAGGATCGCCCTGGATACAACTGCCGACCGGACCAACTTGAAATTTCTTGTCTAGGCAAATATGGTGGACGCCCTCCGGTTTATACGATGATGATAATGTATCAGAATTAACTATGGACTCTCACTAATAATACATACCTTCATATATGTTCATATCTTCATTGACATTGACAAGTGTTATGTATAATAAATATTATATATATAAATAATGTTTGAGACCTTTAACATTTCTGCCGGGTAACTTTACCGAACACAGTTAGTCAGTAGTCACTAACATCATTGGCAATTAAATACAGGAAGTAGTGCCAACATTGTGGAACGTTCAATGCAGAATTAAATCTACAGACTACACACGGACTCAGAACACTTATTGTGTGGGCTATCATGAATTATTAACTTACCAGAAGCAATACTTGAGCACCACTGTAAAGGAAATTCAGCGTGCTGATCTCTTTCTACAAAATAAAATAGGTATTATTAGACCTGTATATTATTTAGTTCATACAATTTTCGTCGAATATTGCACAAGTTACTGGCAATAAATCAAAACATATTTATTGCTAGGAATACATATGATGGCCATGGATGATGATATCACAGTGACGTCACAGGCGTGATCGGCTGAGTGAGGTATTCTTCATCCTTTGGACACGCCTAAGTGGCCTAGACGGTGCACTGATTTTTATTATAAGGAGATTTCTTCGTGATTGCCAGACTTAACGAGATAATTTTATTTGCAACTATTACACCAGACCAATCTAGAATAATATTATAAAGCTGAGTTTGTTTGTTTGTTTAAACTAAGCCCAGGAGCCGCAGGTGGATTTGAAAAAGCCTTTCAGTGTTGGATAGTCCATTTATCGAGGAAGGCTACTATACCCCCCAAAGTCACTATTCCACACAGACGAAGTTGCGGGGACAACAAGCCATAAATAAACAAAAAAAAATTGTGTGAGAGAAGGGTAAGGCAAACACATGGTTCGCCAGTTTACAATACAGTGTAACTGGCTGTATTTTTATTAATTGTAATCGTATTTTTATATTGCTATTTTATTACCTACTTTCGTTAATATATGTATAATTAATATCTAAATTTAATGTTTTGGAATTGAATCGAAAATAATTTTGCTTGAGATAGACCTTAATAAAGCTCGCCTCTCTGAGAGTGAAGTACCAATTTACATCACTCTCACCTATTTCTACCGCCGTATTCGCATTGATATGCTTCGGTTTAAAGGATGAGATAGGCAGTGAAATTACTAGGTAAATGGTATTTTCAGTTCACAGTTATAGGCTGCGGTCTCGTTTACTATCGCGGTAAAGAAAAGCTCTTTTCATTGCATAATTGTTTATTATTAAACTCTGAGCTTCTTGCTTTTGGCTTGCAGTAACTACTAATGTAATACGAGTTAATATATTATAATAAATAATTAAACAGACCAATATCTATCCCTCGATTGACTAGGGTTTGTTCAGACATGTTAATACTGTTGTTGTTTCTGTGTACCACAGGCTCATCCGAGTTGAGATCTGTAAAAATATAATGAAAAATAATTATTAACAATCGATAAAATTATGGGTCCTATTTAAATATTTTGGGGGTGGTCGGAGGCCTATATTTAGCAGTAGACGTCCTACAGCTAATATGAGACGTAGCTACAGACAACCGATAAATTATTATTATTTGCCAACGCTATAAAAAGTTAAAATAGTTCGAGATAAGAAAGTACGAGTCTTTACCAGGGTTCATATTACTATACTAGAGGAACCTTATTTTGTTTTTAATCGAGATTTCAAGTTACTTAGCACAATAACATTTGTATTTGTATGGATCCATCTCTCAATCCATCCGAATGTTTTGGCATTCAAAACATTAACTTGACTCTGAAAAAACATTGTTTGAAGTAATATTACTGATATCAAACAACAGAGGAATAATAATTATAGTACTTAAATACATATTTAACACAAGACAAACACACATATTTATAATAATGTTTGTCCTGGGTGGGAACCGAACCCACAACCCTTGGCGCGTAAGATAGGGACACTACCGAATGAGCCATCTGAAAAATTAATCGAAACCACTGCTTGTTATATGGCGTGAAAAACTATTTTTTTAACAAAGAAAGGAGATTGTTAAGTGTTTATACTACAGATAGAAAAAACTAAAAATTTTAAAGAAATTATTTGACAAAGTTTAATGGACCAACCCTCGGTACTAGGAATATAAAAAGATCTAGGAGAAGATCTGATGCGCTCTTTTCTAAATATTTGTGTGTGAAGAACATTATAGATTTTGAGGAAATCTGTCAGGATTGGAGTCAATAGAGAAGAGAAGAGAACTTCTAACTCCGAAGGGAAATAAGCGTCAATTAATATACCGCACCACTAGGTCTATATATATATATATATATACTATTTATTTACAAATAACGAACCTCTACGAACATAATTGTACAAAAAAATGTTGCCAGTAATTATACATGTACCAATCTTCTGTTTTTTGTTTGTTTTTCCTTAATCGTACATATCTAACAATACATTCTTGTAATCTTGTTAAGATTGGGCTGACATGTTTTTAGGTAAAAGCTTCAAAAATTAATAATATTACATTATTCTTACTCACTCTCAAATTTCACGCGACTTTTCGTTTGCTGTCTGGCATGGCTTTCTGGTTGATGTGGATTAAACGTTCTGAAATCAAAACATTCGATTTGGTAAGAATTGGTAGAAAATAAAAGAAAACATTCATATTTAAGTCCTGAAATATGATGAAAGATAATTATAAATGCTCAAAGTTTCCTTTAATACCGTTAATGTATTGTTCTGTCCATTTGGAATTATTAATGCAAACGAGGAAATAAGGGTTAAAAAACGAAGACTGTTTGCCATGAACGTTTTTATAGAGACGGCGTCGCTTTTGGGTATCCTTAAAAAATTAGGTATATTTAATCCGTTTGCGGAAGACTTCATCGGACTGCCCCCAGATGTGGCTGAACTAGAGAAAATCCCCATCGCCAAGATAGAGTCGCTTATCACCGCTATGTCACAGACAAAGGAACTGCTCAAATTCATGCATACGTTTGCCGAAGATAAAGCCTGCATGGACCTAGTAGGCATCCATCCATGCTTAAAAGCAAATTATCATATTTTTCGTATAACGTTCACGACTGGAAATAGGCCTCCTCAAGAAAAAGGGATTTTTGAAAGGGTGTAGGCATGGTGGTAATCGCAGTGTAGCTTCGCGATGTTGCTTCCTTCTTCACCCTATTTCATTGAAGCTGTTACGATATACTGCCATCTGTCGATTTCGTTACGTCATTAGCCACTTACTACACCTGGTACAGAGAGAGGTAATATGCTAGTTTGCCGGTACCCCACAGCAAAATAAGAACAAATAGTTGGCTAGCTGTAGCAGGAATTAGGGCTTTACATTTTGAACTTAGTGGACAAATTTAGTTTGATTAATCTGATCGGCTAAAACTTGCAAACCGTGGATGTTTACCTCATTGAATGAACTCGCGTGTGGAACATCTCTACCGTGGAGTATCGTTGATAGGTAATCCCTGTGAAGACCAGGTAGTAGAGTGCAGCAGCCACCAGAAGCAGAATGAACCAGTTCCGCCAAAGGCCCCGGCGGCGGTCTGAATGATTTGAGCATTGCACTGGTAATACTGGACGGTCTCGATCACGTGCTAGAGAAGTTAATAAACAATAAATCAATTAATTCCTACTACTTCTAATACATTGATTTGATTCCGTTATAAGTCAATAAAAGCACTTGTGTTACGGACATCAGACAACAGAGGAATCACATACATATAAATATTTAACACCCAGACACAGAACAAACACAAATATAATTTGTCCTGAATAGGGAACAAACCTATCACTCACTCAGATCAGAACACTACCATTTACGCCATCGGGCGCGTCAAAATTAAATATATAATCACAAATAGAGAAGACATAAATAGAATTCCAATAGGACCTTTGGTCCACCGCCGACCCTTTTTTAGGTTGCTAGTGCAATGGATAAGGCACATATGGCGCCAAACACCGTAACAATACACAACGCCTTACGTCAACCAATTCAACCAATCACGTCACAGAACCTGCATCGCGCACACAAAGTTTTCACAACACTCTGTCGGAGCAACGACCCTGGAGTTAGTAGAAGATACCCTTTTTACCAATGTAACGACTTATATAGCCTTTCGCTAAATATTTATCACGTAATTAACGCGCCCATTGGGCCACCGACTTTTTCGATAATTGACATGTAAATCGTCAGTTCACCATATTCACTTTCTAAATTGCAAATTGCTCAATAACATTTTTGTTATGGCTACCTTTTGCCATTATTATGTAACTCGAGTGGCAGACGGCTTCATTCCTGCGTTAATAGTAGTAATTGTAATGTAAATGTATCGCTAATAAACGAGCAACATGACACACATAAAATATAGACTGTAGATAGTAGCGACATCTTTTATATATATCTTCTACTAAACTATTATTAAGTGTACGTTAGGTTGGTTGATTGAAGACGACGAACTTATCAATTAAAGTCTACTCTTCTGATCCGAGCCTATTTATCGCTAAAGACTTTATTGAGGCTATGACTAAATTTGTTCCTCAAATTTATGTGAACAGTTTGTGGTAAATATAAATTTGTAAGTTACAGATAACTAACTTAAAGGGTTGCCAGCCTTTAGTTGGCGGTTTTAATTGGTAATTAATACCAAACCATACCAGACATGGGCTCGACAAGAAATAACAATAGATGTTTGGAACTTCGCTGATAGATTTTATTGAGATCCCACACGCGTATTAACTATATTTAGAAATTCTAAAGTAGGACTATTCTGAAGAACCGATGTAACCACATTTCAACAATTAAATTATTTATTATTATTGATTATACAAAGTGGAAAATAACTAAAACTTTATTGTAATAAAAATTGCTATTACATACATCAGTTACTTTTATTGAAGCATCACTCCAGAATGAACATATCACAGATTATATTATTTTCAAATGGATATTCGAAATTCGAATTTCAAAACACAACCTAACCTAACTAATTCACTTAAATATTAAACAACTTCTTATAAATCGAATGAGATTAAAACGTGTCAGTGCTAACTTTTCACACACTTACTTGCGGGCCTGCACCGGTTACTGACAGTCTTATATAACTTTCTTATCTGATTGAAGTAGTACATCGCGGCGCGTGCGTTCAGAGCGCACGAGTGCCATAAGTAGCGTGTTTAAACAGCGAAATAACGAGATTAAGTGCATACTACCAGCGCGTACGATTCAAAACAATACCAGATGTTTGTGAATTCTTTGCAGCGTCGGGATATATCATCCTTTCAAATATTTATTACCAAATTCATTAGACGTAGTACTCTCACAAGGGCATTCTGCGTTAGTACCTACCTTTTTTCGACAAATAAACATACGGCCTTCGTGACGGTAAGCGTTACCGCAGTTTGATATCGCTAGCGCATTTCCAAATTTAACCCAGTAACTGCCTCTCCTATCAAACCGGATTGCGAACACCACTGTTTGGCGGTAGAAATTGGTGAGAGTAAGGTAACAATGCACTCGACCTTTACCACATATTTCTACCGATATGTGTTTTGGTATGTTCTAATTGAAAGGTTGATTGAGGCTATATTGTACGTTACGAGGGTCGCTAGTGATATCATACTGATAAGAGATTTTTCTTTGTGCAGTAAATCGTATGATCGGTTTAACTAAATAGTATCACAAATATATTAAATTTTTATACAGGGGAAATATCTAATTTGGTATCAGAAACAAATACGTTTTATTTTAAAACTATTTTTATGTTATGAAGTCAGAAGACAAGCATACGATCAGCTTGATGATAAACGTGATCGCAGCATACATGTCTTGGATCATCACAAAGATGTCTAGTGCGTCACCAAACTTGTGAACTGAGGATACAATGTCACATTTACCCGGTAATTTCACTGCCTCTCTCACCCTTCCAACCGGAACACAGCAATGCGAATACTGCTATTCGGCGGTAGAAATAGGTGACAGTGAGGTACATAGGTAAACTTCTTACAAAGGCCGACTGCCTATCTAAAAAGTATATTTATATGTCTTGCATATACCTATATACAAATTACATATAAGTACTTTTTAGGTGCTATAATTTATAAAGTTAAAAGCGATTGCTCACCACCTCGCCTGTGTATTTGTACATAGTATCTATGTATATGTTTAAGAATAATAGCATATTTACTATTTATAGCTATGTAAAGTTTAATAACTTATCTAGATAATTTGAGGTGAAATTATAACACCCACACATCCCGAACGAGTAACGAGTTCCGTGAGACGCGAGCAAAGCTGCGAGGGTTGTGAAGCCATAAATAACAATGGTATTTCCAACTTCAAGGACCTTGTGTTGGCATTTCTCTGAAAATCCACAATACTACGCAAGTGATATCGCGGACGACACTTGGTTTTTCTTAAAAGCTGTATTTTATCAACATGATAACAGGCATTACAAATCCACTGCTAGACTTAGGCCTTCCCAAGAAAAGGGGAAACCGCAGAGCGCAACTTCCGTGACGGGGATGCTGCTGCTGTTTTTAGAACTACACTGTTCTGGATGGATATACCGTCATCTGTCGGTTTTGGTACCTCTATCGCCTCTTAAGATACCTGATACAGGGAGAGGTACTATTCTACTCTGCTGGTAGCTCATGGCATTATGCTCATATGATTTTTAATATTACAACACAAGATAAATATCGCAAGCCGACTGTTTGACATTACTAATAGACTATTTATTTGAATACATGTTTTTTATATACAAAAAATCGTGTCACGTGGTTTTTCCCGGATGCAATCTTAAACTACTGAGTGCAGTTTAATCAAATTTGAGATTTATAATAGTTTATATCTCAATTTATAGTGGCAATATTTCTTTTTATTGCAAATTATTTGTTTATTATCAAACAAGGAGTTACAAGTATTTGTGATGTCATAAGATTCTAAGAGATTCTAAAAGGTAGTTGAATAAGGTGGATACTTATTTAATGACTACTAATAAAATATAGTCGCAGTAATGGAACCAATGAGATACAATTTTACTGTGTCCCCGGATGAAGTCAGGGTAGGCGGCTAGTAAATTTATAGATAATAAATTAAGCGGAGCGGTCTATTGTCACGTACAAGAACTTACTAGCTTATTTATTTCTATATAGCATTTGCATCTCCAAACTTTTATAATGGATTGTATGTATGAAAAATATGAATCAGACAAATACTTTTTAATGTCTAACTTTATAATTAAATGACAATTGCTGTCAAAAATTATTTAAATAAATTGACATTTTGAATCGACGTTGACATAAGAACTGGTCTTCAACTTCAACAATATTTTTCACTACCGGTTTCCGAAAATCTAATTAACATTGACTGAGGCAATACACATAACATTTAGAGAAGCCTTATGTTATGCCCAATTATTCGTGACTTATATCTTCTTTCACCAGCTTTATCTTTCGCCGTGGGGATCGGCAGAGCAGAAAAAGAAAGCCTCCTTTTGTGCCATGTGTCGTAAGAGGTGACTAAGGTACCGAAACCGACAAATGGTATGTCTATGCGAAACAGTGTAGATAAAATGCACAGCGGGAATGGGCAGCAGCATTCCGGTAGCGACGCTACGCTCTGCGTGTGCCAACACGCTCGCCCAGCGCGGCAATAATCGGCAACTTTTCCCGTGGATTAGATTTCACTCTTGTTTCACATAGCAACGTATCCTTAATTTAGCACAAACAGCAACTGTTATATTTAAACTTCACGCTTATTGTTAGTCAGTTCAACAGTGAATCTCCTTGTGATATAATCATGAATGTCCGCATCCGTGGAACGAATTTACTTAAATAGCCCAGTAAATTAGCAAGTCCAAGTGTAAGTAGGCAGGACAAATACGAGCGGAAGTGGTGGCTTAGCAGTCCGTAATTTTTTGGAATGGAGACCAAGCATCAATAAAAGCAGCGTAGGACGTCCATCCATAAGGTGGACAGACAATCTGTCACATAAATAAATGCTTACAACTGTAAAATCATGCTTACCTACGTACATTTTGTATCCTCCTTTTTTTAAGATAAAAAGACTATTAACCACATTAGAACACAATTATAATTACAATTTATTTTTTAATTAAGAAAAATTTATGTTTTACTAATATCAATTCATTGCTTGCAAACCACCAATGATAACGCTATCATCTGTAGTGTGACATAAAAAGATAATTTGTGTTATTGAGTGGGCAGCTCACGCGGCTCTCAAACTTTTCCTGTGAGCAATTATGAATAAAATAAAATACAAAAATTATTAATTCTCATACAATGACCTGACTCCGTGATAAGTCGCTTAAACCAATTATGTTACAGAGGTCGAACAACAAAGGAATCACAAATATACTATAATACATATATATAGTAGTATCATAGCTATGTCGAATAAAGAAAAACACTATTACAATCATGTAAATATTTGTCCTGGGTGGGGTTCGAACACACGACTTTTGGTAAATATGCATATCCGTTTCATGTCTATAAGGAAATGCAACTTTAAAGACACTTTTTATGCTTGAAAAGTTTTCGGTGAAATGAACCTATAGACACACTACACTCATTTGCAAAAAAACGGGCAGCGTTGATTATAATTCTTCTTTAAAAAAATACGGTACCAAAATGATTTCAATCAGTTGTACGAAAACGATTATTTGCTTATTTATTTACAAAATTATGAAAGTAAAACTACCTATAATTATCAAACAAACCAATATTAACATTTGAAATCGTTCATTGCTTAGGTGCCCCTTTTTTGCAAATGAGTGTATAACTTCATCATATCAGGCATCAGAAGTCCACTGCTCGACATGGCCTCCCCAAGAAAGGTGGATTTTTGCCCGTAATTGCCGCGCTGAGCAAGCGTAATGAAAATCGAAGAGCGCAGCTTTTGCGTCCTGTGCATTTGTGCAGCACAAATAAACAGGGTGGGAATAGATATACCGCCATCTGTCGGTTCTGGTACCTTAGTCGTCTTTTACAACCCCTCCCTGTACAGGGGGAGGTGCTATTCTACCGTTACCTCACGGCTATAGTATAACATACACTCCTTTAATTATAATAGATGCCAATGTAGTACTATTAAAATAATTGAAAACACGTTATTTTGACAGCTGTTGTCTAATCAAGCGTTATTTAGAGGACTATAGCTTTACATTAGTTAAATTAAAAGAACAAAATGGCCTAAACTTCGCATAACACACGCACACTTGGAGAAAGTCAATAAATGTGAATATTTTAAGTCAAGGTCCTTTCTCGAACATTCTTTCCATATTCAGCCATGTTTCCTTTTATAGTTTTCATAATGGGAAAATATTTTTTGCAGTGCCCTGAATTTTGAGAATATACGACCTTGTTCTATTCTATAACGATTTAAAAAATGGCTTCTTGTTGTTATTCTCATATAAATAGGTAGTTATTTTAGTGATATACCGCTATCTGTCGGTTCTGGTCCCTTAGTCACCTCTTACGACACCTGGTGCAGTGGGAGGTACTATTCTATTCTGCCGGTACCTCACGGCGGTTATTAAAACATAAAAATGTAGTATATAAATGGTTTATCAACTCAAATTCCAAATGACCATCACCTTTCTTATGAAATCTGCTAGATATGCATGCTCCAATCATTATACATTAATTTCCTATATGATTTTCTGTGTTAATAAATCTTTACAAGCCTTTACAAATAGCATGCATATATCACTCTAAGGAGTAGATATATCATTAAGTAAAAACGATATGAAGAAGGCCAAAATCAAAAAATCTCACTTGAGGTACCAAGGCGAAATAATGCCGACGTGACACAGCAAGAATTCCTACGTTTACCTATATAGTTAATTTTTATATTGTATTAGTTTCTTACTAGCTCCTATTGAACATAAATATAAATTGTAATAATATATAGTAATTACAATACTCTGAATTTTTATTTGATGTATTCGCCATATTTAAAGTTCGGATGGTTGTACCGCCATCGGCCCGCCCGTACCATCTGCTACAGTGAAAGAAACACAGGCTTTGAGCCTAGTTCAGGCACCAGCCTTCCACAATAGATTATAAGAAACTCTGAAGCAATAATTTATGTCAAAGTATTAAGTATGTTTACTGTGAAACAATTCAATTTATTATTTACTAGTGGCCCGTCCCGGCTCGCACGGGTAGATATAAATAGGTACAGACATTTAAGTAATAAGTATGCTAATTAAAACGACCATGAATCACTAAATTAGAAAATTTATGCTTGTCTTAAAGCCTCCCTGTACACTACTTTGACTGCGATATTTGTAGGTGGCAACAAAACGTATTGATTTTCAGGAGATCCTTCTCGAGAAAGTGCCACATACAATTGCTCTCGTCGAGTTAGTTACTCGATGCACTGCGTGGCGGCCGCTGCCGGCATATATTTTTTTTATTTCATGATATCTTTTGAATGGAATTTCCGATTTCAATAATTCAAAAAGTAATTATCAGGTATTGAGACAGTCTTGAATATTAAATTATTTATTTAGATAAAAATGAATAAATGCTATGGATAACACGGTCTAATTTTGATTGGCATTTCTATCAACTTGTTAAATGTAAAATAGTTATAGTGACGTAACTACAATAGTTAGACGTAAGGTCTTTTAAGATTTTTGTAGATATTGAAATATTCTTAAATATATTTGAACATTTTTTTGTTCTATCATCAATACACTTCACAGCGCGTGCGATGAAAGACATTTTATGACTATTTTTTTTACATCTTTGGTTGTTTTTAATAGGAATTTCTAAAGATTTCTACATTAATCTAGTACTGAATATAGCCTATGTTACTCAGTGATAATGTAGCTTTCTAATGAAAAAAGATTTATTAAAATCGGTCCAGTACTTTTTGAGTTTATTCGTTACATACAAAAATACAAATTTTTCCTCTTTATAATATTAGTGTAGATTATTATTATTTTAACTACTCTATAGGTACCCCATGGCATGCATTTATGGTACAAACTGCTAGTAGTATACTTTTATCACTTTACTATTAGCAGTGTTACACTCTCTTGGTAATTCCGAAACAACTGAATAATGTATGTGAGACTTACTAAGTAATTAGATAAAATTACTTGTGGAGGTAAGGTATTAATCACTCGCAGTATTAAGAATGCTATGATCACTGTAGTAGTTATTTGCGGGAACATTGATCAGTTTATATCAAGCGACTACGTATTTACTTGTACTACTGTAACAGCCCT
This sequence comes from Heortia vitessoides, assembly GCA_020976665.1. Classification (NCBI taxonomy): domain Eukaryota; kingdom Metazoa; phylum Arthropoda; class Insecta; order Lepidoptera; family Crambidae; genus Heortia; species Heortia vitessoides. Next base: position 4,174,260 of record JACJUM010005601.1, on the reverse strand, counting down.
AATTACAGAAAATCCTAGAATTTACCAGTAAACTTAGGATTTACCAACACTTGTTGATAAATGTAGAAGAAATAAGCAAGACAGACAGGAATCCCCGCGTAACTGACACCTAGTTTTCTTGTCGGCCCTACACCTAGAGTGTGCATGTAGATTTAAAGCCGCGTAGGTGTAGAGGGATGAGGTGGCCCGCGGGCTGAGAAGCGATGGTGGCATGGAGCGAACTGCGGTTGGGAGTGAATGCCATCTGCGTCGTGTAAGACATGTGGGACCGCCAGAGGGCTGCAGCGAAGCCGTGACATAAATTCTAATAGAAAAGCTCAAATTAAATATCTTTCTTCTTACTTTAGTATTTACTGATATGTTATGATAAATACTAGGTTGTACCGATAAAATGTAGGATTTAAATCGGACTTTTATAGTACATAAAAAATATTAAGAATGCCTTATTTTGTTTACTACCTGATCGTTAAAGAAATGTTCAATAAATGATGCTTGCCGTGAGGTACTGGCAGAGTAAAATAGTACCATACCCCCATTGTACCTAAGAGGTGACTCAGGTACCAGAACCGACAGATGACGGTATTTCCATCCAAAACAGTGTAGCCACAATGCACAGAGCGGGGATGAGCGGCAGCATCCCCGTCGCGAAAGCTCATCATACCAGCTATTGGAAGACCACAGCTGGCCATGAAGAACGCTGCTGAAGCTTCTCCAAGAAAGGAGCCCATAATTATTACGCTGGGTAAGCATGTTGGCAATCGCAGAACACAGCTATCGCGATGGAGATCCTGCTGCCCATATCCGCGCGTCACGAAAGCTGCGCTATGCGATTGCCCCGCGCGGCAATTATGGGCAAAGTTCCCCCTTTCTGGGGAGGCCTATGTGTATGATGAAATGATACTTGATATGCTACTTTTTCATATTGGCTGCTATAAATGTATAATATATGGCGCAATTTAGTTAATCGGTCAAAATATGATCGATACACATACTCTATTATATCTATGGTAGAAATAAAATTAGTAACACGCGTATTTTATAAAATGCATACCTACCGGAAATAGATAAGTAGGAATAAGATAAGAAATATGATAAGTTCTGCATGCATGACTATACGACCTCAAACAAATTGGAAAGGGTAAAACCCGATAATTGATACTCTAAAGATTGTTTTCTTCATTACTGGGTCTTAGGTCACACACATACATCCCGAACACTTGTTGTTCTAATGATACAAGCTAGGCATGGGATTTTATACGAATATCACATGAAAAATCACAGGATTTTCAAGTGTGAAAATACGTCACGTATAAAAAACTGAAAACTTTAAATAATATTTTAATAGCATTTTTTTCGTCGTCATAGAAATTTTATATCTAAATTTAAAATAATATATTGCGATATTTCCATACAACTTTTCATCCTCCCTTTCGACCCCTTACAACTCTTATGTCGAATGAAAAAGTAGCCTATGTCCTTACTAAGGCTTTAGACTACCAGTGTACCAAATTTCATTTGAATCGGTGCAGTAGTTTAGGCGTGATTGCGTAATAGACAGACAGACAGAGTTACTTTCGGATTTATAATATTAGTATGGATTTCAGTTAATAGGTTTTAGTTTAAATAAAAGAGCTATAAGCGACAGCCTTTCCGTTTGTGATACAAGAAATAATCTGAGTTGTTTGTACGTTCACGATCACTGACACTTATCTCAACGGAATAGTCCGCGGCATGAAATAAAATTGTGTTCGAGTGATGATGACTTCAAGGGAGATTGTGGTCGCATTGTAGGTTTTAGGCATTAGTTCCTCACTCTAAACCATTACTACCGTCAAATAGCAGTGTTCGCATTGCTCTTGTTTGCATTGAAATTGCAGTGAAATTGTTGGGTAATGTGACATAATGTCTTCAAGTCATAAGGTTGTGCGCACTAGTAATATCCTTGTGATTTTACGAGCGTCTATAGGCTGCGGTGACGCTAACTATCACGCGGACTATATGCTTGTCTAAAAAACGGTGCGCGACTGAAAGGCGTTTATATATTTTACTGAAAGATTTGATCTGTTGTAAACCAATGGGTTTACAAGAAGCTGGTTTTATTAAATTTGATATTGAGGGCAAACAAGCCGATGAGTCGACTGATGGTGAGTGAAACCTGAAACACCAGAGGCGCATCACCTACCATTAAGAAAAGAATAGACTTTGCTCTTTTTGCTTTATAGTAAGGTCAGTGAAATTATACTATTAATTAGCGGTCCGAGGAAGAAAAAGGTGCTTAAATTGCACAATTTACCGCCATCTAGATGGTAGGGATGGAATGACAGACAAGTGGTACGGTGTAGAAACTCAACCGCAGGCAATACTCGATGTCGAACAACTCTTTGGATCACTTACCGCGATATATTGTCTTTACAAGATTTGGGATAGGCGCGGATCCAGCCTTTAGAAAATGTTGGGGTCACAGCCACCTGAAAGTCACCCAATTGGCTATCTATAATAGACTACCTTAATGTTGGACTACTCAGTTCTTCATTCCCACGCCACTAGAGGGATAGGCTTGACCGTTCATTTATGAAGGGGACGGAGCGGCACCGACGAATACAACTCAAGAGAGCGTCAATCAATACCACAATAGCTTTTGGTTTAAAACATACAGTTCGATATAGCCGCATGTTTACGCTAAATAGATATATATTTTTACGGATGTAGTTTGGTTTCGGTTAACCGATTATTCTTTTAATTTTGATTTATTGTAACTATGCTTAAATATCATTGCATATAATGAAGTTTGACGTATAAAGTCACTGTGAAATAATATTTTTTTATCATGTAAGTACCTAAAGACTAAAGATAAGTATTAGTCTTCAACAACCGTAATGAATATCGGACTCTATAAATTATATGATTTCTGTCATCATTATTATTTGCTTTCATCTGCAGTCTGGTGAGTGAGACTACTACTAATTTGTTAGATTCTTTAAATAAGTATTGATTAATTATGTTCTCAAAATGATCTTTATGCTTTAAAAATATTTATTTAATTCGTCCTGTATTTTGAATGTAAGTTTTATTCCTTTTTGTGTATTGAAAAAAACATGCTAATGTGTAAAGTTTAGTACCTACATTCTTTTTTCTAGATAAAATTAAACTTAATAAAGAAAACTTATGCTAAACGCTGAAACGAGCTAATCTTATTCCTGATAAAAAAATAGTTCAAGTTACAATTGGATGCTTATAATTAATTTATACATTGAGTCGCTATATATACACTACTACTATACTAAATGCGAGGTATGTAGGGTAGCGTAGCAACATACATAATTTATAATATAAAAAAATTAAGAAAGGTGTCAAAGCATAGACTGACAGAAGTATTGAAGGTTATAGTGATTACCGTAATGAATTGACCCCAATATAATACATAATAATAAGATGACATTTACTAGAAAAAATGAACAACTGTGTCAGATGTCAGACGGGACTCGAACCTGCAATGGTGCAGCTGTCAGCGTCTTCCATCCAAACTAAGAAGTTAAAACAGAACAGAATTAAACAACGACATAGTAGTTCACTAAAATCAAGTAAAGACGTGTAGCAAGTGTCTTGATTAAACTATACTTTTTTAGTTGGAAATATTGCCAAATTATAGAGATCAAATGTTTGTAATTTATTTATTTATTAGGTACTATAAAGACCTCGATTTATATCAGTCATTATATTTTTCAAGTATTATGGTAGTAGTAGAGTTTAGGATAATGTTTAGTACCACTTTGCCTTTGAAACCTTCGTAATATATAATTATATACGTATAGTTGTTTATATTTAATAAATTGGTTTGAAATAAATCTAATCGCTGTTCTCTTGAGACTCAATAGCCACTCTCGCATGTCGGACGAAAAGATGTTATGAAACAGTTGTTTTTGTTGTATTAGGTAATGTTTATAGTTTTACAGAAATATACCCTTTGGATTTATCTTTAAATTTCAATAATCACACTATTAAATACCAGGTACGAATTAATTAATTATTATTTCTAATTGTTCACACTTAACTTTATATATTGCGCTCTCAATTAGGGATTGGAACCGCTTTCCGTTGATTTACTTCTGCGAAAGTCTAACCAAATGAAAACGGTTAGTTCGAGTAAGCACTTACCGAATACAAATATCCTGAAAGGTTTTTCCCAATTTATTATGAGAAGAAACAGGTAAAAACCTTAGGAATTGAGAACTCTTAAAATTGAACTGACCTTTTGTCGATTCTTCGTAATAGCAGCCATCGTACATGCAATGCTAGACAAAGACTCTATCCAAGGTAGAAGAAATTATGCCCACATTACTGTGGCCACAGGAGTGGTGGCAATCGCGAGTGTAGAACTACGCGACAGAAATGCTTCTGCCTATCCCTGCCCAGGAACATTTGAGCCACGCTATTTAATGCCATCTGTCGGTATCAGAAATTCAGTCACCGCTTACGACATTCAATACAGATTGAGGCACTATCCTACTCTGCCAGTATCTCACGGCCAATAGGTATTTCTTTTGTTGTTTGTATGACTCGCTAAAACAAATAGTGGATTTCCAGTCCTAACTCGAAATTCATTCTTTGAACTTCACGTTTTAGTATCGCTCAGCGCCATCTATTGATTTATTATACAACTAAAATTGACTTTTATCGTAAATTATTCAATTATATTTATTTCACTTTCGTCGTATAAATAATAATTAAATAGATGTAAGCAAAATTTCAAAAATATTAGTAGTTAAAGCGTAAGGTAAGTTGTATAGTATTGTATATAGGTATACACTCATTTGCAAAAAAACGGGCACCTAAGCAATGAACCATTTCAAATGTTACTTTTGGTTTGTTTGATTATTATAGGTAGTTTTACTTTCACAATTTTGTAAATAAATAAGCAAATAATCGTGTTCCTCAGTATTTTTTATAAAATATTGATAAAATTTATAGGTTTTAATGCTAAAGATCACTAGTAGTGTATGCTCGCTAATAGTGCATATGAGCATATGTGAAGTAAAAGTTAACAAAGATTTTTGTTTATTTTTTCTTTAATAAAATAAAAGCAGATAAATGTTTAGTATCGAGTGTGACCCCCTCTAGCTGAAATCACAGCTTGAATTCGTCTGGGTGTGCTAGCGGGGATATTCCGGATACTTGCTTGCGGAATACGTCCCCACGCCGCGGTAATCACGTTCTTCAGATCTCTGATGGTCTGCGGAGCCAGTTGTACTGATCTCACGCGTCGTTTCAGAACGTCCCAGACATGCTCTATAGAAGGTCGGGACTTCGAGCTGGCCAATCCAAACGACGAATGCCGACCTCTTGCACATACGCTTCCACATCGCCAGACCGGTGGGCGCGAGCGTTGTCGTCCATAAAAATTGATCTTCGCCTAAAGCGGCCAATGCGGGTTGTGCATGAGGAATTAAAACTTCCGTTATGTATCGATGTCCAGTCAGTGAGCCGTTTTCAATAAAGTCTAACTCTGTACGATCCATTGAATTTATTCCTGCCCAAAACATAACAGACCACCCAACATAAGGTGTGACTTCTTCAAAACAAGCCTCTGCAAAGCGTTCTCCTCGTTTTCGTAACACACGCCGATGTAGATCTACACCGAACAGGGATATCCTGGCTTCATCAGAGAACAATACCCTATTCCAGTCTTCTTGAGTCCATGACTCACAATTTCGAGAAAACCTAAGCCTGGCAACTCTGTGCTCACGGAGTAACTTAGGACCGCGGGCTGGGCGATGACTACGTATATTAGGCGCGAGAAGCTTCCTCCTGACCGTTCATAGGCTAATATGCACATTTCTTACTTCTTCGAGGTTGTTCTTAAGGTCCACATACGAAGACTTGCGATTTCTCAATGCGCGACTTACAAGAAAACGATCATTCCGTGGTTGGGTAAATGGTTTTCTTCCTGAACCAGGCCTTCTCTGGACGGAACCGGTGTCTTGATACAGCTGCCAGGTTCTTTGAACCGCCGTGCGACTCACACCCAGCTTCTGAGCCACGAAGCATTGGCTGCAACCCTCTTCGAGCAGCGCAATAATTTTGGTTGCTTTTACCACTTTTTCTATCATTATTAAGACAGCTAAATGCTAAAGATTAGAACAGCTACTTTAAGAGGTGGATGCATTTTAAGTTATTTTTATATTGTGTCATTATTCACTACTGTCAGGACAAACTTTGCATATTAATTATTCGATTCCATTTGGTGTAATTAATTAAAAAACACAATTTCCACCGACCCACCTGTCAGCATCCCCATCGCGAAGCTACCATCAGCGATTGTCGGCAAGCCGGCTCGGTGTGGCAATTAATAATCTTAGGGAGGCCAATATCCGTGGATGTCTCACGGCTCATAAAATGAAGTTCAACTTCAATCCAGTACAGTTCAATACAAACTAGTATTTCTCATTATTTTGTAAATTTATTTGAACACTGTTAGCCCGTTACACATTATTCTAGCAATATTTCATCATCATCATTACAGCCATTTGAAGCCACTGCTGGACTGCTACTGCCTCTAATAAACGGGATATTTTGCCCGTGATTCCCGCGCTATGAAAGCGTGTTGGCAATCGCAGAGCGTAACTTTCGCAACGGGGACGCTGCTGCCAACCTGTGGATGGATATACCGCCATCTGTCGATACTAATACATACCTTAGTCGTCTCTTACGACACCTGGTGCAGAGGGTACCTGGTACTGTTCTACTCTGCCGTTACCTCACGGCTAATATTCTAGTACAAACATAATTTTCTTTTGATTTTCAGATCTCGAGATGCATATGGTACAACGTCTCCTACTGCTTGTAATCATTGTCGCAACGACAGGGATTGCATATGGATTACCAGAAAAATACTGCGGCGAAAGACTCGTTACAGTTATGTCATTACTCTGTAAGTTCTTTTCTAACAGATAACATGTTTTAAACGACAAATTCTTCATCAGCAGTAAGATATCCAGTGATAGACTAAGTCGTCTGAAGAGATGTTTTCTTTTATTAAACCAAGAAGAAAAACCACAATCTATGGACGCTTGAAATGTAACAAGGATATCACTTGCTAGCGCATCGCTGACCTTGTGACTTGAAACTATTTGTCACATTACCCACTATTTCCACAGCCTCTCTCACCCTTCAAACCAGCAATGCGAACGATGCTATTTGGCAGTAGAAATAGGCAAGAGTGAAGTACCATTGCAGACCACTTTTTGTATGAGGTCTACCTTATGTAATGGTTAATAGGGCCGGTTGTATACGGGCCGCATTTAGCGCAAATCTTCGGTTCTAGTCGGCGCCAGTGTAGAATAGTACTTCCCCCTGTACCATGTATCGTAAAAGGCGACTATAGTATCAGAACCGACAGATGGCGGTATATCCATCTGAAACAGTGTAGCTAAAATGCACACAGGACAGGGATTGGCAGCAGATTCGTGTCGCGAAAGCTACGCTCTGCAATTGCAAACACGCTTACACAGCGCGGCAATTATGAGCAAAATTCGAGAGGCGTATGATCGAAAGTGGACTTTAAATAGCTGATATGATGATGGTGACAGCTCTAGTCAAATCATCTGTCCATTGGTAGATATTTTATGCAGCGCTTTTCGGTGGGTGTTCTCCATGTGAGATGCAACACAGTCTTGACGGTCCTCTGTTCCAAGGTATGTGTTCAGGTCATTGCCACTTTAGCTTACTGATTCGCTGTCATAAATAAAATAACGTAATTTTATTGTAAACTTGTTAACTGATAAAATGATTATATTAGATTATTAGACCTTAATATCTTTATCGTCTAAAGGTCATACAATTACTCATATTACTAATCACTCATACAATTTCTCATATTATTATTTGTACCTCATTAGTCACTTAAATCTCCTGTGTTACAAACCTCCGACATCAGACCAATCACAAATATAATACTAAAATATATATTTATATTAAAGCCCAGATACAAGCCCAGAAAATAGAAATTGATCATAGAAATATCTGTCCCGAGTGGGGATCGAACCCCAGATTAGATAATTATCATCTGCGCCATCGAAGCGAGTGGAATGATTATAGATTTCTGTTTCTTTCACTTATCGTTATCATCACATCAGAGATGGACGTCCATTACTGGACCTACAGGCAGATATTTTACAAAGGTTGCATTGGTACCTTACTTTTACTTATTTCTTTCGTCAAATAGCAATGTTCGCATTGCTATGTTTCGGTTTGAAGAACGAAATTTGCAATGAAATTACTGGGTAAATGAGATATTTATCTTCAGTTCACAAGGTTGGCGACACGCTAGTGATCTCTTTGTGATGACGCGAGTTTCTATAGGCTGCGGCTTCGGTTATCATCAAGCGGACCGTAAGCTTGTTTACCGACTTCAAAAATATCAACAAAAAAAAACTTAGGCTTCCCAAAGTAATTTTCGATAGGAGCTGCAGTATGCGGCCTGCTTTATAGCTCTAGTGTAGATTATAGATGTCACGTTTCCTTGTGGGTGCACATCCAACGCATGCTGGTGCATGGTCACCAAAAGCTGTTTTGCGACCGTGTGCATGAATGGATTGATTAAGAAGTCATTTTGCCAGCAAGTGATCACTACCAACTGCGCCCTTGGTTCTTCGTGGAGGCTAGTTACAAATCTCAAACTTTTTACTACGCTACTTGTTAAAGCTACTTATTCAATTACCTTACGCCATCTGTTAGAACATTATAGCAGTCACATATAATTATCTCGATGTCAAATAATTAACCTTTAAAAATATACCTAATATTAATTGAGATATAAACTCTTGTCTTTGTTGTTTGTTTGAAGTTAAATTAAACTTTAAGCAGTGAGTAAAATCAGTGTAGTAGGAGTTTATCGCGGACAACGTGTCATAATTTTTTTATAAGCCGTGAGGTACCGGCAATGTAGAAAGTACCTCTCCCTGTTCCAGGTGTCGTAAGAGGCGACTGAAGTACCAGAACCGACAGATGGCGGTATATCTATCCGAACCAGAGCAGCTCAAACGCCTTGGGCGAGGATGGGCAGCAACATCCACGCGCTCTGGGATTTTCAACACGCTTGTTCAGCGCGGCAATAATGGGCAAAATTCCCCCCTTCTTGGGGAGGCCAATGTCCAACAGTGGATTTTCAATGGCTGGTATGATGATAATGATGAACATAAACCTTCGTCTTCCGCAGGTAGCCCTGAACATCAAGGATTTGGTGGAGCACCAGCTGAAATCAATATGAATAACATAGTTGATGAATGCTGTTTTAAGTACTGTAACTTGGAAACATTACTAGAATATTGTTAAATAACATATTAACGCACAAGAATATGTCGAATAAACTTTATTAATAAAATATTTTTAAAATACCTCATAGCGTTTTATATATGCATTAGAGCGTACAAACGAGTCCATAGGTGACTGCTCAGAATTATGTGATTTGTTTAAAAAAAATTAGCTATCCTTTTTTGCTATTGTTATTACGAGCGGCAATGCTCGTACCAATTATACATATAAATAAAAATGTTTGTCTGTTTGCAATCTAAAGATGACGGTTCCATATAAAATACATACCCATAAATATTTAAATTTACACCACATCTCATACACTGACGTTCCTCTGAAATAGTCGCTAAAAGCATTTGTGCCTGAAAGAATCCTAAAAGTTAAATAAACCTCGCTTTAACGCCGTTTAATGAATAGTCAAAAAAATTTTTTTGACTAGGTGTTCACTGTCGTTTTCTTAGTGGGACTTTGGTAATCAACACGGAGAACTCGCTCAGTAGAAGCACACTTAATTTTTTTTTTTTAAATCGCTCTACACAGATTAACACAAAAAGAAATTTAAGTATTATCTGACTACTCACACACAACTTTAAACGTTTTCACTTACTTTTCGTGATCTGCCTGACGGTTTGTGAGAAGTGAGGGACCATAGTAACTATGGTATGGTATGGTAACGATTGTAGTTATGAATATATTCGTTTACATATTCCCAGATATATTCTACAATTGTTTTAAGAAGAAACAGTAATGTCCTGTCGATTTTTTCAAAACAATAGGATATTTACATTTATAACATAAAAGAAAGCTTAATCTTTCCTTTTAATTACAACGAAAACTTTACAATTGTTATTCTCTGTTGCGCGTTTACTCACTAAACACTTTTTTGGATTCACAACCCGAACTACGAGTCAATAAAATACTTTTCTTAATTTTGTCTCAAGTTATTATGTTGCTTTTTTTAATCAGTCATAAAAAAAATTAATCAATTAAAAGCATTTATCGTTAAGCATGAATATATAGAAAGTAAAAAGACAAAATCAAAAGCATTTGGTTTGATCTACTCCGGTCAACATTTAGAATTTGCGAAAACTTACATACAATTTAAATAAGCATTAAGGAATTTCATTTCGAGCAATTAATTTATTCAAGGAGCCATTCAGAGTAAATTAAAGAGGCTCTACAATTTCCCTTCGTTTCCCAGGGTACAGCGGGTGCTACAGATTTACATAGATGCATGTTGATTTACATTGATGGGCCGCAGCAGCTCGTGCCGGAGGAATTTCTAGTGGCTAAATTAGCCCTTGTGTTCATGAAAATAGGGTATAAAGTACATAACTTCGTGTGGTACCGGCAGAGTAGAAAAGTGCCACCCTCTGTACGAGATGACTAAGGTTCCAGAACCGACAGATATATCCATCCGTAAGAGTATACCACAAATGCACAGGGCGAAAATGAGCAATAGCACCTCCGTCACAAAGATACGCTCTGGGATTGCCACCGCGTTTGCCCAGAGCGGCAATTATGGGCCAAGTTCCGTGGGGAAAATGGGCGTGTTTTGCCCAGTTTTGGACGTGTCTGCCCAAGTAAAGAGGAACTTGGAACTGGAACCTTAGTCTTCTCGTACAGGTGGTGGTACTTTCCTACACTGCCGGTACCACACAAAGTTATGTACCTTATTACATACTTGTTTGTATATCCATCCAATACCCAATTTTCATGAACACAAGGACTGGTTCAGCCACTTGAAATTCCTCCGGCACGAGCTGCTGCGGCCCATCAATGTAAATCGATATGCATCTATGTAAATCTTTAGCACCCGCTGTACCCTGGGAAACGAAGGAAAATTGTAGAGGCCCTTTAATTTACTCTGAACTGTACGCCAGCTACTCGTACGATAATGATTATTACATACTCAATTATAATGGTGTTTGTACATCACAATTTACATTAAACTACAATAGTTTAAACAGCGATTCAAACAGGGATCGTTGGCAGCTTTTACAAACTGTAAATGAAAGAAGGGGACAGAAATAAAACGGAACTAATATATACCTAACGTTTAAGCTACTCCAATTGGATCGGCATACAACAACTTCATTTGTAAGACTAAGGAAGGTAATGATTTAGATATTTAAGCAGCATTTATTTGAAAAAGGGAAACAAATGTAAAAACAACTTTACAAGAAAACGCACCAATAATGAAACGATGAAAATTATTAAAATTAAAAGAAAATCTTCCGGATTTCTTCAGCAAAGTTCAATGCTGAAAATTTTTTTACCTTATGTATCAGTTCATAAATATAGGGCTGCGACACAAATTTACATATATAAATATCCCCAGTGTCAGTATCCGATTCCAAAACTTTCAACACATTTGTCACTTCATTTACAAACGGCGTCTCCTTTTCAACTGGCAATAATTCGAAATGCCAAGGTAAACATATTCGAAGAACGTTCCAAATGACAGCTTGGCTCACAGCATAAACTAAATTTGCATCTTCTTCAAGCTCTATTTTAACTTCTTCTTCAATTTCTTCTTTATCAAGTGTTTTTTCTTCCACCTTGTCAGATTCCTCGCACGGCGCACATATGAATGTAGATTTGACATCAGTATCAGAATGTGCTATCTTACTCTTAGCTGCTGTAATACTTTTTTGAGATTTTGGCGAACGGGCACTAAGTGTATTTTCTGATTTCTTCATCTTCTTCTTTTTTCCTTTTTTATCTGAATCAGGTGGAGGCTCGACAGATCCCATTTCGACAATTGATGTGCCCTCGCAAATGTTGATTACTGTAGTTATCACAATATCCAAAAGCTGATTTGTACATTTCAATGCGCATGCACGACATTCATCTTTGTATTTTTTTTCTTTTATCAATTTACAAACAACTTCCATGCATTCCTCAGTAACAAAACATATTTTATTACCAATAGCCATGGACAACGCTGATACAAATCCTTCGATGGGGTCAACATTCTTGCAAAAAGCAAGGAGAAAAGCTGAATAGTTCATTTTATTTGGAGCTATTTCAAATAACTCAAATAAGAAGTGTTTAGTTAAATTCCTCCTGAGTTTCGAATGCTTATCTGCATAATCAGATTCTTGTTCAAACCAAAGCTCTTCAAGTATAAAGTCATCTCGTGATATAAGTTCAGCAGAAGCAAGATCACCACATCGAAATCTTTTACGAAGATCCAACAATTCGTCTACTGTAGGGAATCTTATATTTAAACAATAGATTAGAAAATCTCTCCAATCAACGTAAGCACTCTCCCCAAATATCAAATAAGCTAGTGTAGGGATTTGTTCTGGATCAATGCATTTCCATGCATCAGGTATCATAGGCCCGTCACATGATTCTTTACCAAAGAATACAAAATCTTGTAACATATAAATAAATCCTTGTAGCAGTGCAATACCAGTTGGGGCAACAATTTTAAATGAGGACCGAAGTTTTGCAAGTTGTCCAATTCTAAATTCCGTGTCTAATACAATTTCTTTAATTACAGACGAATCAACAGGCGTTGACAGTGGAGCATATTGTATTAGATTTGGATCAATTACGAATGTATCATGTTCCAGTATAAGACTTTCAGGAATCTTTCTACCTTCTTCGACTGCCATTTGAAGATATTTGCATAATCGGTCAACTGAATTAATTTCATTCATATAGTACGTGTTTATATCATTCTGAACCTCCATAAACGTTTTATAAATATGGTCGTTAAACAATTTCATGTCACGATAGCACTTATATTGAAGAGCTTGTATTCTAAGACAAGCTCGGAACATTTCTCCATTGATACCCATAATCCACTCGTCGATGCACTTTAAAGCATTTTCTTTAAATATTTCCTCCGCAAGCATGGACTCTTCTGAAGTGTTTTCATCTTTTTTCTTTGTGGGTGGTATTATTTTAGCTATTTCACTGTATTCTCGACTAATCAACGTACGATATGAACTATTAATTTCCGTTACAAATTTAGTTGCAAATTTAGCGTTATTCTCTATTATTAAATTAAATGGATTATTGCTAAAGTCCACATCAATGTTTTTTAGCTGCAGTTCCAAAAATGCAGCTTTTAATTGTTTGAAAACTTTGTCTTCACCGCTTTTTTTACTAACTGATGCATCATCGGTTTCTCTTGATATTTTAGTCAAGTCTTTTGATAACAGTCTATCCGTCGGGGGCATATGTTTAATCATTCCAAAATAAAAATCGTGCATGGTCTGAAAAGTTAAAATAGACCTGAAAAATAAATTCAAATTAATGCAATTACCAGGACATTTCTTCACTAAAAAGCTGAAGTGTTGTCTAAATAAAAATTAATAATTACCTATTCAATTCAGTTTGCATACATGAAATGTATGTATTGGCCATAGTTGTTAACTCTTCCATAGTCCAGTTCTCACATATAAGGGCATGCCTCTGCTGTTGAGCAAACATTTTTCTTTCATCGCAAATAGGATATAGTTTGTTCTGTAATTCTTTAACTCTACAATGCCATTCATTCTTAGTTAAATGAGTATTTCTCCAATCATTTTCAAAATTATTATACTCTCTTTGGAAATGACACACCAAATCTTGCTTTTGAGAGGGTAACGTAATGATTTGATCCATTTTATCTTTTATAAATCTAGCGTATGGTACAAGGCTATTCATCTGAAGTCTCTTAGCGAAAAAAAGGCTTTTCATGTCATTTATATAAGCTTTTTCTATTTCTTCCCAGCACGTTGCTAAAGCTATGCATATTATTGGAGGTATTGGTATATTTCCATAGTCCCATTCTTCTTCGCCTGGTAAAACTTTGAACTCATCTGTCATTGAAGAAACCTTGCTTTCGTGTTCTTCTCCGACGTCTTCCTGTATAACTGAGTTATTAACTGTTATATCTTCATTAGATTCGTGTGCTTTAACAACTGATAACTCATCAGCCAGAGACATTTTACTCGCTTTAGAAATTTGACGGAAAATCTCCTTTGATTTTCCGTTGAATACATCTGGTTTCACAATTTTCGATTTTGTTCTCTTGCTGTTGGAACTTGGAAAATCGAGTAAACTTAAAACATTTTCTCCAAATAACTTATCACAGGACTTAAGAGGAACCATGTTGTCGCCAATTATATATTGACAAATTTGGGAAAGACAATCTTTGTCTATTGTCTCATAATACATGCTGTAATTCATACCTAATATTGCATAAAACCTATCTATCAGTTCAGAATTTTCGCGAGTCAAGTCCCATATAACCAACTCCTGTAAAATGTCTTCAGTTTCTTTAAGGTGGATGTAACATGTGAAATAACTTTCAAATGGTTTTTCAGTTCTTTTTTTGTGTGGATCATCTACCAATTTTGATACCCTAATTTCTTTAAACTCATCAGCATTATTCTCTTTGCGTTTACCAATACTTTCTTCTAAATAAATATCATCTGTGTCATCTATAAATGCTTCTTCAGGAGGAGCAATTCCAGAAAAAGTTTCTTCAAGTATTTTCGCTTGACTATATGAGTTTGGATAATTTATAATTACAAATCCTTTTATACCATCCTGATCTTTAAGATACTCGACAATTATAGCTGCTAATAAATAATCAGTCATAGCTTTACCAAAATTCATACTTTCATAAGCATACCTTCCCAGATTAGCTGCGTCAGAAAGTACAATATTTTCCTCTGGAATTGTTTTAGGAGTCTGAGTTTGTTTTGTATTAGGCGGTATCGGCACTGCCGGATTTTCATTAGCTCTATTAATGCAATCGTCTTCGTATTTCATTGTCTTTATCAATTCTTTTTCTTCATCGTTGTTTGCAGCAGCTATTAGCTTATCATAGTTTAATTCAACATCTTTACAACCAACCATTTCAGTCTTAAATCGTTTTAAACAAAAATTTATTGCCGGCTCAAGGCGAACTACGTGTATTTTACGCATACTCAGCAGGGTTTGCATAGCAACAGCAATTGATCTGTCAGGAAGACCTCGCAATAAAGCCTTCGCAGAATATTCAGGCAAATCAGCTGGAGGTCTCAAAGGAGGGTAAGGGTATTTTATATCGAGTAACGTGTACACTACATGGCCCAAAATTCTTGTACCCAGATACTCAATTTTTTTTTCCTCTGATTCGGGGTCATAATTCGGTATCAATACATCTAGAGTCCAAAGATGTGAAAAATTATGATACTCAGTAAACTCGCTATCATTCAAAACGTCCTGACGGTCCAATTCTAATCTTATAATTTCTTCTTCTTCTGGCACAATGACGTCTTCAGAATCTACTTCTATGAGAATGTTCTCCATTGGATCAAGGATGTCAAAAATAGGTTGCTGTTTAAAATATAAATTCTTCCACTCATTGATAAAACTATCAGGAATATCGCCTCCCATAAGCCGAGTAAAATAAGCAAATTTTGTAGCGTAATCTACGATTGAAAGAACGGTGTCATAACAAATTTCATAATAATGTTGTCGCTTTCGTTTTATCTTCTCAGCATACAATTTCCTATGTAACATATTCTGCCTTTGTTTTTCAAAATCAATTTCTGTTACCTCTAGATGGATCTGTTCTCTAACATTATCAAAAAACTGACCGAACTGTTGTTCTCTTTGTTCAGCGAATTCTTTCTGAGCTTGTACTCTATTGCTTACTAAATTACGAGCTTGCTGTTTCGTTTCCATGATTTTAGTACACATTTGTTTTTCAATTTGAGACAATTTCATTACATTTTTTGCCAGTTCTTTATCCAGCTTTGACTCTTCTTCAGCGAGAGTCACGTCCCAAAGGGAACTACTTATGACATTTCTGATTTGCTTTTGAAATTCTGTCGAATCAGACTTGCGACGCATTCGACTATGTAAATCATTCATGTAATTTTTTACCCACTCAGAGTCGACGATTGATTTTTTTCTTTGGGCAGCTTTTTCCTCCAACTCGAGTAGTTCTTCATATGTAAAGCTTTTAAATTTACACGGGTAGCGTAAAGCAAACTCCTCCATTCCTTTTCTGTTATCTTTAATAACCTCTTGAGGTTTCTGTTTTTCATATTGTACCGAAGTATTTGCCTCTTTTATTTTACTCAACATTTTTAAATATTTATGTCGAATAAAGTCATACGTTTCTTTTACCTGCTCAGACTTTTTTCTTTGCCAATCGATAAATTGTTTTTCATCTAGTAATGGTTTAGAAAGGCTATCAATGAAAGATTCTTTTTCTTCAGGTATTTTTTCGACCGTAAACCTATTCGCCATTTTTTCGACCAGAGTTGAGACCATTTTTTGTTCACGTTTAATGAAGTCAGTTCGATCTCTTTTATCTAAATGAAGAAATAATTGGTAAAATAATCGGAGAAGGGCAGTACCTTTGCCTTCCATGACACTGGAAATATCAGCATCTGATAAATTAACTTCTAAATTTTGCAACCACTCACGTAAGTACTTCCAGTTGTTCTTTATATCATCAGAAACATTATCAGATCTGATAAGATAATATTTTTCATCATTGATAACATTGTAACTTAAAAGAACACTGGCGATTATATGCCCATTTTTCATCATGTCGCCGAACTGTTCTGCGTCCCAGTTAATTGGTCTTCTAAGCCTTTCAGTCAACCATTCTTTGAGCACTTCAGCCATTATTTATATTGATAATGTATATAAATTTAAATTACACTTTCCAGGTTTTGCTATAGGTACAAACTCTACGTTGTACACGTACATACACTAACCAATATAAAAAAATAAGACATTATTTCGTATGCCAGTAATTTATTTAAGTTACAAAAAGGTTTATTTGTTTGTTCTTTTTGTTCTCATATTCATTAAAGACAAGTCTTAAAACCTAACGCTGGTCCTTTTTTCGAATTAAAATTTTCTAGTTTACTTGTATTTAATATTAAGATTTGCTCTGATTTACAAAACTCAGTACACACTAAAGTTTTTTCGGGATCATAAGTTACAAATATTTTAACGAAATATATTAAATAATAAAAATAAGAATTAGAAAGGAAAACATCATAACTTCTATGCATTCAAAGTGACATTATAATAGAAAACATCACTGGCAAATTAAATTAGAACATAGACTATTTTTTATGGCAATTAATCTGCTAACTGTCATTCAATATTATGACTTTTTTGTTATGTTTATTTTCTCTATTTTGTACGCACTTTCCGTAATCTTTGCCTTTATCTAATTCAGAATGAAATGTAATGAATTTGAAAAGAATGTGAGTATATCGATATTAACTGTTTGATAAAAATAACCTTGATATCCCGCAGGTAGTCATAACAATTAACTACGTTGTTTTCAGAAACCTCGTCACCACATGAATTTGGAGAATTTGGATAAAGCATTGCACGATCTCGGCGTGCTCAGTCCCATCACAGAAGCGCGTCGCGAATATTTGCGAAAATCAAGATCAAATTGCAATATGATGCGGCTAAACACGCGGTATGTGTCTAACGTCACCGTGGGATATTGCATGAGAAGAACGACAAACAAAAACAGGCTTTGCCCCTACGTTTTACCAGTGAGGCACAGAACTAAGAGTGAGAATTCAGACGCTATATCTAGTGATGTGAATGATGGCGGGTGCGAATTTAAAAGTATATTGGAACCTTCCACGAGTGGCTGCAGTATGCACGAATGCACGAAAAGCCCCGCAAAGCGGTGCCAGTCCCTCGAAAATCTTAACCTATCGGTAGAATCCCAACCAGACCCTGAGGTATCACCAGACATGGACTGTGTTTCTACAAGGATTCAAAAGTTACAGGTAGATGAATGATGCAGCTAACCTTTATATTGTGCTGAAGAATCGTTGTAGAAATGGGATAGTTTAGCAGTAGTTCAAGTGAATGTTTATAAACATAATTTGATGTAAATGTACCAATTGTTAAAGGCCCTTTACTTGGATGTCTTTGTGTATTTTGAAAACAAATATTTTTTTTAGAAACAGTTGTTTTTAGTTGTATTTGGTTTTAAATGTAAAATTTTCAAATATTGGAGATGGATTAATAATAAATTTTTTACTGGACAAATATATTAAAAATGTAACACAACATAATTTTCATGACGAACATTTGGAGTTATAAATTCACCCAGGCTACACCTTTGTTTCGTAAGGGGAATAGTAAAGATGTATATGTTCCTAGTTCCTTGGCATAATTGATTTGACTTAGAATGTATTCTGTTACAAAATCTCAATGCAACCGTACCTACACTTAAAATAAGCAAATTGCTCAAAATTTATTTTTTAATGGGTACATAATTAACATAATAAGATGAAATTATTTTGTATCTGCATTTAGGAAATTATTCTATCGAGTTGATAAGTTGTTAATTTTGAGTATTTTAATAATTTCTATGGTTACCTATACTAAGTACTAGCTAAGTATGTATGTTAAGAACAAATTACATTGTTTTATCTAAGTCACAGATGCACTGATCGGGCCAATTCATGCTGAAACAATTATTTTTAAACAAAATTTGCAATTTTGAAAATATTTTTTATTGATTTTGCATGGCAGAAGACAATTAATGCTTTAATTTTTAAGTTGGTTGATTTTGTTTGAAGGATTCCTTATGTGAATAAGTGCTTAAAAAATTGTGTCAAATAAGGAACATTACAAATATATATAATAGGTTTTAACAAATGAGCAGTTACTTTTGTTATTTATCAATTAGCCATACAGATAATGATGTTTACTATCTTACATTGTATACAAATTCAGTAAAAAGAAAATTATATTATTTTAATGAACCACAAATGTTTTGATGGGGTCTCACTAGAAACTAACTATAGCTAAGCTTTAGAAAAAAAAATTAATAATGAAGATACAAAAATATTTATTTTAAAATTAGGTTATTTTACTTTTAAATTAGTTATTATTAGCAGAATTAAAGTTTTTTGATAACTCATTTGAGTTCATGAAGCTTTGGTATTACATTAAATATTTAATAAAATCACCTTTAATTATTAATTTAATAAGATCACATTTAACTAATACCTTGTTTAACCAACCTTTTTTGAGGGCTACCATTAACATTAATATATATTCTTCCATATTGTTATATAGTCACATACATAAGTTTGTAAGTAATCACTTTCTTAAACCATGTTTTGTATGGTTCATAATTTATACACATCAATATGTGCATAAATTTAAATAACCCAAAAAAGCAACCAAGTTTGAACAAATATAATGTGCTTTCTTTGGGAATGTGTGCAATAGTTTTATATTTAACAATATTATCGAAAATTTATTTAGTACCCACCTTAGTATTTGATTAAATAACAATAAAACTGAGTGCCTAACTTGGTCATACAGTATTATTAGACTAGTCCTTGTTGTACATGACTCTAGAGTCTAGCTAGACTATTGGCCATATTGGAAAAATATAAGTATCTCTCCTCAAACATACATTGGAGTGCTTGGATTTTTTGTGATAGCAAAATTCGTTTAACTTCATTATTTTGATAGCTCACCCCTAATTGTAGTACTTGCAATAAGATGAGGTTGCGCTATTTTAGAAATAAAAAATGTATATTATAAGTTTTTATTACTGATTTTGGTAATTATTTGTCTCATCTTTTATATTAAATTAAAGATACGATTTATGAGTTACAATAGAAGGGGTAAAATGACGTCAAATCACGTGGGTGTTAACACACGTGACATCACTATATTCACTCCACTCGAAATATATAAAAACGTATATAGGTACAGTTATTATAGATAAATCTATATGTTACATCACAAAGCAGCTTTATATTTAGCCATAGGTAAATGTCTACCCTTATAAGATGCGTTGATCACGTCTTATGTTGGCGAAATCTCTGGTTGCACAAAATGTTCGATGGTGTAGACGTGCTCTACAATTTGAGCACCACTGGCCTGCTTGGGCAAACCATGCCTAAAAATCATTGTCTGAGTTTGTAACCACGTGTTTCTTCATGAAAGGGACAATAAATAGCAATATTGCACTATTACTAATGTTTTTATTTAATTCAGAAATTATTTATGTTCAATCATTATTTTAGGTAAGCAATATTTGTTTTTGCTTTAGTCTGTCATAATATGTTCATCCACCGACAATATGAAGTTTGTTGAATTTTAGCAAAAGACTGTTGTAAGGATCTCGTTGTATTTCAAATTGAAATAGCAAGAAGGAAATTTGTGTCTTCGATTAATTAAGGACCATCCATTCGCTTTTGTGACTTAGCAAGATACTTATGTTTGTTAACATATTTTGTTATTTTATGGTATTTAATAACAAATATTTGAAATAAATATTGCTTTGATTAATATTATTGTTTTATTATTATTGTAGTAAAAATAAAATGGTCCATCTAATTTTCACTCCCTGAGTAAGAATATTTATTATTTATTATGCATGTCATTGCATAATTTTTTAACTAATTTAATACCCCACTCATAATTCCCATATTTAAGAGAATACCTATACACCTCATATATATAATATCAAAGTGTTCATGTACGACTCCTAACTACATGTACTTAATAATTCGATTCCGAAGACATTATTTCTCATCAACAATTTATCCCCGTGGTTGAAATGACCTTAAACTTCTAAGTCAACCCGACTTAGAAGACCGCATTATTTATATAGGATCAGAAGACCCCACATTAAATCTGTTAAAATCTTATTTAAAAAATAGAATTCAAGGAATACATAGATGTTAATGGAGAGTGATCACCAGGATCATTGGTTCCCACAAGATTCTTTTCTGGAACCTTTCCTTTACCTTGTTTACATAAACGATTTACCTTCATAATCATGATATAGTATTGTTTGCACATTACATTTCACTTTTATTTGAAGTTAATAGACAAGACGAAATATATGACGATGTAAAACAATGCTATTTTTTAAGAAGTAGATTGGTTTTATTTAAATCGTCTCTTATTTAATGAAAATAAATAACGAAGTCCGGTATTATTATCAAGGGTGAGGAAATATATCTGATCAAAACTGCAGTATTCTTGGGTATCACTTTAGACAAGCTGCACAGGGCCCTCATATGGTCAATCTCTCTACTAGACTTACTTCTGCAGCCTATGCATTATATAATATACGTCAATGTTGTGCAAAAAGAGTTTGTGTTTTATGTTTGTGCTTCAGAAGAGGGCTATTCGAGTTATTTATTAAATTAAATAAAGACTCAATAGAATATAAATTTAAAGAAATTAATATAATGACTGTGCACAGCCTGTAGGTATCTATGAATATGAAAATATTTTGTATGAGAGACAGTGAAATTACTAGGAAAACGAGACATGTTATCTTCAGTTCACAGGGTTGGCAACACGCTATTGATATCCTTGCGATGACAATAGTTTCTACAGGCTGCGATCACATCTACCATTAAGTGTACCGTATGCTAGTTTGCTGACTTCATAATATAAAAAAACGAGTGCAATTGTATAAGATTTTACAATAAAAAACAACGCGATAAATCAAAGAAGCTGCATCGCATTACAACGCTTTTTTACAACGCTACACATATATACCAGAACCTAATACATAATTGTCGGGGCAGAGGTCCAGGTCCAGGAGCTTAGTAAGCGATACTTAACCTTCGCTAAATTGGTGCCTTTACATTGGGCAGCCTCGCACCCCCCACAATCCTTGACTCTTGGTCCTTACAGCAAGAAAAAATAAATTAAAAAATTTTAAAGTGTCAAAGGACGTGTAACTTTATGTATCTACATAGTATTCTGTCTTTTTTTTCAACAAATGACTATTATAGTAAATATTAATTAACAAAGGTCATAAATCAATCTCCGACAGCAAAGCCATAATAGTGAATTGATTTTATTGTACAAAAAATATATTAAAATACATGTATCACTTTTTAATTTTACCAATAAACCTATCGGCATACAACGGGGGTACCGGCGGAGTTGAATAGTATCTCCCTCTGTACCAGGTGTCGTAAGAGGCAATTTAGGTACCGGAACCGACAGATGTCGATATATCCATCCGAAACAGCACAACTTAAACCCTACTAGTTAGGTATGGGCAGCAGCATCTTCGTCGCGAAGTTGTGTTCTGCGATTGCCACCACGCCGGCCCAGCGCGGCAAGTACAGGCCGTAAACTCCATATCTTGGGGAGGCCAATGTCCAACAGTGGTCTTTCTATAGCTGATGATATCGGTATTTATTATTATAGTTTATTTCGGAAGATCCTAATGCTGGTCACGTCCATTCTAGCACTACCGGAAGCATATGCGAGACCGTTCAATATTTAACCATCTTATGTCCTCGTGTCCTGAATGGTTAGTGAGGTTGGAGCAGGACTGAAGGTAAACACGTGAGGTCATAAGGGGAAGACTGAGTAAACCCCAGTCAGTAAGCTCCTCGGAACAGGGTCTCCACGCGTTCGCCGCTCTACTCTGTGTATTGCTTTACGAAAAGAATGTATGTGTTTGACGAGTGAGAGTTACAGGCGAGAGAAGCATTAATACGTACAATAATATACATATAGTTCCACATTTATTTTATTCTTCGTAGCCAAAAAGAAATTTATGGCCAAGTGGTAGACAGTAAACAAAAAAATCAAGCGGTTAGCTATACCTGAATGACCAAACGAACATGTGCCATAAATACACTATAGCAATATAAATTTTAAAAAATATTGTATAAACATGTGGTTGAGTAACAGATGATAGTATTAGACATATATAATTACACATGAATCCTGCAAGGTGCCACTTTTATCAGTAGATAACAAAATATATATTACATAACATACCTACATATATACATCACGCCCCACGTCCCCTCGGGGTAGGCAGACTACGGATCTCCACTTGCTACAATCTTGGCATACCTCTCTCGCTTCCCTTATCCGAATTAGTCCTTTTGGACTTAAGATTTGGACATGTAGAAAGGATGGGTGAAAGTAGAATGACTGCACAAATATACTGAACGAAAGTTAATAGAAAAGTTGGTATAAGACGACCGAGGCGAACATAACCAGGTTGAAGAGTTATTAAAGAAGGGCCAGGTCAGCAGTACCAAAAATAAACGAGCGTGTATGAAAGGGCTTATGCGAGAATGGAAGGCGAAAATATATGCAAAGATCACAGCAAGATCCATAGTCTCTGCCTACCCGGATGAGACACAAGCGTGATTATGTATGTATGGAATTTGGATTCAATATTATTTATTGAAAACTTTTTATGGATCTTTCGTAAATAAACTTATTTAACGGCTTTTAATCTTAAAAAAATAAACATAAATAACCCGCGTTTTAAAGTCATTTAAAGAGTATTTTTATTTTAAGTTTTGTATGGA
This sequence comes from Heortia vitessoides, assembly GCA_020976665.1. NCBI lineage: Eukaryota > Metazoa > Arthropoda > Insecta > Lepidoptera > Crambidae > Heortia > Heortia vitessoides. The sequence goes on along the minus strand of JACJUM010005601.1, from coordinate 4,150,630 downwards.
ATTTATTTTTCTGATCCTGTCTGAATGTTTTATAATTTTATTTAAGGTTGCTATAAGATGATTCTCTTTAATCCAGGAAATTACTTCTTTCATAACGATTTTGAGGAAAGAACAATTTAGTAGATAAATAAAAAAATCAAGGTAATGTTCAGTATCGTTGGAACTTAAACCATTTATTTGCATACATTGAGTATGTAACACTTAATTATAAATAACAAATATTCACTTTATACAATATAGCATTTTTACGACTTCTTAACTGTACGACGTGGTACTGTGTGCTCTATAATATTTTATCGAGTTCCGATATTATCGATGATTTCAACACTTAAATGTCCATAAGCAAAACCACCGATGATAATGTACTCTATCGATATTACTCAAACTGCGCTTTAGGACCCCCAATAACTTTCATAATTGGGTTGCTTTTTAAAAAAATAACACCAAGTCAGCTTAAAAAGAGTTGGTAAGGCAAATAAAATTTTAAATATCAAATTAAATTTATGTATTCCTGTACTATCCCAGATCAATTTGTTCATGCAGGATTTTTCCTGTGGCTCGCACAAAGCACCACAAATTTACTTCATCTAGTTTGATTGCCACCGTCTATACTAAAAGCCTTGAACTAAATTACCTATATCTATAGTTATCCTTGTTACCCTAAAGACATGACAGACCCGATAGCGCTGATGGTAGTGATCCTATATTGTACAAAGGTCGTGGGTTCGATCCCCACCCAGAACAAATATTTATATGATAAATATTTTTATTTTTTCTGTGTCTGGGTGATATTTATATGTATTGAATACCTCTGTTTTGTAATTTACGGACCACAAGGGCTTTAAATTTATCTTGGAGTCAGTTCAACGTATGCGATGTTGTGTGATTTTATTTTTATTATTTAATTAGAGTTATCGATCATTTGAATACACGGCCTGCAGACCGTGTATTCAATGATCGTGCAAAATTTAAAAATGACCTCCTATGTGCTAAGTGTAATTTTCAACTGAACTGCATCACGCATTTTCTCCATTTTCGGTAACTTCAAATATCACACGACCACAAACCATATTTTATTATTTCTGGGGTCATAACACAAAGTTTGAGAAACAGCGGCTTCTCGAATATTATTACACCCAGCACTTCGTCGGTAATCGACTTCACATAGCTTTGACTTTGAGTTGCTTCATTTTTGGCGTCTTGCGTTTCTTCTCGCGCTTCTGTTCTTTGAGCTCCCAGCGACGTTGTTTCTCTGGGTCGTCCTCCTTGTAAAGTATAATAAAGAAGTTATAAATCTAATATATACAATTCTGGTGTCTGAGTGTATACTTCTCCGAAACAACTTGACCGATCCTTAATGAAATTTTTTATGCATATTCTATAGGTCTGAGAATCAGCTACTATGTATTTATTTTTCATAGCCCTAAGTGATAAGGATTGACCACCTCTGACATGTTTTATTTTATTTTTTTTTATAGTCAGAGTTTTGAATAGTCACTTTAAATATATATTTTTTTTATATTTTGTATGGCAGAACAACGTTTGCCGGGACAGCTAGTATATATTATATAGAACAACATTATATATATTTAGACTACTCTAATACACAAGATTAGCCGTGGGCTACCAGCAGAGTAGAATAGTACCTTGCTATGTGCCAGGTGTAGTAAGTGGTGACTAAGGTACCGGAACCGACAGATGGCGGTATATTCATCCGAAACAGTGCTACAGTGTGGGTATGGGCTTAGATGGATGATATAAGAAGTAAATAAATTTTTCTAATATTAGAGATATAAAAATAAACACATTTTGTTTAGACATTTTGTACATGCACAACATTTTCCCCAGCCATATATTACTAGCCGTCAGTACAAAATATTTTAGAGGATTATACTTCTTACATCGGAAATTCTAAAAAAAAAAGGGACCTATCATGAACGCGATTTTAAATAAATTCGTCTTTACGGCAACAACGAATTTAAGTTCAAATATCGTAAGACGTTATAAAACTTGTTTGGGTGCCGGGAACACCGCTTCCTTTGCCGTGTGGCAGTGAAAAATAGTACGTCCCCCTGTTCCAGGTGTCGTCAGAGCCGACTGAGGTACCGGAACCGACAGATGAACCGACAGTATGTACTGACATACTGCCATCTGTTCGGTTTGTTTTTGGTTTATCCGGTTCCGGTACGCGGCAGCTTGCCAGCTTTTATTGGCAAATTCCTCCACTCGTGGGGAGGCCTAAGTCCAGCAGTGAACGTTTTACGGCTGCTATGATAATGAACACTATTTTAAACATAAACATAGTGACAACCGAATCATATCATATCATATCGTTCTGAAATTGAATTACTAAATAGGTAATATAACAAAGAATTATACTTCAAAGAAATCATTATCACAAACACAAAACAAGACCCACTTTTTTTTCAGCCCATCAGGTTCTGTCTTCTATTGTCAATAGATTCGGCGAATTCCATGAAACCATTTCCTTAATACATCGTCTCAAAATATTAGACATATAAATATAAAACAATATCTACTGGAGAATAACTTAATCCAATTGGAGGGCAATCGGAACATGACTCACGGCCAGTATGCGCTCCTTTTCCTGCTTGCGTTTCTCCTCGCGCCGCTGCGCCGCCTGCTCCTGCCGCGCCGCGTGCGCGCCGCGCAGCCACGCCTCCGCCACCTTCTGCCGGCGCTTCTCGCACTTGGCCAGCGCCTGCGCAGGCCAGAGGGGGGAAATGTATCTAATGCGGCCTCACAAAGACGTCTACTTTTGCGCCACTGGAGGGATGAGCGAGGCCGCTCATTAATGAGCGACTCTATTATCGGATTTGCGGAATCGGAGCGAGATCGATGACTATCGCTCGAGTGAACCTCGGAGGCCGGACCTCGTGGCCGTCGTCGAGTCGTAGAGTGAATCGTTGTTTGGATTGAGTGAAACCGGCCACACTGGGGCAGTATTAAAATGAGTGTATTAAAAATGAGTGTTAAGTGTTTGAAATTGATCGACACGGTACCGACCGCATCCACTCAAATTACTTATCAAAATTAATCTCCTTCTTCCTCCTCTCCTCTCAAGCCTCCTGAGATAATATAGCGACTTACTCTGGCGATGAACCGATGATATCGATAGACATGAGTCTCACGATAACAGTATTCTAGTTTAAAGTGCGAAAGAAGCTTACTGAATAATGTACTTGCATGTGCCTGCGTCAAAGGCCACGACAAAGCTATTCTATACACAACCCTTATAAGAATCTACTTTAGGTCAAACAAGACAATGCCGATCTGAAGTGGCAGTGGCTCCTGTCTTACCTCCTTGCTGAGCCGCAGCCGCTTGATCTTCTCCAAGAGGTGGAACACGAGCAACAGCAGTGGACGCACCTCGTCGCCGCCGCCGTCCGGGCCCAGCGCCAGGCTCACCAGCATAACGCGCTCCGTCTCCGGAGGCTTTGTCACCGCTGACTCCCTATCGCAAACAAATTGGGCATTCATGATCATCACCATATCAGTCATTGGAAGTCCACTGCTGAACATAGGACTCCCCAAGAAAGGAGGAATTTTTCCAATAATTGCCGCGCTGGGCAAACATGTTGGCAATCGTAGAACGCAGTTTTCGTAACGGGGATGGATCACGGGTCAATTGGGCATTATTTTACGCAACTGATTTTATTTTACGAAAGCTGATATTTAATTGCCTTAATTATTTAAATAAGTGTAAAACAGTACGAGACGATATGTGAATTTAATTATTAACAAGGAGGTATTATTCTACTAAGCCGGTACCTCACGGCGGTGGTATAGGTAGTCTTCAAAGTCGGTACATTTTTTTTAATGACACGCCGAGCTTTACTTACTCCATCTGCTTGGGCCCGCAGTATCTGTCGGAGATGTGTATGAACTGCACGTGCTGGTGGTACTGCGCCAGCGCAGCGGTGACACGCGCGTCCAACATGGCGGCCGTAGCCTCCGCCGACTCCGACATCACGGACAGCGCCGACGGCAGCCCGTGCTTGTCCCCGGGCCGCCGCTCCGGGCAGAACACGCTCTGTGAAAACATTCGTACTTCCACAAACGATTCCTGTCGGGATCTCCCGCCACTAACTCCTCGGCCTAGATAAAGTATTGTTTGAGACATGAGGTCCTTATACAAAGGTCGTTTGCATTAGTACCTCACTTTACCTCACTCTCACCTATGTCTAACGTCGAATAGCGGTGTTCGCATTACTGTGTTCCAGTTCCAAGGTTTAGTTAGTTATATTAGCGTTAGTGATATTCTTGTGATATTATGTGCGCCTATGGACCCTAGTGACGCTTACTATCAAGTGGTCTGTACGCTTGGCTGTCGACCAGATCAACTAAACAAGCAGACCTCATCTTACCTTACAATACACATCCAGTAAATATTATGGTAGATTATCCGCGACTGCCCACCCCCGCCCCATTTCATTTGAGTGACGCTATTTTGGATGTTATGTTTACCTTATAATACACACCAGTAAATTAGTTTGCTTCTCATTTATTATCTTAAAGGATTCGCACCTGCATCCGCTCGCGAGATTGCCGATATAGCACAAGTAGGCTCACCAGGTCCTGCATCTCCTTGGCGAGGCGCGCGGCGTGCTTGCGCTGCGCCACGCACAGCACGAAGGGGTCGCTGTCGTCGCGGCCGAGCTCGGCGCGCACCAGCAGCGTGTCGGGCGCGGGCCGCACCACGCCTAGCACCACGTGCACCAGGTCTTGCCGCTGCACACAACCACTCATGTATAATATACTAGCGCTTCGACTTCGCGACTTCTTTCGCGTGGAATATTAACTTTAGTATAGTATATAGCCTTTATCGATAAATGGACTATCCAACACTGACAAACAAACAAACTCTTTAGCGTTATAGTATAGTTATAGATATAAGTATAGCTACCACAGACCCTTTGTACCCCCCCCCCCCCCCCCTCCTCCGAATCTAAGAGTAGAAGCCGGACTTCGGCTCGAGTGGCCGTCGTTAAGGTCAGTTAGTTAATTTGTTTGCAATAGATGACCGAGTAAACCCGGCTGCACTAGTGCGATCGGTATTGACTCGAAAGAGTACTCTACAATGTGTGCGAAGTGTTTGTGATGGGCCAGTAAGAAGACTTCTAAAATACTAAACGCTCATTCCGAACTGTCCTACTCCTTCGTTGGTGCTAACATTAACGTCGGAGCAGTCCACCTAACTCATTCGCCGGAGCAATTTATGGTCAGCGGGACTTCCACTTCACTCGCCCTCTCAGCTCTCTCGAGATTCCTCTGAGAGGTCGGCAAAGAGGAAGATGGACTGCGCCCGATAGGCGGGGGGAGCGGAGAGAGGTAAATAACGCACTCTGCGGTGTATGCTAGTATACGTGTAATTTTTGTGACTGAAGAATGACACCGAAAGATCGATTGAGAGACGCATAGAAGAGTTACTATCAAGCGGGTAAAACTAAAATAATGCCTGTTCGCGGTATGTGCGGGGTTTGAATTGTTGTCTGTTAATAAGTTTGTTCATATGCGTATTTATAATTGTTTATCTAATAAAATTGTTCGCAATTGAAAATAGACATTAATCGATAGCTATATATATACATACATATAAAAGGAGAAGTTCAGCGCCTAAACTTTAAGGGTTAGAAACTTGAAACTTTGCAAAGGGGTTCATTGTACAACATAGGTGAGCAGTAAAAAAATATTTTAGAAGATTAATATAAATAATTTTTGCTGTTTTTGAGTTATTCGAAAATCATTAATTAAGGAGGTAAAAGGGGGGTACAAAATTAATATAAAAGTTCTACAACTTAACGCGTGATAAATCGCAGGCCTCTGCTAGTATTATGATAAGTATAGATTGGGGATAAATGTATGGACGCCTGCGCTAGCTGCCCCGTTTCAGTTTTGCAGTGTTCTTACTGGGATACGCGGGCAATATAAATCCGTTATTTTCGCCAATAGTAGGACTGCCACTTGTCCAGAATTACCCGGATTTATCCTTGTTTGGAAGGCAACCGCGGCCGTCCGGCAGAGGTTTTTGAAAAGTATCTAGCTTCTTTTGTTGTCAAAAGAAATCCAATGTTTTTTATAGATACATGATAATTTAATTAAATCATTCATCTTAGATATAATTTAATCGCTCAGTCGCACGCACACACAGCAAGCAAATTAATGGAAAAGACAAGAGAATATGTCCGGGATTATTGAAGTCTATCCGGCTTCGGCAATTTAGGTGACGATTAGCCAAAAGGCACGTTTGTCGGTTTGTCCATTACAATAAGAAGAAACGCACGAAAACAACTTTCTTTCTTCTTTCTTGAGTGGGAACTCAAGAAATCCATTCGGAGCTCCCATACTTCAACTTCTAAAGGCAGCAAATGAATTGGAAGACTATAATATTTTTATTCACCAACCCATCTTCCAATTACCTACGTGACCTAGGCTCAACGTGACCAGGTAATGCAAAGACCTCACCTTGATGAGCTTTAGTGTAAGCAGCATGCCCTCGCAGCACAGGCGGCCACTGCACCACATGGTGAAGCAGTGTTCCGCCTCCCGGCGCCACCCGCGCTCGTCCGTCGCCGCCACTACGTCTACGCCCTTCTCACCTATGGAGCACCACCAGTCAATAAGATTAAGCCAGCGGTACGAGACTGGTCGCCTTTTTTTCTTGCAGATTCTTTAACAATGTCTTAGGTAATGCAATTTATTTATTTATTTATTGAACTTTATTGGACAAAATATTACAAAATGTACAAATGGCGGACTCAATGCCAGTTGGTATTATCTCCCAGTCAACCATTACACGAAACAGAAAAAAATATATATAGTAGTACAGACAATATATATACAACATAGATAAACGCTGCATACATATTTGCATAAATAAAAAAAAATATATAAAATAACGTACATCAGAAATACGGTTATTAAGTTAGAGAAGCATCGTTAAATAAAGTAAGCGTTTCAGAATAAATTTGTTTAAGGATTGCTTAATATTCAACGGAAGCTCATTGCAAAGCGATAGAGTATTAGAAGAACGGTGATTACGTTCGTGAGATGAAGACAGAAATTGGAATTTGTCCTTTAAGTAAGTAGATCGTACGGATCAAAAAGTATTGAAAATAATATAGTTGGACCACGAATTTTGCGACGTTCACGAATAGGACATGCAATGTGTCAGGAATGTCATTAGATAGCCCTTAATTGGTCATTATCTATATGTCTCTTATGATTCTGTAAGTTCCTGGGTATTTTAAGTATTTATGTATGTTTGTCTTATTGAAATATTAATGTCTAAATACATATTTATGTCTAAATATGACGGCCCCAATGGCGCATATAGTGATCCTCTGAGTTCGAGGCCCACCCAGGACAAACATTTATAGGTGGAATATGTGTATTTCCTGTGTCTGGGTGTTAAATATGCATTTAAGTATTATATAAGTAATTTTTTAAGATGTGTAAATAAAATTTAAAAGATGATTGTCTCCACAAAAAACACAACTATGAACAAGACACATCTAAGCCCCATTTCATTTATTTTTTTATCTGCGGCATCCTATAAATCTATCACACCCAGACAGAATAAACACAAAATGTTTATCACATAATAATATATCGCATCCCTTACGCATAAGAGCTTTCTAAATTAACGTTGATGATCGCATTCGGCCTCAAGATTGGATACTTATTCAGAAAGTAATATTTTCAGAACATGTTGTCTCCTGAGTTCTTCCTGCAGAAATTCGATATTATAGTGGTTTTTATAATTTTGGAAATATTTTACTTTGAGATGATGGAGTCTTGATCTAGTGGTATGATATTTTTCTCCTGGGTGGAGATCGAATCCACGGCCCTGGACACACAAGATACCATCTTGGCGCATGAGATTTGTCACTACCTTGGTTCTTTGATCCCATCAAATTAAACTTTTTACATTTTTAGTTCGACGTATCGGTTACCTTGCTGCAACCATTCTCAATATTATACAATAATAATAATATATTTTCATATAATAATAATAATTTATTTATTTATTCGAAATCTACATTACAATTTTCCTCTAATTCTTAAAATCACAAGTTATAGATAAAAACGTTCAACTAAAAAGAGGTATGCGTTGACATGTATATATGTAAATAAACTGTGTTTTAAAACTATTATAAAAAGTAGTTTTATTATGGATAGTTCGATACGATTTTGTTTATTTACAGCTTTTTGAATCGGCTTTGGATCCTTACTACGGAAGTTAATAAGCAATATAAAATCAACTTACCGACTAGAGTAAAATTATCATCTAAAAGAGGTTTATGCATCTTCAAGAAGTTGACAGCTATAGATGTGTTCTTAGAACGGCCCAACGCATATCCGAGTGCGTACGCGACGAGCAAACAGCAGAGGATTCCTTCCAACCAGTACGCGTCCCATCGCGGGCGTACATTTATGAGGACCTGATGAGAAGCAAACATCACAACATAATATAAAACAAAGTTAGCTTAGATCTTTAAAATAACGCAAGGGATTTTGATGCGGTTTTTTTAATAAGTAGAGTTATATATTTTAAAAGCCCACCCATCGAACAAAAACAGGTTCTCAGGATTCACACATTGACCTGACTCCGAGATAAGTCGCTTAAAGCACTAGTGTTACGGGCGTCAGGAAACAGAGAAAGTACAAATTATATACTTAAATACATCTATTTAACACCCAGACGCAGAACAAACAAAAATATAATCATATAAATATTTGTCCTAGGTGGGGATCGGACTTACGACCTTTGGCGTACAAGGTAGGATCACTACCGTCTGCGCCAACGGCTCGTCATAAAAATGATTCAAGAGAAAATTTTGTATGCATAATATGTATACATTTTTTGTATACATGCATAATATATAAAAAAAATCAGATAATTTTAAAGTTTTCTAAAATATATCATAACTAGCGGCCCGTCCCGGCTTCGCACGGGGGGACTTAAGATTTTTTTTACTTAGTTTTACGTTTTATTTATATTTATTCTCAGTTTTTTTTTATTTAGGAAGTATTTACCTTTGAAAATTATTTTTCCGGACTTCATTTACTTATTTCATTTATCTAATTAATAAAATTATTTTCTTCTTAAATAGGTACCTACTTATTTTGTTGTTGTTTTGGTCGAGGTAAAAGTTTGTTTTTAAATTGTTTTTTTACATTTATTAAAAAATATTTACATTTTTTATTTTTTTCTTTGTTCTTTTAAGGTTTTTTGTTAATATATATACATATATATTGCTTATATATATATAAGCAAAATATATATATTAGCAAAATATATATATATAAGCAAAATATATATATTAGCAAAATATATATATAAGCAAAATATATATATTAGCAAAATATATATATAAGCAAAATATATATATTAGTAAAATATATATATTAGCAAAATATATATATTAGCAAAATATATATATAAGCAAAATATATATATTAGCAAAATATATATATAAGCAAAATATATATATTAGCAAAATATATATATTAGCAAAATATATA
>JACJUM010005601.1:4058990-4136081 GCA_020976665.1 Heortia vitessoides | reverse complement strand
AACATATATCTCTTTGCGAACACATGACTTTCCATTAACATATCCCGAGAAAAGGGAACCTTAACACGACACTGATGTTAAAGAAAAGTCTTAAAAATCAATACTAATTATAAAACATAGACCCCTACATGTCTGTCTGTGTGAATGTACGCAAAAAACTCGAAACAAATTTTGCCAATGGGCAGATTTTTTAAGATTAATGAATAATCATTTACAATGAACATATTGAAGCAAATTGCTCAGACAGATTTATTAGAAATAAAGTAAATCAAGACCTATTTATATTAAAAATTGAGAAATATCTAAAGATTCGTAATTTGTAACAGTCATACCTTAGATATAGTAATCTTTGGTTGTTCAGACGAAGCATGTGGTGCATTATCCTGGAACCCTTCAAACTCCTCAGGGTCTTGGAAATGCTCAAACTCGTTATCCTCATCCTAAAATAAAAATCTCTATTAAAAAGTATTCATTATTAAGCATAGCTTTCGTAAATAAAGAATGTTGAATTTAGGTAAACATTTTTCCTTAGTATTACTAATATTACCTGTAATTGTGTAACATGCAATAATTTTTCTTAAACAATAAGTAAAATACTCTATAAGAGAAATTCATCACTTATATGTCAATATAGGAAAATGTTTTGTAAAAACAATCAAGTAGAAGATAATTACAGAAATTTATCCAAGACAACTCACTTCTACAATGATTTCGTCTTCCACCTCGCCATTTATATCAAACTGTTCTCTGTCTTTCGCCTTTTGTAAAGGTATTTCTTTGCCGCCATCAATGAAATCTAAAATGTAATTTTATTCATTTGTATAAAAATGTTAAGAAATATTCACTCTAACAAGTAGTTAACAGAATCAATTATTATTCTTATACAAACTGTAAAGGGCTATTCAAGCGACTTATAAACTGACACGGCAGAAATCTTTAAGACAAAAATTTTAAGAAATTAATATGTCGACTGTAAACAGAAAACATGTGTATAAAATATTATTAAAGTTAACAAAAATATAACTGGTTTTCAGAAAAATATGTCACATACATAATATAAATACTAGAAATAAGTATAAACTTGCAGTGCCTATTGCTAGGCTCCAAAAAATAAGTAATTTGTTCAGGGCAATAGGGTAAACTTTTATAGTAAAATCACAAGTAGAATCATTAATATGCTATTTTATAAACTTAAGAATTGCGAATCAAAATAGGACACCCAATGACCTATTTGTTTAAATGACTCTTTTAACACCGTAAGGTTGTCAGGGTCATTGGTCATTTTTTTAAATTTCTAATTAGCAAACTTTTATTCATAGATTTTTTGTTTCTTTTTGACGATTTAAAAGTGCCCTATATAAGGCTTACTTAAATAAAGATATATATGACTTTGTCGTAGAAATCTAATAATATCAATTACAAATATAAGGTGCTCTCAACTACTAATAACTGGGACTTAGACTTACTTAGAACTAAATAATAGTTACAAATAAGTTCATGTGACTTCCCATACAGTTACCTGACACTTATCTTGCTTAAGGCACTTGTGTTACAGACATAAGACAGCAGTGAATTATAAATAATAATTAAATATATATTTAACACCCTAGCATTTTAACACACATGATATGTACACGACAAAATGCTCCATAATAATATTATTTATACTAGCCATAGTTTGTATACCAACCATTTACAGGCTCATCATCCTCAGCATCGAACTGTTCAAACTCAGCAAAATCATCATCCTCCAATGTATTGTCTTCATAGCCTTTTACAACATACCCACAACATAGGAGCAGAACTATAGATAAAGCCACCACACGCATTTTAAACCTGAAATTGTTGAATATATATTAAATTAATTGTATCAAATACCCCAGCTTTTATAAACTTATATGTATTAGTTCAAAATACTACAGGTATTAGAAGGCCTTAATTTAAAAATAAAACTAAGAAATGTAACATAGTTGTCAAATTACTCCACACTATCTCTACATGTCTATTACTATCAATGTTTGAACAGTATGATAAAACCTTTCAGTAAATATGAAACAGAAGTAGTCCAAATATCGTATTTAATTTTCTAAACCATAATATTGCACGAAATTGCCTTAAAAATAAAGCATATTTTGAAAAGCATCTTATTAGGAAAGTAAGTAATCTTATCATAAATTCAAGGTTATTTTTCAATGAAAATCGTAAGGCTTCGACATGAGTTCACTTTAGGTGCAGCTAGATATTATCAATACAATGTACAAAACGTATTCAACCTTAAAAATAAGGTCATAGATTATTAAGAAAATAACCAAACACTTTTTGAATCAATGCCATAAAATTAAAAATAGTACAACAAGAATATAGTAAGAGTAGTATATCTAGTACATCTTACGCTTATTAATAACAAATGAAAGTGCCAGTAAAAGATATAGCGAAATAATCTTAATTTACCACTTTTAATTCAAAACTCAGATATGACTACACAGTTCCTAATGTTAATAAGTAAAGCGAAAGTAAATGAATCAAAAACCTCGTTACCTGCACCAATCTTCTTACGTTTTTAATAAATAAATAACTTCATTAACTTAATAATTAGATTTAATTGTAAAAATTATTCAACACAGGTATTCTATTACAGCCTAAATGAGATATCAGTTGTTATTTACAATATTAGTAAGTGTTTCTAAAATTCACAACAATTCTATTGGTTTAAATTTGAGCAGTGAACGTTTACTAACCAATGAAAATAATTGTCAATTTTACTATCTATCCGTTTCTTGCAACGAAAACATACTGCTACGGGCACGTCACAAGACTTTTTAACTTTTTTCCGTCATACGTGTTAGGATTAGGAAGAATGTGTTTTTGCCATGACTTAAAAAAACTCGTATCCGTTTTACCACCCATGTTATTTAAGACATGTACTCGTTTAAACAGTACATAAGTATATATAGATGTAGTTCAGGTGAAGAAATTTATTTAACTTGTAATGATGTGGGAGAAAAGATTCCTATATATTTTTGAAAGGTTAGTCGCATATAAAAAATACATCGGGTATTATGTCTTCTAATAGTTCCTACAATCAGGTTCAAGTTAAAAATCCTATTCTTATAAGATCATGCATAGCTTCCATCAATTTGTTTGGAAAATATCAAATATCCGGAATGCTGATAACCTTCAGAGAAACAAATCTGTATCCTTTTTTTTCTTGCACATGCTTTTTAAGCAGTATCCTTAATTAAATATTATTTTTTACATATGCTATTAAATACTTGTAAATATATAGTGATACTCAAAATGTAGTTATGTTAGTGTAAATTAATGAAAATCTTTTGTCAAAGTGATCTGAGTTTATATAACTTTACTTTTACTTTTTAATAAATAAAAATATAACATATAAGAATTATGAATTAAATAATGCTCTATACAAATATACCAAAACCGCTATTCAATATGATTTACTATAAAAAAAATGTTATTAAGCTCCGATCAAGCATTAGCATCATATAAAATATACACACAGATACTAAAAATATCTAAGTAGGTAATAAAAAACAATAAATAACTATTTAGACCGACGGCGCTTTCAGTAGTGACCCTATCTTATGCTCCAAATTTCGTTTGTTCGAACCCATCCAGGCCAAACATTTATGTGATGAATATATGTTTGTTCTGTATCTGCGAGTTTAAAATATATATTGAAGTATAAAAAAATATATATTGTGTAAGTAAATATATATTGTAATATCTCTGTTTTCTGATATCCGTAACGCAAAAGTTTTAAGCTACTTATCGCGGATACAGGTAAATTTATTTATTTAATATTATAATATAATTTAAATAAAATATGTTTTCAGAAGATTACAGCAACTCAGCCTAGTACACTTTCATTGTAACTAAAAATAATCCCGGTTAACACCAGGAAATTAATTTTAAAGTTTGGCATAAGGATAACATAAATCCTAGATCCATAAATTACAACATTTCATTAAAATGGATATGTTAGAAGATCTCGGAGATGTTAATAGCCGATGCACATGCATTTATATAATAGAGCAGTACACCGCGTGCAGCCCCTGCCCCTAGGAGCAATAACCGGCAGCCCTAGAGCTGCCGGACTTACTCTGTCCGTCCTCTTTTGCTGACTTTTCATTATTATATTCACCCCCAACGATTACCGCCCGCTTAGATCGAGCCTCTAGAGACGCCCTCGGGCGATCGCCGTCGTTCCCGCTCAGACCTCGCAAGCTTTGCGGGTGTACCGCGATAACGCGCGGTCGCGGCCAATTACGGGCATCGGCTCTCACCTATAAGAGGCCCAGCCCTCGTTTTTCTGAGGCATAGCGCCTGTTGGCGGGCCGCACATTTCGCCCAGTTTGCATTTACATTGCACCCGTGGGTGGAAAGTTTACTAAATGTGATCAAAAGATTATTAAGTATGATCTTTAAGGAAATATCAAAATAAAAGGTCCTCTTTGTCACGACATCTAATATTGTCCTCGCTACGCCATTGATGTGTGGGTTCTCTTTTCAATACAGATAGCAATCGGTAATTTAGCTCATGTAAATTAATTTACATAGGAGATACAAATATTGTAAAGTCATCCGTCATCTGGTTTTATAACAATTAGAATTGTAACAAGTAGAGACAGTAATCTGAAATGCGTGACATGCGGATGGATAGGTGAATGACGGGACATTGACTCTAGCAAGAAATAAAGGATGTTGACTCTCTAAATGTTGGTGTACAAAATTCGATTGGCGTGCAAAAATCTAGTTAATTATTAAATAAGATGGACATTATAATGGACACAATCTTGCTTCTCGTAATTTTTATAGAAGTAAAGTTTGTGAGTAAGTATGATTGTACAGGCTTTCTTTCGCGCCAGAATGAAAAACTACTTTTTAAAACTTAAATTTTGGTTTTCACAAAAGATTCACATGGTTTTTATGTGCAAATGACATAACTTTTTGGTACTTATGGTAGTTAAGTATCAAAAATATAATTATGTTGACTTTTTAACCTGGATGCCCGGTTTTTATGTAATAGTATTACAATTGGATCCTATAAGAATAGTGTTTTTAATATGAAATTCGTAAATGATCTTGGATAACGTTTTATTTGGCGCATTTTATTGAACTGAGCTTGACCAATATTCACAATAACAATTTGGGATGTCCAACAGTATTACTTCTACATATGTATGCGAAGTCACGGGTAATATAAACGAATATATTTATTGTCTTAGAAGCTAAACAGGAGATCCAGCACCATATGAGTTAAAACAAATATTTACCTAATATTTTCCAACATTTACGCGTTCAATACTTATACAAAATCTTTAGCGGTTTTAAAATGCAGTTTATATAACTTTTTAATTATTATTTTTTTGGTTGACGTTTTGGTTACCTTTTCGCAACCTTTCTCAGCAAGATATTGTCTCATGATTTGAAAAATTTAGTTTAATATAACTGACTTCATATATGTTATAATTAACTTGAGCAACTATTTTGTTATTATACCATACTGACAGATGAAGAAATAATAATAACTTTTAAATATATTTTATAGGGTTATGTAACTTAATGTGAGGTAATTATTTTTAATTACTGATTCCGCTAATTCTGCATTCTTAAAAAAACTATTATTACAACAACTTTTTCCTTCCATCCATTTCTAAGAAAGGAATCGTACTTATATGTTCTTACAATTATGCGTTCACGACTCATAACAAAACTATTTACGTTATAAATGCCGTTGCTTTAAAAACGCTGTTTACATTTTAATAGTTTTAATGCAAATTGATCTCTTTGTGAGGTTTTATCAATAGAAAATACTGGTTTATATTTAAGTTGATATTTACTACTATTGAGACAAATTAAAATTTTTTTTTGAGTAGTGATTTTAATTTTTAAAATTTAATCGCAGTTTTTGAAATCAAATCATTTCATATTTGATTTTACATATTTCCATTTTAGGAAGGGATCTTTATTGTTTTAAAAATATAATATAGCTTAGGTTACTTCAGAATTATGTAGTTTACTATTAGGAAATAATTTTCCTAATAACTTTAGTAGTTTTTGAGCTCATTAATTACTAACAAAAATACAAATATATATTTTTTTATAAATAAAATAGTTATAATATAAAGCAAAGTAGTTAGTTCAAAATATGAAGGTATATACTATTCAATACTTAACCAAAGATCATTTGTTAAAGATTTTTGGTGAACTGATGTTAATCAAGATCAGAAATGAATAACGATGAGTGATTTTTCATTCACATTCCGTATTATGTATTAAGGAAATTGTAAGGTGACTATTTTTGCTTAAATTCTAAGAAATAAGTTATAATTAATAGGAACTACAATTAAAAAAAAGTTATAGAAACACCTTCCTTCAAATCACTTAATAAGTGATTGTAAAGTTGCTTATATTAAATAGCAATTTACAAAACGGATCAAACTTTACTACGTCATTAGAAAAAAAATCATGGCCGATACAATGTTGAATGTCGATGAATGTTAAGTTTTATCTAGCTAGTGCCCCTGACTTCGTCCGCTTTGTATGATTCATTGATACTTCCTTATTTGAATTGTATTCTTTTTACACACTTCATAAGTAGTAATAATAATAATAATAATAATGAATTTATATTATTATTTTAAAATAAAAATTACCTATTTAGCCACTTTTTATAGCGTCAGAAAAGTTTTTTTGTTGACTTAAGTCTTTATGACGTCTTGACCATCCTTGTAGTGCAGTGGTTTATAGTGTCGATAATCCCCTTGCTTATAGCAGTTTATTACGAAATACCTATGAAAAGAAAAACCTATTAAACAAGCCTTGTAATTCTTTTCTTTCTTTCCTTTCTGTCCATGATTTATACGATGTAGTCAACGCCCAGCGCTGCAATTATGGGCATAATTCCATATTTCTTGGGGAGGTCTATGTCCAGCTGTGGACGTATGATGTGACGAAACTTTACTAACATTCATTAATATTATATTAACCTACTTGTTCGCACGCTAAATTACCACCTGGGGCTTCGTCTTTACATTCATTATGCAAAGCGACCCCTGAGAATCTTATAAGTAAAAATTTAACCTAACCGAAATAAAAAATTCTTTTGAACAGCAAGTCACATTTCATCAAATCAAACAGAGACAGGCAGGCGAATGGGTTGATTTTATAATATTAGAACGAATTAAATTACTTAACAACTTTAGACATAATTCTTATAAAAAATTTATATCTCCTTCATTTCTATCTAGACGTGAACATGGTAATACCTACCGATAATGAGGAATACTAGTTCATTACGTATTATGAAACGGATCTACGCTATCAAGTCTAGAAATCTAAATGTGGAAAAAATTCCCGCCATAAGTAGTTTTGCACGATATCTTCTCGATCAGTTTATGTGCCTCAATGAAAATGATCACATCGACACATTATCATATTTTTATCCTTGTATGAAGTGTTGCCAGTAATTCATACCTTCTTGGATTATGTATTCACATAACATGTATAGATAGTGAGCCTGTTCCGTTAAAGAAACTACGTTTATCAGGGTTGCCAATTATATGAATGTATTTCTTGCAAATCATTTCTGGTAGCTCTCAAAATCAAACTTATATAGGTATTCTTATTGTTTGGACCTTTAATTAAGTTGACTTCTACTTCTTGAGTATATTAAAATTCCGACCTCTTATTAGCCAAAGTTGTGTTAAAGAACGCTTTTGAGCAATGCAAGTATCCCAACAAGTTATGGGGAACACCCTGCAAGTCAATAACGAAGAGAAGTAGGTTTAACGACCGAATAGTGACCTTAACGGTTCGATCCCTCCTAGGTCAAACATATATATGATGAATATTTGTGTTTGATTTGTGTCTGGTTATTAAAAATTACTTTAAGTATTGTATATATGATAGCTATGTTGTTTAATGAAATGTGAACAATTCCCGCTTAAATTCATTTGACAGTTGGCACGATTGACAATAAATATCAGACAATTAAGATTTAATTAATATAGTACCAATTAAATATATGTTGTAGTTTAAACAGGACGTCAGACGAGTCAGCTAGTTTACAAAAATAATTTATTACCTATGAGGCATTTGTAACGGATATCGAGAAAAACATGTTTCGCAGAGTATTCATTTCACATTAATATTAATTATAAAATCAAGATAATTATTTCTTAATGGCAATACTAAACAGTTCAGTAATTAACTATAACCAGAATTTGGAATAACTGGACAATTTTTGAGACGGATATACAAAGGAATGCAACTAAGCCACATCCACATGTAATCAGAGGGTGTCTACCATAGACAATGTCAAACATAAAAAAAAGTTCCACTATCACTAATATACAAAAATGATTTATATTTATGTTTTTTTGTTAGTATGTATGTAAGTTGATTTATAATATATATATCACCGACGATACCGCTTCAACCCCGCGAACCCTGCGGGGATGGCCATAGCTAAACGTAGGTGAATAAGGGCACAGGATCGCTTACTAACGAGCGACCTCGCCCTCTCGCCCTAGGTGGCTGTAATTGACGTCAGAATAGTATAACATTAGATTCGTTCAAAAAAAAGTTGCTAATGTACAATTGTTTTTAACGAATATTTGAACACAAATTCCCTTGGTATACTATAAAAAAAAATAAAATCCTTTCTTATCTGTTCTATTCTTATGTGTTCAATGTTAATATTAAAACCTATGCTCGTCGACTTTATTTTTCTGTATATTCTTTTGTTGTTTTGATAAAGTATCATCAGGTACTAACCCTAATGTTTAATAACGAGAAAGTCCCACAGCCTTTGGATTAAGCTTATAAAGATAACGAGAACCCTATACTATGACAGGTTAGCTTCGTCAATGGCCGTCAATACCTTTTATGGGTTGAGCGATATGACGGCGTGGTACAGGGAGGTATACGCTGTATTAGTTCATTGAATTTTCTTGTTCCCACGCGATAGAGAAAATCCACTGTCCTTCTCTGCCACGGGGTGGACTGACAGGGTATTAGTCGGTTACGAAGTAAACGCACTCGGATTTCTCACGATAGGTTTTTTAGACCCAGACCTATGAATACTTAATAAGACTCTCTGATTCTATATATGCGGATCGTGAGAACAGTTTAGTCTAGGTAGGTAATCTTTCCTAAGATATTTGCTTATATAATACAGTGATATTTCTATTTTTACCCCTAATAGCATATGTTCTTATATGTTCCGGTTGGAAGGGTGAGAGAGAATCACCGTTAGTTATTAATATTACATAATATCATAAAGTCACAAGGTTGACAACGCGCTAGTGATATCCCTGTGACATTTCGAGCGTCTATAGGCTGCGGTGACGCGTACTATCGAGCGGTCTGTATGCTTGTTTGTCAACCTAATCTAATAATAATAATAAATAATAACTTTTGCTAAATACTGATCGGCCCTAATCTTTGTTATTGTATAATTTGTTATGTCCATCTGCTTTTGTCCAATTTATTTTTGTCGACTTTTTTAGAGTTCATTTTCCTTTTTTTTAATTTTACTGGCATTAAAATGTTTACTTATTTATTTTTTCATTTTCAATGGGGATTTTGCCAGCACGCTAAAATTCAGTTTTATCGTCAAACTGACTTCAGCAAGACGATAATTGTACAATCTATAAATATGTCCATCTATAAATATAATATCCTTGTGATATTACGAGAGTCTATAGACTGCGATAGCGTTTACAATCGCGGACTCCACGCTTATTTGTCGACCTGGTCTAACAAAATAAAAATAAAATAAACGAAATCGCGTGCAACAAGCTAAGCTATAACACTGCAATAATACAATCAGATGTTGGGGGTTTTCCATGTCCAACTATCTATACCGGATCCTGCCTCATAATAACTTGAAACAATCCGACTGACATCAACCTCCGTGATCATTGTTCGCTAGAATTTTAAAAAGAATTTAACTTTAAAAATATTGAGGAACATTACCCGAACTAATTATTGCACAACAAAGCATCACTAAACTAGAGAATGGTTGTAAATAATAGGTATTACGCCTTCACGGAACTCTTGTAAAACCAATACATCAATATGAATGATCTAATGCATAACTAGTATAGAGTGCGGCGTTAGCGCGATACCATGCTTCATTTACTGAACAGAATAAGTTACCTAAGTTCCCTCAAATTTATTTGACAGTATTGTGGGACGACCCCTCCCCCCATTCTAATCATTAATATCCTGTCTAGTCAGAACAAAAACAGACAAAAACATATAAAAATCACAGATTTCATAATCATTCATCATCATCATATCAGCCGTTGAAAACATACTACTTGAAATATACAACTACCCCGGGATAGGAAGAATCGCGTATAGTAGCTTCGAGACGGGAATGCAGTGTCCCACCCACGCACTGTTGCATATCAGCTTCATCACTGTTTTGGGTGTATTTAACAAATTACCGTAGCAGTAATAGTAACACGATCTAATAGATCATTTTAGTTGTTTGATTGGGTAATACCTGGGTTCCGACACCTCAACGTCACAGTTTTTATCTGCACACAGATCCGACTGAAGGAACCGGGACTCAACCGAGGTTATGTTATAACAATTTTTAATAGTCTATTCTAGTCTTTCTTCTCTGACATTCTTAAAACCACGAATTTATGATACAATAAACATTACATTGACAGCGTCCGCGTGGATCCACCTAGGTAACTTTTTCTTTATCAGGAGTAGTCTATTTTTGTCTAGGGTTGAAACCAAGAACCCAATCTAAATATAATTGATTATACGATAACTTCGGTACGCACTTACCGATTTCTATCACCTAACAGTATCTAGCTATAACTAGCGCGTATCCAACCTTGTGACCTGCGATTATGTCACATTACCTAGTAATTTCACTGCTGTTTGGTGATATAAATAAGTGAAAGTGATGTACAAAGTCCTTATAACACGAGCGTGTATTGTCTGCGGTGTAGTATACCATCACGCTAACCGTATGCTTGTTTGTTAAAAAAGGTGACTTAGTTTTATATATATATATATATATATATATATATTTATATAATAATAATTAACTAACTCGCGATGCCGATAGCTTCCAATTATGAATGGTATGAATGATATGAATTGGAAGCTATAGTTTGTCAATTATACGCAAATGTCCTTAGTAATTAATCTTATAAGAAATCTGATATTATGATAGTAGCAACACTGTGGTTGTATAAAATAATTCACTAACACGGTAACAATATGTTAGCCAGTAAGTCAAAAAACATTTTGATCACGACATGAACAACAAAACTCATTTAATAGCGACATATTATATTTAATATTTTTATTTCTTTCAAATATACACCCGTCAAAATTTCGATGTTCAATGACATTTGTTAAATCGCAAAAACAATGAGTCAGTGCAGGAAGTGAACGAGAATTGTAACGAACGCTGTTGTACAAGTGTATAGTCAGCGCACATCCGCAATGCGATCAGGTCTCTAGACTTACTGGTCTTGTGCCTAGATTAATCGAACTTAATTCACACTGCGTTATGTCAACGAATTCAACCAATCACGTCACGAACCTGAATCGCGCATACAAAGATTTCACATCGCTCCAAAAATATAGAAAAACCAGTACACGGCTTTCGGTGTCCCCTCAATGACGGCCACTCAAGCCGAGGTCCTTGCCTTAGAAGCGCGGGGGTTGTGGGAAGAATGCAGGCATATAGGCTCATAAATGAGCAACCTGGATTCTTTCCCCAGTGACGCTGGAACTGACGTCAGAGTCAGCGAGTATTAGGTTCGTCCAAAAAAAAAGCTGTCAGTGCCCGTGTCGAACTATTGAATCCGCGGAAAATGCTCCCTTTTCAATCTTAGCGCTATATTACATTTCAATAAAAGATCCATAGCCCCCGTTGCTCTTATTTGTTGCATTGAGTAAGTGTGTTGGCCATCGCAGAGTGCAGCGTTTGCGACGGGGATGCTGGTGCTCATCTCCGCCATGTGCATTTTAAAATTGCACTGTTTGGGATGGATATACCGCCATCTGTAGGTTTTAGTAACTTAGTCGCCTCTTACGACATCTGATGCAGTAGGAGGTACTACTCTACTCTGCCGGTATCTCCTATCCTTAGAATTGCTAGATGAAGCAGTTATCAAAGTTTAAATCCGATTCTCACTAAAGTAAACGTAAAATTAGTAAATACTACATTTTAAAAATCGCGTTAAAAACAACCAGTCTTGTTGGATATATGTGTGTGGACATCAGAAGACTGGTATGATTATGATAAAGATTTCTCTATTTACAGATTTATAGCAAAATTTATAAACATAAATGTCACCTATGAGAACTTTAAACTAAAAGTAAGTAATCTTCATATAAGCGTTTCAACTAGTATTTGGCTCTGTAGCGAAAGACATAGGGTACCTTTTTGAGACATATGATCATATCATCTTCAGGACGTCAACTGCTGAACATAAGCCTTACCAAGAGAGGAGGAATTTTTATGCCACGCTGGGCAGGCATGGTATTCGACCGATATTTTATTTGTAAATAAAAAGTCGTAAGGTGTTGTGTTTTATTCATTTTCATATAGTTTTAAGTAGGAAAGAAGAACAACTTTTTTTAGCTTCAGGTAGGTCTCAACTCCACACGCTTGCCTGTGGAAAATGCATTTAGATGTTCATGAATATGTGTGCACACCATAAAATAACTCACAGGCTTTAATAGCCAGCTCAAAGTAGCCCAACCAGTAATGCTAAGAGTCTAATTACGAGTGCAAATCAAGAACGAGAAGATCTGTAAAATAATCAAAATGATAGACATAGCCCACAGGACTAGCAAGTTGAAGTAGAAATGGGCAAGACATACTCGAAGCACTCAGAACTGAAATTGCACTGGCAAACGCAATGTAGAACGCAATGAGACAGACGATCTGTTGTGTTAACTAGTATTTAAACCTATTTGAACCTACATCATATTTATCTCCATAGGTTCAAATGAGCTTAAACTAGAGAAGCAAGCTAGCAGAATTGACATTAAGATCCATTTTTTATTAACAGACTGGCATTCTTATTTCATAACATATTTAAAGTGCGTAAGTAGCTCGCCAAAAAGTAATTTTACCGAAAACAAGGAAAACGCCAAAGACTAGTTGCAAACAAAGCCTTAAAACAAATTCCAATAAATTTCACGAAACATCGTGAATCAGGGCGTCGAAGGCGCGGCATATAAGGCCACAAAGGCCACGATCACTGCCAGTCGTTACCCGCAGCGCGCGAAAACACGTCGCCGCCATCTATAAATATTTAGTTTTTAATTTATTTTTTTTAATATCCGCCGAAATGGCGTCAGCCGTGATCAAGTTCAGTGCCATATTTTTGTTGATTAGCGTGTGTCTCGCCGATGTGTGTTAGTATATATTTTTTTTAGTTAAATTGATATTCTTGTTAGTTTTTTTATGATTTATTATATCATATAATATGCATGTTGATATATTTATGGGAAAAGGTTTTAATTATAGTTATAGGTAATATAGGTATACCATATTAACGACTACTAACAATTTAAACAAAAAAACTGTTGACTACAATATCTAAACAGATAGTGAAGAATTAAAAAAGTAAGCCAGCGTATACTTCTTATATAAATATATATATATACATATATATGGTAGTAGTAGGTAGGTACGTGCGTACTAATTATAATTATTTCTGGTAAGGTAAACTCAAAAAAATCTAGCAAAGTTCTGTTATCGTAAAAATATAAGTATCTCTATGTTGAAGCTATTTTGTACGTTCTTTCATACATATAGTAAAATTATTTATTTGTACATACTGACTTACATGTAAACTAGCCTAACAATATGTTACAAAAATAAAGTCAAATAGAAGTTTATATTTACAAAAAGTGAAGTAAATCCATTCATTAACAATATACAAATATTTAGATATTATATAAATACAGATTTATCTAAGAAAATAGTATTGCGGTCATAAAATTAATTTCTTTATCAATGATTCAATACAGACGGACCTATAGAACTAAAACAAGAAAAATAAGCAATTAGATTGATATACACTTCCGCGTGGGATGAGTAATTGCATTAATAAAATGTCCATAAATATCAAACACCTACCGGTCATAGACAATAAAATCACCGCAAGCCGCATGTTCTAACGACGATAAGTGGTCGTAAATTGCTAATTAATAGGATGTTAAACAATCACCATTGTCTTGGATATTGATAGCTAATTTGAAAGAAATTAATTAAAACGTTCGATTATCAGGTATTGTCTTTGTATTTTAGAACAATGAAAACGAACATGTCCTCAACATTTTAGGGAAAAAAGTTTGAATGGCCTCAACTAAAGTCCAAACCTTTTTGTGTATAGCAACATCTTAAAGCAAAAGACATCAACGAGATGTTATATTGGTGTCCCTTGATTTAGTAAGTGTTATTTGGCAATACTAAAAACTTAATTTTATTATATCTTTACAAACTATAAATCAGTATTCTTAATGTATCTTTTGTTTTGAATACGTATATTACTTCAGTGATTAATTAGTAAATTTAAGGAAACATTGGAATACTAAGCAAACAAATAGTAATAGAACACTTATATTCTGTAAGGTAAACGATGCCATATATAACAAGTCAACATAGATGTTTCTTACGTGATAATCAAATATCATCGTGATAATCATACGAGTGTGTCAAGTAAAGTAAATTGACGTACCTTAGTCAAGGGTAGGACCGTGGGTATTTTTCAGATACCTCATTGACTTCAAAATTTATGATATACTTTTTTTAAGAGAAAACAAAAGGGCAAACAAGAGCAAAAAAATAATAATCTTTATTATCAGATGTGAGACATGACAAGGTTGATAACTTGTATTATAATATCAAATTGCAGTATATGAATATTCATGACATAAATTTTTTCCTGGGGATCAAACCCTAATAAGACCTTTGGCCCATAATATAGGAACACTATAGACACAGCAATCGTACATGTAAAACAATTTGTTTTATTCTAGACTAGACTACTTAGATTACAATTAAAACAAGCACTACATACAAATTTATGTAACTTATGATATCCCGTATATTAGAATCAAAAACAATTTGGCATAGTTTGGTATTATGTGTATCATAATTTAATGACGAAAGTCATCTGCTTGAGTAATTCACGCATATTTCAGCCGCTAAAAGCCGTTGTCATTATAATATTTCAGTTTGAAGGGAAGATAGTAAAATCACTAGGTAATGTAATATTTTATTATCAGGTATCCGCTAGTGATATCCCTGTGAGGACGGGAGTGTCCATTGGCTATGGTACCAAAGGCCGTATACTTGTTTGTCAACCTATACAAAAAAGTCGATTGAATATTCACCAATTCAAGTAATATAAATGGAAATCAAACATACACTTTGAATTCCATACAGCCTATTGCCTTCTTATTTAAATGTACAACGACCCAATTTAATTGAAAACTCATATAAATGCTAATTTTATAGTACATTACGGATAAGTCATCTAACATAAGAAGTGGAAAGTGAGAAGGACCTTATACTTCTGCAAGCAATGACAAGTTATTTTAAAAATTAAGTTGCAGAGAATTTTAAAGTACATTAAGTAAAAAGTTACAAAGGAGTAAAAGGTTAATAAAAAACATTTTCTTAGTTTTATCCGTTCATTTGATTTGAACGGATAATACTTTTGGTAAGATTCATACTAAAAGTATTTTGTGAGTGACTGTGTGTAACACTGTGTCTATGTGTGTAATCATTGAGTGTTTGGCGCTCAATCTTAGCCTAATAATACTTTAAGAAAATTCGACGTGTCTATTAAGGTCTTAGGAACATAAGTGGTCGTTATCTTCCCCAGAAAGAACAAGTTGAATTTTCTTTTATACATACATTTTTTCTACTTTAATAAATATAAAATCAAAATATATAACCTAGATTAGTCAATGCATAAAAACTAATAAAATACAAAGAATTTATGTATTTTAAGATTTGTTATAATTATTCTTCCGGTAATAATAAAAGATCCAAAACACATAATATTTTCACACATATCACATAATATTTTTAAAAATATCGTTTTCTCCTTTGGTTCAAAAACAAAACGTCAGAAATTTCCGCAGCAAATTACAGACAAAAGTCTGTCATTCACGCAGCTAAGTATGTCAACCCAACCATCTTACATGTGCGATAGCAGGTCGCGGTCAAGCACTAATACTGTGAATCCGGTGAAACTTTGCGTAACAAAACGCAATACTCATTGTATTGCACGAGCGGTGAACAAACACTGTTCATCCTACGAACAGCCGAATATCCACAGAGTAAACAAAAACATTAAGTCACGTGATATATTGCGTTTTATTTTTTTTAGAACATGACTATTTATTTTGACGGGCCCTATGGTGCAAATATAGACGCATAAGATAGGATGCGCCAATGTATGAGATGTTATTAATATATTATAGATGATAACTAAGTTGTAATATAAAATTGATACCTAATATAATATTGGTAATATTGGTGGCTAATATTGGGATACAAACTTAGAATCAAAAAACAATAAAAATCGTTTGATTTAGTTTTATTTAATATTTTCTTCGAAAACTCAAAGGAGTTTCCGTAGCAGCAAATTATGTTGTAATTTTGAGAAATATGACTCAGAAATTGAATGGCTTTGATTTATACTTGAAGCGATTATTATTTGTTTAGTGTTGCTCAAAAATATTTAAAAAACATTTGAATAAAATTAACAAATACTCGCTTCAATAGTATACCTACAAGACAAATAATTTTGTATTTTGAGTGACGAATAGTGGATTTAAATATTTTATTTAAAAGAAAAAAGTCCATAGCATATTTTTTTAATAAAAACATGAAGTACCAATTAAGGCCATGGCATTTATGATGGCCATGATAATATTGTTTAAGTGAAAAAGTAACTTTTCCAGAGGATATCAAACACCAGTATATCAATGTATTATATTTTTTAAGGAGTAATTTTATTTTTTTTTATTTTAGTTTATTTCTATGCAAATACTACATTAAAGTTTGTAGTGAAATGTTTTATCTTTGCCTGTTACATTACAGTTTGATTACTCAAAATATTTTTTTATAGAGATACTTGGAAAGGTTTAAGCATCTCGACACCTCTTTAGTTCATTTATCATTCAAATTTATAGTTCTAAATAATAAATAAATAAATTCAGATTTTGAAATAAATAGCTTTAAGTACTTGTGCTATGGATGTCAAATAACCGAGGGATTACTAATAACATATTTAGAATTATATAAATAACACCCAGACACAGAACAAACACAAATATTCATCATATAATTATTTGCTCTGGGTGGGGATCGGATAAGATCAAATAGGATCACTAACATCTGCACCAACGAGCCCGTCCTTGATTCCTCAACAACAAACCTCGTTAATACCATTTTATAATATTCACCTTGAACGTTCAGGTCTAAATTATACAGTGAACCGACCAAACCTTCTTCTTCATCCTTTGAATGGGTTTTTTTCTCCTAAAAAATAAAAACTAAAACCAATTTCTTGTTATTAGCATTACCATTAAAGTATCCGGCTTGCGACCGGTTGGCAGCGACCATAAATACTCGAGTTGTCTGACCAGATGACACGACTGTCAGTAACATCGGTTCACAAACTTTGAACAATTGACAATCAGTAGCAACTACTAATTTCTGAAAAAAATACTAGTTTTTCCTCGATTCATGGTCTGTGATAAGTTTTGTCAACATTTTATGCTGCTGTCTGTACCGTGGGAACTTTTGTTTTCATAGGATACTATTTATAAAAGTAGCCTATACTCTTCTCTAGGACTCAAGCTATCATAATAAATTTTCATCCGAATCAGTTCGCCAGATTTATATCATAGAGTAATTTGGCCTATTTTTAGTATGAAGAAGGATTTTAAAGCTTGATGGGCCAGATGGCTCATGTTTTAGGATCCAGAGCAAATAGTTTCGTCCGGGTATGTTACGAGTTCTTTAAGCAATCTATCTTAGAGATCAATTTAAAAGTTATTGTGCGAATTTATTAATTTTATTATTAATTTGAATTTTTCTATTATTTTCATTAGTTTTGGCGTATAGAGCGGTGAACATTCAAAAACCTTCAAAATTTTCCATGTCTAATTATTACAAAAGCTTTAGCGTAAGATAGTAAATAAATTATTCCGTCAGTTTTATATCCTACAGTTTGAGAGCCGCTGGTTCTAGGACACTTTAACGGTACGCTGATGAAACTTAACAACCCAATCTAACTGTTGCTTATTTTGTTATTAATTTATCAAGCTGATATAGTTGGACGCCTAGGAACAATTTTTTCAACTGAAAGAAACCTGTTCGGATAATACTTGCTTGCATTTAAATAAACATATAGGTATTTCAAAAAATGCGAGCGAATTTAAATGTCTGTTAATTTTTTCTTACTTAATGAGAGTCTCGCTGGCAAATAGCTGACATTAAAAGTAGCTTGGAGTTCTATTTAAAAAAATAATTAAGCTTCCTCGCGAAAATTGTAACCTCATAAACATCAAAATCTTCACACGAACACAATCTAGGGCAACTGCTAGTAATAAATAATAATAGATAAATTAATACCAAACTTTTTTAAAACGAGCCGGGTCCGATGTATTGGTCCTGTCCTATGCGCCAAGGTTCGTGTGTTGATCCCCACCTAGGAAGTAATATATTTGTAATCTCTGTGTTACCTGATGTCCGTAACGCGCTTTAATCTACTTACCTTGGAGTGAGGTCAATATATGAGATGATATGTGAAAATTATTTAATTTATTTATTTATTGAAATGTGGATCAATTTGTTTATATATATATATATATATATATCAATATAATTAAACATAAGTTAATTCTCTTTAATATTTCTCGCCTTATTTTTGCAAAACTATCCTGTTAGCGATATAAAACAAACGTGAGTCTTGACCTGTTAATCTTCGCAGATAACTCGCTTGACCTCGTGCCGAACAGTGTTTACAAATAACCCTTTATGTATCAATAATTCAGTTCGTAATAAATTAACAGGGATTTTTGTTAATTGTTATAAAGTATCCAATGGTTGCTGAAAGGTCACCAAAATAACTAACAAAATTATATAACAGGTAACTAAACCATGTTTTAAAGCCGTTCAAATAGAAGTATTATTAGAAAATAGCATCACAATGTAAAAGGTCAGATACACTTTTAATATTTTTATTTAACTTAGTCTACAAACATGCGGACATACGGATCGCGTGGTAAGCACAGTCTGTTGACGCTCGTGCCATCACTAGGATATCATTAGCGCGATGCTAACCTTGTGCCTTAAAGATATTATGTCATATCACCTAGTAATTTCACTACCTCTTTAAACTGGAATACAGTAATCCGAACCCTGATGTTTGGCGTAAAAATATTAGGGAGTGAGGTACCAATGCAGACGACCTTTGTGTGAGGTCTACCTCACAACGATTAAGGTTTTAAATGATACAATAGCGGTTGTATATTAATTTCAGCATACGTTTAATATAATTGAAATATTTACAAAGGAAAAGCACACCGCAAAAGACATAGAAGTCGATAACTTTCACAAGTCCTGTTCTCTCGAAACATCGGGGCTTAAGAAGATGCTTTCTTGTATCAATTGGATAGTGAATATAGAATATATAGTTTTCCATCACTATCTATCCATCTCATCATCATCATCAGTTAATCATCGAGGTCCTAAAAAATATGCGTAACTGTTCTGAGTACAATAATTACTTATTTAATTATTATATTATTTATTATACTATATATTTATTATAGCAAACTATTTCACACACTGAAATCTTTGGAATAACACCAGTCATATAATTCATGAACGGCACGAAATACGTGAATGATAGAAACGTTTTGATACTTAATAATAAGTAGGTATTACGTTGGAAAAATCCTCGATTGTATCGTTGAAGACCGACATAATGTTTCTCTATTCCGATGTAATCGTTCGTTGTAATCGTTTCCTTCGAGTTCTGAGTGCGCGGTAATGCATTTTTTATTGTTCCGGATTCTATTTTTGTTTTTGCTTGTAAAGTATTTTTTTTTTTTGCTAATTAGTAGTTTAAGAGTTTGCTGGTTAGCGAGGCCGTTCTTGTAGGAAGAATATTAAATTTCATTGATTAATTTGTGTCGGTTATAATTATATATTATAATAATCTCATTACAAGCTTAATAAATTGATTACTTCTAATAAACCAAACAACTGCACGATTCTGTGATAATTTTTTTGTCGATATTAAAATTAATAAGATTATGATTTGTGATAATATGTATTTCGATGATCTGTGGAATTATAAACATTCACTTCAGCATCGGTCCTTGCTTTATCTTCTTGTATCTAAGCTCTAGAAGATATCTGATTCGATTATTATCAGCCAGAGATTGTACCACAGACCATTAATACCACATTATATGATGTTTTTTCAAATCAAATCAAAATATTTTAAATTCAAATAGGTCAAACCTCAACAACAAATCACAACATGATATAAATCTGACGATATCTCATATAGGTGAATTTTGGGCGATAGTGACAAGATAGAATCACACCTGTCATTTATTATTGAACCGCAAACCTAATTCAAAGATCGACTGACGTTAGCAGATGCGGCTCAAAACTAAGTTTACTCCAGGTGAATTATGCAGTAATACAAGTTGATAAGCGAAGAAACCGTTACAGGCATATAATTCGAAACACCAAAAAAACACAATAAGCAAAATAAGAAGTTTTTCCTGGACGAACACCGTGACACGTAATTTTTATACATAAAGTAGATATCGGCTTTTATACAGAAATATAAACAAAAATGCGAAACGCAGTCGCAAAAGATAATAACATAATATTGTACAAGTAATATTCGGTGACTTCACTCGTACAAGGTCTCTGAGTAATGCACCACGGGGCCTTGACCTCCGGGATATTTACAGCACACATCCAATAAGTTGTTTTGTATGGACATTTAGCATACATAACGTATAAATTTTATATTATGTACTTATTGAGTGCGCATTGAATACTAATGCTATTTTTTTCTTTACTATGGCGGCAGTTTTATTTCCTTCTCAGAGGGTCAGACGACATATTGACATTTAGGTATTTGTTATTCCCTACATTGTTTATTACGGGTTAAATTTGTTTTATACTATCGGTCGAATGAATTACAACCACTGGGGTTGTTATTCATCCATAATTTATTCAATTTTGATGTTCGATGTTTATTTCATTTAATATTATTGTTGTTAGTTATTTTTTTTTATTACAATAAAAGCAGAAAGATTATAATCCATAAAGCCTATAAATAATTAATGTATACTTTAAATTAGGTATATTGTTTGTCTTTCTTAACTATGTACAATATAATTAGCAATAATATTTATTATCTGTATTAACAAACAAGCTTGCGATCAAGAATGCTGTATATATTTAGTGAAAGTAATCTGATTTTCCTTTAATGAATTGTGCAAAATCTTAATGATTACTGACTTTTTTTCTTTGTTTTTAGCTGAAATCGTCGGGAATCAAAACGTCCCGCCAGTCACAGAAGTGTGTCTGGGCTGCATCTGTCAGGCAGTGAGCGGCTGCAAGTACGGCATCCAATGTGAGGGTGACCACTGTGGATTGTTCCACATTACCTGGGCATATTGGGCTGATGCTGGAAAGCCCACCCTTAAGGGTCTCTCGCCTGATGATCCTCAAGGTAAGACTGACTGCGTTTTACATCATTACTTTAATGCTATTCGTTTTAGTATAAGTAAATAAATGTTATTGCTATATCATATCAGCTATAGCAAGTCCACTTTTGGATACTGCGGAAGATAGTGGGATATTTGCCCATCGCAGCAAGTAATCGCAGAGCACATTTCGCGACGAGGAAGCTTCTGCCCATCGCCACCCTGTAGTATTATTCTGTGCTGTTATGAGTGGATATACCACCATGTCGGTTCTGGTACCTTAGTCGCCTTTGACGACATCTAGTACAAAAGATGTTACTATTCTACTCAGCCGATACCTTATGGCTGTAGAAGTAGATACAATTTTACGCGTGCAGTCTCTGTCCCAACGAGCGATAACCGACCGCCCTAGTGCAACTGGGCTCATTTAGTCCGCTTTTGCAAAACTTAACTTCATCCTCCAACGATGGCCATGCGAGTCTATGTCAAGCCTTTAGAGGTGACCTCGGGTGATGGCCGTCGATCCCGTGAGTCCTGCGGAGACAACTGTAGTTAAACGCGCAGGTAAAAACGAGCGCAGGGTCACTCATCGACCTTGCCCTCTCTCCCGGTTTTGCTGAAATTGGCTTCTGAGTAGTCCAGCAATAGGTTTGTCCGACAAAAGAATTCATTGCATTATTTGTTTTTATGATGACATCATAATCATTATCTATTGAAGAAAGTTTAAAAATGTATTGTGCTTAGTCACAAAAAAGACTTATTTTATGTTGAAAAACAACTTGACTCGCCATTAAATGAGCAAGCAACGAATGATCGATAAGCAAACTATGGGTCCAAATTGTCATCAATGATTATTAATTTTGAATGTGTTTACATACATATATTATGTAAATTGATTATGTAAATAACAGGATAACCAACAAGTTAAACATTAACATGGCATTGAATGAGGCTACTGCTTATAGCATGGCCTTTAACATGTCACGAAATAAATATGCATAAAATTATAACAGAGATTCTTACTACATGAATTTAGAACGTCGCTTCTACTAGAGAAAACATACATTTAAAGACATAAATATTGTATTTTTTAATAACGTAGAGACGTTTTTAATAGTAGACACAGAACAAACACAAATATCATCATATAAAAAATTCTGGATGTCTAGTGTATGGACAGATGGAGGTCCCAGGTGGGAATCAAACCCGACGACCGTTGGCGCAAAATATAGGATTACCACCATCTGCACAGGTCAAACTGCAGCTCAAATGCACAGGGAGGCAGCATCTCCGTCGTGAAAGCTGCACTCTGTTATTGCCAACACGCTCGCCCAGGGCAATTATGATCAAAAAACCTCCTTTCCCTTTTGGCCTTTGTCCAGCAGTGGACATCTAACAGGTGTAATGGTGATAATGATGATGATTTTTAATATAATTGGAGATTTATCATTAAAATATATATAATTTAACGTGTAATATAGTAGTAACACATGATTTTTCTTTAACTATCGTCCCAGCTCTGTGATGCGCCAGTAATTTTCAATATATGTACATTGCAAGCCAACTCTTCGAGGTCTATAATGAAGTAGTTTTAAGTCTGCCATTGCTGTTTATGTATGTAATTATAAAATGATAATATAATACAGTCTTAACGCTAAAAATGTATCCGGGGTCATCAAATTATTAAATTAACACTCCGCGGTTTCACCCACGTAATTCTGTTTCACATATAGTTTGTTCAACAATTTAGCTTTTTTTTAATCATAACAATTTAAAACATATTGGTTTTTGAGTTTATTTGTTACAAACGTCTAAAATCACAAAATTCTATTTTAGGTAGTAATATCTATATATCTATTTTCGTAAATATTTCTATTTTTAGAAATATAATATAGCCTCTCTTCTTTCTTTGCACGCTAGATCTAGTGCTTAACAAATTTTCTAATGAGATGGACCTCATACAAAAGCCTTGGTACCTCAATCTCACTTATTAGTATGGCCATATAGTGGTGTTCACATTGGTGTGTTCTAGTTTGAATGGTGAGATAGAAAGAGGCAATTTACTAGGTAAATCACATATACACTATAGGCTTCGGTGACGCTTATTATCTCGCGGTATGTATACTTCTTTGTCGACCCGGTGTAATAAAATAATATTAATGTAATAACTTGTACTTTCCAGCCTACCCCAGCTGCACCAATGACCCGTACTGCGCGGCCCACACCGTTCAAGCCTACATGCAAAAGTTCGGACAGGTAATTTCTTATTTTTTATGTTATCTGTGTATCTAATGATTAATTTTACTTTCTTGCCACTTTTTCCTCACGTTTTACTTTTGTTTAAGTGTAACTTTACCAGCGAATAAAAGATATTCTATTCGCTGGTAATGTGCTGTAAAATCGTGTCTAATTGAAGTGCCTCATGAAATAATTTTACGTTTCCTTTTTGCATTCTTTACTTACTTATACTTCTTAAATTAATAGTAACGAAAACAGTTATCAATACTGCTTTTTAAATATAGTAAAATTATATAGGACGGTACAAGTTCTGTTAGTTATGTTCATACAGACGTACCAACATATTTTTTTAAAGATTGCGTGGTTATTATACTTTTTATGTTTAAAGATTTACTTATATCCAATTAAAGGAGTCTCGTTTTAGGTTTAAAATTGTCTGTGCTTTTGTCTTCGCTGTAATTTTGTAAGTTACAAAGTTATGCATGTTATAGTCAATTTTGATAATTAAGTAATCTGTTTGATTCGGATAGCAATAACACAGAAATCCTTTTTTTGTGGACTGCAACCACTAACTACTAAAATAAACTCGTAAGTATTAGACATTGAGTTAAAAAATAATAGTGTATTTTTGAACGATACATGACAACTTATGCCTGAGTCATTCAACATAACACTTGAATTAAAAATGTCAGTCACTTTGTTTCCATCACTAAACTGGTCGATAGAGGGCGCATTTGCATGTTTATTTTTTCACAATTTGATGTCATTAAGCTCTCGTACTGCGTAGGTTGAACATTTTGTGGGCGCAAACAGATGCAAACATTGTAATCCTCATTTACATACAGAACCTGGCTCTGACATCACTCGGACTAGCCTCTAGCTGACAAAAACAATACATTAATATTCATTTTATTTGCCTTTATTCAAGGATTCGTGTAAGTCACACACACGAAATTATATCAAAAAGTTTTGATATTTGCGATGAAGGCTTAATAAAAATGTCATGCACACTAAGACACACGTAACACGATTGATCGAGCAATATTCACACACTCGCGTCAATATTTAAATGAATGACTATATGCGGTAGTTCTCATACATTCTTGAGGTAGACCGCATACAAAGGTCGTCTGCATAGGTATCTCACTCTCAATTTTTATCAATAAAAAATGATGAATACCTGCTGTTGCCACAATGTAGGTACTTATTCGAACTCTACCATAATATAATGCGACATTGTCTGGCTATTTTAAAGTAGGACTTATGTCCTTGTTAGACTTCTAATATTTCATAAAAGTATAATACCAATTGTACTACCAGTTTGTTTTGCTGTGAAGAAAAATCCAACCTTCAAGGGCTAGTGTGTTACATTTTCTATACTACAATTATTTGACTGCTTGATTGATTCCCTCCCTTTTGCCTTTTCCAGGACTGCAACGGTGACGGCCGGATTGACTGCTATGACTACATGGCCATCCACAAGCTGGGAGGGTACGGATGCAAGGGCAGCCTGCCATTTGAGTATGTGAACGTATTCAACCAGTGCGTCGCTACCGTCGCCGCTCATCAGGGATAAAGACTTCACCGCATTTAGAAGACGGAGTGAGAATTAGTTGCGAATTTTATGAAACATTACTGGGTGGGAAATTGTTAGTTTAATATACATTGCGCCTTTGCTTTTAGTATTGGTAATGGCGTCTACATCAATCGCGCAGTGATTCCTTTTTGGTGGTTCTGCTCATGCCCTTAAATTTACACTGAAAATGGGA
The DNA here is from genome assembly GCA_020976665.1 of Heortia vitessoides. Taxonomy (NCBI): domain Eukaryota; kingdom Metazoa; phylum Arthropoda; class Insecta; order Lepidoptera; family Crambidae; genus Heortia; species Heortia vitessoides. Next base: position 4,110,288 of record JACJUM010005601.1, on the reverse strand, counting down.
ATTATTCAGTCTAAATTTGAAGATTTTGCATAGATACGCATATAATTCTCACTGGGCCTTTATAGCTCGCTAAAATTGAAATTAAATTTGACGACATCTTTTTTATGAGTATAATATATATATTTAAGTATAATAATAGTACTAAAATTATACTGAAGACATATATTTTTAATTTCTAAAATTAAACATTTCTACTTGTAACGCCAAAGCGCATAGACAATAACTTTGTTTTTAAAACATCAAGGCCAGCTTTGAGTATAGAATCCTATTAAAGAACAATGGTAGCAAGCATTATTTATGTCAAATTAGTTTTTAATTTAGTGAGTAGTTGAAGGATAAACTGATTTAGAATTAGGAATAAGATAAAGCCGATGTAAAAAAGGAGAAAAACTTGAGGTTAAGAGTATGATAGAAGCAAAGCCCTGTATTAATAAAATGGCAATTATCAGGAATTTAAACAAAATTGGGTAACTAAAAAAAAACCTTAAAAGAATAAAAAATTTAACTAGTCTTAGTAAATAAATATATAAGAGACTTAGAATATACCACAGCATCTGACACCGCTTACAATTTAAGCTTACTTTTTGTACTGTATAAAATATAAATAAAAATAAATTGGTATTATCTATGTAAATATTTGTTTTATTACTAGTAAGTAACGGATTTTTTTCCGGTGTTATCCACATCACGTGGACCGTCCCTAAGTCTTATATATAAACATGCAGAATTTCACTAAAATCAGTGCAGCAAATTTAACAAATATACAGGCGGGCACTTTCCACTTTATAATATTATTCATAAATGTGAAATTATTTATCATTTGCACGCTTTTGAGAATTAGTAATAATTGCGATAAGTGTTAAAAAACTACAATAAATTCGTAGGGTACACGGAGCAACAGCATGATTTTAAATTGGATGAAGTTTTCTGATCAACAACTTTCAGAAAAGCAATGTATAAGTAGTTATATATAAAAGCTGTAAAATTTCGGTCGTACACAAGTCTCTTGTAGGCCTCAACATATATAAATCTGTACAACAATTATGAGTATTTTCTAATATTCGCGCGTTCATTTATAATAATACTAGATTTTTTTAATGGTTTTAGAACGCGCTTCATTTAACTTTTTTTAACCCTTTTTTCTATTTGTGCATACGGTCCGCGTAATACTGGGCATCACCGCAGCCTATAATCTATGTGCGTGCCTGTGGCGACACGTAGCGTTTACAACATTTGCGGAAGCTGTCAAATAATAAAAATGATAAAAAAATAAATAATTTGCAAATATAAATAAAACCAAAGATTAAAATAGTATTCTTGACATTATTTAAGTACAATTTATTCAATAGTTTTACTGTAAAATGTATATAATAATAAAAACCGGGTTTGAAACTATTACACATAATATTAGTTTCCAACCACAAACTGAGATAAAAGTCAGTAAATTAGTATTAGCCGAGCATGTAAGATATGTGGAAGAACTGCGACATAATGGCCAGAACTACTTAATACGAGCCCACGTAATTCATCAATACAGTAGCTTTATCAGGCCAAAATACTAAATTAGCAGTTGCAGAAGTTAAATCATGTATTATTGAAATATTCTTAAAACTGTGGTTCTATGAACACCAAATAATACACTTAATGCTAAAAATGTCAAGGCAGTTTTTATTTTCGGTTTTTACTTTCTTACTCTCGTTACCAAGAACTCGAAGTTATTAAATGTCACACCCGGAAGATCTAAGAGTTGTTAATCTTCTTTTGTTGATAACTAGCTGTGCCCGCGACTTCGTCCGCGTGGAATAGTTTTTTTTGGGTACTATACCTCTTTACTTTAACTTATATAAACTTTGAATGTCATGTTTATTTATATCGAATCAATGGCCTGAAAAATAAGTTTCATGTTTCTGTTGCAATTCGAAAGATTTTTTTACAATTGTTTTACAACACAATATTTATAAAACTAAAAATTACGCGCGCGTTCGTCAATACCTAATACTCACAAATACTCGCTAGCAGCATTGCACGGCCCGCCCGCGCGCCTACACGACACGACTTGAAAATTACCTAGCTTATAAAACGTCCATGAACACGGGCGTCTATAGGTATCACTAGAACGTACATCACAGAATCCGTATATGTATAGTATGAAAACGAATGACATTCCACAGAATTTTCAGTTCCCAAAACGAAAGCAGGCATGTAGGTGACTAAATGGCAACGCGTGTCGATAGAATCCTAAGCTTCGAGCTTTATTTTTTCTATGGAATAGATTAGGTGTATCAGCCAATCTATTCTTAACAAAAAAAAATTCGATACACTTGTGAAATAAAAAACTGTCTCTCAATAATTTCTATGATAAAAGTTTATAAACGAATTAAAAACCAGTATATTGTACATTTTCAAACTCTATAACCGACGACCGATATTGTCCTATCCTAACTATATATGTTCATCATGAAAAAAACGACTGCGATTATAAATTGAGATATAAACTATCCTACCTATCTCTCTAGTTGGATCAAACTGTACGTAGTACTCTTTGAAGCGTGAAGCGTTTATTTCACGATTATTTGTATACTATGTCAACGGTATTACATGTTGAAATAAAACTAGTAATCGTTTATTGGTCCGATATAGAATATTTTTATTAATTAAAATAGAACAAACACATTCACTCCGAATATGTTCGAATGACGGGCCCGATGGCGCAGATGGTAGTGATCTTATCTTGTAAGCCAAAGATCGTTGGTTCTATCTCCTCTCGGGGCAAATATTTATATGATGATATTTGTGTTTGACCTGTGTCTGAGTGTTAAAAAAATGTATTTAAGTATTATATTTATGATCCCTTTGTTGTCTGATTTCCATAACACTTGTGTTATGGAAATCAGACTTGTTGTGTCAGTGCTTTACACGACTTATCTCGGAATCAGGTCGATGTATGAGATACGGTGTAAATTATTAATTTATTTTGTTATAAAAATGCTAGCAAAACAAGGATATGGAATTAATTTAAATAAAAGTTATATAATCACACAAGCATTAATACAAATATTAACTTAATACAATAATAAAAACAACATAAAGATACCAAAGTATATAAAAAAGACGGAAGCTATATTTTAATGCAGTGACGGTGTCGTGTCTAATCCTAATTCCGTCCCAAGTTCCCGGATGCTCTACATCTAAAGTTCAAATGCATTAATGAATTAATCATAAGTATCGCTCTACTCGTGGGTTTCCCCACTCCGCCTCCGCGAATGCGACACGCCAACTTTTAGCTGTCCGCTCACAATAATCACCATCATATCAGCCATTGGAAGTCCACAGCTGGACATAGGATCCCGAGAAATGAGAAATTGTACCCATGATTGCAGCACCGGGCAAGTGTGTTGGCAATTGTAAAGTGCAGCTTTCGCGGAGAAGACACTGTTGCCCGTCTCCGTTGCATTTGTGCTCTCTGTTCCGGATGGATATACCGCCATCTATCGGTTCTAGTACCTTAGTCGCCTCCTACGACACGTCAAGGTACTCATAATTATCTCTTTATCATACACCAGACATAGTGCGAGTAATACATATAAATAAGAACAATAATTCCAAAGTACAATGGGCGGCCTTATCGCAAAAAGAGATTTTTTCCGGGTCATTCTTTGGATGGAGAAGAACAAATGAAACGATAATATTTATCACACTGCCTCTCTTGTCGTTCAAACCGGTACAAGCGAGCTGTTTAGGTGACATTATAAAGAGTAATTTAAGCTACTTTCTTTTCAACGAGGAATAAATAAGCCACGTTTACAAATAATAATACATAATAACCATTCAAATATTAAACACAAAAGAAGTCACAGCCAATGGCTAGTATAGAAAAGAAACCTAAGCACCATATAGTCCTACTATATAATCCGGTGGATTCAAAAACGTGCTTAAAGTACCTATAGACTAGGAAAAAGCGTCTAAAAAATTCACGCGCCCATCACTCATAAATTACCCTTTTAACTGATTTAAAACGAGGTTTATTCTTTTATATCTTGAGAACGGTTGCCGTAAAGTAACCGAAAGTAAACCAAAAATATTGATGGTTAAATAAATCGCATTTTAAGCTGTTAAACGAGTAGTTTTATTATGTTCTATATTATGTATAAGTATTTTGGCACATCAATACTTGGGTACTTATTATATCGGACAAATAAAATCGTGCGTCCTGTAGCAATGACAATATTAAGAAAAATACATTAGCTAGCTATGTACAAGTATACATTCATATCGGGGCACGATTCAATAGATATCGATCTAGAAGACAAGTCCGTAGTACATAACAGTCAGAGGTTATCTATCATTGAAAACTTCTTGTTCGATTTTTTGTAGCCCCTTCTTAGAATAATGTAGTAATAGTTAAATTTAATATCACTTCAGTTTGTTTATCAAGGAGCGACCGTCCACATGGTCGGCTCTTGGAAATAATAAGCGTTTGTATGACTTTGTGATAAGAATGGGAAAAACAGTGTGTGGTGTTGGTATGAGGAGTTAGTCTGAGGAGAGTATTCGTGACAAGTGCTACCATGTGGGTGCCATATTTGGTTTCTCTGTGGTTGTTCGTATCCGCCAATGGTGAGTATTAATCATGGATTATTGGTAACTTTCTTGACATATGCTTGGATAATTATTATCGACTTATTTTATAAACGGCACAGATTAAATAGAAGCACTAATGAGTTGTTGCTCTTAGATAAACATTCCATTTTATTTAGTGGGTTTGAATCTTTTCCACTCTGGTACAAATGGTAAATTAAACAAATAAATAAAAATAAATGTGGACATCTTTGCAGTGAGAGTGGTTGTGATGTCCTCAAACTGCAAAATATTTAATTATTATTTTTCTGGACAGCGTAGTTATTATCAGTAAAATTATATTAAAAGTTATATGAGTAATACTATAAATACTTTATTCAATCTTTATTTGAGATTACATAAAGTAAATTGAAATTGCTTCAATGTTTTCACAACTTACTGTGCCTATGTTTTGTTTGTACAATAACTATAGATTATTACAGTTGGTATAGCGATCAGTTAATCTTTTTGTAAGATTTATTATATAAGTATATTTAGATAATGTCAATCTTCTAGTATTATTCATATTCTATGTAATAGTATTAATTTATTAAGTCGATATTGATAATAAAATTTGCTTATAAAAGATAAAGATAATGTGTAACCTACCTACATTAAACTGTGTAAAAAACTTGACAGACAGTTTCGCTTTTATACATTTTTTAACGTGATTTAAATATATTCTTACTATACATTGGATAAAAATTATATGTTTGTTTATAATACACTGATCAAATTTTTATGACTTGAGGCACCAGCCGAGTATCCTCACCCTGTATCAGGTGTCATAAGAGAAGACTAGGGTACCAGAACTCACAGATTGCGGTATACCCACCCGTAACAGTGTAGCTCAAATGCATAAGTCAGGGTTGGACAGCAGCAGTCCCGTCGCGAAAGTTACGCTCTACGATTGCCACCACACTCGCCCAGCGCGTCAATTATGGGCAGAATAGTGGACTTCCATTAGGTGATATAATGATGATGAATCTAATTTACTTTTATTTGCATACAAGTATACTTTCCGCGTGATGGTTACTACCACCGTAGCCGTAACATACATGCTCGTGTCATCACTAGGATACCACTCGCGTGTCGCCAACCTTGTGACTTAAAGATATGTATTATGTGACATTACGCTATAAACACTTCTCTTTCTTTCATCCCTCAAACCGGTACACCGAAAAGCAAGCAAGCTGTTTGGAGGTAGGTAGACTTTGATAACCATGTAAACAATATAATACATAATGTTGTTCTTAACATCATTCATTTATAAACGTACTGACAGCCAGCCTCGACATAACCTATCAATTTATGGTCGAGGCTTTACGTAATACAATTCAAACATTCTTCTATAAAAATACAACATCATCTAATTCCTGAGCACTCCGAAGGGAAACATAAAATTAATCTCTGGATTATAAAGGACTGACTGTAACTATTATTTTTTTATTAAGCCAAATTTCGATTTAAAAGACGCCCGGGAAGCCCGTCGCCAGCCTCGTTCCGATCTCGCTAACCTTACAGGACTAAAAAGAAATGCTCAGGCATAGTGTTATTCATTAATGAAAGACCTCGTCTATCAATCTAGTGGTGTAGTAACAGTATCGTATTCAACATCTGAATATTACTATATTTTTCCATTAAAGGCAACTTTGTGCGTTCTTATTTGCCATTAAAAACCCTTCTGGTTATTTCGACTGTTATTGCTTTTACCTGGTTATAAAGTTGTACTATATCAATAGTTTGGGACGTCTGAAACATGTAGCACAGTTTTTAACTAACGCAGGCTTCAGATTTGCAATTGAAATACGCATGTAACTGTTTTATTATAATTTTATTACTATTATTATAAACCATTTGACCGTGGGAATCCACTGATATAAACAGTACCTTACTCTGTACCAGGTGTTGTAAAATTCGACTGAGATAAAGGAACAAACAGATGGCGGTAGGTATACCCACTCAAAACAGTATAGCTCTAATGCAACAAGATCATTGTAATGTTTGGTTATTTGTTGTAAATCATTTTGGACAGCAGCATTCCCATCCTGTTCTTTTGGGAAGTTTATGTCGTAATGGATATACTGAGCCTGATATAGTAATGCTCTGACTTATAGTTCGTAGAGGCAGTAAGCATTTTTTAAACATTATACAGATTTGGGACCAGATTAACAGACTGTGAGGTCAGTTAAACAAAACGAAATCCTAATATAATGAAAGAGATCGCGACTTTTTTTGGGAAAAAATCCCCCTATCTTGGATAAGCCTATGTCCACCAGCGTACTTTTTATGGCTGATATGATGAATGGCAGATATATTTTCAATTAACCTGCATACGTTCGTTGTATAAAAACGGACGTAGATTAATTGCCGACATTTCTGCCACGAACAACAACAAGACGATAATCGTTTATTTATGTGTTTGTTTTTACGTTTTACTTTGTTAATATCTTTGTACCTTATTTATATACAAGTTAGTGACCGCGACTGCGTGCGCTTCACGTCAAAATTATATATTCATTATATCAGCCATTGGAAGTCTAAAGCTGGACATAGGCCTCACCAAAAAAGGGGGATTTTTTTTCATAAATGCCGCGCTAGACAAGTGTGTTGGTAACCGCAGAGTGCAGCTTTCGTGACAGGGATGGTGCTGCCCACCCCACCCTGTGCATTTGAGCGGATGGACAAACCTCCATCTGTCGGTTCTGGTATCTTAGTCGCATCTTGCGATACCTGGTACAGGGGGAGGCGCTATTCTATGCTGACGGTACCTCAATGCTTAAACTTATATATTAATCATTCACATGTGATAAAAAATAGCGTTTATTTACAAATTAATTTGACAACTTTAATTGAAAATTACGACAAGCCCGTAACATACATTTCATTTTTACATGTGCTATAAACTCGTGAAAAACTTACAATGTTGATACAGCTATCGTAAATTAGTTGACATAGACAAAAAATCTCCATGTAATAATAATATGTTATTTGCTTACAAAGATGCTATAATAATAATAGTCTTTATAAATATATTTGTCCTGGGTGGGGATCGAATCCACTATCTTTCGTGCACAAAATAGGATTACTACAATCTGTGCAATCGGGCCCGTCAATATTGCCGGTCTCTTGGCCAACCAACTTGACCAACTGAGTAAAAATGTTGTATGTTTGATATTTCCAGGAGTATTCATAACAAACCTGAACGAGTCGTGCTTCAGATGTCTCTGCCACGTGGCAGGCTGTGACATGTCCCATGGCTGCACAGACGGCTACTGCGGGCCCTTCTACATCTCGAGGGTGTATTGGGTTGATGCGGGCAAGCCGACGCTGCCCGATGACGATCCCACGAGGAAAGAAGGTTAGACACTTTAGTTTAAAGAATTAGAAGAGCTTATTGCAGTGACTAACACGCCCACCACGCGATCGTTCAAGTTAATCAACGTTCGCAACGATTAGTGTTGAGATGGGTGACCCAATATTAAATAACTCGAGATATCTTAAGGTGCTACTTTTGTATGACTATTTTGATACATAGGCATATGGTCCGTGCGATAGTAAGCGTCACAGCATCTTAAAGACGCTCCAATCATCATAAGGATATTATGTCACATTATCCAGTCATTTTACTGCCCTCTCACCCTTCAAACCGGAACACAGCGATGCAAACACTACGGTTTGGCGTAAGAAATAGCTTAGAATGAGGTACTAAGGCTAACAACCTTTAGATTACTTCGGAAGCTAAGCTAAGTTCTCAACTATGTTGTACACTTTTGTGAACTATTGTACATTAAGTCTTAATTTTGTTAACGAAAAAATCTCTTGGCGATCAAGGGTTCATTTCCTACCCTAGATAAATATTTTTGTAATAATTATTTGTGTTTGTTATATAATATTATATAATGAATTATATATATACGTTTTTAAGTGTCTGCCTTTGAGGTGGTCAATACGTGAAATCTGAACTGTTTAATCATTTACTGTTTTAGCGTTTGAAGATTGCGCGCGAGATTACTACTGCTCGATCAAGATAGTGGAGAGCTACATGGCAAGGTTTGGAAAGGTAACATTGAAAATATGCAGTCAAACACAATCATTAGTTTGAGCGTGCCGAGTCATGATGTCATGTTATGACATTACCTTCATTGTGAACGTTCGTTGAACTTGAAATCTCGATGGATAATCCGTGTCATAACAATAGAATTTGGAACTCCTACTCGTTAAAAATTTGCAAGAATCTTGTTCGTTTTTTTATCGCGTTCTTTTTATTATTCGGTATGGCATGTCCGGGTGGATTTCCGATTAATGATTCGAGATGCTGTGAATTTATTGAACCTGTATGTTGCACAATTTAAATAAGCACAAGTCAATCGATATAACTATATTTTCAAATATAAATTGATTGGAATGACAGATGTTAGTGTGATAGCTTCGCGCGAATTAGTTATTTTGGCATTATTATATAGTACTAAGGTTTCACATAACCATAAAACATATTGTAATGCAACTGCAGCGCGCAGTTTCAGAGCGGGGACTGTCTTTAACGATACCTTGCACAAAGGGAGTTACTATTCTGCGCTGCCAGTATCTCGACACACTGTTTTTTTTCTAAAACTTCATGTCTTGATTGAAGATATTTTTTTTTCAGCTCTTGTGTACTACGATCTGTCAACATTTATTTATGCCCTCCTCTTTATGTATGATACTAACCCCAAATGTAAGACAAAAAAACCATTATAATAATTTAAAAACCCGTTAGTTTACAGCAGTTATGCTAATCAATATATATTTAAAGGACTATATATATATTACAAAACAAAGTCCACCGCCTTGTATGTCTGCCTAAGTGTTCGCGATTGACTCAAAAACTAACTGGTTCCTAAGTTATAGTGCGAGAACGAGAGGTCAAGTGGAAATATTTGTAATATTTGCGCTTATCAGATCCTGCGCATTTCTATTTTAACATATAAGGTAGACCTTATAAAAAAGGTCGTCTGCATTGGCAGCTCACCCTCATCTATTTCAACCGCCGAATAGCAGTGTTCGCATTGCTGTGTTCTGGTTTGAAGGGTGAGAGAGGCAGTGAATTTACTGGATAATGGTGGCATAATATCCTCAAGTCACAAAGTTGGCAACGCGTTAGTGATATCCTTGTGATATTAATATTATCTATAGACTGCAGTGACGCTTACTATAACGCGGACTGCATGCTTATTAGTCGACCTGGTCTCTTTAACCGTTTTAAAGTATTTATTATTTAATTTTTACTGTTTAACGTTGGACGTTTGGGTTATTAACTACAAAAGAATTAATTCAGATACGACTAACTAAATTGTAGTTAATCCATATTATTATTTAATGTTACATGTAACACTTAAATGTAGAACTTGAACTACATGACTTGACAAAAGCATGCAAAAAAATAGAAGAAAAGGTTGCATGTAATAGACATGCAACCTTTTCTTCAAATTGTACAATGTTATAAAGAGGGGGTCAGGTGGGCCATGCACATCCTAGGATGGTCTAGAGCCGGCTACCGATTCAATAATTAGTACATTGAGTGTCGAATGCGTGAGTGAGTGCGTTATCCAGTAGAATGTCGGCCAGACCCCACCTAGAAATTAAACCTAGATACGCCGATGCGTACAAGTCAAGAAAATTCTTAAACTTTACAAATATTATGTGCAATATAGCATTAGTCGTCTCAACATCATGTTTAAACAAATAAGGGTGTTCGATTTTTTTCTGTATTCCTGTTATATATGATTTCTAGGACTGCAACGGCGATGGCGTGACCAACTGCTTCGACTACATGATGATCAACTACAATGGAGGGCGAGCTTGTACCGGACCCTTATTCCTCACACAGCACGGTCGACGGTGGCTGGCGAAGTTCCAGCAGTGCAGATTTTAGCATAACTTAATAGAACTGACGTCCAATAGAATTCACTTAGTCTCTTTTTTAATTATTTAATCTACACAACGCGACGGATCTGAAATCAATCCGTTATTTGTCTGTGAATCAACCGTCAGTAAACGATTGACCAACAGATTCTTCGAAGATTATTTTCATTGATTCAAAGATGCTGTTGTCCACGTTTTCTGACGTCACGTTCTGTTGCCTACAGTTCATCAGTCACACAACTGTTGGTGAACGGGTTCAGAATCTAAAGCAACAGATCGACCTACGCAAAAGTGTTTAAATCGCAATCAACTTTAATCTCTAAACTATAGCAACTAAGTTCGAAATTAACTGTAAAATTTTGATAGCTTTAGAGTGCTGCATTATTGATTGTAAACTAAGACAAAGCCACGCTCAGATAAATGGGTAGAGCTTGGTCAGATTTCCGTAACTCAACGCCTCTACGCCTATTTTGCATTTTTCTGGCTCACTGTTGGCCCTATTCTTGACAGCCGGAAACTAGTTTAATCATTACCATCAAATCAGACGCAAGATGTCACTGTTAGAAACATTGTCCTATGAAAGAGATTTCGCCCATAATTGCCACGCTGAAGATGCGAGATAGCAACCGCAGAGCGTAGTTTCACGACGGAGACCGTTTTAAACGATGCCTAACACATTCTGTTAAACCGGTATCCCGACACACTGATAGGTTTCTAGAACTTAATGTCTTAATGCGAGGGAATATGATAGTTTAATTTGACGATGACAACGATGACGATTACCCTCCTCTGTATTAATGGCATACGACATACGACTGTTAACCAACTTTCAATGCTGATTCTGGTTTTCTTATTATTGGTGTTAATCTTAGTTTAAACTTGTAGATAAACAATATCCGTACTTTTGCTCAGTGATTGCTAACACTTCATTTCCGTTTTATCTAATTTCTACGTGCATGATTTTATATAATCAGTAAATGCTTGTAATTGATCTGATTAAGACAAGCTAAGGTTACTACCATTGAACGGGCCGCATGCTTGATTTCCACCTTCGTGGTATTAATATTTCGCACACCTGGGTGGAGACTGCATCAACTCAAAAAAATATACTTTCCGCATTCTAAACACTTCGCCTTTTTGAATAGAACCATTATGATTTAAACAGGCAACATATTCAGAAAGCACAACGTGTTTTCTTTCCGCATAATCATGCAAACCCTAGGCCCTTATTCCCCTTCTTCAAGTCAATTTTCATCAATCTACATAAAATTCTAGGAGTAAAATTTTAATTTTCTTGATATTACCAACAAGAACAACGAATTAGGTGAAAAATTACAAACGTTCCTTGAATTATTTCAATTAGCTACTATAAATGTATTAAACCATTATCATCATGATAAACTTTAATTTTATCCTTCAAAGCATTTTTATTATTATTAACTAAATTATTTTATATAACACTTAGGAGATAATATACGCTAATTAAAAAAAATAAAATATCTCACAATATTGTTCGCTTTTTATTTTACACCTTACACTTAAGAGTTTATTTCTACATATACACATTCATTCTAATATTACGATAAAATTATTATATATAATGTACCTATAATAAAATTTGTACAAACACAATATCAAACCAATTTCATTAAACATTATTATGACACAAATATTCATGTAAAATCTATCTTACTATTAAATCATAGCCATAGTACGTATACAATAAAAAATCTACGAATACGTTATTTTAAACTAAACAGTCGAACTATTTTCTAACCGAAAGATAGATACAAATATAAAATTGATGTTATTTTCTAACATTTACATTAAAACGAAGGTCGGATGTCGCTAAATTTGCGAATAGAGAATATTTTTCGAGGCGGACGACTTCAGGGCCTTTTAGGATATATTCGGAGCGTTGTAAAAACATTCATGCATATTTTGTATTTACATTTATAGTGTTAAAGTAACGTGGTCATTCCAAAACCACTAGCGCCATCTATTTGTAGTTCAGTGTTACCACTCAAAGCAACAGATCAACATCACCAAACCTGTCACAGTACATTATGAACTGAATATTTATTACAAAAAAATCTACTCTATCTCTCTCTTTGTTTTAAGCTTTAGACGGGATTCCAACCTGCATCTTTTTCTTGCCAGGCGAGTGCACTAGTGCAGTCCATTTTTTTTCTAAATATTATCTTAAATATATAATTCAGCATTTTTCCATGCATAAAACCTATAACGTAGACATAGACTGCAACTTGATGACAGATTTTCATAGGTTGATCTATTGGTTTGTGTACCGTTACTTTTATTTATAAGTAGTGTAAGCAAATAACAATTCGTATTTATTCAATTTAAAGTATACGTCTTTAACGTCTTAGACATGCTTTAAATACAGTCGCGGTTGCTATTTCACAAACGGGATAAAATTTCATAGCAGATTCTCTCTGGTTTGCCCTTTTAAAGTTGAGAGCTTGCTAGGTTAGAACCAAAAGCGTAGCAGGGACAATTTTAAACGTAAGCAAAAGTTATTTTTACTATAGTGATGAGACTACAAATGCTTATCTTAGACACATAAAATGACATGAAAATAAGACGATAAACGGATTACTTTTTGAAAAGCATCCAATCGTTCCTCACATTGTGACAATTTACTCTAGGGTCTTAAACCGTGTTATTAGTAGGTCTAGTAAGGAGCAAGGTAATATGGAGGCCTCTCGCAAGGCCCCTTTAAGTGCGTAACAAAGGTACAACTTCACCCTCGCTGAGCTACCACTCTAGTTAAAACTTTTCCAACGAAGAAACTATATATTGCATAACGTAGGCTGTGGGATGCGAACAGGACGAATTACAACTGTAAACCTTCTTCTTTTAATCCGCAACTTCCTTTTATAATGGCCGATGTAAAGTCAACAGGAGTTACGCAAACGTGACCAAGGGCGCCGGGGTTTGCCACTGTTCATTGTCGGACTCCAGCTCCTCATCTGACTCCTCTGCGAATCGGACCTGACGAACATAAATCACAATAATAGGTTTAAAACTTTTTGTGTATTTTAAAAACTATAGTCTATTATATTTATTTCTTATCTCTTAGGAACTATTGTTATTTCGGGAAAAAGTCTAGGATCGTCCCTTAGAGATAAATGAAAAGTCAGAATTATCCATCGGTAACATGGTTTGATGATAAAAAAGTGTCTGTGTACTATTATTGCAAACTATCAATTTTCTCTGGGCCAAATTTCTTTTAAATCTTTAGATGTAATCAGTCGTTTCGGCGTAAAAGAATCACAAACAAACATTCATTCATCCATACAAACTTCAAAACCCTTCCTTATAAGACCTTGACTCTAACGCCAACTAATTTAATATAAATGTAACTTAAATAATGAATAAAACAAAAACGAATTCTAAAGGTTAAATTATATCTATAAAGTCTACAACTATTGGATGAATGTTAACAAAGTACGATAGAGTCGCCGATACAATAATTACCCAAAAAAAAGTATATTTACCCAAGGCGCGAGCCGTTTTCCATTGGAATGTAGTGAGCTCTCCTGGTTTGCTTGCCATGCCTGAAATCAATAGCAATTATATTACTACCTCAACTTTGTGATCGGGAAACTTGCATTAAATTGGCAGATCCTTCATGTCAAAATATTTTCTCGTTCAATTGTAATTTTAAAGTTTTTATTGCGTTTTACACTCGTTGACGTCTTGTTCTTCGGAAATTTAGAAGCCTATTGTGGCCTCATTTCCCGCTATTTATGTTTAAACTATCGTTCACAGATCGTGTTTTTGTAATTCATTTATTCATTTAGTATAGGCACATTTACAGATTAAGGTCAGGTTTTTGGATTGCAGAAGAATAGACGAATTATTTTTAATCACTTTTAACGCAAAGTCATTGGAGGAACGGATTTTAAACTGTGTGAATGTAATATAATTCATTTTATTAATATCGAAGATCTATAGTGATAGAGTGTAGTGACTCATAGAAGAGTGGATTATTTTGTGCAAGGTCAAGCCATACCGGTTGCGACAGGCATACAATGAAATAATTTTAAACTTGTTACGCCTTTCTTATAGTTTACAAACAAACGGCCCATGTTGTACCTACGGCAAAGGAATTTGTCAATCTTCTTTTGCACTCTTTCTATGTTATCTATGTGTATCTAATATGAAAAAAGGGCTCCAGACTGGGCAGCAATTCCTGTATACTTCAAAAGCAGTGTGCTTGATAAAAAAAGCGACGATTGTATACGATATTAAAAGCTAGGTTTTAGCTGGCACCATCGCATGAGATCACTGGCATGACGCCAACCTTAGTATCAGTAACTCCTTTAAATATCTTTGACACCTTAGGTGTAGATTCATTAAAACAGGTTGATTCTATCGGAATGCTAGTAAATTCCAATAATACAATATTTATATTGTTTTTTAAAGAGCGCGTGCTACAGGAAATATTACTTGAGCTCGTCGCCTGGAATGTTGCAGCAGAAAAACAAGATGAAAGGGACGAGGACTGCAGGAAACTTGTGAACCGTTTAACACCGTTTGCACTAGTAGGTACATATAAATCCGAGTACCTTAGTGGCTTAGTGGACATTTAAAGGTGGTCCTAGAGCTTACCTGGAATGCATCATTAAAGGCATGCGCCAGCGATAAGGCGAGAGCCCTGGCCTGCTTCCTGCGCGCACACACAAACACGTGCACTACGTGGGACTCGCTCGTCCCTGCCCCACTCTTGCCTTCCACTACCGCGAACACGCGGGCGTTGGCGGCATCGGCTGAGCAGTACGAAATCCTATAAAATCATAGTATTACGTTTAGTCACGAATTGAATATACGCCGATTGTTACCCGAACCATTGCCTAAAACGAGACGTTGAAATGCATGACTCATTTTTGAGGTAGTTTTTTTTTAATAGACCAGATTGACAAACAAGCATACAGTCCGCGTGATAGTAAGCGTCACTGCAGCATATAGACGTTCATAATATCACAAGGATATCACTAGTGCGCCGCTCTCATCATTTAGACCGGAACACAGCAATGAACACTGCTATTCGGCGGTAGAAATAGGTGAGCGGGTGGTAACAACGCAGAGAATCTTTTGTATGAGATACCTCATGTAAATAGAATTTGACTATTTTCGGAACTACCAAATCAATATGTTTTAATACTTTTCGCGAAGTGGACAGACACATTATCTAAATAATAAGGCACACGCTAATCCCATATATATTTAACGTTTAAATACATTTTATACTTAATACAAAAAAGAAGTATTTTGATTATGACACGAGCGTTTGTAAACGTCGCGTCGTGCCGTTTAGTATAAGAAATTTCTTCTCATATATAAAAATTGGTCGACGTCACTGCACGCTGTGTCACTTCTATACTTAAAACAAGATGTGTACAGACATTGCTCCGCTGAAAGTGGCAATAAGTATGACATTAATTATAGGTGCATTTGCATTCTTACTTTAAAATTGTCTATGATAAACAATTGGTGCTGCTTCCTTCTATATGGGAACAGATTGGTTGCAAATTTTCATAAAATGACAAGAAAAGGCTGCCAGACTTACTGTAGACTCATTACAGGTTTATTTAAATATTTCACAAGGAGGCTGTACATATCGACAGCCTTTTTGAAAATCGGCTTACCATATTATTTATACAATTAGCGTCTTAAGTCTACCTAAATTCTGGAATCTATATAAACATTTTAAGGTAAAACAACATGCAATGTTATTTCTAGCAAAAATACGTTTTGTCGTACCAAAACAAAAGCTTATTTAACTTATCGGGAAATAGATTAATTTAATAGAGAACACGTTAGCTTATGTTAGGAAATATTATTATTTATTTCTCGCACTTATCTAGTTAAGTGCTAAAATTTTATTTTCCAGTGTCAAATAACGTCAAAATCGATTCAATGGTAGCCATGAAGGGGCTTAAAGTAGTCAGATAGATAGAAAGACAGATACACATTCACATTAACAACTTAATAATATAGACTATTTAGCTTATTATTTATATTTTATAACTGATGCTAGCTAAGGTGTCCGCGTCAACGATGAGCTTTGAAATGAGAGTATTATATTCTTACACTTGTAAAGTACCAAATGTTATATCCAATAATTTGTAGTTCGGTCATAATTGAGATCGAAAAGAGAATAATGTGGGATGCTATTATCTGCTTGAATAAGAATCAAGACCTCGAGTGTCAACATTTATAAGTCTTATCGCGGAAAGGACAATGATTCGTACCAAGACAACGTTGGTACAATCTGGCACCGCTGTTCCTGAATGAACGCCCTGACTTTTGATACCAAGATCAGCCCATATTACACAATAAATTGCCTTTAATGGCAACATTTTTCAAATTAACAATATAAATAAACGTTCATTATTAATTATGTCATCGACACGGTATCACAACAACTCATTAATTACACATTCATAAGATTGCTCGTGATCAATCTTTATTCGTTCTTAATTAATTATTCTTAGGCATTATCTTTAAAAACATAAATATATTTATTTGAATAGTAAATGCGTATCCAACTCGCCAATTACAATATTCTTATTAAAGAAATAAGAAGCAAATGCTCGGACTTCAGGGCAGATACTTGTTTTAAATAAAAACCTCGCTTTTAAAACAGGCTTAATTTTTGGATATGTAACCTCCTAAAATACAAATACCATAGATACAAAAAAATGTTGCGTAATTAATTTGGAAAATTATAATTAGAATACGTTCTTCATAAAAATCGTTGCTAAGGCTGTTAAATAAAAAAAATGTCTAATATTCCTTTTCTACATATAATAAAAAGTCTCCTCGGTAAAAAAGTTATGCTCGAACTTAATGTATTAATAACAATTTCACAAAACATTAAGTTCTCATATGATAAAGACCTCATAAGAAGGTCATCTGCATTGGTACTTCACTCTCATCTAATTCTACCGCCAATAGCTGTGTTCGCATTTCTGAGTTCCGGTTTAAAGGGCGAAAAGGCAATGCAATTGATGGGTAATGGACATAATTTCTTCAATTCACAAATTTGGCATAGCGCTAGTGATATCCTTGTAATATTAGCGAGCCTGTGTGCCAGTTTGACGACGTGATTTAACAAAAAAAAAATTACACATGCAAGAATCATAAAGAAAGTTAAATCAAACGATACCTGTAGATAGAAATGCTGAGAACGTTCTCTTGTGATTCAAAGTCGCTCACCACAATGCCCTTTGGGCTGATATCCACGTTTACCCTTTGCAGCTTTTTGTTGTAAGCTAAAAATAATACAATTTGTAATCAGTAGTACTTTTAGTTTTAACTGCAATTTGAATTGTTAGATACAGAAAACATATAACAAAACGATTATATAAATCTTTTGACCCCAGTTTAATGATAATGATACGGATTTGTTTTTTAAATTCAGCACTTAAATATGCTGATACTGAAAATAAAGTTTATACAGATTTCGCAGTAACTGGGATTGTAACTCACATCCTGTTCTTGACTCTGAGGATTCCAAACAAAATAGCTCCAGTTTCTTATTTTATTGATATTATGTATTGTAAAATGCTGAATTTCGGTATCAAAGTTAGTAATTAATAGAATGAATTCAACAACTGATACGTGTCCAAAGAGACTCGAACCTGCATATTTCCTTACCACGGGACTACACTAAGTAAACCAAGCGCATTCCAAGTGCAATAACTAGAAAAGAAAGACGTACTGATCAGCCTACGTTTACACCAGACAAAGTTGAAGGTACCTTTAATGGAGTGCAGAGCTGAGCGCACGGCAAGCGCAGTGGCGGGAGCGGATGACGCGCGCTCGACCGGGGTGGTGCCGGCGTACCGAACTTCCTGGTCGCGCCCTGACGACTCCCGCGCTTCTCGCCACCAACCCTCGCCTTCACACTCAGCCAGTGCCCATTCTTCACATAGTTCTGAGTAATATAGAACACAGTTTTGTAATAACGTTGGCTGATTTATATCGCGCCTTTCGTGATTTTTTTCTGGAATTAAAAGCCTATCCTTCTAGAAGTTTTTCATTTTTATTTTATTCAAATCCATCTATCCGTAGGTTTAAAATCGATTCGTTATGTAGGGCGTGGAATTATAACAAACAGCAGTCATAAAGACACATAAACAGAATGACGGACCCGATGGCAAAATAGGAAGTATATACCTACCTTATCTCTTATATCTTTGAGATCGTGGGTGCGATCCCCACAGAGGACAAATATTTATGTTTTGTACTGAGTCTGGATATTATATATATATATATATATATATGTATTCAAGCATCATATTTATAATTCCTCATTGTCTTGTATGTAATAATATATCTAAATGTAACACGATATTTGTCTTGTTTGGGGAACAAACCCACGACCCTTGTCACACGAGATATGGACACCAATTACGCCATCAATCCCTACAAATATCTTTATTACTCACTAGCAATATTCTTCGGTTTCTCCCGCGTAATTCTTGTTTTTATAAAAATGTTGAAATAAAATGTAGCTTACGTAATTTGCTGATAATATAGCTTTCTGTTAATAACAGCACTTTTGGGATCAGTTCCGGTATTTTTTTATATATTTGTTACAAACGTACTAAAATACAAATTTTGTTTACATTGTTCAATGTCAAGTAGCCGCATTTTTTTTTAAATTATATTCTATTTTACTTAGTTAAGATATAGCTTTCTAATTTTGATAATACTAGAAATCAGTGCAGATTTTTTGTTTAAGATCGTTAGTAAGAAACAAAAATTCAACTCCTTCCTCTTTATAATATTAGTTAAGATAAATTTGTTAGTGCCGTGGGGTACCGGCGGAGTCTAAGTAGGTGTCGCAAGAGGCGGCAGAGGTACCGGTACCAATAGACGGTATACCTATTCAAAACTAAACAGATTAAATGAAACAGTCTCGGTGATGAAACGGTCCGTGAAACAATCAGGCTAAGCTACGCTCTGCGATTGCCATCACGCCTGTCATCGCGGCAATTATGGGCAAAATTCCGTCTTTCTTGGAGACGCCTAAATCCAACAGTGGACTTTCTATATATGATATGATGAAATAGTTATTATGGTTTCTACACAATTCACGCAGCAACGAGGCAAAGGAATGGCATATGTGACGGGCCCGATGGCGCAGATGGTAGTGATCCTGTCTTATACGCCATAGTTCCCGGGTTCGACCCAGGATAAACATTTATATGATCATATTCTGTATCTGGGTGTTAAATATATCTATTTAAGTAGTATATTTGTGATTCCTCGGACATCTGTTGTCTGTAACACAAGTGCTTTAAGCGACTTATTCTGGGATCAGGTCAATATATGAGATGTTGTGGAAATTTATATGTGTTCAGGTAATATAGCTCATAAATTTAATGAATGCTTTTCGCTTAACTATTTTTGTGTGAAATATCTTTTAACAGTCATTACCATAAAATTTATAATTTAAATATAGATTTAGCATTCGAATGGGCATTTTGACGGGTCCGATGATAAAAATCGCCAAGAGTCGTGGGTTCGATACCCACCCAGAACAAACATTTAAATGATGATATTTGTGTTTGTTACTTTTGTAATTCCTCTGTTGTCTGATATACAGTCAATGTATGAGATGTTGTGTCAATATTATATTATTTTTATTAGTACACGGTAGTATACAGCCAGTCTAATAAATAAAAAGGAATGTCTTGTAGCTTTGATCAGACAGGTAACGTCTGCGCATAGGGTAAGTTTTAATAAGTAAGAGTATCTTTTGTGGATTAGATTACCGCCCGTGTAAAATAATACCTCCCCCTGTACCAGGTGTCGCAAGAGGCGACAAAGGTACTAGAACCGACAGATGGTACAGTATATTCATCTGAAACAGTGCAGCTTAAATACTACAGGGTGAGGATGGACAGCAGCATTCTAATCATAAAGCTATACTTTGCGATCTGGTGACAACCACGCAAGCGTGGTCCACGTGGTCCCACGTCGCAATTAAGGGCAATATTTCCCCTTTCTTGAGAAAGCCTATGTCCAACAGTGGACTTTTCGCGGCAGCTATGATAAAGTAATTTAAATAATAGAAATTATTACAATGAAGAAAACAATGCTATGCTTATATAATTATTAATAGCTAGTTTCGATACTAATTTTTAATGAAAATTATGATATTTGTTTTTGTTCTGTGCCTGGGTGTTGAATAAAAGTGTTTATGTATTATATTAGTGATTTCTCTGTTATCTGATATCTGTAACACCAGTGTTTTAAGCAACTTGTTTTCAAGTCAGATCAATGTAAGGGATGTATACTTTTGTGTTATTTTTTTACAAATAATGCTATAAAAAACTAAAGAGTATATTAAAAAAATGTGACTTTATTATTCCATAAAATTAGACAATATCTTAAATTATGTGCGCTTACCAAAAACTACATGTATATATATAGACGTATCCAACTCCAATACCATGTATAAGGAATTTTTCAAAACTGTTCCATATACATGTTTATACGAATATATAAGCGATATCCATATCAGCCACTCGCACGCCCTAACATTGGCAACTGACATTAGAAAACCAGAGACACGCGAAGGTATCCTAAACATTCGTTTTACCTCCTTACATAGCGAGTCGTTGAATGTGGTCTATTTTTGCAGTGCGCACGCGCAGTTAACGGTAAATAAGATACAATATTGTATAAGTTACTTTCTGAGGCGGCCAACGTTATTTTATTTTTATATTTTTCAGACACAATAAAAAGAACAATAATTGTGAAATACAATGGGCAGTCTTATCGCAAAAAGTGATATCTTCCAGGAAACCTTAGGATGGAGAAGAAGGAATAAAACGTAAGAGGTAGCAAGAGGTGTACAAGATACAATGTTTGTGTATATGATAAATATGGTTGTAAATTGTAATATATAGTTATTATCATCATCATCGTCATACCAGCCATTGGAACTCCACTGCAGTACATAAGGACCTCTCTAAGAAAGGAGGATTTTTGCGTATAATTGCCGCACTGAGCAAGCATATTGACAATAGTCAAGCGCAGCCTTCGCGACGGTGATGCTGCTGCCTATCCCCGGTCTGTTCATTTGAGCTGCACTGTTTCGGATGGATATACCACCATCTGTCGGTTCTGGTATCTTAGTTAACTCTTACGATACCTGGTGCAGTGGGAGGCTGTTCTACTCTACCTGACGGCTTACGTAATAAATTAAATACAGTATATAAATGAATAGATCTTTATGTACAGACAATAGGTAATGTATGTTTGTCTTAAAAAAATATTGTAACTATAAATTGATATATAACCTATCCTATCTCGCAAGTTGAATCAAACTGTACACAGTAAGTAAGAATATTAAAATCTATTCTGTAATTTAGAAGTTCATCCGTCACACGTAATTTTTATAATAATGTTAATCAGATAACAGAGGAATCACAAATATACTACTTAAATACACATATGTAACACCCAGACACAGAACTAACACAAATATCAGCACAAATATTTATCCTGGGTACTGGGTAGCGCACAAGGTAGAATATAAAGATGACAAAAATCAAAAAAGTTTGATTTTCTATATTAAAATGAAAAATCATAACCTAATACGTATGAGTACCTAAGTACACAAAGCGACAGATCAACATTTCACAACCAAATTTAAACTAGATGACCCGTGTCTAAAGTTCAAAATCAATTGCGAAATTAATTTCTTTTATTAATAACCAGTTCAATTAGGTGTGAATTAATCATTGCAGACTTGGAACTCAGAATCGACTGCTTTTTAAAATTGTTGTTGCCGACATATAAAAGGTGTCAGAGAATTATTAGATTAATATAAAATGTTTTAACAGTAGAACTGCCGACGTTTTGCCGGGGACTACTTCCGACAACTGAGAACCGGTTCTGCATGGATCATGTAATAAAATTACTTTCTTACGGCCTTAATACCTGGAGTATGGCAAATGTTGAATACTATAAACATTTGATAACCAGAAAGCAGGCTGCAGACATAATAATATTATTAAATTTTCACAACATCTAATATTGACCTGACTTTGAGGTAATTCGCTTATAGCTTTTGTTTTTCTTACATAAGACAGCAGAGAAATCACAAATATTACACTTACTTATTCATCGTAAAAATGTTTTCACACAACATCTCATACTTATATTGACTTAACTCTGAGAAAAATCAATTAAAGCACTTGTGTTACGGACATAAGGCAAGAGAAATCTTAAATATAATACTTATATACATATTTAACACCCAGGCACAAAACAAATAAAAATATTCATCAGGTCACCTTTTCCCTGGGTGGGGATCGAACCCACAACCCTTAGCGCACAAAATCACTACTATCTGCGCCGTCGGGTAATGTTACAATAATATCAAAAACATACGTCATAATTGGGTTATAAATAATGTAATACTAAGTGATTTGGGGATACTAAGGACACTTTAAATTTAATTATTATATTTTCTAGTCCGAAATCCGAAAGTAGCCCGACAGATCGCCCTAAGTAAACACCGATACTATTATGCATTGTTATATACTATTCGTATATATGTTTTCTTAATCGTACTAATTAGTCCCTATTACCAGTTATTTTTGCTAATATCCGATTAGGTCGCATCTATTAATACAAGGGATGATGGGAGTGTAGTAAGAATAATTACTTGTATTTTAATACAAATATAAAAGTTTATTTCAATAACTTGCTAGTTCTACGAAAAATATGGCACAACGCAACCCACGATTTGTTCATAAAACTACTAGTATTGTTTGTCCATCATTATTTTCTCTTTTTTATGAAATATTTTTTACTATTCAGTTTGATGTATTTTAAAATTCTTAGTTTTTTTAAACTATATTTTATTTTCTAGCCTTTTTAAACCAAATTTTATATTTTACTTTTTAGTTTGATTTATTGTTAGATAATATTAACTAAATGAGTAATTATGCTGGAAATCAGGTAGAATGTATGCATACGCAGGCTGCGTGGTTTAATTGTTTCTACGCAGAGGAATTTCTTTCATCCTAATTATCCTGAACAGTATAATGAGATAATCTTATCGAAATATTGTACTGATACCGATTTTTGTTTTGTTATGTGAACAAAGTTTCAATTAAATCTGTCTGTGTAAAGTAGTAAAGCTAATAAGTATATATAATAATAAGTATTTACAAAAACACGTTGACGTGCTTTGATGTGGCTTAGAGAAGTAGTCTTAACCCTCATCGCATATCACCAGGGATTAAATAATTGCTAAAAAACAACATGTGATTAATCAATCCTTACTCAGGTTAATTTGCTTATATTTAAATTAAACAAGTTAGTACGAGTAAGTTAATTTATCCTAGCCTTTGCTTTGGTTCCTCTTTCCTGATTTAGAGCACAGAAGAGAACTCGGAACAAAATTTTATCAAATTTCCTTCTCTTATTTTAGACACTCGGGAAAGATTGTCAAAAAAAGCAGGTACTTTTCGATGACAACAAAGAGTATGTGTGCCGATTTTACCTTCCTATCCTGAAAACTGCGAAAAGTCCTATATAATTAATTTACCCCTCTTTAAAGCGGTTGGGGGCAGATTTCCAAAATAACATTATGCATGATTGTTTTGTTAGTCACAAAAAGACCGCAAAATTTTTTGCTTTCTACCTTGAAAATTGCGTAATGCTCCATACGAACTTTCATTCCCTATTTAAAATAAGTGGGAAGTTAGAAAGAGACAAAAAGTAGCCTATTTAATTTTCTACTCTTTTGACCGTCTTCACTTAAAAAATTAGGCCAATTTGTTGCACCGTTCTGTCCTTATAGACGGACAAACAAACACGCACACACATACACTTTCCTATCAATAGATATCACAATATTGGTATCTATGGATTATCTTAAAATCGGAACATTTAAGATCACAGCCAGTTTTACACGTAAAGCCTTATTAAAACGGACGTTGTCACCAGGAGTTATTATGGTTAATCTCCCCGAGTGTCTCGATCACTGCAATTTCCTTCAAACCAGACTCATTAGATTATTATAGGGTCCACAGATCTGGTTTGCCAACAGTCTAAGCGCGATTGGTTGCACTAATCGATCCAAATCTCGAAGGTATATTAAACATACTATACTCAAATTTATACTCAAACGAGATATTCGTTTTGTTCTACAAGAAAATTATTAATCTTTTTTATGACTAAGTCGACAAACACGTGATTGAAGGCGTCACTGCAAAACACAGATGATTATGTGATGATATGATCATAACGACATCGCTAGCGTCTTTCCGTTGTAATATTAATTGTTTTAACATATTTGTCATCATAATCATCATTATATCAGCCATTGAAAGTTCACTGCTAGACATAGGCCTCCCTAAGAAAGGGGGAATTTTGCCCATAATTGCCGCGCTGGGCAAGCGTGTTAGCAATCGGTTAGCATCGCTTCCGCGACGGAGATGATGCTGCCCATCCCCACCCTATGCATTTTAGCTACATTGTTTCGGATGGACATACCTTACCATTGCGCAGACAGTACAATAACCTAGTAATAAAAAAATTGCTAGAAAAAATGGTATGGGTACTGTTTTTTTTAAACCCGTGCAGTTTCTAGTTCTTATAGTTCAAGATCTGCGTTCATATGTCAGTCAGTCAGTCAGTTTTTCTTTTTAAACATATATGGATATATACTTGTACATATTATCATTTGTAAATATCCCGGTTATTAAAAAAGTTTCAATGCCGTTCTTAAAATAGTTAACGGTCATGAGAACGATCGAACGTGTAAAACGATCGATTCACTTATTTTATCATCAAATAGTTTTACATCGACACATTGCTGTAATCTCTAATGCGAAGCTTGAAGAAAAGTAATCAATGTAGTTGCGTCAAGGCGAGATGTCGTGCGGGGGTTTATCGGTGCTATTTTAGCGGTATCAAAGGAGGTCAGCGTTATATCTGGGCCATACTGGGGTCAGTATTAGGCGCAATACTTCAGCTAAATGCTTTTGATAGCGACAGTAGTACGCCCTGGTACGGGCTTGTTGTGAAAACAATGCATAACTGAGTGCGTTAACTCACACGCAGATGTACTCGTTGATACGTGAATGGGTTCCTTTCAGTCCTTTTTATCTTAATAATAGAATAAGTGCTAATTTAACTTGTCTTTTATTACCATTTGCTTTCTATATTATGTCTAGTTGGCCCAGTACACATTTTTAATATTTCTATATATTCCGTTCCAATTACAGTTATTTTATGACAATAACAAAAAAAATCAATGAAAGCATTCTAGTCGTTCACGTTTTATCCCGTAACTGCCACATTTTGTTTAGTTTTCTTTTTTCATTAGACAAATTCTACAATTAAGCATACAGTCTACTTGATAGAAAGCGTCACCACAGCCTAAAAATAATATCTCTCGTATAATCACAATGTTAACTCTAACACGTTGCTAATTTTGTTTCTTGAGGATATTAAGACATATTACTTAATAATTTACCTGCCTCTCTCACACTTCAAACCGGTACACAGCAATTCGAACACTACTGTTTGGCGGTAGAAATAGGTGTGAGTGAGGCGGTAGAGTGTGGTACCAATAAAGACATCCTTTGAATGAGGCCTAGCTGGTCGATCTAACCATGTCGATCATCGATGACATTATAATTAAGGCCGTCTATCGTAGGTACATATCAAAATTCAACAAAAGAAGGTAGATTGTTTTTATCATGTCTTTTCACATGGAATACCATAGATAAATTAATATTAACTTCTATGGTCTATATCTGATAAAGACTATGCCAAAATCTATGTTATTTTTATCTATGGATCCGACACAATTTTTGTACAGTTTAGCTGTCACAGAGCAACATAAACTTCTTCCCAGAATAACAAGACTTTCTCTTGGTTGTAAATTGTAGAATTCGCAAGCCGAAATAAAAAAAGTCGAATTGTGAAACTTATTTCACAAAAACTACACAATATCCAAATTTATACAATATATCATGTATATAATTAAATCTGTAGACGTCAAAATGTGTGACGTCTTCTTAATTGAAACTGGTTTCATTCCCCATAAGTGCCAATCTGGATAGGCGTTGTAGCAAATAACAGAGTGTTGCATTTGTCCTTTGCTGTTTCAAGAGAATACCGCCTTTGTCGGTTCAGGTACGTCATTTATCGCTTACGACGCCTGATACTGGTACCCAACTGGTAAATTCTCTGCTGTTACCCAAAGGCAGATATATAGGCTCCTTAAATGTTATATTGGCTGATAATTATAAAGATACCAGCAACCATTGTGGCGGATAGATTAATCTAAGAATAGGTTATAATCTCTAAAGATATCTTTACCAGACCAAGTCGCGGGGGACCAATTAAAGCTATAAATTGTCAAAGAATTCCCCACTATCAGGATAGGTAGTATTTAAACATAAATACTTAGCAAACCCCCTAAGAAAAAAAACTTGCCTTCACATACTCTTACAAGATAATAAATTATAATATAATCTAAAATTAAGCATTCACTACTCATAAAAAATACTATTTAACGCCTTAAAGTTTTTTGTTTGACATTACGGTTTCAATACGGCAACCGTTTTTAAGAGTGCCACTAGTTTGCGTTTTAGCAGTTCAAAATTAATTGATCAGAAAATTAATTTATTTATCTGTCACTTTACGCGCTTATTTCTTTCAAGAATGTTTCTTGCACCGTAATCCCCAATCGATCGCCTTTCATTCATTAATAATTTATGACATTCGCAGTAAATGATCTATCGATTTGCGCAAAAACTCGATTGGTCGCGAGGCTTCACTAGAAATAGGTTGGACAGTTACAACTGTTAGTACACAAAGTAACAAATCTACTTAATAGTCTAAACTGAAAGATCAATATCGAAATTGTATAAATAATAGAACTAACTTTTTAACTTTTTAAATACGGTTTATTTAACTTTATGTGTTTGTTTATTTTCGTGTTCAAGATTGACAAAAGATCTTGTATCAGGCATTTGACTGTTGTAATTCCTACCTTTTCAATGTTTTATTTATTTTTAGTTTTTAATTTTAAACGTTCTTGTCCGTAACCACGCAGCAGGTGTTGACAGTTTCTCGGTCCTATAAAATTAACCGCGTTTTAAAGCCGTTAGAAATAGACACACATCAACAGATTACCAACAGTAACAGTAGCCAATGCGTAAATGTTAGAAAATGTTAAATTGAATAAATAGATCTAATAACTTGAGTATATTAAAGGTGCGCTTTTCTTTTGTCTTTTAAACTTTGTAATGGTTTAACAAAGCTTCAATTACCGAGTAGTTCCAGATAGAGGTTTATTAAGGATCCTGCTTAGTGCGTAATATTTACAAATAAATACGTGAACGACTTTGAGGATCTACATACAGGATTTATAAATTCTTCATTTATCAAAATATATCTAATAGAAGTTAGTCTTATATATATAATGGATATTTTTCTTTATAATTCCATTCTTTGAAACAGTCCGATCTCGAATTCGAGACAAGTAAACACATGTCATTCCCATACAATTAATATCAAAATGTAATATTTCACTTAAACTACAATGTGGGAGGCGCCGTGTTTATTGATATAAACGGCAATACGAAATAATTTCAATACTACATCATTTGATGTATTCTTTACTAATTATGTGATGTTGGTCTTAGAGAAAATATGTATTTGTACAAAGTATATGTAAAACATGCACCGATATATGACAACAAAGTTATTTACAATTCATTACTGAAAAATTATTTGTTCTTTACAAATTTTAAAATTCAAAATTCTCAAGTTTTATACAAAAATTACTAGAGGATTGGAAAACTCTAGTTTATATTAAAAATATCGTTGAGGGCAACATATTACATGATATCGCGTTTATGTCTTTTCTTCTACGTTGCAGGTATTTAATTGTACGATTAGCCTGTTACGCTCCACATACTTGATATATTTAGCAACTTTCTCATATTCAAGAGCTTACACTATATTAAATAATTTAAACCGCGAATTAGAACTCCCTTTGACTAAGATGACTTGAATAAGATGCCGGGACAGATAGATGGCGGTAAATCTGTCCAATGCAGTATAGCTCCAATGAATCAGAGAGGGAATAGGCAGCAGCATCCCTTAAATAATACTTTATTACTTTAATATCAATTCAGAGTTGAGGTGCGGCGTAATTCATCAATAATAAGTAGCCAAAACAAAGCACGAATTCAGTGTAACTTTAGCTTTTCAAAATATTCACAGCCTAGTTTGGGCTCGCGTGATTTAGTGATCATGAATTGAATTTTGTTTACAATTTAAAACAGTTTATTTTTTTAATTTTTGCGGCAGACATACAAGATGTCTGCCGCAAAAATTAGTAGTTCTTTCTAATTATCTTGAAGGACGCATTCGATAGTCTCTACTTGTATATATATCTCTATATGCTATGAAATATATGATACATGATGGAAGACGCTTCTTACATAATTGTATTTTATATTAATATGAATTGGTTATGTCTGAATTTCGTATTATGGAATAAATATTATTATTATTTGTACGCCAAGAGTCGTGGATTTTTTCCCTAACCAGGGCAAACATTTATGTTAGAAACATTTGTTTGTTTTTTTGTGTAACATATATTAAATTCAGTGTTCAGTGTAGAGTTACCCTTTTGCTTCACCCGCTTAGTTCCCGTTTCCGTGAGAATAAATAATAATCAAAGTAGCTTAGTTATTAATATGAACAACAGCTATTTGCTAGTAAGAGTCCTGTCAAAAAGTGTCCAGAATTTAATAGTGTTGAGCTGAACAAACAGAAAGACAGTTTTCTAAGACAAGTATAATACTGAAAAGGATACGTTTCGAAACAATACAATATCTTATTTTATCATTACAAACAGACACTTGATTTTTATTTATAGCATATGTACTTATGTATTTTCCGGGAAAAAATAATTGTGCCTGTACTTTCTAAACAATAATTTCGCTCGACGACATTTCTAGCTTCAATTGATTCGCTTTACATCGCCTTTTCTGAACGCCACTTCTTTTAAAACTGCCTGTCGAGCGAGCGATGTGCACAAAACACAACCAGCAACCTGGTAGTCTAGAGGACTAGTTTTTCTACGCAATCATTTAAGGTTTGCGGCGAGAGCGCCTAATTCCAAGATAATTAGAGAAACCAGGCGGAGCTACTACGCGGAGTTACTATCTCCGAACTTGGAAGATATAATGAAGTCATAAAAAGCTGCAATGAGTATATGGAACTGTGACATAGACTCTGATATGGATCCGAGAGCCATTTAATAAGTAACTGTCTGCAAGTTTCTACAAGATTTATTACCAATTGTGAGTACATAATATGTGATACAACCTTGTCAAAGTACGAATGTATGGCTTCGCCATACAAAATGTTCAGTCAGGTTTAGTGTGACATAGTTATTTGTAAATACTTATCAAGTCCAAGTATAATTCCATCTAAATAAATATTAGTAAAAATATAGGAACTCAGAAAGAGTTATAGTCATACTTATATATATTATTTTCTACTATCGAAAAATAGAAATTGCCGATCATTTTCCTTTGTCCTACGATTTAGTAGTGCGAAGCGATATTCTTGAGACAAATTACGACGCGTGTATTTATATAATTTGTTATTGTTAGTTGCCAGTGCAATGCAATGGTATCAAACAGTTAAACCATCAATTACAAATTAAAAATAACTTTATCTTATCCATGTACAATGACCTACTCAATTTGTGTGGATAAGCACTTTATTGGGAGTCGATGAACTGACATTTTTGCATAACAATTATACGCATTACCCATAATTAGCCCTTCAGTTGTGTAAAATGAACTGTGCCCAAGAAATTATCTTACTTCATTGGTTTATGCAGATGTGTATTTGAAAAAGGTATAGAATTAATCATAATCAAAATAGAAATTAAGATGTTGTGATTATATAAACATAATCATAACAATCCACTGATAAATGACCAATGTATTTATTGTAAGCAATTAAATATATTATTACTTGTTTATTTCTTTGATTTCCGTTTTGCGTGTACACATTTTTTTTTAATCTTATAAACAAAAATTTCGATATATTTTATCCGCTACAATACAACATTAATAAAATAAACTTACTTTTGTGTTTTGAATGGTTCTTCCAAATTTTCCTCAGGAGCATTGTCATATTTCTCTGATTTAAATAAAAACTTTTGAAATTAAACTTTTTTGAAGTAAGGAAGTAGGCAACTTTTCCCGTGCGTGGTCTCGATTGAACTGCGGGTGTGAGTTGCGCTCGCGCTGGCCTCCGTGACTCTGACTACCCCTTGCACTGTCGCTGGAGAAATAAGACCAAGTGCTTAACTAAAATCGGAGCGGACGCGATCGGTTGTGATATCCACAACCTAAATAGTACTATGCAAGTAAACCCCACTCGCTTTCACAATGACGGTAAAATGGCACTAGCATTTAAAATGCTGGGATGATATTTTTCAGTTTAATTAAATGCATGTCGCAGCACAAGTTTTTACAAAATTAAATACAGTTTCCTATCATATAGAATTGCGGAGCCTGTGCGAACGTATACATACAATATTGAGGACCTTTGAGCTCACAGTATTGTCTGATTTAAGGCCTCGATTTTAACGTTAGGCATCAAATGCTACTGTCAAATATCAAATTGGTTACATCAAATACATCACGATAATTTTTATACATAAAGGAATGATAACAAATCTTTTCACAGTTCATTGTAATTTTAATATATGATTTGCAGAGACACTCAGATTGGACAAAAAAAACCTTTTTCTTTTTATTACTGAGACTTATTCGAAAAAAATCGCAGATAATTAAAGATAATGAATATTACTTAATCGTACACATAAATTGAAGATATCTTAGATTAAAAAAGCATTTGTATTTTTTTTATTTTTACGGATTTAAGTCTTTATACAAATCCGTTTACACAAAAAAAATCTTTAGCTCTTAATTCTTATGCTAAATTTGGACTTTGATCTTTGATTGTAAAATATTTGTTTTCCTTATAAACCTTTAGTTATTTTATTTTCATATGATCAACATGCCCCCATTACCAGCTCAGACTATCGCTTCACTCCCCGCTTCCGCTGCTCTTCCGCACCCACACTTCAAAGAAGCACTACTTAGGTATAAGTTCACATTCAGGAGCGAAACAGCCTTACTAAAATGTCCTGAATACCGTAATGAAGAAGAACTTAGTTCACTAAGCAAATAGATCACTGACTTTAGCTACCTTCATTTTATCTGTCGACTGTCAACTGTTAGTCTGTTACTGTCGGAGGCACATAAAAAAAATTAAGGCTCTAGACAAACTACTCTACTATCTACTGATTTCCAACGTTGCTGTTTTTGCTTTCAGGTTGAAAACAACAGTCACCAGATCACATGTCTTGGTTCTCTATCTGACTAATCTATCTTAAGACAAGTCTCACCATTATAACAAAATCTATATTACTAGCAAACCGTTGATTTTACTATAATAATAAAATTATTTTATGAAATTAGTATAGTGTTTCATTTACAAGTACGTTGTTACTTTTTATATATTGATTAAATCTGTATGGTAAAATTTAAGGCCGGATCAACACTATAAGGTCAATCACGGTTCGTTAGCGGGACGATCTCAGTCTGAAAAATGTTATTGAATGAAAAACAATGTATCTATTCGTACTATCCGTAACAGTCAAGTTCCGGCTGAATCCCATTCCAGTCTGAAACAAATTTTGTTTGAGCGAGATCGAACCTGTCACAATATGTATCGATAGTATGAACGCTCTCATGTTCCCGGTCCAGTAAATTCCTGTTGCATAGTTTAAAATATATATTATTCAAGTTGAATACTCGCGATATCTTAACCAGTGTGGAGTTTTGGAAAAGGTAATTTTTGCATAGACAAATAATTTTGAAAATATGATGCAATTATATCAAATATTGCCACGTAATATTTTAAGATATATGCTGCAGGTCAACGGTCACTAAGAGGCATGTAGAATTTATTTATAATCGACGCATATATCACAAAAGGCAATACAAATGGACGTTAAATAAAAAATGTAGGTTAATTATTAAAACACGCTACTATAACTAATAGAATATTTAATATTTTGTTGGAAATTATATCAGTTAGAAAATGAACGCATTATCACATCAGCAATTTTTAATTCCACTGTTGGACATAGGCCTCCTTAAGAAAGGAAGGCAATTGTGGACTTAAATCTCAAGTTCACAATTGCCGCGCTGGGCAAGCATGGTGGCAATCGCAGAGCGTAGCCTCGCGGCGGGAATGCTGTTGCCCATCCCCGCACTGTTGCATCTCAGTAACGTAATTTCGGATAGATATAATCCTATCACTCGGCTGGTTACCTACGCTAATGAACGCAACCATTATCTTATTTACACGTTGTAATTTTTGTATAAAAGATTTGGTAGTATTTACCTGTCAACTAACAGGTAAATAATGCCAGTTTTGGAAATTGTATTTTTCTATGTTATTTCCAGTATCGAATGTAATGACATTTGACGATACAGCAAATGAATGCATTTGACGATTGACCAAGACGAAAACCAGAAATATTTAGTGATTATATCCATATTCACAAGTAATAAATTTACTTAAAATAATCAAAATGTTGTAAACAAATAATTTTATTATCATTAGTCCTCGATACGTGAGCAAAGTTTAAAGTTAATCGGACTGCTGGAAATTTGCAAATTTTTCGACCGTAATTCGTTACATACATACACACACACACCTAAAGTATAAATTACGCAAATCTATAATAAATTAATAGAACATTTCAACTAAAATTTAAAAAAAAAATTGAGTAGTTTTATTTATTGCTTTATGTACTAGTCAAACTAAATAGGTGTGGTAAATTTCAATCCGCAAAAGTGGACATGATTATTGTGTTATCTGCAACTATACAATAGGTATTTAGTTGGGTGCAAATGAATAAAAATAAATGAGCCCTATTATAGTTCTTATCTTTGTCGTTAAATATATTGAAGTCACATTGAACTTGTTTGTAATTCCTCCTTCGATATCTTACATAGTTTAGACTGTGGACTATTGTTTGTTATCATAAATATGCCCTTTAATTGTTTTACTAATTCTTCATTGATTTATATTTTCATACGACTTACAATTAAATTATTTTCTTTTTAAAATGATATATTGATGTCGGGGAAGAATGCGAAGCTTTTCTAGGAACGTCGTATCCGTGTGTATGAAAAAAATTGTGCGCACATCCGGCTTGGGCAAGCTTCAGAGAAGCTAGAAAAGGGGAAAGCACAATACTCGCGTCGCTTCCGTGACAGATGACGTGTCATAGATAAAACTACGATTGCACACTACCGAAATGAACTACTGACTCAGGAATAATAATAATATTATTAGAACAGATCTCACTTCAACGGGAAGCGCATTACACAAACGAACGGCTTGAACTGTAAAGGATTTGCTATAGATGCTTGGAGAATGCGGAGGCACTTTGAGTGATAAATTCTCTGACGATCTTAGGGATTTTTTGTGGCTGTCCCCAAGGAACACAAAGTGACTTTTAAGATAAATAGGAGGGAAAGGACAGAACAATACTCATAGAATCAAAAATAAATCATTGAATTTCTCAACGCTGGTAATAATTTTTCAGGTATAATTATTTGAGCCTTTACCTATCGAGAGAGGTAATCCAATTTCAAATGAACAACAAACTAATTGATATCTAAAAAATATTTAAACTTCTTGACTTTTCTCTAATGACTTCATATCGAAGGCCCTTGACTTAGTTTTTGCATAGATTAATTACGTCTGACCTTTTTCTTGATTATCTGTGAGAACAAAGTGCGGTATCCTACCCACTTTGTTATTACGTACATTTAGGTACTCATAATTTATGATAACATATTCAGCGCTGAAACAACCAATGCAATCTGCTCTCTCATATACAAAAACACTACATGTTATACAGACAAATACTACGCATTAAACAAACGCTGATTCATTTATTCTGCGTTTCCCAAACATGTGAACCTACGAATCCATATGAATTGAACCTGGGAAAATAAAAGGAATGTGTTAAAAGTAATAATGCAGATAATGACGTTGTAAAAATTTAGGTACATAAACTATAAATATAGCTCGCTGCATTGATCTTAGTCAATAAATAGTGCTTGATTTAAGGACACAGCTTTAAAAAAAACAAACTTAAACAAGAGAAATATCAAACTAACTTTCCTTTAGATACCTATAGTCTAAT
This sequence comes from Heortia vitessoides, assembly GCA_020976665.1. Classification (NCBI taxonomy): domain Eukaryota; kingdom Metazoa; phylum Arthropoda; class Insecta; order Lepidoptera; family Crambidae; genus Heortia; species Heortia vitessoides. The sequence continues at coordinate 4,075,421 of JACJUM010005601.1, read as the reverse complement.
ATGTATTGGCATACTATGCTTTAATTTTAAAGAACAATTCTCATTTATAGGGTTAACAGATAAACCTAATTCCACCGACCTACATTTACTAATACCGTAGGTAACAACGAAAACATCGGGCAACAAAATCGATTATGCATATAAATCTCTTAAAGCATCGCAAACAGAAACCTGGATTCGCAGGTCAATGACCTTTGTGCTATTTTATTTTATGTCAATGTATTTTATAAGCAGATTGAGTTTTTAATATGGTTTATTCGGCCGACTCCGGCTATGGCAGCATGATTATACAGCCTGCCTGACGCAAGCGAGTGCATTTACTGCTCATATCCGAGTATCTGACGCAATGTCGGCAGACCGATGATCAGAACATGTTTTAAAAGCCCCTACTTTTTGCGGCCACCTCCTAATTGCAGAAAGCTTGCAATGCTGCAATAACTAATCATATTACGAGATGTTTCTGCACAGTTTCATATATCAGAGTAAGATATTGATATTTAAAATGTCAAGTATCTTTTTTATCTTATCATGTGGGATCTCTATATTTCATGAGTGAAAGTTTGAACTTAAAAATTTTGCTGCCTGAACATTCTATCTATTTTCTATTCCTTTTTTATAAAATAAAGAACAACACAAAAAACTTAATTTGATTTAGTTTTAATTAAAAAGATATACCTACATGAACCACAACATTTTATAAATATAAATTTTCTTCTGTGTCACTTTTAGTTGATAAAATTTTGGGTATGAAAGCATAAAATAAAAAGTTGTTCAATGCGCCCCGCAATTCAAATTCAAAATTCATTGTAGGTATATGTCATGATCATTACATACATACATTGTATATAATGCCCGGTCATTATATACAATGTCTAGCTCTACTGGACTACATTATTAAGGCCGTGTGATACCGGCAGAGTAGAATAAAACTCCCCCTGTACCAGGTGTCGTAAGAGGCAAATGAGTTACCGACAAACGACAGGTGGCGGTATATCCACCGGATGCAGTGAAGCTTATATAGTATACCTTTTGGTATACATTTTCTGTTAAGCAGTTGTAAACCCTAAGAAATCGGACAGATTAAAAAGATCTTTTTACTCTATCAAAAGGTGATGGACAAAATAAAAAATGCCCAGTCCATTTAATTATTTTAATAACTATTATCAATTTGCAGTCTTAGTCTCAGTTAATGACCAGGCATCATGTATAAAGGCAAATATAATATATATACACGTGTTTGCGTGTAAAACAGAAAATAGTACCTACATACAATACATAAGTATGTACAACTGGTTGTACTAATCTTATATGCCAAATATTATTATCCTAAACGCACAAAAATATACACCAAGCAACAGAACAACAATCAAAATAATCTTAAAACGCTGAGTTGAAATTGACTGTATAATTTTGTCAGCTTTTTGTGGGTTAATCTGTTGCTTTGTATACTACATAATCTAATCATAGTTTGGTCTCAAATTTATTGATGATGTATGTTTTTTTTTTTCATTTTTAGATTACGAAGTCAGCAACCAAGCATACGGACCGCCAGATGGCAAATGTGACTCGGCCTATAGACGCTCGCGTCATCACAAAGATATCACCAGCGAATCGTCAATCCTGTCCCGCAAAGATAACGTGTCACATTTACTCAATAATTTCACTGCCTCTCTCACCCTTAAAGCCTTAACACAGCAATTCGAACACTGTTATTTGACAATAAAAATAGATGAGAGTGAGAAATGCAGACGACCTTTGTTAGAGACTATTGATAAGTTTCTTTTGGCATAACCATCCGTACATTCAATATATTTTCAGATGATTTGATTTTTGTAAAGAACAATTAGTTCTTTACAAATATTTACAAAGTATATATAGACCTCGGAAAAAATAAATATATATACAGGCCAACCCAAATAATTTCCAAAAGGTCCGGTTGTAAGCAGCCTGTGTGATACCACGGTTCTAGGCAGATCGTTTCTGTAATTTTGGATGTCCCACGCTGCGTCTACCAATGCAAGGTCCGCTAAAATAAAAATACATATCATTGGAACTAATATTATAAACGTACAGGTGTTCGTTACTCCTTTATACAAGGATGGCTTAACGTGTCTGGATAAAATGATAGTTTAATATATATACTTCTAACACAGAAAAAAATATTTTCTATTGATTTCACAAAGATATTAACATTATTTTTAGTGTTAGTTACGTTAGTTAGTAACGATTGACGACGAACTACAGTTTTGATCCAAAATCATGAGTTCTCGGAGAATGCGATAACGTGAAATCCACCCCTATCAAATTACGCCCTGAACCTTGTAAACTATTAATAACATTTTAAATATTTAAGCAACGCCTTCTGTTTTGTTATAGCAAACGCGCACCTATAAACAACATACTTATGTCGATACTCTAGGAACTTACGTCGTAGGATATAAAATCATGAACGGCTGGGCAGGTAAGTATTCTTCCCAGCCGTCAACGTCAGATCTGTCCCGTATCAGCTGTAATTATACGACTCCTCTCGCCTTCTGTGAGACCTAACACGGATTTGGATAATTCAACTATGATTTTTTATAGTAAATATCATCTTAAATATAATTCGGCATTTTATATGCATAGAATCCCTCAAAATTATGCAAATTAAGTTTGACATCAGAATTCTGCAAAGACCGGGCACACCTCTAGCGTGTGCTTGACGTACCACGCTCATGGCATGACGGAATTCCATTTCTTTTTGACACCTTACACAGGCACCCTGCGAGGCAATTGTGTCCGACGAGCATGATGACTTCTCTTGAACCACTAAGCCAGCAACACAACTGTATAATGGCGGCAGTTGTCCGGCGGTCTTTAAATTTTCTATTCATCTTTCGAGGAGTACGTCATGTATTTCTTGGCGCACTCACTGCATATCTTCCTGCAGCTATCGATCTTGCTTCGAAACGAAAGCAATATACCTACTCTGGCCCGCCCGTTTTAAGCTTCCACGGTGCATTAATAATAATAAATTCACAGAACAAAATCAGGTCAATCAACATTGACCTGACTTCGTGATAAAACGATCAAAGCACTTTAGTTACAGGCATCATATAACAAATATAATACTTATATACATTAATCTATTCAACTCTGGGTGTTGATACAGAACAAAGAGAATTGTCATCATGTAAATATTTTTCCTGGGTGGCGATCGAATGCATGACCCGTGGCGCAAAAGATGACTACTATTCGACATCGGAACCGTCATTTGGCAGCGCGCATGCTCACGCAGCTGATACTATTCGTATCATCGTTCAAGTAGATATTCCAAACAGCCTTACGCAAATAGTCGTTAATTTTCGCCACGGTCAATCCATGCTATGAGTATTAAACAAACAAAAAGCGGAACTGTCCTTAATTAAAGATCATAGCCCACTTACACGACTCTGCTCCAACAACGCTCTTTCCGAACACCGGCTTAAACTATTCCGTGCTCGTGGTCCACGCACCAATAGTCAGCTGGCTCGCTAAAAAATTACAAATACACATGAGATAGCCCTCAAATGTCATCTGCATTGGTACCTCACTCTCACCTATTTCTACCGACAAATAGAGGTGTTTGCATTGCAGTGTATAAAAAGTAAGTGAGGCAGTGAAATTACTGGGTAATGTGGCATAATATCTTCAAGACACAAGGTGGGCAACGCGTTAGTGATATCCTTGTGATATTACGAGCCCCTAAAGGCAACAGTGACGCTTACTATCACACGGACTGTATTTTTGTTATGTGTAAATAAATCATACCTACATACATACTCAAAAATATTCCCGTTTATAACATTATGGATATAGTAGATGACAAGTCAATAAAATGTATCGCATAACTCTATATAGAAAAATATATATATATATATATAATGTCTTCGAACACTTGTAAGAACGTATAATTATATGTGATCAAATCTACAGCTGTTGCTGTTTATTCATGTATAACTTCTAACCCCGACCCTTAGTGACCTACTGACTGTGCATCGTAGTAACCACTTACATTTCTGACATATATTTATTATAAGTATAAATTACATTAAGAACAACCCCATTGGTTGAATGAATCTAATCCATCTAATGTTTCATTAAGGGCGTCTCCCATAACAAGGTCTTGATCAGACGACTGCAGCGAAGCATTAGACACTTCAAGCGTTTTAAGAATCTGTTCCACGGAAATGTCATTATTCCCGTTTCTAGCATATAAATCACTAGCTGTGCCCGCGACATCGTCCGCACGTCAACTTATATAAACTTTCAACGTCATGTTTATTTTTATCGAATCAATGGCCTGAAAAATAAGTGTCAAGTTTCTAGCTCTAAAAATAGCGATACTTCCATACAGCTGTTCATCCCCCCTTTCGACCCCTTTCGACCCCTTAAAACCCTTATTTCAAATTATAAAAGAGCCTATGTCCTTTCTCAAGTTCTAAAGATTGTCTATGCCAAATTTCATCAAAATCGGTTGAGAGGTTTAAACGGAAAAGCGTAACAGACAGACAGACAGACAGAGTTACTTTCGCATTTATAATAATATTCTATTAGTAGGGATTAAATCTAGTCTGCAAGCTTTATTGCGGCGCTCTGATATTTGTCTATCCTAAAAATGTCTTCTAGTTAGTCTAAAAGTTAACATGATTGACACTTTTAGACTTCGTAAAAGTACATATGTACTTAGTATCTAGTCCGGCACAGTTCATATTTCATATTCGTAATTCGCCTTTAAATTCGAAATACAATCGATCACCCAATCGATTGTATTTCAGCATTTATAAAAAGATATCCACAAATATAGGTTTTATCATCTCTATGCTATTACTTAACCGTGTGATAATAACAATTATTATGTATAGAATTTAGAACGTGTTTAAAAGAGATTATGGACAAAAAAACCGCCACCGCAAGCCATCGAGGCCGTTGCACGATCAAAATTACATGCACCCTGCTGCAATCGGTTAACTTAGATTATTTTGTTTCTTAAATAAAAAGACATTGCAAGTCTTTGGCAAAATCAATATAGCGAAAACAAAATATCCATGGTTTACCACATGAAATCTTTTTGTGTATATTTAATAGGTGAATAAAATTTGGAAAGCAATTAATTTTACATAAATGTTACTTACAATAGAACATGTTGTGAAGATTATGCCGACTGACTGAAAATTTTAGATCATTAATATTACCTACAGTAAAGTTAAAATGAAAATATATTTTATTCACTCTCGCACAAGTTATCTCACACAAACATGTGTAAATTAGGCTTACCGTAAACTGGTCTATCGCCCCAGACGCGAGCAAAGTTAGTATGAGACTTAGCTGTGTTTGAAGTTATTCGCATGAAATTCGGTATGAAGGCTTTTCATTGAAAGACAGACAAAGACAAAACATGTGTAAATTCTAAAATCATTTTTAAGGATAAAAGGGGGTGCGGCGGAATTAGTATGAAAGTTCTCGGAATTTCAAAGCTATTTCAATAAGATGTTATATATTATATAAAGAGAACCAACTGACTGACTGACATATCAACGCAAGGCCTAAACTATAAGGTCAAAATAAATCAGTATAACACTTATCGAGAAAGGCTGTATAACATCACACTAGGAAAAATGACAGCAGAGCATCAGAACGCCTGATAAGGCTTCCTGTAATTATCTGTAAAAACTTATGCAATTGCCATGAATTATTTATTATTTTTTTCTTAAACATGTCTAGGTTTTTATGAACACACAAACTGTGTAGTCATTATATGGACTCCTTTAAATTATCTTGGAGTGACTCTTCGTGTCATTTAGAAATCGCAGCCTAACCCCACAGTAATATACCATAGGACATAACACTGGAAATAACATTCTCAACAACCCCAAATTTAAGATTTGGTATTATTTTTATTTAGATTAAGAGAGACAATTGTTAAACTAGTTTACTCTTTTGATGTATAGTGTTATTTACATCATAAAGAGCCTGTTATCTTTTCACTTTAAGTACTTTAATTTACAGATTAGGTGAAAATCGTTATAGTTTTCGATAAATATACAAAACATGAAAACCTCTTGCAAAGGTTAACTGCTTGGGTCTCACAGTAATTTTCGCATTTCTGAGAACCTGTTTGAGAGGCAGTTTAATCACTTAATAATGGGACAGTATCTTCAAGTTGGCATCACACTATTGATTTATAAAAAAAAACAATTAGTGCAATTTAATGTTTATTCAACATATTAAAATGGCAATAACAAAATAATAATTCCAAATAACTATGTACTAATTTCCTATGCTATAATTGTATCCACAAATGAAAAAAACACAATTTTGTTGCATCCATGCACCGGAATAATCAATAAGAACTGATTACATTATTTACAAATATTTAATGATCATTTTACCATTTGCTGATTATGTACCTGATAGTCTTATCAATAACTTATCAGGCAGAGGTAATATTTCTGTTTTATGAGTCTGAATATGAAAAGATAGCTGAGCAAATTAATAGTCAAGATTTATCTAATAGATATTTTTCATATCTCAGTATATCAGACACTATAACAGTAAGTAGTAAGACAGAACCATTTTAATGACACAACAAAATAGGTATTTTTAAATAAAAAATCTACTGCAGAATTAGGATTTAGATAAAAATATTACATGTATTACTATTGTATGCTTATTTTAAATTACTATGAAATCATTATCGTACTGATGACAATTTGACTATTATATAAAATTGATTTTGTTGAGGTGGTACAATACTATTCAAAGTCTAATTCATTGTTGATATAATAAAATAAACTGCTTATATGTTTAGTAAACATTTCATATAACATGGAATTTAAGTAACCATTTTGAGAGGTATTCTTGGAAGTAGTGATTAAGTGTGAGGAGGCACACAACATTTTTGTTAACAACATTTAGTTAAAATGCTTAAAATCATAATCAATATTCAACAAAAAAAATCACAAATAAAATACACTCAACATTCACTCACAAAAGTAAGATGAGATGAATTGTGTTAACTGTTATTCCTTAATGTGACTCTTGTTAAGTTTCAATTCTGACACTAAAAAGCCTTGATTATTATTGGTTATTGGCTGAATATTTGATTGTGTTTTAGAAGCATCTCAACTCATATTATCAACAACAAACCATCAAACAAATATAATTAAGGCAATAATTTATACACAATATTAATACAGTTCAGGCTTTCAATATATTGCTTTGCTTTTACTACTATCCAAATAATGTTTTTCATTATTTTTCTGTTTTATTAATTTAAAAAAGCAGTCATTTCATATTAACGTTCTAAGGCAATAATTAAAAAATCTTATTTGATCATGAAAAATAATACAATAAAACTACATTTCTTAATAATCTTTCATGTACAAAAATTACCACCATTAACTACCTATTTAATACAACTGTCCATAATTTTCATATAAACATTATCTTTAATAATTAAAAACTAATAAACTATCTATATAATCTTTAAGTGATGTCATAAGTACTTCCATACTAATGTATTAAACGCATTAACACCTTAATTGTTAGAGGAAGTAGACTTAAATTTTAGTAACTATAAATATACTCTTTATTGTATAGTATGTAATTTTTATCAAATTATATCTATTGGCAAGGCACATCAGAAATAATTCATAAGTTATTCATTTCATGACTAGCTCACTAAAATTATGTTAGTCAATTAACTGTTTCATAATTCATAAACAATTCATAACTGACATGCATTGCCAATGAATAAAAATAAGCAACCTCAAATGAGGAGAGTAAATAAATTATGAATTCTTTGATATAGATAAACCATACATATGATATCAACAATACATCTTTTTGCAACATGGAACACATAAATAAATTATTGCAGTAGCAATAGATCAATCGCACAAAATTGTCTATTATTATTGTGATACTTTTAAACACCATCATGTTAATAAATGTCAAAAAAACCGGATGCAAATCTTTTATCAGAGGTATACAATAAATTACTATGCTTGGTATTATATATAGGTGATAAAGAAAAATATCATAAAAAATATACGTATTTTTCATAAACATGTTATAGAAAACATTTACAGTGACATTATTTGGCAATTTATTGCAATAACCCCTATGAAAAAGACAGTCCATTGATTCTTACAAAATTGCAGATACTTATCTTCAGTAAAACAGGCTCAAGTAATAATATTTGTGTTAGAAAAAGAGTGCAAGTATAATAAATCAAAGTGACAAATTTAAAAAGGCAGCACAATTAACTGACTAGATTTAACTAGTGTTATAAATAAACATCAGTACATCGCTCAACGTAACTACTCTAGCAGTAGAACAAATTCTACTACAAAAATCAATCACTGATTAGGCACATCAGTCCATAAATTATACATGTTAATATCATATCATATCATCACATTTCATATACACATTCAAGCTATGTTGACACTATGCAGTATTGTTTTATCAATTGTATATCTACCTTAATAAAATTTACTATCATAATTTTGAAATTGTGGATGGCTTAATAAAGTTCACTGAATTCTAAAGTTCTTAGACTATATAGATATAAACATTGTCTTCTTCAACATCATCAGATTTTTGAGTAAAATAGTTTTGGTGTCTCACATATCGCTTAGCCTCACATGAACTTTTTACACGAATATCTGCATATATTTATTCCTCTACTTTATAATATAATGAGTTCACTTTTTTCCCTTCTTTCTTGACAGCCACAGTCTTTTCTGCTGGCTTCACAGGTAATTTGACCGTACATCATTTCTTCTTTCTATCTTGAGTACACTTAGGACAATACCACTTGCCTTTAGGCTTTATTTTCAGGTCTACACACGCAAAGTGGAACCATTCTATAGGGCAATCAGGATTATCACATCCGATCATTTCCCCATATGATACTTGGTGGCATAGGCAATAAGTAGGCTCATTCGGGTCCACTGGCATGTCTAATACATCACTGGGATGTGCCATACCTGCCACTGAATCTAAATCAGCATTTTCCTCAGATTCTTTAGCAGCATTTGCAGTAGCAGTAGCACCTTTTCGGCCTTGTGCTTTCTTTTTTGCTGCAGGCCTCCCTGATGTGTTTGCATCATCTTCACTTGATGCACCAGCACGCTTTTTCTTCCCAGTTGTAGCAGCAGCTTTCTCACTGCCTTTAAGTTTTTTCCTGCCTTTCTTCACTGTGGTAGTACTAGTTTCCTGATCAGCAGCAGCCTGCTGTGCGGCCCGTGCGCTCATTACCTTTTCTTGAATTTCAGATTCAAATCGAGCAAGGTCAGAGTCAAGTCGCCGTATGTGTTTGTCTACAAGTTCATATGTTTGAATTGCAAGCTGAACTTTGTCATCCCCATATTCTTTGGCTTTATTAAATAAACCTTGTATAGTGTTTACCTTTTCTTTCTTTGTTTCCTCGTCCATTTTTGGAATATTCGGCAACAACTGATCGGCCATGAGATCGATTGTCCTCATTAGCCCATGAGCTCGGTCATCGAGATCCCGCATCAGTTTAAAATTTCTTTGCAGCTCAATAGGGAGATGCTGAAGACTATCAAGGTAGTGCTCTAAATAAAGGGCCGAAGTCATTTTGCAATATTTCGTAACGAATCAAAAATGAAAGTACGTACCTCCAATACACATGAAAGTAAAACTTTTAGCACTTTTATGTCTTAGTTAGTAACTTGATAAGATAAATTAATAATATCTTACGCTAATAAATACTACTTCATTTATTTTTATACAACAAACAATACTATAAAATATTTATTAAGATGCGCATCTTGCACTTCAACAAGTCAATCAAGCGAACGAAATGACGTTTCGTTTTTTTTGAAACCAAGCGACTGTTTTTTTATTATATCTGCGAATATATAATTACAAACGCTGCCATGTAATTGATTAAATATTAATATTTTACATTGCTGATTTTGATTTTAAAATGATATAAATAATGCAATAATGTTAATAGCATTTAAATAAATTAAATGTTTTCTGGGTAATCTAGGTGCTTACTGCCAACAAAGAAACGAAACGTACACAACAAACATATCCAATCCATAATGAACTCTATTACTATATAATATATATCTATTACTATATATAATAATCTAATTTAAAATTGTCATTTTATATCTGTTAAATAGTATTTAGCAGTGTGAACTAATCATCAACTACGTTTAGTTTCATTTTTAGAATCGTTGCTAGGTGCACATTTTTGATGAAAAAAGGAGGAAGATAAATTGATTTATTAGACTAAACAAACTTAGAATAAACAGTCAGGAAATTAGGACACATATTATATGGAACGATTATATGAATCTTGATCACGTATTAAAAAATACTTTTAGTTACTAAACGAAACTTAATATTTAGGTAGGTAACCTCAGTCAGAAATCACGTCGATATTTACGGGTAGGTATGGTGTAAGGGTAGTATTAAACTGTTACTCAAATTATTCCTGTTTACTTCGTAGGGTTAATTTTCCGTCTGCGGCTACACTTACAATATTTTCCTCCTAATTCTGACCTTTTATTTTGTTCCGTAAAACTCTACATGCATAGCCCTATTCATAAAATATTCCAACTTCACTTACCTGTGTAAGTTTTCTTCATGTCATTTCTCACTATGTATTATCATTGCACACACTGTTATACTCTAATTGCACTCTAATAATAATAATAGTAGTATTCTTTATTGTACAAAAAAATAACATAATTAGAAAGAATAAAAAGTGACAAGTTACTTTATCGCTCAGCTTATGTGACCTTATCGCTCAGGGCGATCTCATGCTCCGCCCGCATCCGTCCGAAGGTTGCCTACCTTTGGACGGATATATAAGAAGATAATATGATGGGGCAGTTAGATTTATACTACTAATTTATTTATGCGAAAAAAAATAATTAATTTTTACAAAATAAACATATATTGAAACATTACAGCAAGAGAAAATGCTCCTTCACCATCCGCCCAAATGCAACAGACTGCACACGCCTGATATTCACAGGTAGCGCATTCCACAAACGTATAGCCTTAACGGTGAAAGAGAACCAGAGGAATGCGCAGGTATGCTTAATGTTTAATTATTATCTGATGACCGCAAGGATCTCTTGTGACTATCACCCAGAAAAACAAAACGTTTTTGAAGATAAGATGGGGAAGATGGATAAAAAAGTATCTTATAGAGAAGCAAGAGGTTATGGACATTCCGGCGGAGTCGGATCGGTAGGATTCTAGATTAGCACGTAATTCTGAACTGTGGTCATATTTACGTAATCCGAAAATAAATCTGGTACAACAACTGGCTGGTTTTATAGGCGCTCAAGCTTCTCGAGTTGGTCCTCTGTTAGGTCAGGGATGCTGGTATCCGCATAATTTAGGATGGGTAAAAGAAGAGATTGTCCTAGTGCAATTCTAGGAGTGAAAGGCAGAAAGTTGCGCAGTCTTCTTAAAGATGCAGCAGAGGTAAATAGCTTGCGAGTTGCGACTCATTTCTTTAATTTGTGTTCGCCAGGAGCAATCGCTATCAAAAAAATAATGCCCAAGTTCTTGACAGTACCGCTAATGGAACTATCATCATTATACCAGCCATTGGAAGTCAATTGCTGGACATAAGCCTCTCCAAGAAAGGAGAGGCTTATGTTATTTTTCCCACGATTGCCGCGCTAGGCAAGCGTGTTGGCAATCGCAGAGCGTAGCTATCGCGACGGGGATGCTGCTGTCCCCACCCTATGCATTTGACCTGCACTGTTTTAGATGGATATACCGCTATCTGTCGGTTCTGGTATCTTAGTCGCCTCTTACGACACCTGGTGCAGTGAAAGGTAATATTCTATTCTGCCGGTACCTCACGGCACAATGGAACTATAGTACCGCTAAAATAATCGATGGTAGAACCGACCAATGGATTTTTGAAAGCAATCTCAAACTGCCAAGCACAATAGCTTACTTCTTGGTTGGGTTGACCTGAAGATGAAAGATTCATGAGAATATATCTGTAAATCATCTGCATTAATGTGGTAGGACGATGAAAGAATATTTGAAATGGGGTTTATGAATATAGAAAATAGTAAAGTAAACAAAACGCGACCCTGTGGTACACCAGCTAATATAGAACACCAAGACGACAGAGTGTCCTTGCTGCAAATGCGTTGTCGGTGACTAGACAGGTAACTACGAAACTAGTCAATAACTGATGGAGATATGTTAAGAGAGCAAAGCACGCCAAGCAAGATGTCAAAAACCACTGCATTGAAAGCATTGCTGAAATCAAGCAGTGCTAATACAGTTTTTTTTTTCGGGCGAACCTATTGCTGGACTACTCAGACGTCAATTCCAGCGCCACCGAAAAAAAAGGGCGGGGCCTCTCATGGATGAGAGGTCCGATGCCTGTATTCACCCTGCGTACCCCGCGGCCGCGACTGCGCGTTTAGCGTGGAGATGATTCTTCTTGGAGGAATGTATTAAATTGATCGTGAATAAGGCGTTCAAGGACTTTGGATAATAAAGGTAGAATGGATATGGGACGGAAATCGGGTAATAACATAACACGATTTCTTAGGTAACGGGATAATCTGAGTTTATTTCCAAGCAGATGGAAAAACGCTACTGTATATGGAAAAGTTAAGTGGAAGCTATTGATGCGATACTTTTCTTCCCACATAGAGTGAATTGACTTATGAAAAATGATAAATCAGCGGGAGGCGGAACAGATAAAAGGTGATTCAATGTGTGTGTTTTAGTATACCTGTCAACATGGGAAAATGAGGGAATTAAGAGAAGAGGTACGCTAGTAATTTTTATGAAGGCAGGTGTTGAGGTTACCCATTATTATTATATGACTGTAAGAGGGAATAAGCATTTCTAAGCTGGAGTCGAGACTCGAGAAGTAATAAACACGTAGGGATGATGATGTAGGGTTTTGCTAAATGAGCGTGTGCGGAATTAAAAAAAATATATCGCTTCATAATAATTCGTTTACTAGGTGAAGATTCTAATGTCGCATGTAAATAAATGCATTTTTTTTTTTCGATTACATTGCAAACGCTGGGTGAACCATTTTGTATCGTCATGGGTGCGAAGCCGGGGTGGGTCGCTAGTTATATTATAAATATAACGGTAAGTAGGATTGTTTCGCGATCACAACTTGCCGGTGAATCGGTTCTGATTGAATTTGGCACGTAGACAGCTTGAACCCCGAAAAAGTTCACAAATTATACAACTTGATCTGTAAGATTTTTTTTTATTAAATAAAACTGAATCGCATCATCTTATGGGTTTCATTAGCGCCAAATTCTACATAGCTGGTGTTGGTGGCACCTTTATCCCCACTTTTCTTGCAGGTTCCTTTCTGGTGGTTCGCGTAATGAACCTGCAGCAGTATGAGTCTCGCCTGGTGCCGGCAGACTAGTTTAGGTGCGCCTAATAAAATGATATATGTGTTAGATGACTCATGAACCCTTGGGTCATCAGGATCGTTATATCTATAATTATGTATATCATCACTTATCGGATATGTTAATATTATTATTTTTTCTTTATTATTTTATTGACGATTTAAAAATGCTTATGCTATCATCATTATAAGTAGATTGTCTACTGCTGGAATAGGCTTGCTATTGCATAACTAGAATGAAATTAAATAATAAAAAATAACATAAATTGGGTACATAAAACAAGCGGACGAATATGGTAATAAAATAAAACACGCCATAGTTTTAACTTAAATTGTATTAGCAAATAAACAATTTATAAAATACTCTGGTATTACAAATGACATTATAGTCCAGTAGTCGGAGCACATTTGCAATGTGATTATTGAATGTTATAAAATTTCCACATATTTTTATACAATTACTGTTTGTGCTCAGTCGCCCGAATCCGAATGAGTTACGGTAGGTTAATAAGTTTTTTCGCCTATATACTGTTTACAATTAGGAACAGAAGGCATAATACAGGCAGCAATATATTTTTACTCGCATTTGTAGATGCTAAATTTGTTTGGATTTGAACAAATACAAAAATGTTCTCAAAAATCACATTGAAATATTTTCCTCTTTATCTTTCCAGGACTATATTTTTAGCAAATACAACAACTTGGCTCTCGATTTAAAATTATAAACATTCAAGAAAAATGCAAATAAATAATCAGCAATTGCCGTAATGAGGCAACACAAAGAGGCATTTACGTAATCTACATTATATAAAACATGCTTACTCATTTCCTTACATCTATAATTTACACTTTACTAAATACTAATCGTTCATAATATACGTACAATACACTACTATGCTACAATGTTACTCATACCAAATAATATATAATCATAATGTAAAAACCTTTGCTTTATTGTAAAATTACATGCCTTTGGAAATCATGTTTGAAAACAGACTTCTTTCTGTGCAGGGGCACCACAAATATTTATCTTTAATTTGACAGGTCTAGTGAAATATAACATAAGTTTTAGTTACTGGCTAACATATAAGAGGTTGTTTAGTTTTTCATTACTAATTAAATAAAGAGGTATGTACTTTCACAAGATAAAATTTTATTTTAAAATCAAAGCCTTTACAGTTATTTAGTATGGCGTATTGGGAGTTGTATATTATAAAAACAAATCATCTTCATATAATATTACACAAGAAATTATTTATCGTATATACATAATTGGCGGGGTTAAGTTATCCTTACACAAAACGAAATGGTTAATGACATTTTTGAGGGAGAATTGTTTTCAAATCTGCGCCACTATTAAACACGTTTTTATGATTACAAAATGTTCTGTACATCGGAACGAATAAGAATGTATAGTTAAGAACTCATAATAAAAGGTACTCAGTTGGTTTTAATACTTATTTCTATCTAGGTACAACACTACGTAAATATTTAGACAATTTGGTACACATTCGTTGCTCTTTTACAATTAAACATAATTAACACACGTCGCGTGGAGTCTGCGAGCAACTAAACTTCTTGGAATGCATAATTAACAATGTTAGGAAATGCAGGGTTATAGTATAGACATATCATAATCAACTAGATCTCAAAGAAAACCTTGAGATTCTCTTCTTTACATGGTTATATAATTTTAATGATATATTTTTCTACTATCAGACAAGTACAAAATTTTATTATAAAATGGAAGCTATTGATTTTTACTCTGATCAAACTATACGATCGACATAATTGGCACTACTAACGCAGGTCACATTTATATGAAATTACAAAACCGTATTCATAAGCTTTAAAATTGGATCTTATTTAATTCTTAATATATCTCTATAGGTGTGTTGATAATCATAAGTATAAAAAAAATAAAAATACTCACAGTAAAGTAATTTCAGAACATTAAGAGAGAAATATCATAAGGTTCATACGAGGATCATTCTCACATTTCAATCAAGGAAACAAATCGACATAGCTACTTGGATCTTTAAGTTTCTATGTCACATAAACAAAATTTAAGACGAACTTCAAACAATTTCACAACCACTAATCAAAAACAGCTTCTATGACTTTTGTGAAATATTCATTACCAACAAGCGAAGCACCATTCAGACAGGTTGTGCGCAGGTGGGACTCTTCGAGAGTTACTAACGTTAACTATTATTAATCGCATTTTCCACCAGCGGGAAAACAGCCACAGGCCATAAACAGGGACAGAGTGATACATTTAATACTACGAGTGACCGTCTGTCACTAGTGTTCACTTTAACCTCGAATAGATACATATTTTTGGTTTAAAAGATAAATATTTAGCTCCATCACAATTTTCACCCCGCGTTTTCATAAGACTAGCCCTCGGCGTTACCGACCATCATTCCGTCATAAAATCACGTACATTACACCCTATAGATATATTACACCACACCGATTACGAGAGCAGAGGATAATAACGTTCACTCCGAGCGGGCCGAACGGTCCTCTCCGCTCGGTTCGGTCCTTTCACACTCTTGGCGAACGTTCGGCGTGGACGCCTCCTTCGAACATATAGCGACGCGAAAGTTACACTATTCAAATTCTATAAAATATGTCATTCGTTTAACACTGACGACGGAATATTGAAGGTTAACCTACGAAAATTTGAACGATTCATCGATATTTCTCAATCGCGTCTCGCGATTGGTCCGCCGGTCACTGCAACCGGCCGCTGCCGGTGCGGATCCATCGAGCTCCCTCCGGCCGACGCAATGGAAAAACGACGTTCAATCGTCTTCATGGCGCGCCGGCCGTGTCTCCCGAGGGCGCGCGCGCGAGCTGGCCCGGCCCGGCTACACGAGCGTCTCGTACTTGTCGAGCACGTGCGCGTGCTGGTCGTCGCCGTGCGAGCGCGAGCGCGGCCGCGGGGGCTCCGTCGCCGCGCCCGCGCCCGCCCCCGCGCCCGCCCCCGCCCC
>JACJUM010005601.1:4005130-4058590 GCA_020976665.1 Heortia vitessoides | reverse complement strand
ATCGTTGAATAAGATCGGCCCGTCGATCGTTAAAAAGCCATCCGAATGTCAAAAAGCGGCTCTTTTATATATTTTTTTAGGAATTTACGATGTGGCATCGTATTTTAACATACACGAGTAACTTTTAAATTTCAAAACAGTTAAAAAAACTTCATTACCTTTTACTGAGATCGATAAATGAAATAAACTCAATTGAGGTTTATATAAAGAAATTATTTAAAAAAACGATTTTATTTTTATCTGACAGTATACTCAAATTGCCGTTGGGTACCGGCAGAGTGGAACCAGGTGTTGGGTGGACAATCCCCCCTTTTTGAGGGGGCCTATATCCAGCAGTGAAGTCACAATGGTTGGTATGATAATGATGAAACCTAATCAATTACGCAATTCATTAACAGTACAATCCTGGCTATACCGGTATCGTTAATAGGGCGAGCCCGATTGTATTGATGCACTAATGTGGTATATACCTTGATATAAAATGTATTCTAATATGATTAAGATACATAACAGCTTCAAACAACTATATCATTTTTTCTCACGGAAACTTATTTTTCTATGGAAAATTGATGCATGTTTATTGACGTCACAAACCACATCTACACATCTTTGTCTGACGTATGTTATTAACACCCATAATATCAGGAAAGATGGACTCTTAAACCAATGGGTACCTGTAGATTTTTTACCAATTCTATCTTTACAGTACTATCTCTTTACAAGTTACTGAATGAAAAGACAAATACCTACGAGTGAATTAATCGAGAGAAATATGCCAAGATCGTAGGAAATGGAGGTCCATAGTCTCTGCCTACCTGAATGGAACACAGGCGAGATGTAAGCTACTAACTATACTTGAATAAATTTTGGGGCGATAAACAAGTATACGATTCACATGAAATTATTCGTCACCGAAGCCTATATTCGCCCATATTATCACAAGGATAGAACGGTTGCACAGCGCGTTGCCAACCTTGTGGCTTTAACGTGTAATGTACCCAGTATTTCACTGCCCCACTCACTATTCAAACCGGACCACAGCAATGCTAACACTGCTGTTTGGCGGTAGAAATAGGAGAGTGCAGTTTCAATGCAACAGACCATTTATAGTATGCGGTTTACCACATGTATGGCAAGATCGTAGCGAGTAAGGACCCATAGTCTTCGCCTACCCCGATGGGCATAGGCATGATGTTTCATGATTATAGCAGCTGTAAAACTTTCACGACTAGCCGCCACAAGCAATGGGGAATTTGCCCATTATTGCCGCCCTGGGCAAACGTGATCGCAATCGCAGACCGTAGTTTCGCGACGGGAATGCTGCTGCCTATACTTCCCATGTTGCATTTGAACTACACAGCTTCGGATGGATATACCGTCACCTGTTCCGGTACTCCAGTCGCTTCTTACGAAATTTGGTACGGAGGGAGGTATTATTCTACTCTGCGGGTACTCAGTAAGTTAGTAAACTAAACTTGCATGGTATATAGAGGGGCCGAATGGGCCGTAACCATCCTCGTTGGGCTACCCACTTGAAAAGTTGTAGCAACATTGAGTGTAGACTGCATCCCTCACGCAGCCTACGCTCAATATTGTTACAACTTTTTAAGTGGGTAGCGTAATCGCATCGGCCACGGTATGTCAGTGGCCAGGCTTTCCTAAAAATGAACCCTAGACACGCCGATGGCAATGAGGAGTCATAACCGAGCGGTGGCGATGGCGGCGGCTCACCGATGACGGCGTGCATGTGGTCGAGGTGGTGGTCCAGCGCGGTGCGGTGCGGCGGGGAGGCGCCGTTCATGAGCGGCGGCGGCAGCGCGCCCTCGGGCGGCGGCGGCGGCGGCGGCAGGCTCGACCTGCGCGCACACGCACATGTTGCTAGTCTCCAGGTAACGTCCTTGGCTTGTTTACCTACCCCACCCCTAGATTGATACTGCGACGACTCAATACTGTAATTTTGACCTTTCGAAATTGCCGTAAAATATCGCATTAGGGTCCACGAGTCGCATAGTTGCTGTCGACTTGTTGCCTGTTAAAATTTTTCTGAAGGAACTCAACTTTTTGTGTAAATTTGCGAATAAACAAGGATGTTTCTAGAATTGTCGGCAATATTTTATTTTGAGTTCATACAGTCTTCGTACATCTTGAGGTGCGATATGTACGGGCGGGTAATTTTTTAATGTTTTCAACTTACATGGTAATAAAATAAATAAATAAGTTCCCACAACAACTTATACGTTGACCTGATACCGTGATAAGTCGCTTAAACACAATAGATATTAAAAGACAATAGAGAAATCACAAATATACTACTTAAATACATATATTTAACAACAAAATAGTGAACAAACATGAATTTCATCATATAAAAACTCACACGCGATAACCGAACGCGAACCGATTTACGTGCAAAAATACTGAAATCAACCGGAAAATTGTGTACATAGCCAGCTGCAACACTGCAGATAGTTTCAATAAAAATTAGGAAAATCGTTAAACTGCGCTTATCGCAATTTCTAGTACCTGTCTGTTTGTAATGATATCGGAATTTGACTGAATTCGATAACATTTTTAAGTGGTTTTATAAGCTTTCGATCCCGAGTAATTTCCCGCGGGACACGATTCGATCCCCATCCACCAAATGTTTCTATAATTAATACTTGTAATTTGTTCTGTGTGTTATATAAGTATTTGAGTCAATTTGTAATTCCTCTGCTGTCTGAAATCCGTAACTCTAAGCAACTCACGGAGTCAAGTCCATATATAATTTTGGTGTATTATATATTTTTTTAAACTGTTATCATTCCAGTCTCTTATGTCTATAGGGATATGTAACTCATTATATCCTAAACTATGTAAGTAATGAAATTATATTTAATTATTTTAAATTTATAAAGCTTTGAATGGAAGTCGACTGGAGGCGCATCGGAAAACATCACGTAATTCAATGGCGGATGGACGTTTAGATTGATTTGTGTATGCATATTATAAAATATTATGATAAATGTTGTAATGGAAGAGGCGCTATAAGTGAACTTTGAAAGTTGTTTCTTTGTATTTTCAGAGAAACAATATGTGTTTTATTTTCAAAAACTTTAATAATATTTCTTATATGTGTATATGTAACTACAAAAAAGGGTTTATGCATTAAAAAAATTGCTTGAGTTTCATAATAGATATTTACTCGAAAAAATCAATTTGTCTAAAAATACAAGCAGAACTCGAACCTGCTTTTTACCCTTTCCGAAAGGACTGCACTGCTGTTGTGCTACCGAGACTGTAGACATATCGAACTTTATCTAGTGATTTTCCTATTATTTTTTGGCTAAAATATATACGCCATCTCTTCAATATTGTATATAGTGTTGTTTTATGTGTTTAAACGAAATCTTAATTCTGGTCGTGGTATAAGAATCACAGTTGCGAAAAAATCTAAAACTAAAACTGTCAGATTGCGGATCCGACTATACACTCTGAAACTTTCCTATGTGAGTAATTTTAGTGAAATTCACATAGAGCCTCCAGTACCTGGTGGGAGTGTGCGGGGGCGGCTCGAGGTCGGCGGGCGCGGGCGGGTGAGGGTGCGGGTGCGGGTGCGGGTGCGGCGCGGGGGGCGCGGGCGGCGGGATGGAGGGGCGCGCGCGGCGCGGGGTGCCGGCGCCGCTGCCGCCGTAGATGGGCTCCGGGAGCGTGCCGTACGGACTCTCCTCTGCCACTGCGGAAGGCGAAAAATCATTATAAACATATTACAACATTTTAATAATTATAAACTATAAAGAAGAGTAGAGTTGCCGTGGGGTACCATCAGGGTAGAATAATAGTTCCCTTGGTACTTGGTTTTGTGAGAGGCGACTAAGGTAACGGAACCGACAATTGTACGTATATCCATCCAAAACTGGCTCCACCCTTTTTAAACCGCTTGTCCAATATTACAAATTACAATATGAAATTGAATAGAAAACAAAAATATTGATAGAAAATAACACTAATATTAAAATTATAAATGCATTATTTATCCAAACTTTTAAATAGAAAATAAACAATTATCAATACATCTCCGTCTTAAGAAGAATACCATTACACAAAATTATTTGGAGATTAAATCATCATTATACCAGCTATTGCAAGTCCAAAGCTGAACATACCTCCCCCCCAAGAAAGGGGGGATTTTGCCCATAATTGCCGCTTTACGCAACCGTGTTGGCAATCGCAGAGCGCAACTTTCGCGACGGAGATGTTGCTGCCCATCCCCGCCTGTGCATTTGAGCTATACTGTTCAATCCCCACCCAGGACAAAGATTTATATGATGAGTTTGTTTTTTTTCTGTTATATTGTTTAAGTATTATATTTGTAATTCTCTGTTGTCTTATATCCGTAACACAAGTGCTTTAAGTTACTGTCGCGGAATCGGAACAACGTATGAAATGTCGTGAGAATTTATTATTATTACTGTTTCGGATAGATATACCGCATCTGGCGAGTCTGGTACCTCAGTCGCCTCTTACGACACCTGTTACAGGGGGGAGGTACTATTCTACTGTGCCGGTACCTCACGGTGAGTTATATAACTAAGAATAAATGAATAATCACCATGTCCGTTGCCAGTGAGCCGCGGTTGCCTGTTCTGTTGCTTGTCGATTTCGATGGAGTTCGGCCGAGCGGGTTGCGCCGACGGTGGTCGGTTCTGCGGAGTCTTGTAATTACCATCCGGCACGCTCGTGTCTGCCGCAAGAAAATAATGACATTTATATCAAAAACACCATACATAAGTTTATCCTACTGCAAACAATTATGTATAACCCACCATTCACAACTTGTTCTGGTTACCATCCAAAGAAACTTTCGCGATACAATCATCATCATTACAGCCATTGGAAGTCCACTACTAGACACAGGCCTCCCCAAGACACGGGAATTTTTGATCATAATCGCCGCGCTGAGCAAACGTGTTGACATTCGCAGAGAGTAACTTTTACAACAAAGATGTTGTTGTCCTTTCCCGCCCTGTGCATTTGAGTTACGCTGTTTCGGGTGGAGATACCGCCATCTGTCAGTACTGGTACCTTAGTCTTACGACTGGGGAAGGTACTATTCTACTTTTCCGGTACCCCGCGGCTATCATCCTAAAGCTTTTCAATTCTAGGTATCACCCTAATACAATATATAAAATAGCCAAAAGCATGTTAGGTAATCGTAAGTGTAAGTCAATTACTGAAGTTACTAGAACCATTAATCTAGTGTGTCTCCATTTTTTTTACTCCAGTTTGACGAATAAGCATACAGTTAGCGGGATACCAAGAACATTGACTGCAGCCTATTAACGCTCGTATTATCACAAGGATATCATTAGCGCGTTGTCACTGCCTCTCTCACCCTTCGAACTGACACAACCAATACAGACGACCTTTGTATAAGGTCTACTTCATATGAAAATCCATGAAAAGTGCGCGTATTGATTATATAAACGCATACAAGTTTGGCTCTCTTGAAAAAATCAATGTTTTTCTCTCAAAAACTCCGTTACCAACATACCCTAGACTTAGATCAATACATCGTACTCGCTGGCGAGTACATGAAATCACCACCCCAAGCAATACATTCCATGTGTAGCATCTCTCCCAACGACTACTAGGTGTTCCGGGCCCCAGAGGGGTCCTCGAACGATCGCCGACGCGATCTTGCGATACCAGCGAATTTTTGGGTCGATTCTAATAATGGACTACAGACATCAATGCCGAGCCGGCCTGCATAGGGTTGCTCATTCCCCACGGCGATGGTGCAACTGACTTTTCAGTATTAGGTTGGCCATAAAATTCATTAAAATATAATGGTGGACTACTCAAACGTCAATTCCAGCGATACTCTCATTAACGAGCAACCCAATATCCAATGGTATCGGGAGCAGGAAGTCTCGGCTGGGAGGCAACAAGCGGGCACTCACAGATGTAGACGGGGTCGGGCTTGCTGTGCGCGTCGATCTCGTAGTGCTTGAGCTGGCTGGGCGCCATGATGTGTTCCCCGCGCGTGACGGCGGCCGCCTTCTGCCGCTCGCGCGTGGAGTGCGGCGCGCGCACGCGGCGCGTGCCGCGGCCCTCCGCGCCGCCGCCGCGGGGCGCGCGCACCTGCCGCACACTCCCAGGGTTAGCGCCGGTTCGACTCGCGACACTATCTCATTCTCGTTTCTACTCTCGCGAAACATTACCCCTTGCGAGAGAAACTCGTCATTTTACAGTTCTGGGAGCCACCGAAGTCAACAAAATAATATCCGGAGAATAAGACGGATTGCAGTCCGGCCATAAATCCGTATTAAATATTCAACGGTTTAGTGTCAGTTGTCCCTTCTATCTCTTTTTTATTTCGTAAATACTTGACGAAAGCAAAACTGAGTATAACATATTTAAAAGTATCATGTAATCTGGACTGCATAGTAGGGCCGACAGCTCAGTACAGAACGACGCAAAAAGCATACGGTCCACGTGATAGTAAGCGTCACCGCAGCTTATCTATAGGCACCTATAGGCACTGGTACAAAGAAATCACTATTGCTTACCTTGTGACAAGGAAGATATTGACCTTGTGACATTAACCAGTAATTTCACTGCCTGTCTAACCTTTCAAACTAGAACGCAACACTGAACACTGTTGTTTGAAGGTAAAAATATATGAAAATGAAGTACCAATGCAAACGACTTTGGTATGAATTCAGCATCTAGAAGCTATCGTGATTTTTAAAACCTGCTCAAGTTACATTTTAAAATATTATTATTGAGTATTTATTGGACTACGTGCTCTATGGTATTCTATCGCATCCCTATTAACTCGCAGATTTTGGAACTCATTCGATTTAACCAACTCAAGAGCTTAAGAGCTGGAAGGATAAAGACTTACCTTCTTCCCCCTATCATGCTGTATGCGCTCAGTGTCCTGCAGCATCTCCTTACGCCACAGCTCGAAGAAGTAATCCGGGTCGGTGTAGAACTTCCGAGCGTCCCGGCCGTCGTCGCGGAACTCGTTGAGCCGCTCGAGCGGCGGCGGGCGGTCGCATCGCGCGTACGTCGAGAGCATCGCCGAAGGCATGGAGTTGCGGGAGAACAGTTGCTGCTGGAACGCCCTCGACGACCTGAACGCTTTGCGCATTTGGATATCTTGGAGCGACACTGAAACATTACATTTTTCATATAATTCAAATTGAAATATTTTTTGCGTAAACATGTGGCAGTGTCAGAGGCGGTATCATACATACGAATAAGTATGTAGTTTGGAGCATAACAATCCTTAATCGTTAAACAGTATTGAACGCTATTTATATACAATTACTACTTATCCTGGCAAACGTTGTTCTGCCATTTAAATTATATAAAATAATTAAATTACTTAAACATCTATTAGAAAATTGGGGTTGGTTAACTTTTATCAAGAAGGGTGAAAATTTAGGGTTGTATGCATTTTTAATGCCACGTTTTAAAAAAATTTTGACCAAAAATATAAAAAAAGATAGTAGTCGATTTTCAGACCTACATGCAGAATATGCATATAAAATTTCATAAAAATCGGTCAAGTCGTTTCGGAGTATAGTAACTAACACTGTGGCACAAGAATTTTATATATTAGATTAGTAAAAAATAATATTACTAGACGGATTTAATGTTTGACGCAAAATTGATTCAAATATAGCACATGAGATTTGTATTTTAAAAATACACGAAAACAACCAATTATAAAAGACAATCATGAAAACGAGCATCTTTGATTTGCTGCATATCAGTAAGAATGAAATTATTTTGTTACACAAATTTACAACAAATAATTATATTTAAACCAATATACGCGTTCTTCAATAATATCAGTGACGTACTCATAACTATTTGCCAATAAACTTCCAACCCGTAACGCGAAAGACAAAAATAACTCGCTGGATATCTCGGGATATTTCGAAATTAACCGGCCACATTGAGTTGAATTTGCAATTTAAACACATTATGATTTTAAACGATTAACAAGGTAATTGCTGGATAATTTGTGAGTTTCACCCAGAAGAACAAGCGTGTAGAGCGCATGATTGATTCACTATTGAATCTTAGTCTGCAGCGAGTAATATAAAATCTGTTAAGAAATTAAAAAAATATAATTAATTCTTGAACTTTTGAGGGTTGCAAGATTATGTGATTATGTGCTATCATCAACACTAGCGCGTTGGCAACTTTGTAATTTCACTGCCTATCACCATTTAAATCACTGCAATGCAAAAACTGCTGTTTGGCGGTATAATTAGGTGAGAATGAGGTACCAAGGCAGACGACCTTTACCTACATCTAACACTCAATAAGATTCATTACAATATGACTATAGAAGTTGGTCAGAGTCTAACTTAAGTAAATCGATAAATGCATTTCATGTTTTTTTCCAGTAACGTAAAGATTATATGAACTCACCTTCCTCCACGCCCGAGTCGAGCTGCGTGACCCTGATGGCCAACCTATCTATCCTCGCCTGCAATACGTTGGTACGTTCCGCCAAGTTCGTGGCCTCGCGCGTCAACTCTCCAAACATGTCCTCCGCATGTTTCGATAGGGACGATAACTGCCTGCAATATTATACGTAAATATCAGAACGAGAATTTATATACTAAAGAAACAATTCTTGTAAATAAGTCAACTTAGCTTTAAACCTTCAGGAGGCACAATGCACCAAGATAAAGGCAGACGAAACCGTGCCAAAATAAGCCGGTTCCACGAATTACCTGACAATGATGACGAGAATGCTGTTGGTTACAGCTTCTCGTTCAGAGTATTACTACTACCAGCTACTGCGGTATATAACCCTGGGAGGCCGACACCAGGAACCGCTTCGGCAATGGCATACTAAAGAACGTCCCATTAAATAATTACTATTTGACTACCTATAACTATAAGGCCCTCACTAGCAGTTCCAACCCTGTGTATTATCATAGACGGACTGGCTCCATGAACCGCTTCAACAGGATTAAAGGATGTAAAGTTAAAGGATGTCCCAATAAAGAATAAGTTCCAGACAGTGTTGGGGAGAATGCAGTTTGTGAGCGACTAGTGGTGCCTTCGGGGCTATAGATGACTAGCTCCGAAGGCAGCGCAAGCCGCACCAACAACGTGTGAAATCATACATGGGCCTGCTCCACGCACCGCTACAACAGTGTCATGATTTGGCAAGAGGGCCGTTGCCTCAGCTCCAAGGACACTATTAGACGATCTAAAACCGCGTCGCATCATACGTGAACCGATTTCACGCACCGCTGCATCAGGGACATTGTGAAGGATATCCGATTGAAGGAATAATACCTGACAGTGTTGGCGAGGGTGCCGTTGGTGACCGCCTCCAACTCCGAGGGCACCGCTAGACGCTCCGGCACCGTGCCCCGGGACACGTGGACCGGCTCCACGCACCGCTTCGGCAGCGGCATGGCTCCGCGACGCTGCGGCTACCTCGTGTGCATCACTGGAACAAACGACAACATCACTTGCACTATCGTAAAGCTTGTGTTAAAAGGAACAGTTTGTGCGCACTTTCACTTTTACAACGCAGTTTTAATTACTTCATTGTAATATACTTTGGGCCATACTATTAGAATATTTATAATCAACTTCTCTTTGAATGTATAAACGCAACAAATCTTACTCACAAATATGAAAAATCTTAATATTGTTTTCAGTGATTTATTTTACAATTTGGGTTCTAGAATTATCTAATTGTGTAGAGAAAAAACTATATTATTTAAAAGTACTATATTAGGCTATTTTATTACACTGGCCCAATGGTGCAGACGGTAGTTGATCCTATCTTGTGCGCCAGCCTAATCAAAAGTGTTCATCATGCTTCGCGTGATGGAGTGTGATGGTACACTTCGGATCTTATCAATGGTGTCTTGGAAATATCAATTGGCCCACTGTGATAGTTGAGAATTTTATTATATTTAAATAAGATAATTTAAATTTGTATTAATGTCGTTCAAATTTATTTACTACCTATTTATAATTATATTGTAACTGATTCATCAAATAGCATATTATTATTTCCATTAAATATTCCGTTACAAGGACTGAAAGATGAGGATAATTATTTGTGACTGAGTAGTGTTAATGATTAAGCTCTTAAAAACACAATGTCGCATGATGAATATAATAATATAATTTAAAGTTAATCCCTTTGATTTTTATTAGCACATATCCGTTTCACTGATTCATTTCTTAAAATCAATGCTTAATGTAATCAGGACCGACGTAAAATAAGCAAAACTGATGTCATTATTTAAGTGTCAAAATGTCAAGACAATTTTGAACTCCATTTCTTTGGATTAAAGATTAATGTTGATTGGGTAAAGAGAGTGATTTAAGAACAGGTTTGGGTAGGCCCAGTTGTTTTATGTATAAGGAAATATAATATTTGGAAAAAAATCAATTGTCCACTATAGTTACACTTATATTATTTCAGTCCAAACAATACGTTTAATACAGCTTGCGTCATTCCCGCTTATAATTAGATTAATCCATCAATTAATGACACTTTTTTTAATAATTAATTCCGCTTTCATAAGGCGAAAGTGTTTCCGATTTGTTTTTAGTGCACGAAACAAATTAACACTTCGTTAATTTTCTTCGTTTTTAATCATAGACGTAAATAGAGAGTGGGCAGAGTGGGCCGTGCCCCCCCCCCCCCCCCTGGATGTTGGTATGCAGACTCGAAATGTTGTACCTACATTGAGTGTCCACTGCGTGAGTGCGTCATCGCATCGACCATGGCACGTTAGGAGCCAGACCCCCGCTGAAAATTAACCCTAGATACGCCAACGCTAGACATAGGCCTTCCCAAGAGATTTCAAACATTGTATGCGGCCTGCATCCCGAACGATTCTGCGGTTCTAGTCACATCGTAAGTAGTAGTCAATAAATGTATGTACAAAGATTACAGCGTGGTTAATAGAAATTCCAGCACAGCATCAGTTAGCCATTAAGCGGATGCAGCAATCTACACTTACAGCTAAAGAAGCTATAAAAAGCTATGTCGCGAACGCAACCTGCGCCGCACACCTAGCATTCCTACGCGGGCCTACACGCGTCACGGTTCGCTGGCACAGTTGGCGGTTTTCCGCGTTTTCCCTGCCTTCCGTCACTCGTTCCTCGTACATAATTACTAATTACCGGTTGCTAAAAGTATTACCGTGACGGACGACATGCGTGAATACGCCTGTGGAAGTAAGAATTGGGTTTTCGTTCCGTTATCAATTATACCGCGGGTAACAGATAACGGGTGATTATGAGCTCAGCGATAGACCGCGCAGGAGGTTGTTATCAATTTACAATTTTGGCACAGTAAATAAACATAATATTACAGTCACTGCGAACTAATTTACTATAGTTTGATGACTATCACTTGACTTGCCTTGAAGTACCGGCAGAGTAGAATAGTACCTTCAGAACAGAAATAGATGGCAGTATATCCATCCGAAACAGTGCAGCTCAAATGCACAGGGCGGGGATGGGCAGCAGCACCCCCGTCGTGAAAGCTGCACTCTGCATTTGCCAACAAGCTTGCCTATAATCTCCTTCCTTGGAGAGGCCTATGTCCAGCAATGGACTTCTAATGGCTGGTACCTTAGTTTTGTTTTTTTATGCTCTTCTTTTCCATATGTATCAAATTCAGAGTTGTAGTAAAATGTTTTCACTTCAAGTATCCTCTACAAACGATGACATAGCGCTTAAAAGTGTATTCCGTTCCTCAAATCTCATCTCAAATAAATCAGTTCTCGGTAAAGGTTATTATAAGTATGAAATGTACCATCGCTTGTTGAGTGTGAGCCGCGATCAATTTAGGTTATAAGACGAACAATATGGCTGACATTAAACGAACAGCAGGTTATAATGTCAGTGCCGAGCCGCTCTATTGGCGTGCCAAATCAAAACACCGCAATTGAGCAGGCCAGTCGTTGGGAAACTATTATCAGACACGAATTGGTTGCTCGTTACAGCTGACTTGGGGCATAGCCACATGTTCCTAATGTTTGTTTATTCTCATCACAAACCAGCAAATACCAAATTTTGGTTACCAATGTACTTGATCGTGGAGACTCATGAGCAAATTGTGTGATGGCAAGTAAAATAGCACTTGTGTTAACAACCACCATTAAAATATAGACAGGAATAGCGCTCTTAGACTTGGAACACATTTTGGAAAGATGGTATTGAGACAACCAGTCGTGCATCTGTATTTTTTCTCCGAAACTGAATTGTGATATGTTTCACATCAATAGGATTTATTTGTATTTATTGTAAAAAGACCTGAAGTAAAGGCTTTAAATGTTGTTTCTTTCATTATTATAGGTAAAGTAATGTTTTGTTAAATATAAGAACTTCATGTAATTGTTTAAATGTAAAGAAAGTGCTTTTTGTAAATGTCATTATTTCAGAGAAACGCAATTAAGTCTTTATTTTATTTATCCCAATTATAGGAATAATATCATCATTATATATATATTACAGTCTAGTGCCGGCAGCTAGTTCAAGGTAAACCTAAATGCTTGACCTATATGTTAGGTGCCTTTCTTGCTTCTTTATGGCCAGGAAAATTCCGCCAGTATTATAAACATTTTCAGTAGTAGTTTATTTTATTTGAATAAAGTATGTTTTAATAATATCACGTTTCTATTGTACGTAACATCAAGTATGATTCTATTTTAAATTATAACATAAAAAGCAAAGCTTATAGTTTCATTGAAGCAATCCCAATTATACAATGGTTAATATGAATTTGTCACCCGATCTTCTAGACGGTTTGATGTTACGCCATACGCTGCACAAGGCTATAGTTTATGAAAAGTTAACCGAAGCTGCTTTTAAAATAGAAAAAAACGTGAGTTTGCGCTTGGCACCCCTAATTTGTATTCCTGTCACAATTGCAAGGGTAGATCTAATCATATTAGGCAGTCATGTGGCTAGATACACACACCACAGAAATCGAAAAAGAATTGTAGAAATCGTTGGCAGCAAGTACGTACTACGGTTTGGTTACGTACGTACGTTTTGGTACGAGTAAGTACTACTTAGTACTACAGATTGATCTTTTTGATTCGATTTACAGAATTCCAACATATGCCCTCCGCAAATTACGCTCTCCGATCGCAACCGTAATTATAAATAGCTTGCGGAGGCTTATATCTAGCAGTGTATTTTTTGTGGTTGATATGATGATATATATAAATATATAATTTTTTTTTCCTCTTGAAAACAGTAGCAGCAAAATAATCCAAGTGGTAAACAAAATATGAAACAATAAAAAATCAAATAAAACGCCACCACATTAGCAATTAATAAGAAAATATTGGAAATATATAATATGCGTGATTTATAATTACACTTATCAAACCAATCTTATAAACATTTATAAGAATGTAGGTACTAATTTATTTCACGCCAAAGATACTAATGGGTTTAAAATTAAACTTCGAAACGTATCTCGTACAACAGAATAACAAGTTTTCCAAACTAATATTATTAATGCAAATCTGCTCCCGTCTGTCTGCCTGTTCAATGCTGTTTCATGGCTTAACCGTTGACCCAATTTTTTTTATTTTTACAATTTTTTTTGTAAGTCCAGGTCTACAAACAAACATACAAACCGCTAGATAATAAGCGTCACCGCAGCCTATAGACACTCGTATTATCACAAGGATATTACTAACGCGTTGCC
The DNA here is from genome assembly GCA_020976665.1 of Heortia vitessoides. Lineage (NCBI taxonomy): Eukaryota > Metazoa > Arthropoda > Insecta > Lepidoptera > Crambidae > Heortia > Heortia vitessoides. The sequence goes on along the minus strand of JACJUM010005601.1, from coordinate 4,044,873 downwards.
AACCTTGTTACTTGAAGATACTATAACACATTACCCAGTAATTTCACTGCCTCTCTCACCATTCACACCGAAACACAACAATGCGAACAATGCTATTTGTCGGTAGAAATAGGTGAGAATGAGGTATTTTGTATGTGGTTTGCATACTTCACGTAGAATTAATAAATCATTTTGAGGTTATCAGCTGGAACCCCAGGGTTATGCTACTATGCATCCTATTGATCCCGGAAAAGTTACCATAGGACGCGATTTATGGAAATATAGTAATCAAAAAATCCCTTAGAATACAGGCTATAATTTTTAAAGATATATACGCAAACAGAGTCGAGTGTATAGATATGCTAGTAAACGCTAGCATATCTATATGCGATCTTGAATCTAATTAGGTATTGTGTGATGCACACATGCACAAAACGCTAAACAGTTAACAATAACTAGGTATCAAGAGTATAGATACTTCATAGTATGAGTAATAAACTAAGAATTTCGGCATAGTTTTGAATAGTAATTTGCAAACAGCATAACAATAATAATGAAACTTCCTTACATACAAAGTAGACGCAGTACAGCTAGCAAGAATGGTATATCGTGGACTAACTTGGACGAACGTGGACTAACTTGGTTAGTGAACTCTCCCTAAGAAATCTCACCAGTTGGCGGGCCCATTGGCGCATTCGGTAGCGTCTCTGTTTAATACGCCAAGGATCGTGGGTTCGACAAATATTTATGTGATGATAATTTGTGTTTGTTCTGTGTCTGGGTGTAGTATATATTTTGAACGTTGTCTAATATCCATAATAGTGCTTAGATACCTACAGGAATAGTACGTCGACCTGCAGGTATTCTGTCGTATAGCGGCTGAGGTACAGGAAGGAACCGACAGATGGCGGTATATCAACCGGAAACAGCGTAGCTTAAATGCAACGGGGCGAAGATTGATAGCAGCATTCCCGCCGCGAATCTACTTTCTGCAATTGCCAAGGCGGCATTTATGGGTACAATTCTGCCTTTCTTCTAAAGGCACATGTCTAGCAATGGAGATTCAAAGGCTGCTATGATGATAATGACGATAATAAATGAGTTCTATTTAGTCGTTGGCATTCGGACTAATAATAATTCACAGCTAGCTGTGAGGAGCAGTATGCAACTGCATAGCAAGTCCATCAATACCACAGTAAAGAATGATCTCAACTAGAATTGACATCACCAGCATACACAAGTAGTCTTACGTCACACGCCTGATACACGACTATAGACTTTATGACCTTTATCTGACATTTCACAACGCTAATTAAGTAATGACTAAAGCCAACTATAGTGACTTGATGACTTCATTTATCGCATCTACAAATAGGTAGATACAGTACCAACAATTGCCTCAATAATCACTTGCTCTATATAGTTAAAATCATTTTTACTAAATTAATGCAACCGTTTGTTAATGTAGTATGTATAAATGATACAATATCAAAAACGTTATTCAAGTCCTAATGTAAAGATTGGACAAAATGTCCAGACCCAACACAAACAATATTTTTGTGTTATCTCGGGAATAGAAAACACGGCCATTGTGTCTCGAACCCTTAGTGCGATATACGGGTCAGGCCTAACAATACATATTGATTGGTGTTCATCACAACGTAGTGTTATGAAAGGATGCAATCGATTGCACATTTGCACATATTGGCATGCGAATGTAACCATACAAAACCGCCGCGAGGTTTTGTATACTAACTGGAACACGCGACTTCGCGTATTCACAATGCAGTGGCTTCTATTTTCTTTAGAATATGTAATCTTCTTTAATATATGTGATATGTAGACTATGTTAGGAACTACAAATATAATACTTAAATACATATTTTTAACACAAACACAGTACATAGAATAAACATAAATATCATCATATAAATATTTGTCCTGGGTGGATACATAAGATAGGATCACTGCCATCTGCACCATCGGGCCCAACAATATTTGTTAAAAAAATCATAAATACAAAATAATGTCAATAGAGTATAATAGTAGCCAGCTTAATTTTGTTGTTGGCTAATGAGAGCTCCGTCGGATCACTAGACGTTTCTAAAATTAGCCGGAAAAAAGAGACTAAATTAGAAAATATATTTTTTTAATTCGACCTGAATATTTTTATTTGTATAAATTATAATAATGACATAAATCAGTCAATGACCCGAATATCATTAATATTAAAATCAACAAAATCATCTTAGAATTATATAAACGAAGCAGAATTAAGAGATCATATTCACGTAACCGTCTGACCTTTAACTCGTATACAAGCACTAGATTGCATCACAATTATTTTATATTTATGCGATCACTTCACTCCATAGTTTCCTTTTGTTGATCTCTCTCTATCGCTTCCCGCATTGAAATCTCAAAAAGCAAAAAGTTATCGTGCCAATCCAATCCTAATTCTAACAATCAGACCATAGACCAACTAGTGATTATTTCTAGTACATTACGTCACAACCGGTGCATCCTGCTTCTGATAAGATGATTACTGCAAATGCTAAATGTTTTTATGATTCATAACTCACGTCCAAAAAACTGACCAAATTGCCTCGGCCACTGTAACGATATAAATAGTTAATTATTATATAGTTATTATACATGGTTGTGATAAAATGTACTTTATATTATATAAAATTGCTAGTAAATGTATTTAATTCTGTGTCACGAAAGATAATTTCACGAACATTTGAAAAACATATTCATTTGACAATCTTTCATTTCGCAGAGATTTACTTTAAAAATAATCATTTGACATAATATACGTCTCTCAAATGTTATACTTAATGTTAGGAAATATTTCAACTCTTAATATATATTTTTTTGTTCTGGCTTTCAGTCATCGGCCTTTGCCGCAGCACGCTTTCTTTACTCGCTCAGCTCATACATTATGGTCGCAGTTCTAACCTAACCTAACCACCAATTCGTATCAGTTAAGTCACCATACATTATTTTGTGAATGAGTAATGTTTTCGCATTGTGAATAATTCTATATCACTTATTACTTTGACAAAATTGAGTAGACATCATAAATAAAATGGTTAAATAGATAATATGTTGGCAAAAAAAATACAATCTCTTATTACAAAGCCAATTATAGAGACTGTGTCATTAATTGATTCAATACTATGCGTAGAGCGTTCACTGCTGAACATAGGCCTCTCCAAGAATTTTGGAATTATTGCCATGGTTTGTGCTGCCCCACGCTTGTCCAGCGCGACAATTATGGACTAATTCCTCCTTTCTTGGTGAGGCCTATGTTCATCAGTAGATGTTTACTGGTATAGCTATGATAGGATATTTAAAAGAAAAGCTTAGGTTTAGTTAAATTTTAGAAAAAATAGTTTAGGTAACAAAACATCTCAAGGGTTAACATTTATAAAGATACTGGCTGTCCCCGCGACATCACCCGCGAAAGACAAATCACATATCACCTATGCTCCGCTCTTATTGATTCTAGCGTGATATTATAGTCTTCCTACACCATACTCAATAAGTTGGCTAACTTTCACTAAAAGATTTTTCAAATCGTACCAGCAGTTTCTGATATTAGCGCATTCAACCAAACAAAACAAACTTTTTCGGTATTATAATATTAGGTATAGATTTGAACAGACGAAGCGGGGTTGTCTTTCTTTTTTTATGATACCCATACTATTTTCAATACTTTTTGATCCGTACGCACCAATTTACTTAAAGGACAGATTCCAATTCCTATCTTCCTCTCACGAACGTTCTCTAATCTCCGTTCTTCTAATACTCTTTCGCTCTTAACTCCTTCTCATCACTCTAGTTTTTTGACAAAGTCTTTTACAGTGACAGCTATACGACTCTGGAACGAGCTTCCGTTGAATATTAAGCAATCCCCAAACAAATTTATCCTGAAACGCTGTCTCCGTACTTTATTTACTGATGCTGCTTTTCTGACTTTATAACCCTATTTCTAATGTACGTTATTTTATGTATATATATACATGTATATATTATTTATATTATATGCATTTATTGCGTTTATTTATACAAATATGTATGCCACGTTTATTTATTTTGTATATATATATTGCCTGCACCACTATATATATATTTTTTTCTGTTTTGTGTGATGGTCGACTGGGAGATAATGCCATCTGGCATTAAGTCTGCCATTTGTACATTTTGTAACATTTTGTGCAATAAAGTTAAATAAATAAATAAATAAAAAATAGTACCCAAAATCTGTACATGCCCAAATTTCGTTTATAAAACCCAAAAAGCTGTTTTGGTAAACAGAAGTAGTGTTGGTATCTAAGTTTTAAAATTTCTAATTTATGTTTACATTAAACTTTCTATTTAAGCAATTAATAGCGGATTGGTATGATAACAGTGTCAAATATACATTATTCATGCACGGGTTTTTAATAGATAAATGTTACTATAATCATGTTTATTAATGATTTTATCAGATATGAAATCAAACAAGTCGTTCAGAAAGTAAACAATACTTTGCGGTGGCCCACAGTTATCATGTGGACCTAATATGATGCCACGGAAACATTTGTTCTGTTACTGTACTTTTTAATATCTACCTACCAGTAAATATTCCGCCAAAATCGGTCGGTCGGTTAACCTTTTTTGGCGTCATTCCATTGCGGTATATCATCACATCGCGGGATCGAAGTTCAAAGTACGCGTCAATCAAACGCAATTCCAGGAGGCCCAAATTATTGTCAAAGTAAACGAAAGTGTCAGACAGGGTGGCGGTGATGACAAGGGCGTGCGAGTGTGTGTGACACAGTGGCCCGATGGCCTAGGTGGGCGATAGAACCGCGTAGCGTGTACGGAAGCTACCAATGCGTTAACGCTCCGCCCCAAAGACGGTTGGGTGGACGAGATTATAACCCTTGTCATTAATCAAAGTAATATCTACATGCTGCGACCAATTTTCTATATACATCACCAGAAATTATACCACAACTTCAGACGAATCCGCTGGTGGCCTAGCATCTAGCATCTTTATAAATTATAATTTATATAAGTATTTTACATGGCTTGCTTACAATAACAAGTTACCAGTCTAATAAGAGTACATACTTTAAGTAAAGTAGCATTTGTTGCCAATCTAGGTTTGGAAAAGTGAAGGTGTATGCGAGTGAGTGCGAGGGTGTGTGAAACCAAATACTTAGGAATAATTTTGCAGTGTTTTACAATTTATCTACAGCAATTTGTTTTTGAGAAATTTATTAAAGCTTGTTATCCTCATTTTAGTACATTTGCAAGTGTAAAGAAAAATTAAAAAGACGCAATTTTCTACTGAATAATTGCATGTTTTTGAATGTTTTCTTGGTCACGAAACAAAAACTGGCAATAAGCTTATCTTAAAGCAAGAATTACATCACAAAACAAGCTCTAAAATCAGGTTCATCGCTGGTTTATAATCCAGATTACATCATGAACTTAAATCAGCTAAGTCCATACAAGGAAAAAAAACTAACATTATCTTCGGATATTTTTTTCCTGGTTGTAATTGGGCAGCAGGATAATTTCGTCTCAGGGGCGTCTAAGCGCTGGAAATATCCGATTAGTCCAGCATTATCAAAAATTCATCTATAGCAATAGAGTAATGGTTTTCTACGTTCTATTGCCACCAACTCCACTACACGCAGCAGTGCCTTCGGTGATATGACCTTTAAAAAAAATATGAAAACAAATCAAATACGGAGATGGCGAACCAACCACCTGAACGCGATGACACAACCTGTTTGATATTTTCTTATAGCGTTGCCGCGACCGCCGTTCACGTAGGACGACGCCAGGAGCGGGCAACACAACCCACAATTGACACATCCGCCCACAGGTCGTAGACGCGGAAGCCGCTCGCATCTCGGGCACTTGGCAGTGCATGGCATTACTAACACCAATGTGGTACTAGTATCCTTCTACATTGCCATCTAATACTCAGTATTTACCGGACATTCAAATCTGTTACAATTTTTCATTTGATTGTGAGCCTTACATGTTGGATAGTGATATATGTATACAATTGTGTTCACCGAAGCTCTTACTGATAATAATGCCATGAAATTATTAGTTGATTATTCTTTTTCTTTTTTGTATGAGTATTGACTTATTAATGTCAGAAATGAATATTTTTTATTTATTAGTAGTGGTGATATGTATTGGTTGATCTGTAATTCTGTAGCCATATATGTGATACTAAAATTAATGTTAGCACACTTTCCCACTGATCCAGCGACAGATACGTACTAACGGGAAGAAAAACGATACATTATGCGTAGTTTTTTGATTCCTTTAATAAAAAATAACATGGGGACCACCAGAATCAACTCTTTGAAGACGTTACGAAGTTATCCAAATTTCGAAAAAAAATATGATCTGTTAAAGCAAAGTCCGAGAGTACGGTGGTTGTCGCAGACATTTCAATTGTAGCTTATGTAACTAAGCAGTATGTGGTCTTGCGTTGTCGTGAAGCAGCAGTGGCCTAGAGCGATTGATCAATCTCGGTTGTTTAGCCGCTATTTCTTCATTCATAATTTGCAGTTTCTGACAATAAATATCTGTCGTAATCGTTTGGTCAGAATTTAGAAAGCCGAAGTGAACGACACCGGCGCTAGTCCACCAAACACTCACAAGTTACTTTTTCTGAGTCAATCTTCGTTAAGGACTAGATTTGGCTGGGTTTTCAGAGTTCAGTCATTGGAGCGAGTGCTTTCGAGTATCGTAGTATAGTATCTAATTTTTATCACAAGTAATGATTCAATAATTTAAATTCCCTTCATTATTGTGTAGATTAAGCAAAGTAACACGGCAATCGACGCGTTTGCGCAAGTTCATTTCACTAAATTCTTGAGGTACCCATAGCTCAAGTTTTCTACTTTCCTGTTTTGCTTGAAGTGGATAGATCTTTCTCTGATGTGCTTTGTAATGGATCCGCTTCTACAGTAGCCTTCAATTATGCATATTCCACTTTGGTCTTCGGCCGTCCACGGAGTTGATTCTGAAGATCGAAAAACGTACTGTAGGTACTTTATTTTGCGACACCAGCGCCGTACGCATCATAAATCCTTCGAGCTGTTCCTGCAGCACTGGTGCCACGGTTGAACTCATACTCGTAAATATATCGATATTTCACGTTTTCCATTGCGCTGTAATAAGCGATGCCAAAGAAAATAATAATAAGGAAAAAAACAAATGATAGCCCAAGGAAATTAATTTATAAATGCTTTAATATAAAGCTAAATAATTTATAAATTTAAATTTGTAAATTTTAAACAAATAGGACATATTTTAGATCAAAGTACTCGGTACGAAACGCTAATTTCATATATGTATACCGGCTCTGGTACCTTAGTCGCTTCTTACATCACCTGGTGCAGCGGGAGTTACTATTCTACTCTGCCGGTACCTCACGGTTTTCGTTAGTTTCAATTTTGTATTAAACATGCAACCATGAAATGTACAGACGATCTGACGATCGTCTGTACATTTCATGGTTGCCTCTCTTATGGAGGCCGCGTCTAGCAGTGAACAACATCTTCATGCCTGGTATGATGGACACGAATATTTACAAATTACGCTCATCATCATCACCCATTTAAACGAGCCATGGACACCCACGGCTTATTGGTGAGCCAAACTTCATACGGTAAGGTCAGCTTTGAAAAACACGATGTAAAGCAGAAAAAGGAGTATATTTCACACACAAAATATAATAATAATATTCAAACATCATTGCATACATTGACCTGACTCCGAGGTAAGTCGCTTAAAGCAATTGTGTTACGGACATCAGACAACAGTGAAATCACAAATATAACACTTAAATACATATTAAACCAGAACACAGAACAAACACAAATATCATCAGATTAATGTATATCCCGGAAGGGGATCGAATCCACGGCCTTTGGCGCATAAAATAGGATCACTACCACCTGCGTCGAAATCAAGTGTAATAAATAGCGTTAAACACGCGTGCAACACAATTTGAAAGCAGTCCGTTGTTAACGGCCGATAGAAATTAACAGTCTTACGATCCACACAGCAACAGGACACGCGAGACAATCTGTTATGATTTGACATGCGATGCAACGCCACTTACTGTTATAAACGGAGCGTTACCGCTTCTCTCCGGATCTGACTATTAATATAATCTGTTTAAACCCACTTCTACAGCCGGCCACGGCGAGGAAAACAACCTAGGCATGGTCTGAACATCGAGTCAGAGAATCAATTGGTACGATTTAAGCCGGTGGCTATAGAACACCGGCTGACAAGCATAGTACCATTCCTGTATACCAGGTGTCGTCAGAGGCGACTGAGTTATCGGAACCGACCTGTCAGTATATCTATTCGAAATAGTGTAGTTCAAAACCAGACGATTGATTGATGATTTTTCATGTCAAACAGTAAATTCAACATCTCATACATTGACCTAACTCCGAGATAAATCACTTAAAGCATTTGTGTTACTAGTACCACACAATGGAGAAATCACAATTATGATACTTTAAAATATATTTACCATCCGGTCACCGAAAAAACATATATAACACCATATAAATTGGTTCTGGGTGGGGATCGAGCCCACGACCTTTAGCGCACAAGATACCATCTGCACCATCGGGCCCATCAACAATGGAAGTCCTATGGTTGATATAAGTATTTAAAGCAGGTTGTATTTTGCTCCTATCTATCTATATAGAATTTAAAATAACAAATATGCAGAACATTTGTCCATACAAATGTTCTGCATATTTGTTATTTTAAAGTTGTACTATAAGAACTGCCGATGAAATAAAATTATGAACTTTACAAATTCTATTTCACACCGCAATCTGATATTTTAACAGCTACAATATCGACGTTTTTAAATATCATACAGTGATAATACTGCAAGTCATTGATTAAAATATTTTTTATGGCAAATATATTTTATCATTTGGGATTACGATATGATAACCATCTACATATAAATAGTTGAAACGTAAGCGGAAAAGTCATTTTAAACAAAAATGGCAGACGTTCATAGTATAGAGGGAAAGACTTTTTTGATAACTGGCGGTGCATCCGGCCTAGGGGCAGGATACGCCGAGGCGTTTTTAAAAGGAGGCGCAAAGGTAGGTCCATTTTATACATTAAACTCTTTTAGAACTGAAACAAGCTAACGGCAGATCTACAATATCTGGTCACACTACAAATTCACTATATCTATCAGCGTTAAAAAACACACATAAGAACAATTAACACACACACTTTACAATAAAATACCAGGCAGCATACCAGGCTTACCGATTATTACATTTAAAAATTACGTAAAGAGTAAGCTTATTTCTATAGCATATTATAGTGTTAAATATTATATAAATGATAAAACTGTCTGGCATTGAATTGCTCTAACCTAGCTTTAAGACAACGGTTAGTTAGCGCCGACGCCGGTAGGGGTTCCATTAACAATAACTATTTAGTATTGATGGAACCTTTACCACCACCAGTTTTTCTAGTAGGTTTCTTTCTCGTGGCTTAGTTTTAAGACCCGTCCGATGCCAGCCGACTAGTATAAGGTAAGCCTAATTTAAATGTTAGATGTCTCTTACGATCCCGTTGGTTCATCAGGGTCATCAGTATTATGAAAATAAAACAATTTAGTACTTCGTTTTTAATTTTTGACAATTCGAAAGTGTTTGTAATGCGCCTACTTGATTAGAGAATATTCTGATTTGATTTGAAAATCAGCAGTCTAAAAGTTTATATTATTTTAACTAAATTTTCTGATTAATTTATACATTCATTACTCATTTAACTCACAAGTCGTGATTTACCGGCGGAATAGTACCTTATTGTAAATGTCGTAAGAGGCGGCTGAGATACCAGCACCGACATATGGCGGTATATCCAGCCTAAAGAGAGTGCGCTTGCCCAGCGCGGTAATTACCGGTAAAGTTCCCCCATTTTTGGGGAGGCCTACATCCAGCAGTGGCCTTCCATTTGCTGATATGATGATGTTGATGATCTGATTCACAGAGCATAGCTGTCCTCGACATAAACGAAGAACTTGGAAAAGCAACTATCGCACGTCTCAACAACACGTATCCAGGCAAAGCAATATTCGTCAAATGTGACGTTGGATGCGAGAAGAGCATACACGATGCATACAACAAAGTGGTCAGCATTGTCGAGACTGTTGACGTGATAATCAATAATGCTGGCATCATGAATGATTCCGACAATGTTCGGTGGAAAGCGAGCTTAGTTAACTACGTACGTACTTTTGTTCCGTATCTTGTTCTTTAACGGCAGTGTGTATATATTTCTAATTCATGAAGCCGGTGTACAATTCCGAGTCCAATAACTATTTTCAATACTATTTATTAACAGATAGGTCTAGTCTGCTTGACATTTATTGGTTTGAAGCACATGAGGAAAGAAAATGGAGGGAAAGGCGGTACCATTATTAACATATCATCTGTTATGGGTATTCTAAGGTACCCATATCTCCCGGTCTACGCAGGATCTAAGGCGGCTGTACTACATTTTAGTCAATGTATTGCGGTATGTTAAATCCTAGTTATTATACTTAGATTTAGTGAGTGATAACAACCCCTTGAGTTACCGGCAGAGTGCAGAGTATAATAGTATCTCTCCTTGTAACCGGTGAGAGGCGACTGAAGTACCGGAACTGACAGATAGATGTAGCTCTAATGCTCAGAGCGGGGATGGGCAGCAGCATCCCATTCACAAATGCTGCGCTCTGCGATTGCCAACACGCTCGCCCAGCGCGGCATTTGTGGACAAAATTCCCCCTTTCTTGGGGAGGCTTATTTCCAGCAGTGCACTTCCCATGGCTGTTATAATGATGATGATGAACATGTCCTTTCTTGTTATTTCAAATTGTTATTGACTTATTTCTCCTCAGATGGATTCATTCTACGAAAAAACAGGTGTAAGAGTCCTAACAATGTGTTTTGGTGCCACTAACACTCCACTATTGCACAATCTCGACAGTCTATCGTATGATAAGGAATCCGGGAAAGCCATGGCTATTTCTACTCCAGAGAATGCGTACCAAAGGTAAGCAGATATCCCAACTAATATTATAAATGCAGAAGTAACTGGCTGTTTGTTACGCAATAACGCCTAACTACTGAATCGATTTCAATAAAATACATGATACAGAGATCGAGTAGAGCCTGAGAAAGGATACAGGCTATTTTTTAATGCGAAGAACGGTCCTAAGGGATTGAACTAAGGGAGGAGAGTAAGTATGAAAATTACATCATTTTGAAAGCTAGAATCTTTAAAAAATACTTTTTATATTTTTTCCCAAATAAAAAGACATGATTGGGGATGATTATTTTTGTGTGAATAAATCTTCAACCAAGATAACGATAAAATAAAAATATAGAAGAAACACAAAGATTAAATGTGTCATAAAAATGTGTTTAGCAAGTAAGAAAAAGATTTCATTAACGCAAGTAAAAAGCTTGCCAAGCGCCGTGCGCCATATTCAATGACCGTTTTGGCAAAAGACTGCAGATCTAAAAACGTCGAGTATTAAAATGTACTTAGTTAAATAAGCTATTAACAGTAAATAGCTTACTTTAATGTATGTATTGCTTTTCAAAATAGTTACTATAAACATAATTTAATGCTCCCAAAGTCACCACTACTATGCGGACGAAGTCGCGGGCACAGGTAGTATGAAATATATTGACTTCACAATTCCACATAGCTAAAAATTTGCTACATGATCGGACTGGAATCAAAGATGCAATGCGACATGCTTGCTTACTATGGACTAACTAGTTAATATATTTCTAGGCCCGAGTCAGCCATAAATGGCCTAGTGGACTTATTCAAGAAAGGTGCAGATGGCTCAATATGGACAGCGCTGGGTGACAAACCAGCAAAAGACATAACACCGGCCGTGAAAGCTGCCTACGAAATTATGGAAAAAGCTGCATTTCAATGAACATACGTAGATCAAACAATTAAATATTTTACAGACACCTATTGGATATTATTTACTGCCATAGCTGGTGTAAAAACGAAGCTACTAGCAATTATTCATTACTTTGAGAGGTTTTATGCATAGACAGGTTGTATGTAAGATGAGATTAACCAAAAATAAAACTTTTCTCGGGTGTCAGGCGGAACCTGCATTAACAAAAGGAGATATCAATACAAACCGTATTTATACAAAGACCTTATGTTCATAGAACATCGTCACCTTATATTCTCCGAGATGTCCAATAAGCCAGTCCAATAAGTCCATAGCCAGTTTATGCTAGGAGTTAGCTAGTTTATACATTTATTTCCCTGATGATTCCCTCTTTACCATTAGGCAAAGAGGGAATCAACATTTTTAGTAACAGGATAAAACACTGTTTGAAAGTTGATTGTTACGGATTTACCATACCAACAAAATCCATTATGATATTGATGAAGGCTTAGCGTAATCTTTGTTGTACTTTTTTACATTGATTTAGCTGACTCAGTAGACATTGTCTTGTAACTTATATATTTTTGTAAGTTTGGCACGAATAAACTTAAAAACTACTGGACGGATTAACGGTTCAGTAGTCTAGAATTTTAAGCCGGACAAACGCCGTCACATAAATTTTTTATATCTTTATATATATCTTTATAGATGATTAACACGTAACAAAATGTAAGTTTTTATTAAACAGATCGGTCACAATCGGTGCGATTTGTAAATGGACTCATTTTGATGATAACACTAACATAGCGTAGCAGAAGCGAGTTAACGGTAAAAGCATTGTTTAGGTAAAGGAATCAAGCAATTCACAGGCACGCGCATATCTCAATCGCCGGGCGCGGCCCCGCTTCCGCTCACGCGCCGCTCGGGAGGATGTGGCTCTTACACATATGATCCCCACAGCTATTGTCATAATCCGAGTCGGTAACCTATCAAAGTTATCAATTGCTAATGTCAAAATAATTCCTACTCATAAAAATGCAAATGACTTAATTTGTCTTTTGCTGCACAGAAGCAATGAAACGTGATTTTTCGCAAAGTAAACTAGTTTTCCGACGACTTTATATAGCGTCCAGCGGTGACTCCTGATAAGTGAACAAGCTAAATCATGAAAGTATAACAAATTTACTTTTGTATCTATATGTTAAAAAAATTTACATTCGAAAATGATAATTGCCTGATATATTTCAACGGGCTTTCCCATTTGACACATAATTTTACAAACTTGCTGTATCTATGCCATGTAGTTGACTGAAAGTAGTTTTTCGTCTCTGAATTATTAGACAGTTCAGCGACTTTCATTTCAACATAGCCAGTAAAATGTCTAGGAACAGAACAAAATATATAAAACAAGGGATACAGAAAAGACAACAGCAAATAATTAAAACATATTATTTAAAGTAACTATACATTTTACATATTACTATACATATTACTATTAGGCTGCTGTTTTGGGGGAGTCACTGGACTTTTACCAAATATACTATAGTGTATAATGGATAATACAATAGATGCACTAACATGTTCTTAATTGCATTATAGTAATTTTAACAAACAATTGGTATTTTTAAAGATCTGCTAGTGGTGCTAAATTTACTGTATAGTTAAACTTCTTAGATATATAATCAAAACAATAACACTGAACTCATAGAACTACATGCATGCATTAACATTAATATAAACCTTTTTTGAAGTTAACCTACCATAACAATGCATATGGTGTATTTAATGTCTGTGATTTTTTGTCTTGTTCTAGTATATGTCAAGACTAGCAGTTTGTTTCAAGATATAAGATACAAATGCAAGATGGAAAAAACTAAATATATAAATCTAGAAGTTTAATATGGTCTCAATTCATAAATAAAAACCCTATGAAACCTAAAATAAAAGTTTTTTTACCTTTTGTAAAGCACCAATGTAAATAAGACTACTAGCAGAAACATGATGGAAATATAAGTAAAGCACACTTACAAGTATAATTACTAGAAATTTACATCAGTCTACAAAGCAGGAATACACAAACATTTTTATATATATATATATACATCTTATCTATCATATTTTGAATCTAGTATGAACAAAGACTATACAAGAATTTAGATTACCTGCTTAGGTCATAACAGTAACTTCAGATACATCTCAATCTTATCAACACAAATTTGACCTTCCTATTCATAGTTAATGGTTGATTTGTTTTTTAAGAAAGAAAATTTATATAAACTATTCAGATAAAGGCCTAATAAGACTTCAAAAAAAAAGCAACAACTGAACTGATGGTCCTGTCGTATTCACCGGTCAATCAAATTGGTTGATAGGAAATAAATAAATAAAAACCGTTGTGAACCGAAACATTGCACGAACACTTTTCAGATAAATGGACAACATTAGACACGGTGACTGTATAACGAATGATAATAAAACCTTCACAACGCCCATTTTAGCAATTCATTTGCAAATCAAGTATATAACAAATCGTATAAGAAAAGTTAAAATAAAGTAAACATATTCATAGGATTTAAAGTTCTATTATCAGTAAAACGGACATAGGGTCATATTTACCATTAAACTTAAATTATTGGCCAAGTAGGTACTCACCTTCTCCACCCAAGAAGTCAACAAAATTTACGTCACGTACAAAACACAATATACTGTAATTCGTATTAAACACAATAGCAGTACATTAATCACAGGCTAAATATCTTTCAGAGTATATAATACCGAACTTGATCAAAAATATTTAAAATTCGTACACAGACCACCGCTTTACCTTGCCACAAAACGAAAATGGCAGCGTAAAATTGAAATGTGTGGTGTTATCTGATGAAATTAAATATAACATAGTCTACAAGGAAAGTGTACCACTTGTTATGACTTTTTAAATTGGTAGTATAAGAAACAGTTCCAAATGCGGCCGCTAGAGTAGTATTCAAGAAACGTTTTGTTTAGCCTAGGAACTAATGAGTATATTACATGGCACATGGATTTTAGGACTTGAGAAATTGAAAACTTGTAAATTTGGATAACTTAGACGCTTTATTTTTATAAATTGTATCTAACTACAGGGATGTCAAGTAAAACGTAGGTTAAAAGCTTTGTTTTTGAACGTTTCAGTTAGCTTTTTTTTATTAAGCAGTGATGCTCTTTACAAATTGTCTTTTTTATTGATTACGAGTGTGTATAATCTTTTTTTAAATTATTTTTTAAAGGTTCACCAACAATTGTTACCCTATTACTAAATAACTATCATTCTTATAATGTTTCTGTCATTTTTTTTTAATTTTATGACAATACAGAAATATTTAAATATGAAATAATAAAATACTGCAAAAATTAAAATGGCCTTATGTATCTTAATGTGAAAATGTAGAAACTTGTCGTGCAGTACGCTAATAAAATATTATACTATAATTATGTATTTCCATTAAAGAGTTATTTTATCTCATAAATACATTCATATATCACGTAATTGTCCCGTTTAGGTAGAGACTATCAACGTCGTTGGTGTCGTCGTCCTGTACCAACTTTTCTATTTACTTCCGCTCTATATATTTGTGCAGTTAATCTTTTTTTATGCATCCTTTTTACATGCCCAAACCATCTCAACTTTTCTTTCTCCGTTATTGTCTCAACATTATTATTTACACCACATTTATTTTTTATCACACTATTATTTTATCTATCTCTCACACTAACAACATACATACTTCGAAGTGCTCTCATTTCTATGGCATTTATTCTACTAGCGTGCTTCTTCTGCCGTACCCAACATTCACTACCATATGTCAAAATTGAAATCAACAGACCTCTACGAACAGCCAGTCGTGTCTTTCATTAAAGCATGTAAGGCTATATTGGCACTATTTCTAGCTTTAAATATCTTCGTCATACTTCTCATCTCTCTTAAAACACTTTCACAACACACAAACTCTTTCCCATCGATTACAATCGCACACTTTGTCATACTTTGCTCCTCTTTAATCACTGTCACTTTCGTCTTATTTACACTTACTTTTATACCTTTCCTATTAAAGAAATCTTGTAAAATCGTTAACATATCTAGTAACTCTTCAGTTGACGATGATAACAGTAGGTACTTAATCATCAGCGTAAAGAAGACATTTGATGAGTACTTTACACATTTACTTGCTTTTAAATCCTTTAGACAGTTGCCTAAGTTGAATAACTAAAGTGATGCTACACATCTTTTTCTAATACCTCTATGGATGTACAGAAGGACAATTACCGTTTTGCATCAATCATTTAGTACTTTGCCTGGCCTTCAGCACAAGTTGAAGAGGAAGTACAGATGATTGACAGTCACTCTTTCATATCCTGCAGCTTTTCTAGCTCTCATACTTTTTAGTGCCCTCAAAATCTCTTCCATACTTATTTCAATTTCGCTGCTATCATTTATTACTTCTTCCCTCTGTAATTCTTCCTCATTTCTAATAAACTGTTTCAAAATATTTCTTCCATCTTAAGCGATTTATATCATGGTTTTAAAAAACTAATTGTTCTGTTTATTGTCTAAGCAATTTGTCTGTGAGAACCATGCGACTTACACAAACAAAAACGAAAGATCAAACTAAAGAAACAAATAAGTACAAAAGATGCCTTATAATCGGCATTTTTATTTTTCTACAATCAGACATCACTATTCAATGTAAGTTAACGTCGCGTCCTGGAAAACATGTTCATCCTTCATTTGTTTTTATAATTTCGGCGGCTACAAGTGTTTAAAAACTTTAGAGTTTTAAATTACAAAAAACATGAGTGGAATAATTACAGTAGTAGCCCCTGTAAATATTGCTGTAATCAAGTATTGGGGCAAACGTGACGAAGAATTAATTTTACCGTTAAATGATTCCGTTAGTGCTACTTTAGATACTAATGTAATGTGTGCCAAGACTTCTGTTATTGCAAGTCCTAATTTTACTGATGATGAAATCTGGTTGAATGGCAATAAGGAATCGTTTGGAAATCAGCGTTTAACTAAATGTTTAAGCGCTATAAAGTCACAAGCAACTCTTGAAAACAGTGTCGACCAAAATGTTTTATTATGGAAGATCCATATTTGTTCAGAAAATAATTTTCCAACTGCGGCTGGATTAGCATCATCTGCCGCAGGTTACGCTTGTTTAGTGACTGCTTTGGCTAAACTTTATAAAGTTAAGTCGGACGTTAGCTCTATAGCCAGGCTTGGGTCTGGGAGCGCCTGCCGCAGTGTATACGGCGGATTTGTGCGATGGCATGCCGGGTTGAAAGCCGATGGATCTGATTCGGTTGCCTCGCAAATAGTTGATCAGTCACATTGGCCAGAAATGAGAGCGATTATACTAGTTGTTGGTGATGACAAAAAGAAAGTAAGCTCAACAACAGGAATGAGAATATCAACTTCCACTTCAGAGTTACTACAATATAGAATCAAAACATGTGTCCCTCGCAGAACAGAAGAAATGTGCAATGCCATTAAAAAGAAAAATTTTGCACAGTTTGCTGAGATCACTATGAAAGATAGTAATCAATTCCATGCAATTTGTTTAGACTCATATCCCCCATTTTCCTATATGACTAATACATCCTTTAAGATCATTGAAATGGTACATAAATATAATGAGTATTTTGGACAAGTTAAAATAGCTTATACTTTTGATGCTGGACCAAATGCTTGTTTGTATCTACTTGTGGAGGAAGTCCCCAGGATAGTTTCCTTGATCCAAAAAGTCTTCCCATCATCATCCCCAGGAAGCTTTATTACTGGACTACCTTGTGAATATGAATCAAGCTCGGATTTGTATGATAAGATATCTTTACACCCAGTGGAAAAAGATAGCATCAAATATTTAATTTATTCTAAAGTCGGTGATGGACCTACTGAAGTTTTCAATCACCTTTTAAATGACCAAGGAAACCCAATTAAATGATAAGTTTATTATGGTGATTGTTTATTTCAGTTTTGTTAATAGGTATCGGAATTTTTACTGTCAGTAATTCAATTGGTGTGATTGGGACTTGTTTTAAGGAAAATAAGATTCATTTCAATAATATTTGTTAAGAACAGTTTAAACATAAAGCTTTTTAAAAAAAGTAATATATTTTCTATTGTATACTTTTTGTCCCTTCTGACAATTGAATTTATGAAAAAATTAACCTTGCAAATGAATGATAAATAAGAGAAATATTAAAAATAAACACTATAGTATTTTATTTACATAATAATAAAGATTATCCCATTCTTAATCTAAGATATAACATACCATTCATTCACACATTTCCATAACAAATGTCACTTTATAGAATTCAACCTTTTATCAAGGAGATCAAAAGAAAATAAAATTTACATACAATTCCATTTATTCTTATCCCCAAGTATTGTTATACATTAGCACAAAAATAAATGAAACTAATCTTGCTAAACACCTTATCGCGCAGAGACTGAAACCTGCCAGACTCTGATGATGTTATCAGAGTAACCAGCGAAGAGGGTCTGTCCATCAGTAGACCATGCCAGTGAGAGACACTGAGGTGGGTCAGATTTTGATGTCTGGGTCTGGTTGATGATTTCAGGCTTGAGCTCCTCAACCATTTCCTTGCTCTCCAGATCCTGTTTTAAAAAATTAGAATTTATATTATACAATTAGCATAGGGAACCAATTCAGTAACATTTTCATCTATTAAATAAAACATCTTTAAAAAATACCTATGCCTTTGTATGACAAGACTAATAGATTTAAAGGAACAAGTTTGATCATTCAGGATCTGAGATTATATCTAATGCAAAATTTCTCTCAGTAATCAAAAAGACTAGTAAATATTAGTTACCCAAATCTTGATGGATGGGCCAAATGCAGCACACAGCCAGTATCTGTTGGGTGAGAAGCAAAGTGCTGTGATGATATCATTGTGGTCCAAGGTGTGAAGGTGCTTGCCATCATTCAGGTCCCACAGCATAGCCTTCATGTCCTTGCCCCCAGAGGCACATAGGGAGCCATCAGGAGATACAGTTACAGTGTTTAAGTAACCACAGTGTCCAGGATGGTTAATCTTGAGCTTACAGTTGGTCAAATGCCAGACCTGAAGAAGAAATATAATAGTTACGATTTGTGTTTATAGGTTACATATTTTACCAAAAATTTATCAATCTTATTCTTACCTTAACTGTGCGGTCCCATCCAGCAGACACAATGATTGGGTTAGCATGGTTTGGCGAGAAACGCACACAGGACACCCAATCGGAGTGACCATCATCCTGAATTGTGTACTTGCACTCAGCAAGAGTGTTCCACAACTTAATAGTCTTGTCTCGTGAGCCAGACACAATTTGACGGTTGTCAACAGAAAAAGCAACCGAGAGGACATCCTGTACAAAATAAAAATAATTAATATATAGTAACACAGCTGATTAGAAAAAATGAGTAGGTATAAATATAAACAGTAACACTAATTCAAAGACTTCGTATAAAATGCAAGTAATTAATATTTAAAATTGTTACCATTTTTACACTTAAAGAGTGCATAAAACTTACAATTGATTGCCTGCAGTCAGGAAGATATGGGAATCTTCTGCCTCGCATAGGCACATTCACTAATCTTCTGCCTCGCATAGGCTCAACACTGACAATATTATGCACATGTCCCTACTAAAAAGTAAAGTCTGTCACACCTTAGTATGGTCTTCAAAACGCCTGGTGGTCTTGCCGGCGGCGAGATCCCATAGACGCAAGGTCTTGTCCCATGAACCAGAAAGAGCGTAATTGCCATCGCTTGACAAGACAACGTCCGAGATGAAATGAGAGTGTCCGTACAATCTCTTCTGAGGAACACCGTAATTGATTTCGTCCCTGGTTAGCTTCCATACGATGAGGGTCTTGTCTACAAGGAAATAAAGAAAATGTTAATATAAGATTCTAGGTTATGACATTTACTGACGCAATGTGCTTAATCAGCCCCATATCCGCTTGCCGCTCAGGAGTCGCGTGGCAAAGGTTTGTTTCATCATACTCAATAAATAATAGTAGAATTAATATCTATACAATTAATTTAATGAATGGTGTACATCATTATAAATATATTAGCCGGTATTAATCAAGATGAATTCGGATTAAGTACTAAAGTAATTATGTTATAACCTTACCTCGAGAAGAAGACAAAATCATATCAGGGTATTTAGGATTTGTAGCGATTTGCGTAACCCACCCATTGTGGCCGCACAACGTGCCTCTAAGCTTTAAAGTTTCAGTCATTTTAACCAAATGTCTAAACGCGACCTAACACTGACACAACCGAATGGCAAAAGAAGGAATCGGAAATGGCAGTCTTCTATGTCAATGTCTAATCGAAATTCAGTGTTGCACTTCCAAAAATAAAACATAATTTTCTAAAAAGAAATTCATAATATGTTAAAAATAGTTTTTGGCACATAGCTTTAATTGTTGTTATTCCTGAATACTACAGTTGATAAAGCCTGAAATTTTATATGCGTAGTGTGTGCGTATGTTATTCTAAGTATATATGAGCATATATTTAGAAATTTATTTGAAAGTTTCGTTTCAGGGTAACCAAAATAAATCAAACATAATAATGTAAATAATTAGTAATCAAGTATGAACACATTTTTATCAATATTTTATAAAATTAATATAGTATAATTATATTCTACTCTATATGCGGGTATATACAATTGCCTTTTAATAAGTAACTTTAGGAGAGAAAGTTCTCTCTCAACATACATAATACAAATATCACATAATTTCTATCGATAATTCTATTACCCTTTACGCACAATTATATATACTTGTAGCCTCTATTTATTCGTACAAGTTACAACTAACTACCGAGGTACTAATATTTGTACATAAAGTAACAGATTAACCTTCACAAATCAACCAAAATTTTACAATTAATTCTGCATTCAATTGCTCGCCATTATACATTAACGTTGAAAGCGAAATTTTACGAATTTGTTTGGGTTAATCTGATGCTTTGTGTATAACAAAATATACATAGCAAATATGCAGTTATATTTTGAGCCAAGATAGAAATTGAATGAATTTACTGATACGACTTGTATTGGTATATGGCAACTTAGATATATTTTTTAGTGTTGCGTTCATGATTTAAATATTCGAATAATTATTTTTTAAGGTTAAACATTCTTATATATATTAGTTATTTGTTTATGATTTTTTACATGTCATTAAGTTGTCACTATTTTAGAAATATTTTAATTTTTCTAATAATTTCACGGACTAAAATCATTATTTATAAAACTATTGAAATGCGTAAAGTTGTCACATTTGGTGGATTTATGATTACTATTTTTTAACTGTCGTTAAATTATTCACAAGGTTATGAGTCTATAATTATTTTTTTAGATACCCTCCTAATGGACTTTAGCGTTGAAGGTTTTCAAAGCATGGCAAAAGCTAAACCAGTTCCTCCCGATACACTAAAAGTAAGTTTCCTTAATTATTTTCACGAGTTAAACAGAAGTCAAGGTTAAATAAGTAAATAATTTGCCCTACGAGCTAGTATTTTTCGGTATCTCGATAAAAAAATATGAATGCACCCTTTTTTGGCATCATGACTTAGTTCAATAATCCACCGTTAGGTGGATTTTGTCGCAAAATTGACGTCACGCAAGTGGTACCTACGCCATTTTGTAAGTGTCCGCCGTAGTCAGTTTTCTGGGCAAAGTGTAAAATAGTTAATTTGCATGGTTTTGTGTACATTTAAAAGTTAAAGACATTTCTAAACCCAGTTTACGTCTCGTACGTTAAATCACAGACTCAAAGTATGGAGGACAAGGCGTCGTTAAAAGAACTGGACCAATGGATAGAGCAGCTAAATGAGTGCAAGCAGTTGACAGAAAATCAAGTTAAAACGTTATGCGACAAGGTAATGTTACTTTAAGCTTATTACTATTGATTTTCTGTTATTTCAAGATATGATGTAAAGAAAATTTTTTAGCTGGTACAGAACTAGCAATATATGTTGCATGATTCATATACCTATATCCTAACGGCTAGTAGGTTCGCGTAGTTATTGTTGGTTGTAGTTTTGTCTAGAATTTGAAATACAGTTAATCATCATTATTTCTTATAAATGAGACTGTTTATGTTTTACATAGACTTTTTATCTGTGCTTTCTACCACACCCAGACATCACTATGTTTTCCGGGTTGATAATAGCCTAATTGGTTCAAAGATATTTATAGACTCCACGGAATCACCATAATTTAACCAAGCGGGTTAACTTTTCAAATTCACTCACATTTGTTTATCTTTTTTTGCATATCTGTCATTGATCTTTTTCATGTAGAACATCGACGCGCGTCGTTGCTCGCGTCTGTTCATTGATTGACTTTGATTAGATAGGGTACCTATTTCTTATTTAAAACCTTAAAAGATCTTTGTAATTTTGAACGATTTTGGTCAATTTTCTCCCTATTATTTCAAATAGATAATACAAGTAATATCTTATATAAAAGTTGATGTATGCTCTTGTATACTTTAACTTTTACTAGTTTATTCTGCTAATTTACCAATTATACTTATTGCAATTGTTTGATTGATATTTTTATAGATAGCCATGAATACTAAAAATATTAATAATGGTCTCCTAATTAAATAAAATATACTTGGAATCCCCAAGCAGAATATACCATGTCTCTAAATAATATTATTGCAACAAATTGCTTGGTTTAAAAAAGAAGTTGACATGCCCCCATATAATATTGTTATCAGGAGGATGTTACTTAGATACAAGTAACATGTGCTAATATGATAATAAATTAATGATTTAGTGTTATCCTCATGAATTATTGCCATGGCTATGATATTCAGTAAACTACTTGAAAATTATTATTTTATTATTTTATAAATGTCAAAATGTATGAACAGCCTGAAAACAATAATTGCAAAGGTTGACAATGTATGTTTATTTACAAATCCATGTTTACAAATCCATCCATCATGGTACATCTGTTTGATGAGATACTTTTTAAAATATATATTTTTAGAACCTGTGTAATTATGTTGTTACACTATTAATTTATTATAGCAAAAAATATATTTTGATGAATTATAGTAAATTTTGACTTTATTAAATATTGTGATAATACAAAAATAGGAACCTTGTTATATGTATTAAAATTAAATATGAATCTGAAACAAAAATGTAATATTTTACTTTTTTGCAACATATTATTTACTTTACAAAAAAATGTGAGATATATCATTTATACTTCATGTCACAAGTACCCTTACATGATTCCTTGCAATGTAATGATCTTGTCATTTTCGAAATCCAATTTTCTCTGTTTTTCTATCACAATATTTTTCTATAGAACTATTTATAAAATGACAAAATATGATAGAATAATGTTATTAAAATAGAAATATTCTGATTGATAGCAATATTTCTTTTGAATTTTGCATTTGTTTAGTTGGACAAAGCAAAGCAATGCAATTGCTGTTTTTTGTTTGGTTTTAAGTATGAGTCATTGCTGTTAAACAATTATTCATTATTATCTGTGTAATTTGTTATCAGAACTATAAATCTAAAGGGGTATATCATCTGCAGGTAGGAAATGAGTTAATTTATAATTGTATACATAAATATTAAGCTTTCTTTAATATAGGAATTTATTAAGTAAAACAAATAAAAACCTGATCAGCAAAAATGCTTTCTACTACTATGTAGTTGGTGTTCTATGACTTGTGTTTAGGTTTCTAATGTATGTTGTATATATGTTGGAGAATGTGTGTGAGATTGTTTTTGCTAATCATGGTTTTATTAAAATCAGATTTAAGATATGCTAATTTGATAACAACATTTGCCAGTGGAATTCTGTAAATGCTTGCACAAAGGATGTTAATGTAGAGGTCACACATGTTACTCAGTTTTTGTTTCATAATACATATTAGCTTTATTTATGCCTTGTGTGTGTTGCATGATGCCTTAAATTACTCCATGTATACTATGAATTTATTACCTTTTTTACAAGGACTCCTTAAATTGTCACATATTAACTTGCTGTCACTTTCACTACGTTTCTGAGGATAAAAATGTGTTATGTAGTCTATAACTTTCCTATAACTCTTAATAATGAAAGCTTCATTAAATGTAAAAATATTATTTTAAATTTGATTTGTACTTGACATAATGAATTCAAACTACACTTCAGCTTTTAAAATTAGCATAGATTAGATTTGCCTTCAAAGTAAATGTTTTTATCATCTGGTTCACATAAATAGTATATATTGACATTCATCTTTCATCTTTATGTAGTGGTGTTGTTTTGGTGTTGATATTTTGAGTTTAGATTATAGAGTCAAAACTTATTTTTTTAGACCATATTTTTCGCGTGGATTGAAGGAAATGGATGATCCTTTAAAATATATAAACAAATTTAAATGATAGCTGGAAATAGTGATGCTAATATTTGATTAAACTATTTACGTGAAATAGTATTATATGTCATTAATATGACATAAAAAAGATGCGTAAATTGTGCCCAAAACTCGTATCCACAAACAAGACTTATTGTATTATCTCTTATTATAATTCTTTGATAATTAAAAGAGATTGCAAATAATCTAGTATTCATTTAGTGTCGATTATTGTTTTTGAGTACAGATGAAAGTGATACTAGTTAAATGAATAAACTACAATCTGTAGGTGTATTGATTTAGTCTTAAAAATGCAACTAACCTTCTTGAAACAGTATGAATGAACTTGAAGAATGGTATAATGCATTCTGGTTATTCTGCGTGCAAAAACAGCTGAAGGTTGAGTTCACTGTACTGATTAATACTAAAACGTTCAATTTCGACCGTTTAGGGTTGCTTTTGTCTAGGTTACAGAGGACGATCGTGCTTAATAGTATAAAATGTGCGTTTTCATTCACCCGTAAAGGACAGAAACTTTTTAATTTAACTAATGACGAGATGGCGACATTTAAATTGCTGTTGCATGTTATATAGTAATTTCCAGTGCAAGCTGAGATGATAGCATTCCGCAGATAATTTTAAATGAATGAGTACTGACTGAATGGTTGTAGGTATTACGTGAATAAGAACTAGAAGGTAATTTAGAGTTAAATCAAGCATTATGTTAAATTCCTATATTAAACTTAATAGTGCTGCATGTAAATAAAAAGGGTAATGATTACTTAAAAGGCTAATAAGATATGAGAAAGTTTGACTGCTCTTAGTGTAAATACAATATTATAAAATAAATCACGTAAGGCATTGGACAGAGAGTTAAGGAATAAATTAATTACATTTTATGATATTTTTATAAGTTCACGAATTGACAGAAATGCAAATGAAACAAGATTTAAAGAATATCTAAATTACGTCTATTCTACGATTACTTGACTGACATAAAGTATGCCTATGTGTTGAGTTCAAACATTTTAAAAATCGATTAATAAACTATATCCAAACATTTTTTTAATTTCCAGGCAAAGGAGATTCTTACTAAAGAGTCTAACGTGCAAGAGGTAAAATGCCCGGTGACAGTGTGCGGAGACGTGCACGGGCAGTTCCACGATTTGATGGAGCTGTTCCGCATCGGAGGCCGCTCGCCGGACACCAACTACCTCTTCATGGGAGACTACGTCGACCGCGGTTACTACAGCGTCGAGACTGTCACATTGCTCGTCGCGCTTAAGGTTGGTTTTTAATTTGTAATTAGTAAGATATGCACTCCCTTCTAGTACTGTACGACCAAAAAGATCTTAGTCTTGGACTCCGGTTAATTCTCTATGAACTCAATGATTGAAATCCTGGAAGACCTGTCCTTGAAGATGTTATCAATAGACGGTTACACCATTGATACAACAATAAGGCTTTCGACTTAACGTTTATGTAGTTTCTGTGGTTTTATGATATAAAACCTTTGCATATTTCGGAGAAAAATACAAGTGTTTTTTATTGTGGATGGGCCATTTCACTCGAAATAAAAGAATATGTATACATTATTTTATTTCGAGTTTTAATGGAAAAATACCAGGGTAAATATGCGTTGTATAGAAATTCAAAATCGACTTACTTATATGCGTGTGCTTTTACTTTTTTTGCGTTAGGCAAGCTAAAAAGATATGTGTATTTTTAGTAACTAGTATTGCCGGGCTAGTATTCAAAATATGTTACGAGACTCATTTAAGTCGCCACTGGTATTTCTGTAATTTTTATTTAATTACTAGGTTTTCGACAGCACTCCAATATAAAAAAAGGGTTAACACGATATAGTAGTTAGACTTTTTAGAGCCGCTCTAAATGCACGCGTGCAGAATGACAACAAGAAAACAATCCGTGATCATCATGCCAACTGAAATATACGTGGCAGTGCAACTTGCTCGGGAAGCTATTTAATTTAATATCTATAGTCAAATGTTTCATTAATTGTTATAATTAGAAAAGAAGACGCACTGCCCATGCATCATGATTAATGCACCATTAAAAACGCGGCGTAAAAACAAAATACATAGTTGTTTTGCTCTGTAGGTAAAAAAGTAAATAATAAATAACATGCAATTGACTTGAAGGTCGAAAATGACAATCGATAAAAGTGTGCGTATTGATCGACGTAATAGATTTATGATTGACAGTGAACATGGAAAAGTTTGTAGCGGTAATCGAGTGAAAAATTCAGTTATATATTTGGATTTTAATAAGTGACTTATTGATTGAATAAAGTGTAGTTTTCACGTTGGCTCGTCGAAAGTCGTTATAACGCGTAATTGAAGTGACGGAACTTGCTTTCATGACTGATCAATTCGTACGTACAAAGTGACGTAACGTTGATGTAGTTTTAAGTATTTTCCTTAAATGATTTTGTTTGATTTCTATCATGGGCTTGTACAAAATAACTATTTGACACAGACGTAGTGCTGTTTTAAGTATGGTAATCGATATCCAAAAAATCCAATACAGTTCTAACTGATACAAGGTTGACCGATGTTTTAAAGAATTTTTATTATGTCAAACGACAAAGTTGTTTTAGAAAAGTTGAGTTTATAAAATTTGTTATTTTGAATTGAACTTTCTTTTCTTCCATAAAAATCTTCGTTTGACAAAAACAACAAAAAAGGAATTGGTAAAATCGGCCTAGTCGTTTATACGTGATGCCATGACCAAAGATAATAGGGATTCGCTTTTATATGCGTAGATAATGTGTGCGCCTCTTCAGCTGCCTTATATCCTGGTGATCAAATGTCCTGAATATATTTAGTTATAAAAAAAGCCTAGCACGTCAATGACTCTGATTGTTAGACCCTGCGTGTAAATAGGCATAGAGGGAAGGTTATCCAACCGAGTCTGTTTATTTATATGTATATATACGTAAATATTTATAACTAATATACAACTAATATGTGTAACATGATCAATTCTTAATACAAAACATACAAACTTTATAAGAGATGTTGTATGAATTTAAAACAAATGTACACAAATCTATTTGGTTTTGGGAAAGCATTATGCACCTAACCAATTGGTCTATGTCACTTGGGACTGTATCTAACCTCTTATCAAACAGCTTTTTGGAAAGCCTAAAGGTATAAGGACCTTTATTTTTACAGATTATGTTATTTTCTTTTTTTTGTAGTCTATTTACATTACCAATTTAATTGTTATGCCAATGAATGCAATCATGTTATGTAAGTACATGAGGTGACAGATGCATGTACGAATCTATCACAACGAATTTTTAATAATATATCGAATAACTAATTGACTCGGTTTTGTAGTTTTATTAGCTAACCCGACAGACGTTGTCGTGTCTTAACTATACTTATATGTGCACTTGAAAATCATGAAAAATATATTGCGACCAAAAATGAAGATACCTACAAACTATACTATCTCTCAAGTTGAGTCAACCTGTACACAGGAAGCAAAAATTTATTAATATCGGTTCAGTTGTTTCGAAGTTAGCTCTGATCAACACCGTGATACGATTTATTTTTTATAAAAAGGTTGGGAAATTTTTATATAATGTATGCCTTGATCTGTCGTTTTGTTTCCATGGCGCTTATACCGCTTATTCAATATTATGTTAAACTTCTTTTGTAAAACTTTATTTTGAATATGAGAGTACACCAAGAGAGTACTGGATAGAGGATTTGCTGTCGACTTTAATTTCAAGTAGAACGCTTATATTTATATCAACGGTCATAGCTGGGTCAGATTGCACCTAGATAACCGGGGGCAATAAAGTTTATTATCTTGCCAGTTAGAAACGTCGGTAAATATTCTTAGTTTCGTTTATATATGTTATTAACCAGCCGATTATCAAGTGCAATGTTCAAAGCGCGACAATGAAGCTAAAAAACAAGAAACTTAAGATACCTTCCGATTTTATAGATGCATTATACGTTAAACATACATATTTGATTATCCTTCTCACTCGAATCATGGCTTCTATCAAGAGGTACTACAACTTTATTGCACACAACGAAGGACAATTACATTCAGGTAAAATCAACATGGAACCAGTTATTACGGCCTTTAAAATAAGTTACTTGCTTAAATAGATTTTACTATATGCGAGTACAGATATATCAGTAATGATGAATCTAAAGTGCCTATTGAATTTTTTCGAACATTTATTCAAATTACCTGTCGAAATGCCCAATAACACTCCCCGCCCGGAGCTGGAAGAATTTCAGATGTGAACGACAACTTTCAATTGTAAGCGATTTCAAGCAAGGATATTTATCACATAGATTCGATAATGTATTAAAGGTATATTAAATTATAGATTACCCTAACGAGTAAATTTGGCCCATTTGAAAAAGTACAATATTTATTTTTTTCGAATGTATATTATGCATTATAAAAGTCATTTGGTTATCCCTTGTCGAACGACGGCAACTCTAGCCAAGGTTAGTGCCTTAAAGGCGCCCTTGAGTGACCGCCATCATTATAGTGATTCTATAGGGTTTCTCCACGCCTAACGTGGAAAACTAGCAGAACGATCGAAAAGTGCTTAGGCAGTTCGCTTTATAACCCGTTTCTTTTGGTGATGCTGGAATTAACGTAAGAGTACTACAGCAAAAAGTCTGCATAGAAATAAATATCATGTTCGTATTTGATATGTTATGTGTTTATGACAGCTATATAGATAGTCAATGTTACCGTTAGGGGTAAACTAACTCTGATGTAAGGTATGTATACGAATATTTGAACAATACTTCGAATTAAACTAGAAAAATATAGCGGCACCCACCTACGTGAGAGGAGCCTAGTTTCCTTATCTATAGGTAAATCTTTGAATTTTGCGATAATGCTTGGTCAGTTAGCACTACGTGTTTATTGCAGTGATTATATCGTTTAATGTACTTTCACTCGCCTAAATTACTATTTTGAAAGCGCCTACCTTTGTGATATTTTTTTATATAATTATTTATGTAAGATCATGGCTAAGAAAAGAAGTATGTGATATTACGTCACATTGCATTTATTTCATTGTTTTGAATGATGGTAGATATCAATCAAAACAATAAAATAAATGCATTTATCTAACGTATCTTGATTGATCGAAGTTTGACACAAACGTAATATAACAACTTGGGATCATGGGCTTATTTACCAAACTCACCTTTTCCTGAATTGGTTTTGGGATTTTCGGTTTATGAAGGTATAAGTTTTTGTTGGAATTACACCAGGGATAAACACAAACAGTAAACGAAAATGGATTATAATTGTAAACGGTAGCTATAGTAACTGGTAGTTTTGATTGTCATTGTTGATAGCTTTTCCCTTGGGGAGTATTGATAAGAATCAGTTATGTCACTTGCCGTATATAATTTTCATTGTTTCTGCTCTAAATAAACGCGTATATGTGTGTCTGTTTAAGCACAATAATATGACAACAACAACAAAAACAAAGAACACATACAAATCGTAGAGGACAAATGGCATTATAAATTTTTAATGCAGCGTTACTTGTTGGCAAGTTAAAATATAGTTTGAATGTTTCTTATTTTGTTTTTAGCCCGAATTTCGCGTTCTTATACCGTCTTCGTCTTTTTGAGATTAACTTATTTCATGGAGTCAAATATATGCGACTCTATGCGATAAGGCCGCTAATTTTACAGGTTCTATTTACTTTATTATACTACTATATATAAAGTGAATTGTTATTATTTTCGTATGAAGATATAAACTGTAATTAGCGTAGATAACTTCTTTATCTTGATTATTCTAATGTCCTTTGTTGCTTTTTTCCTTTCCCAAGATAAATGAGCCGTTCTACTTGAGTGATTAAAACAGAATTAAGAGGAGATCGTGGATATATCTTCTCCAAGCTAGTCAATGAAAGCAGATTAAGAACAAGTTGCGATAGTGATGAATATGACGCCTTGTCTTTAATTTTGTAATTGCTAATGTAATTATAACATTACCCATCTGCCTACGTTTTATTAAATAACGACGCACTCATCGCATATTCCTATTACCAAGGCAAACTACATTCTAGTTGTTTAATATTATTCTATTAAAAATTTTAAACATTATATTGAAATATATATCAATTCTTATTACTACCAGGATAAAGTTTATAATCGGCCATTTATTTATACAGATATCTGCCGTTATATTTATTATATTCTCGAAAATTTAGCATACTAATAGCAAAATTGATGTGAATTTTAAGTCGTCGAGATTAATGCAAACATACAACTAATATAAGTATTTATTTTTGTCTTTTGATTTTTTTTTAGTATTCTACGCGAGTTTCCATCTAGCCAGGAAACTTGGAAATAATTAGCTCAAATCTCTCGCTTTATTTTCTAAGATCGCGTTACGAACGATGCAATCAACTTGAAACTAAACCGTCCAGTGACGGCAGTTTGTTTTAAAGTAGGTAGCTCTATGACCCTTGCAAGGTCACTGGTCATTTGATCTATTATAATTACTGGGTTTATTATTGTTAATACATTAGGCCTACTTAAATTAAGTATATTTCGAGTTGAATACGACCATACATACCGATATTGTGTTCGTGGTGACCGTGACCTTGCCAGATAACAGGTTTTAATGAGGCTCAGAAGTAGGAAGCGGCTCTGATTCATCGCGAAATTGTTTAAATCTAACTGCTATTATATTAATTTAAGTAAATACGTTGAACTAGGTGACCCCATAAATAATTGCCCAATATTTACCCAATGTATAAGTATCAATACCTATAAAATGGGCCAGAAATTTAATGATGGAAGTAAGGATATAGGCATTGTGTGATAATTTCTTAACCTAACTATTAGTAGAACTTGGAGAAGTTGTGACGTCATACGCTACTAAAATTAAATACGGATAAGACTTCTAATTTGCTTTTTTTATATTATATGAATAACATACCAAGAACTGTCTCAGCTAACAGCTGTTGACTACCGTTTGTTAAAAAGCTGCTCAAAATATAATTATTGTTAAATTATGTACAAACCATATTATACGACGTCCTTGGTCATGCCCGTTTAAGACAACGTTAACTTCTTTAGTAGTGTTTAAAACTTTAAACTTAATTTAAATTGCTTTGGAGAACAATGCGAAATGTCGTACTTGTGATTATTCTTATTGTCTGACAGTATACAAAAAGAGAAATTAACCATTGAAGTACATACATGAAGTACATACATGGCAGTATATTTTGTTCGTTACACGAGTCTTTTAAAGATGACTGTTATGAATGTCAATTAATTTCCAAACCAATGACTTTGATAATATATGTATTCTTACATTTAAGACTAGCAGTGCCTACAACTTCGTCCGCGTGGAATTGTGACTTTGGAGGTTATTGTAGCATTCCTCGATACATAGACTATCCAATACTGAAAAAAAAATTCTAATCAGCCTAGCGGTTCATGATATTAGCGCGTTCAAACAAACTTTTCAGGTTTATATTAGCTTAGTATAGATAAAATTATAACAATATTCACAAAAAGATTCCCAAAGAAAATTTGTACTTAAAAGTTTAACTGATTACTTATGTGTAGTATATTTAAATCTATGTAATATAGATTACATTTTAAACATTATTACGTATGTTGTTATACTTACCTCATCGTCTACTAACCTGAACCTCCTCCCAGGTCAGATACCGCGAGAGAATAACGATCCTGCGCGGCAACCACGAATCGCGCCAGATCACCCAAGTATACGGGTTCTACGACGAGTGTCTCCGCAAATACGGCAACGCGTCCGTGTGGAAGCACTTCACGGACCTGTTCGACTTCCTGCCGCTGACGGCGCTGGTAGACGGCCAGATATTCTGTCTGCACGGTGGGCTCAGCCCGTCCATCGACACGCTCGACCACATCCGCGCGCTCGACCGCCTGCAGGAGGTGCCGCACGAGGGGCCCATGTGCGACCTGCTCTGGAGTGACCCCGACGATAGGTGAGTGCCGGGTGTTATATATTATATTCACACAACATATACATTGACTGCGCTTTAAGCACTCTGTCTGATGTCAGACAACAAAGAAAATCACAAATATAATACTTAAATACTTTTTTTTACACCTAGACACAGAACAAACGCCAAAATCTTCATATAAATGTTTGTCCTGGGTGGGGATCGAACCCTCGACCCTTGGCGCACAATATAGGATCCACTACCATCTGCGCCATCGGTATCGTTTACCATGCGTCACTAGTGTTCGGGAAAACGGTAAAATGAAATTCTGTTTGGCTTATTAAAGGTTATCGCGACCAGTCGGAGAGTTGCGGCAGGCCTACGTTTTATATGTAGTGATTATTATTGGTACATACATCTTAATATTGATGAGTAATCTCTTATGATAATTAATAACTCTATGTTTATGTAACAGTATTATTTTTCATAACATTGAATCGGTGTTATTAAATATAAAAACTCGTTTAATTGTAAGAACATGGAACCGGATGAAAATGCTGAGATAGATATAAAAATAATCACAATGGAGTAGACGATCGAGGTCGTACCTTGTAAATGCTACAATTTGTAGTACAGGTAGTCCAGACAATGCAGCAGTCAGTAATTGCAAGAAGGTGGATTGTTTATATCTCAGACATGCCAATATGTTCATTATCTTACACAAGTAATATGCGGCTCGCAGTTTGTACGTGCAGTAAATTTGAATTCAATATGGCGCGTTTATTATATACATTTAAAGGTGCGTGAATCCCTACACTACATTAATGTTATATCGATTTGAATTACTTGTTAAATAAATGCTTTTGAAATGAGAGCACTTATATGGTGGGAGGTTGAGAGATAGGTCAAGAAGTGTGATAGGAGATCGATGTGGTGTGAAAGATGATTTTTTGATAACAATAGAGAAAGGAATGTTGAGATGGTTTAGACATGTAAAAAGGATGGATGAAAGTAGAATGACCGCACAAATATATATAACGGTAGTGAATGGAAGAGTCGATATGGAACGATCTAGGCGAACATATCTTAACTAGGTAGAAGAGGTATTAAAGAAGGGCCAGGTCAGAAGTATCAAGAATAAACGAGCGTGTATGAAAGGATTAATGCTAGTAAGGGAAGCGAAAGAGGTATGCCAAGATCGTAGCAAGTGGAGATCCATTGTCTCTGCCTACCCCGATGGGACCCAGGCGTAATGTATTATTTGTTTTTGATTAAATATGGGAATGGGAATAAAAATGGGAATCAAAAATAAAAAGGGTTCCATGACTTTGTTAAACTGATTGTAGTCTTTCATAGTCCATCTAAATAAGCGCCATGGGGTACCAGCGGAGTAGAATAGTATCTCCCTCTTTACCAGGTGTCGTTAGAGGTTTCTGAGCTATCGGGACTGACAGGTGGCGGTATAACCATCCGTAACAGCGCAACTCAGTATGTGGATGAGCAGCAGCATCCCCGTCGCGAATGTTGCGCCGCAATTATAGGCAAACATCCCCCTATACTAGGGAGGCCTATGTCCAGCATGGAATTTCTGTGGCTAATATGATGAACTGAGCATATTCCAGTGGACAATCTGCATGTACTACTTTAGCGTTGATGTGTGCTAAGCTAATTATCAGCAGCGATAATTGCTTTGACGACACGCCTCGTGTGTACTGTGTCGTCTTGTTACACGCTAATGGACGTATAGATTAGGTTATTGATTTTTACCTACGGTCCGAGTTGGGGATTCACTTCGTAAATCGACAAAGGTTAGGATTAATTTGACTCAGATAGATAAATGTAGATTTAACAAGTTTCTACAACAAGTTTCTCTGAACTGTTGACCGTATTCTTGCCAACCCGTTTCCTCCAGGAAGCGCAGCAATCCCTTATAGCTGGTCACTGCCTGGAGTGACCTCGGAGATCCGATGTATTTCACTTATTAAATACCGATCACAAAACTCTTTGCATGCACATATCCTCTTTTATGCAAACCTTCCTGGTCGGGTGCTGGTCAAGCTCAGATTCGAGCATTAAAGACTCTGTGTATCATATCTGAATAGGCCAATCATTAGGGTTGTCCTAAAAATTAATACAAAAAGTATGTTGTCATTATGTAGATGTGTGATAGTTAGTTATTTATTAGTGTGCTATACGTGTGGTTGTTTACTGGTTTGTTGGAGGATGTCAGTGTCTGCATTACAACGTTTTCAGCGCATGAGATTGTCATCTCTATCAATATGTCGTATTGTCACAGGTCGTATTGTCTCACTAAATCGTAATGTAATTAAAGCTGATATTATTATAGTCAGTTAAACAGTTAGCTCTAAAAATTACAGAGAATATGATTAATATCGAAATCACACCGCGAAATTGTACATAAAACAGTACGAGAGAAATTTATTATGGGTGAATATATCTTGTGGTATTTTAATAATTTGCAAGCGTAGGTTGATATTTGGCATGGTTGAAGTTCTTACGGCACAAAGAATTACCAACCAGTCTGCTGTCTGTGCAGTGCACTACATATTTTGTTTATTGCTTACACTAATCACCAACCTTACAGCATAGGGTCAACTCATAAATGAGCTACTCGTTCTCGAGCCATGAGAATTGATGTCTGAGTAGCCGAGCCGCTGTCCCTACGAATAGAAAATGAACATTTCGAATGCAAACTTCTAAGCTAAAGTATGCGTGTATATTACAGAGGTGGATGGGGCATATCCCCCCGTGGCGCGGGCTACACGTTCGGCCAGGACATTTCGGAGACGTTCAACCACAGCAACGGGCTGACGCTGGTGTCGCGCGCGCATCAGCTCGTCATGGAGGGCTACAACTGGTGCCACGACAGGAACGTTGTCACTATATTCTCAGCGCCCAACTACTGCTATAGGTGAGTGATAGTGCTATAAGTTTATATGAGACCTCTTTCAAAGGTAGTCTACATTGGTACCTTACTCTCGCTTCTTTATTTTCATTTTACTGTTGGGTGAGCTATGCAGTGAAATTCGTGCGTGATATCATTGCTTAAGGTTGACGACATCCTACTGATATATTTGTGGCTACAGTTTGCTTACATGTAGATTTGTTTACTTAGTCATACAAAAATAATATATATGATATAGATAGATAGGAGACAGCATCAGTCCAGAAAGGGGCGACCATAAATTACGTGAAGTATTAGTAGGCATTAAGGTTGTAAACTTGAAATGCTGCTGTAACCTTATTTGACTATACATTTCGTTGCGAAGTATAGTTTTTCACATATCTAGTGTATGATAACAGGTACATATATAAAAAAAACTTTACCGTTTTTTTATTCTTTGCTTGGTAACTCACGTGAATATTTTAGGAAACCTTAATCACAATATCGAAGATTTTATTTACATTTATATAACAATTTTTAATTGTTACCGTAACAAAAGAGAATGTGAAGAAGCATTTGATTGATTTCTAATTGATATGTCAGACGACAATAGTTAGAGGTCACGGCCATGTCAAGATTA
The DNA here is from genome assembly GCA_020976665.1 of Heortia vitessoides. Taxonomy (NCBI): domain Eukaryota; kingdom Metazoa; phylum Arthropoda; class Insecta; order Lepidoptera; family Crambidae; genus Heortia; species Heortia vitessoides. Next base: position 4,008,939 of record JACJUM010005601.1, on the reverse strand, counting down.
AGATGGTTCACTTACATTGCTATCTGTCGTATTCCTTAAGCCGTGGGACATCGGCGGAGTAGAATAGTACCTTCCTGTATACCAGGTGTCGTACAGGTGACTTAGGTTACCAGAACCGACGGGCGGTACATTCATCTAAAACAGCGCAGTTTAAATACTACAAGGTGGGGATGGGAAGTAGCATTCTTGTAGCGAAGTTGCGCTCTGCGGTTGCCACCACGCCTGCCCAGCGCGGCAATTACGGGCATTAATACCCCTATCATGGGGAGGCCTATGTGTATAACATTGGACTTCATATGGCTAATATGATGAGTTTTCCTATATTCCTTATGTGACTCGTATGTAAGACTGTTTGTCCTTGTTGCAGGTGTGGTAACCAAGCCGCCATTATGGAATTGGATGATGCACTTAAGTACTCATTGTAAGTATTGATTAATATAAATACCAATTTGTTATCACACACTTATGTGATTTTGTTCAATTGTTTTGATTACCATATTGAAGGTGGGTTGGAAAGTATGATTATAAATCATTTTGAGGGGTTATATTTAAAACTAGCTGCCCCCGCGAACTTCGTTCCGCCTTAGAGGGGATACCTATATTTTCTAAGTTTCCGCGCAATTCTTTATTTTTTTTCTGTCATAAGAACCTTCTCCTTCCCTCGGTTCTAAACTACATCTCTACAAACTTTAAGCTAAATTAGTTCAGCCGTTCTTGAGTTATAAGTGTAGTAACTAACACGACTTTCTCTTATATATAGATAGCCGGTACCCGCGACTTTGTCTGCGTACTTTTAATTTGAATATTAGATATTAGATATGGATTAAAGGAACGGTATAGATTTGGATATAGCATTGAGTGGCAGAAAGTACTCAGGAAAATGTATTGGTCCCTTGTGTCCAAGAGACACAATGACCTAATTAAAATGACAATGACCTAATTTAAAACATTTTTGTATACAACGTTTGCTGTTTTGTTATTATTTGTTAAAATGTGGAGATTGTTTGGACTCGACACTCGCGAGCAGGCCACGTACAGTTGGCCATGCGAGAAACAGTTTTTCTCTAAATGGACACCTGCTACTTTAAGTGTTTGCCCTTGCGCTTTGTTAATGGTCATTGCGAAGGCGAGTTTGAGGGGAAACTGGATTCTTTTAAACTGAAAAGGTAAATCTGTAGGGATCATGGGTATGCGGGGAATCAAAACTTCTTCATCTTTAGCTATTCCTGTCATTATAATTGCTCTAATAATATTGCGTCCTAGCTGCGTAATTTGCAATCGAGTCCCATTGCATAGTCTCGGCGCTTCGAGATTTCTCATTAACAAAACTGGAACCCCAACTTTCAGTCTCAGCTTATGAGACGGCACTCCTGACAGCTCTAGAGAGTTTAGAAACTCTGTAGGATAAGATGTCACCTGTTCACTGTCCATGACAATATCTACTGACAAATATTCGACAACATCGCCTTGCACATGTGACATCATTCGTTCATTGATCTGTCCTACGATTTCATTGGTCATCAGTTCATCAGTTCCGATCCGTTCGAATTTCGGAATTCCGTTTGTAGAAAAACTCTGCACATCCTAAGAGACCTACGTACCAAGTCTCATGGTTTTATCTTAAAAATGACGAACACCCATACAAACTTTTAACCCCTATTTCACCCCACACTGGTAAAAAAGTAAAAATGCTAAAACAAACGATTTTTGTATCTTATTTAGTGCTTAAATACAAAATGTAATGTTTTTATCTTCAAAAATTACAAACTTCATACAAACTTTCAACCTTTATTTCATCCCCTCACAGTTCGAAATTTTAAAAACGCTAGAACAAATGTTTTATTATTTCTTATCAAGTGCTTAAATATAAAGTTTCATGGTTTTATCTTTTAAAATTAAGAAATCCCATACAAACTTCCATCCCCCTTTTCAACCCCTTACCACCCCTATTTTGCAATAAAAAGTAGCCTATGTTCTATCTCAGAGTCTAAAGATTGTCTGTGCCAAATTTCATTAAAATCGGTTAAGAGGTTTAAGCGGGAAAGCGTAACAGACAGACAGACAGACAGAGTCACTTTCGCATTTATAATATTAGTAAGGATGAAGAATTTTTGGTTTGTTTGTATAATTGACGCTTCACTATTTGTCCCCGTGGGGGTATGTATTTTTACGGTAATCAGGGCGTGTATATAGTTATCTTATGTACTATAGTGTTGTTATATACAGTTATCAGTAATCTATCTACAGTGCCGATAATATTGATATAGTTTTAAAATTATCTTTATTGATATGTGATTAATATTGATACCTGCCTTTAAATACAAACTGGTTGATGTTTTGATGTCATGGAATGAGGAATCGATCCCGATTTCCTCCCAAAGCAATGAATATGATAATTACAAAGAAACTGAAGATTAAAATATAAAGCTTTTTTGTACTCAAAAATAGTATACATATATCTTGTAACACAATCTCAATAAGAAACACTGTTTTGACATTCCAAGCTACAGATTTAAACAACATTCTTGAATACCTGTATTGTTACTACAGAATTGGTCTCTAAGCGCGAGACCAGATTTTTACGCTATATGCGTAAAATTCACACCACATCTCGTACATTGACCTGCCTCCGAGATAATTAGTCTAAACCACCTGTTACGGATATAAGATAACCGAGGAATCAATAATATAATACTTAAATACATATTTAACACCAAGACACAGAACAAACACAAATATTTGCCATACGTGGGGATCGAACTACTTTGCGCATAAGGTAAGGACACTACCGATTGCGGCATCGGTCCCGTAGCTTTGTACTTTGAAACAACCGGAATGATTATCAGCGCAAAGTGATGACACAGAACAGGATGCAAGCATCCAGATTCTTAATCGACGACGTCGATTCCAGTGGATATTGAAGTTTATGACCTTGCTATTAAAGCATATATTTGCACGCTCTCTGTCGATCAGAGGTTGATACAAGCATTGTTTACAGCCTGCAGTTCGACCCGGCTCCGAGGCGCGGGGAGCCGCACGTCACGCGGCGGACGCCTGATTACTTCATGTAGACTGCACGTAAGTTTGCCATTTAATTTGTCCATTTTATATATAGTTTTAGTTATATTATAAATTCCAAAAGTCAAGCTCTCAGTCAAGCTGAAAGGGTACTCTTATGTACCTACTGGTTAGATTTGCTTTTAATTTTCATGAACTTATATTTTTAATGCTATTGTTAGTTCTTACACATAACATCAAAATAGTTTAATACACTGAAATTAGGATTACTGAATCTCGATGATATTATCTATGGTAGAAATTGTTCTTATATTTTAGTGTCAAAGTACTTTCTATGGTACAAAAAATATCGGGTAATGATGATACGTATAAGGGTTATATTTAGAGTTAACTGACATATATTGGTAAATGAGATGAGTTGAGGTATTACCACGACTGTAGCTATACAAGGGAAAAAATTAGGAAGAGAAGATATGAAATGCATACAAACTTATAGATCTCGGACAAACCTCTGTCTGAACATTTATGAACACAATAAAAAAGTATTATCCAATTAGCTGCAGGCGTTCTTGAGTTAGCGCGTGCTTACATTTATATAGATTTGACAGGGTATCACGTAGTCGTAGATGAGTGTAAAACAGTAATTTTGTTTCCAGCCATGGCGCATATCAAGCAGGAGAGCAGCGGGCGCGGGCGGCGGGCGGACGCGCGGCGACTGCAGCGCCCTGTCCCCTACTCCCGCGCTGGCGCCGGCGGCTCGCCCCGCGAGCTGCCCGCCCCCGCGCCCGCGC
>JACJUM010005601.1:3979934-4004730 GCA_020976665.1 Heortia vitessoides | reverse complement strand
CGCCGCGCTCTGACCGATCGGCCCCGACCCCGCCCGCTCTTAACGTTTCCTTTCGCCTCCTGGTCCCAGCGCGTGCGGCGTTCGAATATTCCAAATTAAAATTTCTTTATTTTTTTTACACTTGTTTCGAACAATCGAACGCTCCGAATACGATACTTTTTATGTATCTCTTCCTCCGAGTGCTTGAGGAAATTCAATTTGATTTAGTTTTTTTTTATAGGCTGGCGTAATAACGCCTTCGTCCCCGGCGCGGTATTCGAGCATTCAAAATTTGAATTTGTTCTTTGTTTTCTACCGACGAATGATAGTTGTCGTTATCAAAATTTTCTTCGGAGTGCGTTATTTCTCGACGAATCCCTGGGGAATCGGATCTCTCGAAGTTTAATGTTTGTCGACCATAATATTTATTATATGTGCTCGACAAATATTAACCAGAGGCGGACGGGTCGGGCCGTTCTTGTACCTCCCAAAATTCAAATTTGCAATCCTAGTCATATGTTCCATTGTCCCTCAAAAGTCCCTGTTTCAGCCCCAAACGTTTTCCGAAATTGAAACGAATTGTCATTGTCGCGGCACCGAAACTGATTGATATATGGCGTCGGTCGGTCAGTTGTGCATTTTAAAATAAAAAAGCGGGCGTCGTTCGCAGTTAGTTTCTTGCCGGTCACCGCATCGCCCCGCGTTATGCTGGTATGTTCATTGGCCGCAGCGCCCGCGACCCAATATTGTATGTATCTACGATGTATCAAAGACACTTAGACCTCATTAAAAGCGTACATTTGCTACACAGTAGTTTTATTTCGCATCCGCATACACCGTCGATGAATGGACATACCACCATAAACCACCCATGGTGACTTATTAGGATTCAGCACTGTCCCCTCGGTCGTGCGACCTCGGACTCGCGACATGAGATTAGTAGAAAGGACCTATCTTTGAATTTAAGCTGCAATTAACTAAATATATCGTTTTATTATTTTTTAGTTAAACTTATTTACAATTTAATTGAAATTAATTTTACCGTTTGATAGCAAATTTTTACGCATACGGACCATTAGAGAACCTCATAAAATACAGCGTGATAGTTAGCATTTAATTTTATGACAGAATGGCGGAGACAAGATTTATATGGAGTTTGAAAAATCTATGGAGAGTATTAAGTATTTATATTGTGACGCCTGATGCTACCGTTCTGACATAAAATATGTATAAAGTGCATTTCGAGATTTATTTTTCAAAATTCTCCTTTTCTTGTGCCACAGTACCTGTCCAACTGAAAGTCGAGTGTTTTACAAGAGTGGAGCTTATAATGATTTTTTTATTATATTTTTCATTATTTTTAGGTAATTTCGTAATTACCTAAAGGTCGAGGCGGTAATAGGTTGTTATCGTTTAAAATAAGTTTTGAATACATCCGTAAATAAGTCATTTCGTGATTATAGAAGGAGAGGTAAACTTAAAAAACTTTTTTTGAGTGCATATAGTGATGCGTTGGTTATAAATTGAAAGTGTTTTATAAAGAACAGCAACGTCTTAAGATATAGAGAAATTTAGAAATGGCATAATATTACGTTTTAAAATCAATTTTCCTACTCATTTATTAGATAGTAATGCCTAGTTTTCACTTAAACTTTTTCTACTCAATAAAACTGACAAAAGCAATTTTCTATTCCGCATAGGAAACTTTTGATGTACTTTAAAGAATTTCAAAGTTTCTTTTGTCGGTGCCATCCGTTTGTAAATTAAGATTAACATCCAGGCTTATAGAGCTATGTAATTATGATTTTAATATTTCCAAATTGCACTATAAGTTGTAAAATATAACGTGTGTACTAATCCATACAAAGACTATACCCACCAATGACATCGGAAGCCACACGTTACGTCGATATAAGTATTAACTATGTAAGTTATAGGTAAAAATAATTATAATACCGAAAAAAAAAACAAAAAAAGAAAATATGTATGATGTGGAGCTTCGTTAGCGTGAAATAAAATTACTATTGTATGGAAATTTTGTTTTTAATTATGAGCGGTAACGTCAAGCAGTTGTGTTTTATACTTATTAAAATTATTTTATGTAATTGTATGTATTTTGATGTGTATGATCTTGAGGCAAAGAGCGAGACTGTTCGCCTAGTAGATGCCACTTAGGTAACACCTACTTATCACAATTATAATACCGGCGTATTGTTTCCATTAGCTTTACGAATAACTGCTCATGTTATACCGCCCAATAAATTAAGAACGTGCCCAATTGTACGCGCACCCGACTTATTCTCCACAAATCAATACCTGTGTATAAATCGATTTACTCGATTAACCATTCGATCGGTACTAATAAATTAAGATGGTGAAGTTGCTTATTTTCCAATGATTATTTCACCCGATCGAAGCTCGAACTAATTTAAGGCTTTTCTGGCAAACCGCATAGACTTACTATCCAACAATGCGCAGTGAAATTTGTGGATCGAGTGTGAGATGGCGACGTGCAGACTTGATATAGCGCCGGTTATATATGATGATCGAATCTGAGATGCTACATGTTATGGCAATAAAGTGTAAACACAACCGTTAAATAATTTATTCTTGCAACTGTACTATGCCCGTTGGAGGATTAGATAATAAATAAAATTAATTATAAAATACAGCTTTTCATTTATAAGCCCTTTGGCAGGTTTTTATTACGTATTTAAGGTTCCGAGACTGAATCATATGACATATGTACATATATGAAACTATTTAAACTACCCTTCCCGGCTTCGCAGGGGGCACCGAGGATAAAAAATTGTTATTGTGGACTATCCCTAAGAGAAAGACATATGCCGTCGCGGTCTTTTTTGTACAGCTTTTTAAGGTGTACAATACTGTAGTACTTTATTTTGTTCTATGTCGTCGGGTTTAGCCAGCGTTTGCAATGTAAGCGGAAACTTAAATTATACTGTTATACAAAAAACATGAAAAAATCTGCGGCAGGGATTTTGTTAATGGTTTTTGTTAATACTTATATTAGAACTTCACGCTGCATGCTTATTTATTTTTGATTCGCTCTGGTTATTGAGATAAACGGAACTAAGAAATAATTGAAAATTTCAAACTACCCTACAAACATTGTGGTTCATTGATTTGTTTTCACTTACGTTTGTTAACTTTTCACGGATTTATTTGCAACAACTTAACTTTATAGCTAACAGACCATGTACTTATCAGTTATTAATCGGTTGTTTTGTGTTAAAGTGAATTTTTCCTTTCAAAAACATGAGTTTTCCACGTAAACCTTGTTTAAACAATCCTAACAGTTTAGTTTAGTTTACAAAAACAAAGAAAAGAGATCACAGAGTTTGTAAAAACAGTCTACCGAGAATATTTCGGGATACCACTAGTGAAAAGGAATAAACATTGGGTGCCAAACATCGTGTGCAAGCCGTGCGTAGAATCTTTGCCTTACTGGAGCCAAGGATGACGTAAAGGGTTACAATTTGGAGTGCCGATGATGTGGAATGAGCCAAGTAATCACTAAAACGACTGTTAGTTTTGTGTCGTAAATGTTAAACCAAAAACGTACTTGGGTTTACCCGAGTGTGAAATCGGTTACAACTCCAGTATCTCACAGTGATGATTTGCCAATTCCAGTGGTTTCAAGACCATCTACATCAAATTGTGTTGATTTTGAAATGTTAGAGGTTTCAAGCGGTCAGTCGAGCAGTCTTTTTGAGGAATCACAAAGCGCCGGAATATCAAGAACTAGTTGCAAAAATGCTACAAAATTTTAACAGAGTAGGAGTCAACATGAGCATAAAATTGCATTTCTTACACAGCCATTTGGACCGATTCCCGCAGAACCTGGTTGATTACAGTGAGGAACAAGGAGAAAGATTCCATCAGGATATCAGGATAATGGAAGAAAGATATCAAGGTCGATGGGACAGCCATATGATGGCTGTCTATTGCTGGACCTTAAAAAGAGATTGTCCTGACAAAGTAAATAAGAGAAAAGTTTTTCATTATCTTCATTTATTTATTCTAGTTAAAGGTACCTACCCCAAACTATTATTATTTTTGTAAAGATATACAATAAAAATAGATTTTAAATACATCTTTTGGCCTATTTGTTGAAGCATTTTATGGAAAATGTTAGAAGCGTTTATCTCAAAAACTGGAGTCAATTTGACCATTCTGGTATTTTTTCCGTTATCAGCACACTCGTCTTATACAAAATCGACTTCAAGTATGCCTTCCCCAAAATGACTGTATAGCAGTGTTATCTGTGTTTTTCTTCTATTTTATGCATTTATTATGCATATAAACCTTCATATGAATCACTATCTATTAAAAATACCGCAACGAGATCCGTTGCTTAAAGATTGAAGCATTTACGCAGGGACAGACAGCGGAATGTGACATATATTTTAATATATAGTGATGCACATTTAATCGAATCACTGAGCTGAAACATGAACTTGTAATGGTATATAACCATTACAAGTTCATGTTTGCCATTGCCATTGTGATTTTCCGAATCGATATTTATTTATTGAACTTTATTGCACAAAGTATTACAAATATATAATATCTCCCAGTATATTAATTTTAAAACGGGGAACGTTTAAAATTTAACATTGCGTGAGAAATTGTGATCGGTTTGTATTAAAGAATAATAAAATCCCAAGAGGAGAGCAATGTATTGAATAAACGTTAACTCGATATTTCATTCAGGATGGAATAAAAATAAAATACATATTATAGATAAATATTTTTATTATTAATTAATATTGTCTATTATATATAGCTGACGTAATAATCATAAATACACTTGTGGCTAATTTGGAATTAACAGTAATGAAAATGAAGCTAAAATAATTTGTAATTGTCATCTTTGGTTCTTTATCGAGAAATGGAGCGGCTAAAATGTTTTATTAATACAGCGACGAGTTGTTTAACAAATAAGTTGAGTAAGATGGGCGATTTAGAAAGCTCACAAAGATTCAACATAGCAAGAATAATACCTAATTACAACCCAAAAACATCATAAATAATAAATAACATCAACATGTTAAATGGGTCTAGACTAAACAACAAATACATTTGTAAAGTTATCCAAAAATATAAATCAAGGAAAATCGAACTTTGCACCACTAGAATAACGTAGCATTTAACCTAAATATTTTCTAGAATAAAAAAACTTTTGCCTGAGACCTTATACTTGCATACCAACAACCTATTAATTATCTTACGCTATAAGGATACTGATTTGATATACAAAAGTGAAAACCATTAGTAAGAGTGATTAATATAAATTCGGTTACACACATTTTAGAACGTCATTAATAGGGCGCTGATTAAGGCTTTAATTAGCATCAGTCTAACCTAGGTTATAATAAATAAATACATTTCTATAGAGATTTATAACAATAAGTATATTTTACTATGCGTGATAATTAAGTAGGAGTATAATTGGAATGAATATCAGATGTCTATATACTAAGTTGATTATATATACACCGACAATAGAATTGTTCCTAATTAACTTAATTTATGAAAAGATTATTACTTTATAAACTAATCATTAATGTATTGAATTTTTTAGTTGTCATGTATATGGTACACTTGGTTATGTATTATATAATAATTACTTATTTTTCCATTAAGGTAATTGTGCAATTCATCCATATTCTTGGGCTTGGTAAAAAGTTTTACTTTTATAACCAGTTATCAATTAAAGGCACTTACTTGAAAAAAATAATGATTGAGGAGCCTCAGTTAATTATATTAATCAATACCACTTCGGCTTAATAGACATTGTCATTTTGTCAGATTTATAAAAAAATTAATATACATACACTATTAAAAAAATACTAATAAAATATAACGTAATTATATTAGGTACTTATACAAATACTGTGATATCATAAAATAACATTTTACAACCGTCAATATGTTTACTTATTAATTTGTGCGACTTGACATTTTATATATTCAAATTTAAGTCTTAAGATATACTTTCAGAATATTGGCCTATAGGTACATTAGTGCTCTTTATTATTTTATAACAATATTGTAACATTACCTCGTTCCTCTAAAAATACTAAATTAAGCACGCAGATCAAACGCTGCAAGAAAATAATTGTGGCAAAACTAGCACGCTCAATAATCTAATGTATCTGCTTAAGATCTACATGGAAAAATATAACGAGAGCTTACGTTTAAAATAAATCTAGTTATATTTTGCCATTATGATTGCATTATTTGAATTATACTTTTCCATTTCACGAATCAGTGATACCTAACAGCAGCAATACCTAAGTAAATGTCTTTTCAATCTAGCAATTTAACTAAAAGTTATCCCTTAACGTCAGTGTATGACCGGAATGTCGGTCATTGTGTAACATTAAAAATACTTTAAACAATACGGGAGTATTAAAACTAGGAGACCTTCATGCCGGTGTCCAGTTGAAGCAGTTGCTTCATCAGCTCGTATGTGGAGAACGAGGTGGCTACCATGGGTATGGCGCGGAGGTAGTTGATGCTCATGCCGCGGTAGAGGCCCTTCACCACGCCGTTCTCGCGGTAGATCAAGGTCAGGGTTTTCACCATACCCGTGCTGAAATAGTTAGCCAGTTTCTGTCAGCATTGGGAAGGATGGTGGTGTTACGGATTTACCTGAATGGTGTTCGTATTTAGTATATACTTAGCTGTCCTAGAAATAAATAGGTCTAACAATGGATCATGTGAGGTAAGAACGACACTATGGGTAGTATTAATGCTAGATGAAAGTCTGATAAAAAGAAAAAAGTAAAGTGAGATATGGCATGTATCATATTTTGTCAGAAATAGTATTTTAGTTGATTTATTAATTTTTCATCTCAATCGGATTATCATCGACATCACAGCAACTGTAGAAGTGCTGGACAGGCATGGTGGCGAACATAGAAAATATCTTCGGGACGAGAATGCTACTGCCCTCTAGAGGTGCCCCACGGCCTAATTAGAAGTAAAATTGGCCTATTAGATTATATGAATATGAAGATAATATTATAAACGACTACAAACATGAGTGTAAATAACTACGATCTTCTGAGATAGAGATATACTAAAATTTCATCAGAAATTGGAAGGAGGAGGGGAGATGGAGAATAAACTAAATTGAAAAAATTGACTAAATAATAATAACAAATTTGATTAAAGTTTCTAAGTCGACAAATAAGCATACGGTTCTCTTGATAGTAACGTTACTGCAGCCCATAGACGCTCATATTACAACAGGAATATTACTAGCGAGTCGCCAACTTTGTGACTTGTTGTATACATATATATACACTCAAGTTGTATGTCACATTACTCAGTGATTTCACTGGCTCTCACACCCTTAAAACTAGCGAACACTGCTGTTCGGAGGTAGAAATAGGTGAGTGTGAGGTACCAACGCAGACGACTTCTGTATGAGGTCTCTACGTTAGTAAAACTTTTTGTCAGATAAATCTAATGCCGGCCTACTCAGATGTCAATCTCAGCGCTATCAAAAGCCTACAAGTAGTTGTAATTTAACCTGAATATTAAAATATGCACCAGGTACATTGACACATACGAGGATAATTGTTGAGCGACTATACGTGTCTCAATTAGGTTACTCGCAATGGAACCAAAAATATTCTTCTCAACGGTTGAAATGAATATATTTTCTACCGTATATTACATTTGGAGTAGCATACGAAAACCATTCAGGTAACTCAGTATACCGAAACGTGTGACCCTGCTTTCTAATTAGAAATTGGTGAAAGCTATGTTCGTATTGTTAATTTATAAAACGAATTCGAATATGATCAAATGAGAAACGATTCAAAATGGATGCTAATTAATGAAAGAAAATTACAAAACTGCACACGCTAATTAAGCTGTTCATAATAAATATATAAATATAAAAAAATGTTCGTCTGTTTGTTTTGTCATGACGCTTGAAATTTAAGGATCTGTAGTATATGTTGCAAATAATTTAGTTAGAGCATTTTAGCAGTCGTTAGATATATAATTGTTGTGCTGTTGATATAAGTTATGTAGTCATACAATACAATGTATTTAATAATACATAATTAATGTATTTAAACAATGAGATTGATAAGACAATGAATAATTGGATAAGCATATATAATAGAACTGTAGGTTACAAACCAACCTCCTGTAATGTTGCCAACACCGAGTGCAAACATGCAATCAGAAATAGTATTGTATTAGTGATAATTACACACAATATATATTACCAATAAGGTCCAGATTCAATTGTGCCAAAACCGAGAAGCCTGTGCTATAAAAAAAAAAATAAGCTAACACGACTATCGCACTAGAAAAGGCGAAGTGATGTTTTACAGTGAATTTAGCCAAACTGATGTAATATCATTGTTAAATACAAGCCTCAATATTCCCCAGGGTACCTAAATGGAAGAAAATTTTATAAAAAAGCAATAAATAGATTTCCATATAATTCGTGGGGCAGTTCTCACCCAAACTTCGCAGTGGCTGGGTCCATGCAGGCGAGCTGCATGCGGCGGCGCGTCACGTCCAGCGGGTATGAGACAGACTGCGCTACCGCGCCCGCCAGGCCTCCGCACACCAGTTTGCCCGGCACCGTCAGAACTAGACCACCTGCCGGATACCATCAGGTTTGTAAAGGCAATACAATAGCAGCATGGTTGTTTCACTTGAATTCACATGAGGTAGATCTCATACATAGGTTGTCTCTTTTGGCATAGCAGTGTGGGCATTGCTGTGTTCTGGTTTGAAGGGCGAGGGGCAGTGTAATTATTGGGTAATGTGAGATATCTTTGAATCAAATATTCAACTGTCGAACTTAGGATTCCCCGAGAAATGGGGAATTTCAGCATAATTTCCGCGCTGAGCAAGCATATTGGCTATCGCAGAACGCAGTTTTCGTGAAGGGGACGCTGCTGCCTATCCCCGCCCTGTACAATACACTGTTTTGGATGGTTATACCGCCATCTGTCGGTTCTAGTCACACCTTAGTCACCTCTTATGACAACTGCTACAGAGAAAGGTACTATTCTACTCTGTCGGAACCTCACGGCTGAAAATAATAGCCTATGAATAGAGGTAACGTATTAAAAGGACATGTCAAAAATTAAGGTTTACAGGAGAGTCAAATAACAGATTACTGTGTCACTCATTCTTAAATAAAAAAGATCTTTTAAAAATGCAATTCCAATTGTTTAATACATTTATTTCAAAGCCTAAATGAATTATAGTCTGCTATGTAATTCCTTGTTTATTGCCTACTAGCTGTGCCCGCGACTACGTTCGCGTGGCTGTCGGAAACTTTATCGAGATTATTTTTTGATTGCTCACGTTGGTTTATGTTATTGTATAACCGTGAATAAGATTTTTTAAAAATAATATGTTTATAAAATAATAAAAAACAAAGGTTTTTAAAATAACGGTTCAAAGTACTTCGGCATAAATTATATTTTTACTTTTGTTTAAAATAAAGCACGCTGTATTCAACCGTTCCGTAAGGAGCCGACTACGCGTCTGAGCCGCGCGACATGGTACCTCGCAAAGATACACTCGCGAGTGGTAGTGGCAAGCACGGCGGTGGGGCGAGGCCCACCTCCCCCTCACCCGCCGCCGCGCGGCCTGATTGCACATTATAACGGTAGCAATCCTTCTTCGACAAATAATGTTATTATGAGTAAATCTTGAGAGATAGACATATACTGTCGCGGACTTTTTTTATTATTAAAAAGGAATAATTCTTTCATACATAGTTTTTGAATAACTTAAACCGTTTATGCAGCGCATGCGGCGATAGACCTCAAATGTGAATAATTTTCCCGTTTTTGCAACATTTCTTACTGACGCTTCGCTCCTATTGGTCTCAGCGTAATGTTATATAGCCCAAAGCCTTGCTCTATAAATAGACTACAAAAAAAAAATAAAATCAGACCAGTAGATCTTGAGATTAGCGCGTTTAAACAAACAAACTCTTCCGCTTTATAATATGTATTAGTATAGATATGATTCCTAGTTTATTGCCTATATTTTATAGGGGCCCGTCGATATATGGCGATGACACTTGGTCCGCACGCTAGATTATGGTTACTTTATTTATTTATTATTAATTACGAAAGGCACGATGTCCAGGTAAACAGAAGAACTGAAGGAATAAAAGAATTAAACAATTGAATGAACAACATGCGTATTCTGCTTTTTATGGTGGTATACATTAAGTAAGCAAACAAGAATATGTCTGCCGGTAAGCGGCTACCGTAGCATATGAAAGCTTGCAACACTGGTATTGCAATGCTAACTATTTAAAAGCGTATTGCCATATCATGATCTCTTGGGATAATTCAAATTTATTATACTGGCGACGTGGGCTGACCAGCTTACCTGTGTTCCTCTCACACTTGCGGCACAGCTTAGTCGGCAGGTACTTCATGCAGAGGAACTTCAGAGACTCGAAGCAGTAGAAACTGAACCCGGCGTACGGAACCATGCCCATCATGGTCGGCACGAAGCCGCGGTACAACGCTCGTATGCCGCCCTCCTAGTATCAAAGTATTTTTAAAATATTATTATCATCATCATATCAGTCATTAAAGTCCACTGCTGGACATAGGCCTCCCTGGGGAAATGTCGTATGTAATTGTCGGGCTGGGCAAGCGAGCTGGCAATCACAGAGCGCAGCTTTCGCGGCGGGGATGCTGTCCGTCCCACTTAATTTGCTTATGCGTAGTATACGTTAAGGGGTATCGGAGCAAATAGTAGAAGGTATCTCCCTATGCATAAGGTGTTTATATGAGGATTGTGGTATAAGAAGTCTAAACAGTCATCCTCTTCATCATCATATCAGCCATTGAAAGTCCACTGTTGAACATAGGCCGGCCCAAGATAGGGATTTTAGACTGTAATTGTTAATAGTATCGTAGAGCTTAATTTCGCTATATTGATGCTGCTGCCCATCCTCACCATGTAGTATTTAAACTGCAATGTTTTGGACGGATATACCATACGCCATTTGTCGGTTTCGATACCTTAGTAGACACCTCTTACGACGTCCGCTATTCTACTCGGCTGGTACCCCACGGTAAACAGTATGTACCTCCAATGCAACTAGACCGGCTATGGGCAGCATTCGTACATCATAATTCGTTTCGTTCGTGTTTACATTACAAAAGTTTTACATATAAAACATATCATATAAAGAAAAACCTAAAATTAAGACAAAATAAACACTAATATGAATAAAAACAAGTTACTTTGACAGCTTTCATTCCAATCAAGCTATAGAACTATACGTCTGAATGGAGGGTTAGAGTCCCCGCAAACTACAGACTTTCTATCGGCCGATAGTTTGGTCGGGCTTATAATAAGTATGAAGATGTATGCAAGTCCGCACACTACAACGATTTAACATCGGCCGATAAATAAGTTTGATGGGCTACTCAACTGCGTTCAAACTGAACTATCGGCAAACTATCGACCGACTGCTAGATCAGTATGGAGCACCTAGCAAGCGCGCACACCGACCGATTGTTTAGTCGGCCGATGGTTCATTTCTCAACGTGTTTTGGAGCAAAAAAAGTTTTTTGTTTTTTAATTTTGAATGCATCGTGTAAAATTTTCCACTTAATAATCGATCACTGTGGATGGGATGCACCCAATACTCTCGGACTCTCTTTTTGATTTTTCTCCTCCGATGTATGAGAGCAATAATAATATTTCTAGATAATATTTTATTACGAGTAACTTGCATTATGCGACAGCTCGGTATAACGGTAGCTTCAAAAATGAATATTGTCGCCCGCCTGTTGCCTAGTTTGCGCACTCACCGCCAACCCAACTGTTTAGTTGGCGTAGTGTGCGCGCTAACAGCCCAACCCGACCAAACTATCGGCCGATAGAAAGTCTGTAGTTTGCGGGGACTCTTAGATGTATATTATTTGCGGACATCGATTTCCTTATACTGTGACTGGTGCATAGATCGTGAATCTATGTATCATAGTATCGCCAAGTAATTAAATGACTAGGGTCTCGGTAAAGTTTCGCTAAGTAATAAATAGGTGTGAGTCATTACGAACACGCAATATAGAGAGATCGGTACGCGATCAAAATCTTTAGTAATTGGCTGGTAGACGTTGGAAGAAGACAGTAACGTCTTATTCTGTCAACCGTGAGGACAGAATGTGCGGAGAATGCACATTCTGTCAACCGTGAAACTTAAAGATATACGTGAAACTTAATCATTACCCAGTAATTTCCCTGCCTCTCACCCTTCCAACTGGAACACAGCAATGCGAACACTACTATTTGGTGGTAGAAATAGGTGATAAGGGGGTAACGCAGACGACCTTTGTATGAGGCTTCGATGATGACCTATGTTCATGTAAATGCGAATGACCACGCTCACCGTCCGAAACATGGTGGAGGCGGCGTGGGCGATGCCAGTGTACCGATGCTCGCCGGTGACCTGGAAGGCGAGCCGCGCGCGGATCGTGTCCAGCGGGTAGGTGAGCGTGACCGCGGTGACCCCTGCCGCCGCGCCCGCCACGAACTTGTCGCCGTGCTGCACCACCGGGATGTGGACGCCGCTGAGGTACTGCGATGAAATATTGAAATTAGACAATGGCTCTTACCCGATGACGCATTCGGTAGTATATATTTTGCGCCAAGGGTCGTAGGGTCGACCGCCATCCAAAGTAAGTAATTGGAAGAAATAGTTGCTGCGTTTTCACCCGCGTTGTTATAGTTCAGATACAGTTTTCCCAAACAGAAAAGATAACATTTTATATGTCTATATGCATTATATTTGTCTATTTCCAAAAGTTATTACGGTAATTAAAACAGGCACTTCACTTTTTTACAGACACAAGTATTAAAAAAAATGTTTTTTCTTTTATATTAAATAAATTCACACAACAACAATGTTAGATGTTGTATCAATTTATTAGATATAGGTCCTTCGTAGGCAGGTATTAAGAATGCTTGTTGGTTGGGCAGCATCACAAAAGTATATACTTTTGTGATGCCTTACTTTAGTAAAATTAATAGTAGACGTTACTGCGACAAGGTACTAAAGTAAAATATAAACATGACGCTGACTACTATTAGGCGGCCTACCATGGTTATATAAAAATATATACTGAGAGATTTTTTATAATAAGCAAAACATTCACGTCTAAAGTAATATAATAAAGCGGACAGATTACATTTTTAATTGATTGTTTGTGATGATTTAATCAATAATGCTATTTGCCCTTTTCAAATCACCATAAGACCAATTAAAAAAATAATTTTCTAAATGAAAGCCACGTCATCGATGGGTGACATAAGCTATATTTTTCCTCCGCATTTTGACGGGAACGGAAACTACGCGGTAAAACTACGGACTATTGTTTATCTATGCTATTTTTATAAAGAAGAAATATTTGATTGTTTGGTACGATTTAACTTAAAATCTACTTTACCATTTTGAATAAGTCTTTCACTATCAGGAACTACATTTTCACCGATTAATATAGGCCACATTATATTTTATGAAATCAAACTACAGTAGAATCCGCTTGCAATTTTATCGAAGGGAAGTGACAAACTTGTCATATTAAGCCGAGGTCATACAAAGTAAAGAATTAAATCATATGTAAGAGCAACTTTGTATTTTCGTTAGGTATTAAGTTTTAGACACATATAATTTATAAAAAATAACGACATAACGAGGCACGCGTTCACCTAATGTAGACGAAATGAGAGAGGTAGGTATGATCACGAAAATAAGAGATGTTGGGACTCAAGTCAGTCACTATAAGCGGAGATCGTTTTTTAAAATAGGTCCCAATAAGCGACATGTCAATATATCCGGCACAAGTGAGGTCATTATATCCGACTACGTCGCCAAACATTTTCTACAAAAACCAAACTTTACACAAACTTAATTTATACTAAGCGGTTAATCCATATAGGTAGGATCATAATAAACTTCTTTTATATAAACCTAAAATAGAACGTAACGAAAGCAACTTCAAAAGAGCATAAGTCTTCCTTTTAAAATTGATTCAGTACAACATTTTTTTATTTAATCAATATTTGATTAAAGATTAATATTCAACATGATATTTAAACCATATTTTTGATAATCATATTTTATTACGTTTGTTTTCAAGAAAAACCTCCTCTGTAAAATAAATTGCCCTGCGTATTTTGACTTTTAGAATAATATACTTTTTTATCAAACGTAAACAGTTCCCTGGCCATATTATATAATAAAAACATATTTAGTCTATTTACGTATACATAACTAAAAATGACTACGTATTCAATCTTAAAATAGCGAACCTCTAGAGAACACACTGGTAGATAAGAACACACGTGTAATATTTTCACAAGAAATAATAAACTATGACAAACAGACAAACAATTACGTGCATATTTACTTGTTTCAACGGACGCTAACCATTATCCTTACCTGGGTGGAATACCATAATGGCTACAGAATGATAAATCGATTTGTTTAAAAACTTTAAAACCTGTTCTATTTATTGAATAACTTGACAACTCCACGAATCATTTAGATAAACATCGGTTTAAATTCCATTAGTATTTGGTCATTTGACGGGCCCGAATTAAAAAAACCCTCGGCGAAAGGTTTTATTTTTCAAACATCTGATATTGCATTGTTGTGTTCCGGTGTTGAAGGGTGAGAGAGGCAGTGGCAGTACTGGGTAACGTGAAACAATATCATCAAATCACAAGGTTCGCAACGCGCTGGTGATATCCTTGTGATAATACTAGCGTCTATAGTCTGTGATGACGCTTATTATTACGCGGATCGTATGCCTGGTTGTCTACGTAGTCATAAAAAAAAATGGCGTGCAGACAAAGCCGCAGGCGTCTGCTAGTAGCCCAACAAATGGCAGTGCCGTGTGTAATTGTGGTGAACCATGTCACATAACGGTCCGACCGCTGCTGCTTGTGTCCGACTGTTGTATATTTGCATCTTGTTCAACTTATAGAATATATTAATCTGATTTGATTTTATATTTGAGATACGAGTTTATATTTTACTAATAAAATAAATTTGATATGTGCCTACAGATATACATTTGTGAATACTAGAGAATCTTGTGAAATCGGAAACACACGAGTTCCCTCAGGATGCCTAAATTTGGGCGGAAAACTAGTAATCTATTAGGTGTTTGACTGTCGCACCCAAATGTGACTGCTGCACAAATCTATTTGATAAGCAAATTGAAACAATAACCCCGGTAAGCTTATCGATTCCAAAACCCGCTTCCAGGTTAAGACTTAGTTTTAAAAATGTGCTTGCAATTCTTTACACATTAAATTTATTAACAATAGATTGGCCCTATTAGTAACTATGAAAAATTTAAGTGATTCATACATTTTTGGTCAGGTGAGGTTTCCACATTGAAATACCATAGGTACTATCAAAGCCATTATAAAAGAGAATCCATATCTTTGGTTAATCTTTTAATTGACTTTTCCTTACTCATGCTAAAAAAAAAAGTTATACAAACACCGGTAAATGGATATGACTGGCGTCAATTCTAGGGCCATCTCAACAATATAATGATAAAATAATGGCTATATTACCCTTGTACTGATGAACACTCCGCGATTGCAAGAAGACGCCATTAAATACTTTTTATATATTTCATCGTTTGTCGTTTTTTGATAAGTTATGTTCTTGCTATATTATTTATTAGCTTAGAAATTTTAAATTTGGTCGAATAGAGGTTGGCTAAAATCTTAATGATTTTTATGTAAAAAAAAAAGTCTTTCTTCATAATATTAATAAAAAAATACAAATGCTTGTTCCACAGGCATTTATGATACCTATCCCACCTATTAGCATTTTAACTGCTTCAGTCTTAAGATACTTTTATCCAGAGTCCATACTTTATATATATATATATATTAATCTCACTAATATTATAATGTTTATATGAAGATGTATGAGTGTTCCTCATTCACGCAAAAATATCAAGCTATATTTAAATACAACAATATATATCAACATAAACAAAAATATAGCTTACACATTAGATTAACGCATATGCAATAATTTTTACAGATAAAGATTAAGATAAGCGATATCTAGCATATGTATTCTCCTGTAAATATTTATATTGTTTATTCTTTTATTTTAGGTTAAAATAAAAAAGAAAAACAAATAAACCTCTGCCGATTTAACCTTGATCATAAAGGCAAGTAAAATCGTCTCCAAAAAACTGTCCACACCGACGCGAGGCCGTTTTGTGTAAACCGGATGGTATTTGCTATGGAGATAAGATGACGCCCCGCCCCAGACCTCAATTCCCGTAGACCTTAAGATAAGGTTCTATTTGGAGAGTGGAACCACAGTTAACCTTAATTAAAAACACGATATTAAGAAAAATTTCCTTCGACTACAACCATATATTCGCATATAAATTGATCTGACTCCGAGGTAAACCGCTTGAAAGCACTTGTGTTACGGACATCAGAAAACAATGTTTAAAATTTATATTTTTAACACCCAGACACAGAACAAACACAAATATCATCATATATTACTGGAATATTACTGGATCCTGGGTGGGGATCGAACCTATGACCTTTGGAACATAATGCCTCCTCTACACTACTCGCGAAGTTGAACGATGTTAGCAGAATACGATAGTGTAGATAGAGAGACACTTCGGCTTACCTCGTCAAACTTTACCTCGGCTCGGGCGACTTCCATTTGTTGTCGGTTTTTGCGCCCGAGTCAAAGGGCCCGAAGTTGCACGAAGTGCGTTCACGAAGTACCTCTCTACACTACTCGGCCGACTTCACTGCAGTACTCATTTTTTTTGCGCGGGACACAATTATGAGCAATATTCACAGTGGTCACAGGAGAAAATTATGTTGTTCCTGGAAATTCTGCAAGCGGAGACCATTATTTGGGACCCCAATAATAAATGTCATGTGTTTAAGTGCTACTTGAGCGTTCATTACAAACGTGCACAGATTGTCGGCGCCTTATAGCGAATGAGCTCATCGCAAAGTTGAAAGAGTGTGTAGTGTCGCACTTCGGACTGTTGCCAAAGTATCTCGAGTACTTCGCCGAGGAACTTCGCGAGTAGTGTAGAGGAGGGGTAAGATAGGATCACAACCATACTACGCTATCGGATCCGTCAATTGTATTGTTATAGATCGTACATCAGATTAACAGACTAAGTTGCTTTTGGTCTCGAGATTTTCATATCCATACAAAATGCCTTTTACTAAATGCATATGGATGTATATGCATGGTACATATACTAAAATAACATTTTGTTATTCAATTGTCTGTCTGTTTTGAGGTAATCAAAAATACGCTACAACTCATAGGACAAATTTGGCGAAAAATATACGTATTGGGAGATTTCGTTGTGTTCGCTGCATGGAACTTTTGTTCTTTGAAAAAAAATATGCTGTCCAAGTCTATATACCACACAGAAGTCGCAGGCACAGTTTGGAAAGTTTTTGAAAGCCCTTTTTTCCAAGTAACACTTTCACTATAAGGGTCTGCTTATACAACTTTATTCTTATAAAGGGTCATACTCTTTATAAGACCAAAGTTTTAATTATTGTTTAATTGATGGTATAGTATAGCTAATGTACTGAAATTTTCGTTTTTTGAGTTTAGGTGTTAATTAATTACTTTGCTTATCATGTTATTTAAAACAAGAAAGTAAATTTAAATCAGGGTGCTTTCAAATGATCCTATATTTCTTTATCAACTCAATATGAAGTTGATAGAGATGTGTAACATTGTTACTAATAAAATCAACTAATTTATGTAAGTACTTAACTATTATTAAATGTTAGGTGATGTTGCAAGAATACACTACTAAAACACAAATAATTAGGCATAAATTAAGTTCAATACAGAAGGAATGTTTCTCAGTGACATTTTTAGAGATGTTTAATTGTTTATAATATAACAAAATATTATATTAAGTCTCCTATATGTTATTTGTATGTATACAATATGTTGTATGTAGAATCATTATATGTAATTTATAAATTCTGTAAAGACAAACAATAATTTGACCTGAATCAAGTCCTATCGCTAGGATTTAGATAACAACTGATAACAATACAATATCATATAAGATGTATTGATATTTACCAAATATGAACTGTCTTGCGCAAGTTCAAAACAGATAAAAAATGTGTTTAATAACACATGTAATCTTAGATGGTCACTGTTCCTTCTCCAGCTAGATTATTTAAAAATCTTTGTCTTAGACATACCCAAATATAAATATACTGCTGACATGGTGAAACAGTTGTAAAAAAGCAAACTTGTAACTTTATAGAACAGTTTAAGAGAGGCAAATTTGCACTTTGCTGTAAGTTAACATGAAAATGGACATACCTTTTTATAAATTTCAAAACTTGTAAATTGTGTTGCGGCATATGGGAATATTCGGACCATTTGAGCCCCGTTTCCCTTGTACAAAGCAAGGAGGGACTCCTTTTTGACAATGGCAGTCAGCCCTCCAAACACTCCGTGGTGTTTGTAATGGGAGGATTGCGCTTGGAGTAGGATTTTGATACGGTCTAATGGTGCTACAGTAGTTTTGGCACACATACCAGCAACACCTAAAAGTAAATTTATGTGTCATTCACAGTGTCTTATATTAAGACAAAATTATAAAATAATATAGTAAGTAAGTAAGTAGGTTACATACCTCCAGCCAACAAATTTTTTAGTATAAAATCGATATCATTTTTTTGTTCCATCTTTAAAGCCATTTTCTATTTGATCAAATAGTTAAAACTGTTTTGTAATTAAAGAGCTTTAAATTTGTATTCCAGCATTGGTAAACAGTACGAATAATTCAAACCACTTGAAAACAAGTAACAAATTAAATCACGGTATATCACTTAAAGACATTCTTGCCGATTTGGCACGTAACATTTATGCCAACTTTCACCATACAAAAACGGAAACAAATACCTGAATATAATATACTACTTCCTATCACTTTTGCATGATTCACCTGTGCTACGATTGCACATAAAATGAGAGAAACTAATGACCCAACGAATAAGTGGTCCTATTAGAGCTCCAACAGTCTGTCCGACATTCCATGGCCACAGACGTGGAAATTATGTAAATAATTATGATTTGAGTTTGGATGAAACTCGCATCGGTTGTCCGTTGCCGTTAAAATAACACAATCTATCAGTGACAATAGTGACAATGACAGTTTTTACTCATGTCAATATGACAGCTCTATTTAGACGTTTTGATCTTAAATAAACTATTCATTTTATAATTCATATTATTTTGGAAATGTTCACGTAGTAAATCAATGAATAAAGTAAACATGATATTTTATTATTCTAAATCAAATGTATATTACTGACAGATAAAATAAAAATTATGATATTTAATTTGGATTTTTTTTACGTAAAAACAATTAACTATTTTGTTAATTAATTATAATTTTAATGTTGGCATGTAGGTTAAAATCTATAAACAATTACGATATTTCAAGATATTTCACAAAATTCTTGTATCCTTGCATCTTTATTGCGCAAGTTTATGGAAAACTGTCGTGGCTTCATTGATCCCTGCAGACAGCTTTTTTGAAGGTCACCTTGAAAGAGCGCGAAATCTGAAATGAGCCTAACACCAAAAATTCGATGCATCGATTGAGATACGTGTAGGAGCGCACGTTGGCGGTAAAGACTAAATGAGTAAACTTTAAAGCGGGTCCAGAGGATTTCATCACACTATCGTAACATTTCATGTTCACACCGGGCAGTGAGTGACGTATCGTTAGCGTCTACGGACGCGAGTAATCTTGGTAGCGCAGTTAACGCGGAAGATTTAAATAAATAAGTATATTTATTTATAATATAAACAAAACTGAATGTTACGTGAATAAAAATTATTTTGAATTCGATTTTCGTAAAAGTTTGAATAGTTTATAATGGACGTACCGGCTAAGGGAAATATTTTGGGACGTAAGTACATAATTTTGAAACTTTGTAGGAACCTTAACACCTTTCAAAGTAAATTATATATTACTTATATCCTAAATACTACGCGTGCCAAAATTCCGGCAAAAAAAATTGAAAAAGGAAATCCTATACAATATTAAATTAAAATGTTTTAAATACCCGTAGAATTTATGTTACCATTTGTTTGTCTGTAGGTATAGATTATTCTCTGAAATACAGTTTTCATATCTAGTCAGCATTATAGACTTATTTAATTACAGTTTCTATATTTATAATATACATTTATAGTAACTTGCGTTTTAGGCATCGAATTCAAATCTTTTGACAAATTGTAAAGTTGGACCATATGTACATAGTTTAAAAAGTATTTTTATGAGTATAGAATGTGAATCTAAGAAAAAAGTACATAATAAATTAATTAAAGCCCAGAACACGTTCTCAAGAACGCCCTTAGATGGTCACTTACTTCCCTGTTGACCTTGAAGTCATTTAAGGGTTGACGGGAATATTAATATAAAATCCAGAAATGTTTGGTTTTTAATATTTTGAGATTTCGTATTTTACAATATGTACATACATCGAGTTCATATAACTATAAAATAATGTTTAAAAGCGGCTCAGTCAGTGATTTACGAGTTAATTATATTACAGTTGCAAATAAAGTTCAAAATTCAATTAGAAAAAATGGAAAATGGACCTTATTAACTTAAGCTACATACGTGGTATTGAAGTATTGGTCATTATCGGTATTGATCATCGACGATATGTATATTATTTACTAACAAAAAAATATTGTCTATAAATATATTAGTTATTAAATAAATAGTTTTTAATTATTTATATTCATTATTTTACAGTATGTACATAAACCGAATTGAAATAACTATACAATAAAATAATGTTTAAAAGCTGCTCAGTCAGTGATTTTCGAGCTAATTATATGTATATTATTTACTGACAAAAATTGTCAATAAATATATTAGTTATTAAATAACTACGTTTTAATTATTTATATCAATTATTACTTGTTTTGCAACCGCGATTTTTTCCGCGTGGACTTTACGTTGCGTCTCCTCCTTTTACTGAAGTTCCATTTTCCGAATATGATACAATGGCGTCAAATACAAAACGTCAAAGGTCGTGGGTTCGACCCCCATCTATGTAAAATATTAATATGATAAGTATTTGTGTTTGTACTGTCTGAGTGTTAATATATATTTAAGTAGTTTATTTATGATTAAAGGTATTAGCACCCCCAAGACTATCTAGGAATACGGCACGACATAAAGACATGTAAAATACACTTTAACGCAACATCCAAGCCTTGAGGATTGTAATAACTTTATTATACACTGACAGCACCGCACAGTTTTACCTGCGTTAAGTTGTAGAACTTTCGTACGAACTTCGCAACGTCCATTTACCCACTTAAAGGATGATTTTCGAAAAAAATATTTTACATTCGTTTCATGACCTTTAATGAAGAACCTGTATACGGATTTCAATCGAATAACTTAAGAAATAGCAAAGTTTATACTAACTTTGGACCATCGTTTTTCCCCTTTAGTAGATGAATAAATTTCTTTCTGAGCACTAAGAAAGGAATTTTGAAAATTCACCCTATGTTTCAAGTGTGTTAAATTTCAAGTGTCTAACCCTTATTAGTTAAGGCCCTGCGTGGATATGTCAGGCAGCCACTCACTCAGGTTCTCCATTTATAAATACCTATATTTTACAGTTTTGTTAGTACAACAAATAATTATAATATTTATACCTACACAAATAATTATAATACTCCAACAATATTTGTTAGTTTAATTCTTCCTTCCTCCTCTTTAAGCGATTAAACAGTACAACGAAAATACTCCAAACATCATAATAAACAATTAACTCTTCTTACTCTCTCTTTTTCTTCCACCACAGATATCGATATTAAACTCTTTAAATGATAAGTCCAACAATACCTAAACTGATCCCTTGATAAATCCCTTAAAGCATCATGTTACAATAGAAAAATCACTAATATAATATTGAAATACATATTTAACACCTAGATACAGATTAAATATAAGTACCCATCATATAAATATTTATCCTAAATGGGGATCTAACCCATGATCCTTAATGCACAAGATAGGACAAGGACACTATCTACTAAAAGTCAACCCTGACCTGTGCACATGCATCGTTATACGGAAGAGACCGTACATAATGCAGCCACATACGAATTGTTAAGAAAATTTCATACTGGCAATACAGGACCACATTTAAACAATACGAAAGTGGAAAGCTATAATCTAAAACTAAGTTATATGCTGAGATTTATTGGTAGTTAAGAAGAGTCACTAAAGACATAACTCTTACTAAGGTTGTCTGCATTGGTACTCACTCTCACCTTTATCTACCTTCTTACAGTAGTGTATGCATGGTTCCGGTTTGAAGGGTGAGAAAGGCAGTGAAATTACTGGGTATTGTGACATAATATTTTCAAGACACAAGGTTGGCAATGCGCTAGTGATATGCTTTTGATAGCACGAGTGTCTATAGGCTTCAATGACGCTTACTATCTCGGACTGTATTGCTTGTCGACTTAGTCTAAAAAAAAATGGTAAATAAAAAATACAGCTGCTTTATAATTAGTTTGAAACACACTGGTTACGTATATTTGTTGATGTTCATATTTTTATTTTATATATAGTTTTTATAGGTCCGGATGCCTGCGGGCATGCAGTATTATTTATTGTAAATGTTTTTTGTAGATTATATATCGGTTATCGAGTAACATAATGATAAGGAGGATGTAGGTGTATGATATAATCATTCATATTTGGTGTATATTGTGTGTGCCGATTGGTCAATTTGTCGGAATTAATGCCGCCGACGACGGTGCCGTGCTTTACCTAATCGCAGCAAAACGTGGTGCGACAATTTACTATAGCCATTTAAATATAGTTTGATTAGAATGACAGCAGTCAAATTGACATGTTCTTAAAATATTTAATGGCTTGTCGTCTTCATTTTAGGTCAATTTGATATAATATGATTTTTATGTAAAACCTTTGTACCTAATGCAAACATTTTTAATAACGAACTTCGATGCCAAAAACCATATGGCCAATATAAATAACTCTTGCAACACTACTACATTGACATCTGTCATTCAATTCGAACTATATGGTATCTCAATTTTTTTGGACACTGGAGGGAAATCTATTTGTTACGATTCTTTTTTTAAATATATGAGTGAGTGAGTTCAGGACGGGGGGGGGGGGCTCCTTACATACCATGGCCGATGCCATGACGCACGTGTGACGCACGTCACGCACAGACACTCAATGTATCTCTTCTTTTCGACTCAACTTTTTGAGTCGGTAGCCCAACATCCTGGGATGGACACTAACCATCACCTGACCCCCCTCTCTGTATATGCATACACCGGATATGATGATGATACAATCCAAAGACCAAATAGCAACAGGGAATCTCTTTTGTAACTAAAATTATCGATTAATTGTCCGTTTAAAATTTATTAATTCGCTTCACACACACTTCTCTGTAAAGAGTTCAACGACCTTTCCGTTACGGTCTTATCCGTAAAGGCCTTTCCGTTTTATAAATATGTTAATGGTGGGTCAGTACCTAAACTAGTTGAGTAGGCATATTAAAAGTCGTCAGGTGTATAAACTGGTTTTAGAATTTCACTTAATGTAACTAAAAAAAACTATGTATAGCCTAGTGTAGTTAAATATTGCAGCTTTTTCTACAAAATCCTATAAAATTTCATCGAATGTTTGGGACTCCCAAAGTGAGTTTCGTAGAATAGTCAACATAGTGCCACAAAATTTGCTATTATAGTTGTTACATAATGCTACTGCTAGGTTTCTAATATTATTTTAAAATAGCTCAAAATATGTAATGAGAAGATAAGATTACTTTTATGTAAGTAGGTAGTTGTCGTTGTCGGTACCGATGTCGGTATGTCGGTACCGAATAGTAACCAGAGTAGTAATAGTACCTCCCTCTGTACCAGACGTTGCAAGAGGCGACTAAGGTATTCCTCTGTTGTCTGATGTCCGTAACCCAGGTGCTTTAAGCAACTTATCTCGCAAACAGGTATGCTATTCAGCGATTTGAGAGAGCTTTATCTTCTACATACTATAGATAAGTCAATTGACCATAAGTGATTGAAACTTAATTCGTGATTTGTGGTGTTATGTGTATTGTCTGGGTTTGGGTTGGGTAAAAGTCGAATTCTTGAGCCGAAATCACCAGAGATAGGGTTAATCGCCTCCTGTCTACTTGAATTATATAATTGTCATTGCCATTATCTTAGGGAGGCCTATGTCCAGCAGTGGACTTCCAATGGCTGTAATGAAGATGATGAAGAAGTATAAATAAGACAGAACAACGTCAGACGGTTAGCTAGTGTTATATAAAAGTCAAAAGTGTTGATTTGTAATTATTTTATATGGGGTTTCATAAAATTAAAGGAATTAGTTGGTCTGCCGTCACCTTTAATGTTTAGGGATCCCTGGTATAGTACTTAGAAGATTACAGTATGTACAAAAATTTAGAAAAAATCCCCATGAGGATCAAGAACACTCATGCATCGAAACAGTATATACAGCAAGCAAGCTAGTAATCTTATTGTCACTTAAATTATTTTCCTGGTTAAGTATTCTTAGTTTTTATCCCTTTGTTAACACGCTTTAATAACTTTTATAGTAAAAACGCTCGAGAAATGACTTTCTCTGGTTCCTACGTATAATCTAGATACGATTGACTT
>JACJUM010005601.1:3968708-3979534 GCA_020976665.1 Heortia vitessoides | reverse complement strand
CAGACAAAATCAGTCAAAAACGGCACGACTGGCTGTTTATAGAGATGTGTTGGTTCCAACACTAACATATGGTAGTGAATGTTGGGTATGGCAGAAGAAGCACGCGAGTAGAATAAATACTGTTCAAATGAGAGCACTTCGAAGTATGTATGGTGTGAGTTTAAGAGATAGATTAAAGAATAGTGTAAAAAGAGATCGATGTAGGGTAAAAGATGATGTTGTGACAACAATAGAATGGTTGGAATTGGGAATGTTAAGATGGTTTGGACATGTAGAAAGGATGGATGAAAATAGAATGACTGCACAAATATATAGAACGGGAGTAAATAGAAGAGTTGGTATAAGACGACCGAGGCGAACATATCTTAACCAGGTAGAAGAGGTATTTATTAATAAACTAATGCGAGTAAGGGATGCGAGAGAGTTTTGTCAAGATCGAAGCAAGTGCAGATCCATAGGCTTTGCCTACCCCGATGGGACAGAAGCGTGATGTATGTATGTAAGTATTAAATTAAATTTAAATATACCTATATAAAATCCTCTTCCCAGGATGCTTCCCGGCTCGCTACATCCTAGCCGTGCTGGGCTCCATCGGAATGGCCATCGTGTACGGGCTGAAGGTGAACCTGTCAGTCGCCATGGTCGGGATGATCAACCATACTGGTGTAAGGCTCGCCACACACAAGGAGTTGGCAGTACTAAATGATACAGCGGAAACCACTTCCAGGGTAAGATTGTAGTCCTTGCGAGCAAAATCTGGAGGTGATAGTTTTGGCGTAAGTGACATCTTTGTGATGGTACGGGCGTCTTCTTCAATCAACTCGGAAACCATATAGTTAGCTAACCTACTTACTAATTACTCCAATATGTACACTTAAAATATTAAATTACATAATTGAAATAGGTAAATGTCAGGGCTCTTTAACAAAACTTACAAAACTATTGAATTAATAACATATATTGGAAATATCAAAGTAGAGAAAGTCACAATATAAATTACAAGTAAATAGATTGTCTGTAAAGTCGGTTTACTGTCGATAGTTGAACGTGACAACGTCATAAGAAAATACTGATGAAATGGTTGCATTTTTTAAAATAACGTTTTTAATTTTATTTATGAAAATGTATTATTGTATAGCAGCTGTCCGCGCGGGCGTATCGCTATCTCGAGTACGAGAGAGACAGATATCGAACGCTACCGGACGCGGGGCCGATTGTGCCTCTTTGTCGCTCGTCCCGCGCTCTTGCTTGCACTTCAAGCCTTAAATGGAACGCCTCAGAACGACGTAACCCCGCATGAGTCATGTTTTTTCGTGCGTGCAGCCCACTGCATCGAATTATAAGACGTTGTCACGTCAAAATTATAATTACAAGTCGGGTGAACTGTTGACATAACTTTAACTTCTGTAACATCAAATTTCACTTGAACGTTGAACATTCAATTTCACGTTGGTAGAAATACGTGGGAATAACGTATTTCTACCAACAAATGTTTGCATTGCTGTGTTCTGCTTTGGAAGAAGCTACTGGGGAAATAACAAATAGTATCTTTAGTTCACTGGGCTGGCAACACTCTAGTAATATCTTTGTGATGACACGGGCGTCTATAGGCTGCAGTCACGTTTTCCATTAAGTGCACCATATGCTTGTTTGCTGACTATATAATAAAAAAAAATGGTACCTACTGAGGGGACTGATGTACCGAATTTCTCTAATGACCGAGACATTAGTCCTTTGACATAGACAGTACCAAGAGATAGCGCGGCACAAGCGCTTAATTTTGTAATTTTTGGGATAAAAGTTTTTTTCCGTGATTAGCTGATTTTAGATTTTGTCAGTATGACATCTTTAGTTTGGTCTATACGAAGAACCTCTACTAACCACTCCATATTATGCATTTATAATGGAATTCACTAAAATACTACGTTAAGATCTTGTTTCGACCGTATCGCTTTCAAAATTCTGTTTCACAAGTGTTGGGAAGGATAGTGGAAAAAACATTAGTTTTGTACGAAGTTTTTGCTATTATTAAATTATTACAGTGCGCTCTACATTTCATAATATGACAATATTTACTTGATAAGTTTAATAAGATTTAGGTATTTAATAATTGAAAACATATGTACCTATTCACTATTTTCTCAAACAAAATTTTATTAAAACAATAAGCACGGGTGAGAAATATCTGATTCGTTTACACGGATTTTTTCAATATATTACTTTTATAACAGAACACATGGACTCCTTACGTTTAGTATTTAACTTTTGAATACAATAAAAACAGAGAAAAAGATCTGTTGTTCCACATCTTGAAAATAAACTTTTTATAATGAAAATAAATTCAGATAGATTTATGGCTGACCTGAAATCTTAAAACTGAATTTATTTGTTTTGGGGTAATTTTATTATTATAAAGTATGTAAGTATTATGCAAGTGTATTAAGTATATTAATTACTGGCAATAAATGTCTGCTTGTGTTAAGTTTGGGTATACAAAGATACTGTTCCACATATAAAAAAAATTAACAATTTCTTAACCAATATGTACGTTTGTTATTGATTGACATTTTCAAAAAGTTTTAAACATACTGATCTCTAACTAGAACGAGATTGAGCTGGCTACAAGCAGTATACAAACAATTTCATTAAAGATCTTCAGCGGTCCCAAGGGATATTTCATCATCGTCATCACCATACCAGCCATGAAAAGTCTACTGTTGGATATAGGCCTCCCCTAGAAATGGGAAAACTAAAATTGCCGCTCTGGGCAAGCGTGTTTGACAATCGCAAAGCGCAGCTTTCGCGACGAGGATGCTGCTGCCCATCCCTGCCATGTGCATATGAGCTACTGATTTTTATAGCCGTTAACAAGTAGTGTTATCTTGATTTGCCTTTACTTGATTCCTAACCAGAATAGGTAAACGTTAATTATTTATCACTCTCTCATACATTGACCTGAGTCCTAGGTAAGGCGCTAGCACTTGTGTTGTGGAATCATAAAAATAATATATATTTTAACAGCTAGGCACAGTACACTAATATATTAACTTAAATGTTTGTCCTTGGTGGGTATTGAACGCGCGACACTTAGATTAGATGTTTTTAGGCAGGTTTCCGCAACTGGATGCCTTTCTTTGCCCCTATTTACTACCCTTGGCGCATAAGATAGAATCAATACCATCAGCGCCATTGGGCCTGTAAAACTAAATACGTATAACCAACTTTCTTAATACAACTCAACTATGTCTCCACGTTAAAAATTGGTCCGTTAAAAATAGAAATTCGAATATGGCACCCATAGGTTCATCAAATACAATACCACGACTACTCATTATTTACGTAATCGTTCTATTCACATTCAACAATTGTTTAAACAAATCTAATTTTGTTGAGGTCATAATATATTTTCAACCAACGGTTAATTCTACGTTTCTGAATAAATCTGAATAAAGAATCAAATATATAATACTGACATCTCAAAAGAAAATTTTACTGACCAATATCTCTGATAGACTTATATCGTATAGCAACAAATTAAACCACACAAATAGTTTTAATCATTAAACGCAAGCCTAAGGTAGACCTATTACAAAGGTCGTCTGCATGAGTACCGCATTCTCACCTATTTCTACCGCCAAATAGTAGTGTTCCAGTTTGAAAAGTGGGATAGGCAGTGAAATTAATTATACTCGTATATTCCAGTCACAAGGTTGGCAATGTGCTAGTTATATCCTTGTGAAATTATGAGCCTCTTTTAAGTGCGGTAATGCATACTATCACATGACTATGCTTTTTTGTCAACCTTTTTTTATCTACTAAAAATGCATTTAGGTCAAATTAGACTGTGTATGTTGATCTATGAACTGTGTGACCTATTTTTATTGGGCGTTCGCCGCGAAGAGCCGGCGTCTGCTTTCCTATAAATACCTTACCACAATAAAAGCTCCATCAAATATGTTCAAATTAGAAATGACCTTGGCTAGGTCACGCTATAGCTGACTCTAAGCTGGACCGATTCCAAATCATCACGGTTTAAAAAAATGTATGACACATTTTAAAAACCTTTATCGATTAATTCAATATGTTAGGAATTTTAATTCGATCTCAGGGATGTATTTTTTATTATTGACCGGACACCGTGGTAAGTCGCATAAAGTACTTTTGTTACGGATGCCAGACAACAGAGGAATCACAAATATACTACATACTTAAATACATCATATAAATGTTTGCATGAGGTTAGATATTCTTTGCAGTAGCGTTACCAAATAAACTTTTCCTGTTCCTGTTATTTTATATACATATATATTTATAGGGTGACAATATTTTTGTATTTAAGTTTAGAGTGATTGTTTACCGTGTGGAACTTGAAAAAATGCCACTGGATGCAACTGGTGCAGCCAGGGTCGAACTTTCGCCGATGCTGGGTAGAACCATAGTCACATTGCTCTTACACTTTAGCCGTGAGGTACCGGTAGAGTAGAGTAGTACCTTCCTCCTATACCAGGTGTCAGATATTAAGGTACCAGTACCGACAGGTGGCGGTATATCCATTCGCAACAGCGTAGCTCAAATACACAGGGCGAGAATGGGCCTCGCGGTCGAACGAACGCTCTGCGATTGCCAACACGCTTGCCCAGCGCGGCAATCATGGGCAAAATTCCCCCTTTCTTGGAGAGGTTTATGACCAACAGTAGACTTCCAATGGCCGATATGATGAAATTGCTAATCATTTTCAAAAAATCGGAAGATAAATTAAACGTCGAACAAAACATCAAAAAAGTTAAACAAACTTCGTTTTAAAGCCGTTAAAATGTAGTTTTGTTACAACACTTACTCCATATCTTAATTTGTTCAAGGGGTTCAACGTTCAGGTAATTGATAACACTACCAT
Source organism: Heortia vitessoides (assembly GCA_020976665.1). NCBI lineage: Eukaryota > Metazoa > Arthropoda > Insecta > Lepidoptera > Crambidae > Heortia > Heortia vitessoides. The sequence goes on along the minus strand of JACJUM010005601.1, from coordinate 3,974,640 downwards.
GGACGCGTTACACTGCGCGCCTCGTTTGGGGATGTATGACATTGATAGGGCGATAACCACGCAAGTGTTGTTTGTTTTACTATGTCCTTTGTGATTCCCTTCCATATCAGTTAAAGTGCGTACCTTGAGTAATGTTAGTATGGATCTTAAATTGTTTTTTAGGGTTCCGTACTGCAACATATGTTCTTTCTATCTACTAGAAAAAGGCTGTTTTGACTTTCAACACAGGGTTTTGTTATTAGATATATATATATATATATATATATATATATATATATATACTGTATCAGATTACATAACTCTTAATTGCCGTATATAGATAGGTCTTGAAATCCAAAGGAACCGAAAAATCATAAAAAACAATATAACGTTTATTTAACTCAAGGTCAAGGGTATCGTTAGATTGTGTTATTAACTAAAAATACTTTTCGAAAATATTTTATTATTACATATATGAACCATTATATATGTTAACCGCTAACTTTCGTTGAAGTATGTACATTGGCAACTACGGAAGTCTAAATAGCGCGTGGTTCGACGGTCTTACCGTGTTTTAACAAAACGACAGGCATAATGATTGTGATAAAATAAAACAGAAGTTAAACTAAGTCTTAACTTAGTAATAAAATAATTTGTACGAAAATTAATTATTATATGAAAATAATTAGTTTAAAATTCGAATTAGAAGTTGTACATTCAACAGTATGAATATTCTAAAGGACTAATAAATTTTTGATAAATAATTTATTAACAACTACACATAAGCAAATGTGTTTGTCAAAATCTCTAAATTGATGTGAACTAAATCATTAATTCTTAATATAGCCCTACAGAAATATTCGGAGTAGAGATAACACTCAAATCTTGTCAATTCCCAAACAAAATTGTTACTTTTATAACGATAAACTTCAGCTTTGACTTTAGTAAAAACCTTGTGTTACTATACCACGGGAGCTTTTCTGAATTCACTGGCATTAGGAAGTAGCACCTCTAATTATTCCTCTATCATCTTGGAATTTGAATTGCTCTTACCCTAACGACTGTCTAGAGATATTTGACAGCCAAACTTAAACAGGAAGCTTTGATAATATTGATATCTCTCTCAATATTAACTTACGAATTACTTACTCAATACTAACTTACTTCGCATGGAACACTTTCTTACATTTGTTTGATTTTTCCATTTTATAAAAATAAAAAATGTTACTAACTTTAAACCACATCAGATGACCAGTTTGATAACAGAGTAATTACAAATATAATACTTAAATACATGTATTTGTAACACCCAGACGCAGATCAAACAGGTATAATCATAAAAAAAATTGTCCTGGGTGGAGATCTAAGCCACGACCACGACCTTAGGCGCACAAGATAAGATCACCACCGTCTGTATCATCACGCCTGTCAGTTTTGTACGGTTGTTGTAATAATTTACAGTGGACGATGGAAAAGCGGTCAGTAATCGTTAAATTTAGAATTAATAAGCACAAAGTCAAGCGCGAGCGATATAATGCCATTCATAATTATGCCACTCTCGAAGGTGACCTAAAATACTCTCGTAAATCAATCGCGCTCAATCAAAACGAACGGACACAAATGATCACAAACAGTTTGCGAATTTGTCGAATGGAATTTATTCAATTCGACCGACGCTCGTCGCTCTTGTATTTTATATGAACCTTAATGAATTGGTCCTAAATAGTATAAATGGGCATGGCTATTGACTCTTATTACGCCCTTGGCTTCTTTTTATCGAGGAGTGTTCCCAAATATTTACTTACTACCAACGGGACGAACTGAGCCTGATATTTTAAAAGCTCCCGAAAAGTCTTCTCTCCTCTTGCACTCCATAATATAAAAGAAGATGCAAAGATTTATTTATTTTCTATTATATCAATATATATATATATATATGATCCAAGATCTGGGCTAGATTTTTTTTTCTAATTTCCCGTACAAAAGAAGTGTTTTTGTTTATGATCTACCTATCACTTTGAACATCATATTCATGGCTTAATTGTTAAACTTAGTTTTAAAAATGGTTCTCGCTTCCACACATATGCATTGTAGTTTTTTTTTAGTGCGTTGATTTGATGAACGGCAATTATGCGCAGTTTCTCCAGGTTATTATTAATTGACCGGATGTTTTATTAACAAAACCTTTCTTTGTAAAAAAATAATCATGTAACATTAACATTATATACCTATGTATAATGTATAGTTCGCTGAACAACACTTTTTGAACAACTTGGCTGTCAACTCGATCGTTAAATCTGCTATTCTTGTAATTCTTTATTAGATTCTGTATAAATTTAAACAATCAGTCGTCACTAGACATTTTCGTTGGTTTCTTATACGAGACATTATGTGGCGGGCTATTTTTAATCTTTTTGTGATACAGACAATGTGTGTGTATATTTTATTTATCATCCTAAAATAACCAATACCTACATACATCTAATAATCGCCTAAATTAATTTAAACTTAATTAAACAAAAATATAGCGTACATTTTTATGACATAAATATTGCAAATTAAATATATGTATGTAAAATTTATTACAATAAATTAAGGTTTCAACAATAATCTTATCCTGTAATTATGATCAAGTATCTGAATTCCGTAATGAGCTCAAATTTAAGTCAAATTCAGTAAAACTTCCTATTTCCTATTTGCAGGAATGCTTATATACTTTCTCTTATCTATATATACTATTCTTTTTTAAGCCACTTGTCCTTCTTACCTGAAAGAACGTTTTGTCTTCCTAGGTGACAGCCACAAGAGATCCTTTAGATCATCAGAGAGTCTAATGCTTAGGATGCCTGTGCATTTCACAGTAAATCATTCACGGTTCATGCTGTTCGCTTATGGAAACACTTCCCCTAACAATCCGATACGCACTATCTTTCCTGATATTTAAGACAGTTGTGAAGGAGTATCCTTCGCTATTATTCCGATTATAGAATATATAAAAATATATCCTTTGTTTTACACCTAGGATGTAAAAAAGATACAAAAACTGATTATTGAAACAGTACAATGGGTACACTACCTTTTTGCATAGAGCGATTTCTTCCAGGCAACCTTTGGAAAGGAAAAAGTAAATAAAATTAAATAGGCAGTTCAAGGTACATCTACTTAAATACAATATATAATTAATACATAAAAAAATCGTAATAAACTGTAATATATATAATATATTATGTACAGTTGTATATGTAGTTTATATAATAAATATATAAGATGTATATTAAATAGCAAATAATGAAATATACCGAAATATACTATTAATAATATGTACAATTACAAAAAGTAATGTAAATTGGACACCAGAGTGATATCACAACACAAAATATATTATAAGGAATTATGACAACAAATAAATACTCTTTCACCGTATTCTTGAATGAAGCCAGAGAGTGCACGCACCTGACTGTTTATGGAATTGATTTTACAAACGAACGGATTGAATCGTAAAGGATATATCAAAATAATTTGTGGAATGCAAAGATATATATTATACTTGTACTGTATAAATTTAAATATTACACTTGTTTTTTTTTATTATTTTAGTATTAAGAGTATGTGTTATCTACACTTATATTATAAAGAGGAAACGAGTAATAAACTCAAACGCTACTGGACAGATTTCGATAAATCTTTCACCATTAGAATCCTACATTATTCTTGAGTAACGTAGCCTAGATTTTTTTCTAGAACAAATTAGGGAACTTTTCTAAAATTTCAATAATGTAATCCAAGACGTGAAAAATATAAAATGACTTTGTATTATGTTTTATTTAATTGATAAAAATTGGCAATTGCATTCAAAAGATATTAATAGTTCAAAACTGTCAATCTAAACAAAATTTGCCTCACGCGTCGTTGCCGGGGTGTAGTGCATGGCCACCCGGCAAAGATTCTTGGTTGAATCGTGGGTACAAGATACCTATTCAGAACTAATTTCTAACAACTGTTTTACTTATTGGAGACGTGTGGTTCTCTAGTCAATTTCTATAATCTTGTTACTAACTCGGTAGTAACAAAAATTGTAAGGATATTAAGTCACTAAAAACAGCACCAGATCATCAATGCATTAATATTTCGGCTCTACCGTCAACATATGTTTATGTTGTAGATTATTTTGTGATAATTAGTCTATAGAAATAATTTTATAATTTCGTATTAGAGCAGAAGTTTTATTTAAATATATTTTTAAGCCTTTATTCTCGAATTGATAAGAAATTAACACGGATTAAACTGATTCTCTTATTAAAGCTAGAAAAAAATAAAATGATATAAATAAATTATTGGTTTATAAATATATAAATATATATATAACCAAACCATATATATAAAACCAAACTCAGGTCACATATACGAAACATATACGAAATTTGCACCCTCCGCCTTTAAGGGATTATTTTGGAAAAAAATATTTTACACGACGTATTTCACGACTTTCAATAACCAACCTTTATACGGAATTTCATCAACATAATTTTCATAAACAGCAAAGTTTCTCACGAACTTTGCACGGCCGTTTTACCTCTTTTGGGGGTGAACTAAAAAAAATCCCTTATTAGTGCTCCTTAACCCTGTGCAAAATTTCATATTTCTAACCCTTATATTTAAGGTCCTTATATATTCATATTTCAGTCTGCCAGTCAGCTTGTCCATATATATGTATAGATATAGGGTTTAACTAAATTTGTTTTTCAGGAAGAAGACGGGCCCTTCATTTGGCCTTCAGAAGTTCAAGGAATTGTTCTGAGTTGTTATTTCTGGGGTTACTTCGTGTCACAAATTCCAGGTAAGCAAAATTTCTTAACTCGTTATGTTAAGGAGTTAAGATACTGTAATCGACAGATGACGGTATGTCCTTCTGAAGCGTAGCATTGGCATGCGTAGCATGCCTTTTATATATAATACTAGCTGTGCCCGCCACCTCGTCCGCGTGGAATAGATTTTTTGGGTACCATACCTCTTTACCTTAACTTGTATAAACTTTGAATGTCATGTTTATTTATATCGAATCAATGACCTGAAAATAAAAGTTTCAAATTTCTAGCTCTAAAAATAGCGATACAACTTTTTATCTCCCTTTTCGAACCCTTACAACCCTTATTTCGAATTCAAAAATAGGCTATGTCCTTTCTCAGGGTCTAAAGATTGTCTGTGCCAAATTTGATCAAAATCGGTTGACAGGTTTAAGCGGGAAAGCGTAACAGAGAGATAGACAGACAGACAGAGTTACTTTCACATTTATAATTATAAATAATATTAATTATTTTTATTAGTATTAATTAATAATCCCTACTAATATTATAAATGCGAAAGTAACTCTGTCTGTCTGTCTGTCTGTCTGTCTGTCTGTTACGCTTTCCCGGTTAAACCTCTCAACCGATTTTGATGAAATCTGGCATAGACAATCTTTAGACCTTAAGAAAGGACATAGGCTATTTTTGAACTCGAAATAAGGGTTGTAAGGGGTTGCAAGGGGGGATGAAAAGTTGTTTGCATGGATCGCTATTTTTAGAGCTATAAACTTAAAACTTATTTTTCAGGCCATTGATTCGATATAAATAAACGTGACATTCAAAGTTTATATAATTTGAAGTAAATAGGTATGGTACCGAAAAAAAACTATTCCACGCGGACGAAGTCGCGGGCACAGCTAGTATAATATATAAATATAAAAAAATATAACGTTCAATGAGAATATAAGCGATTAGGCAGTGGACGTGCAAATTAATAATCGTCGCATTGGTACCTCACTCTCACCTATCCCTACTGCGAAATTGTCCACATTGCTGTGTTCCAGTTTGAAGGGTGAGAGAAGCAGTGAAATCACTGACTAATGTTATAGAATATCTTTAAGTCAAGGTTGGCAACGCGCAAGTGATATCCTCGTGATATTACGAGTGTC
>JACJUM010005601.1:3886234-3968698 GCA_020976665.1 Heortia vitessoides | reverse complement strand
CAAGGTTGGCAACGCGCAAGTGATATCCTCGTGATATTACGAGTGTCCATTGGCTGCTGTGATCATAATATCTATAAGTCAAGGTTGGCAACGCGCAAGTGATATCCTCGTGATATTACGAGTGTCCATTGGCTGCTGTAATCATAGTATCTTTACGTCAAGGTTGGCAACAAGCAAATGATATCCTCGTGATATTATGAGTGTTCATAGGCTGCTGTGAATTTACTATCACGCGGGCGGTATGCCGTAACTAAATCAATATAGTACTTGCGTTCTGATATTGTAACAGCTTTTATATATACAAATAAAGTATGGCGCACATTTATAACACACGCATGAGTCAACGGACTCTATCAAGACCCATTTGTAATCGAATTTTAAAACTGAAAACATTTGGTCACGTATGACAGGATATTGTGTCTTTATACTAAGATACTAATTACTGACTGCTTAAATTTCAACGGATTTGTACTAATTTGGTGTCATAGTGTTAGAGTCGAATAGAGAAGTGATTAAAATAAAGAAAAATATTCATTCTTGCTTGTACCTGCCTGTATCTCGAATATAACACGACAATAAGGGGAATTTTGCGGATGGAACTTGGCAGGCGTTATGCGCAAACGACACGTCATTATGTTTTGGATTCCCTTCCTTGGGGAGGCCTATTTCCAACAGTAGACGGTCTGCGGCTGCTATGATAATAACGATAATGATTTGAAAAAAGAAATAAATAGGTTTTTTATTATCCAGGGGCACGTATCGCTGAGTTGTTCTCCGCCAAATGGGTGATGTTCTTCAGCGTGGCCATCAATGTGGTGTGCACGCTCCTCACTCCTGTGATGGCGCACTCGCACTACGCGGCCGCCGTCGTCATGAGAGTCGGCGAAGGCATTGGAGGGGTCAGTATATACCAATAAAGTTACAATAAAAGGACCATAGAAGAATAATGAGGTAGACCTCATTCCAAGGTAGTCTGCATCGGTACTTCACGCTCACCTATTTTTACCGCCGAATACAGAGTTAGTATTGCTGTTGTTTGTGAGAATAGTGATATTACTGGGCAAAGCGCTTGTGATATTACGAGCGTCTATATTCTGCTGTGCCGCTGGTCGCTTATTATCAGGCGGACTGTAGGTATGTTTGTCGACTTGGTCTAATCAAAAAAGTTTTAACGATTATCACATTGATCAAACCATATATTACCGATTTATAATATTTTTAAACAACAATTGTTGTAGGTGCTGAAAAACCGTGAGCATTGTTTTGGTGTATTTATTTGTATAAGAAATATCTAGATATATTTTTATGTGTAACTGTTTGCTTCTATATTTTTGTACTACCTGTAATATTGATAATAGATGTATGGACATGACATCCGATACTTCGATATGAAGCTCGAAGGTCTCGCGGATTAATTTACTAAGTGAGAAGATATATGTACTAGGTTAGACTTAGGCTAGGATAGATATATAGGTTGTTAAGATTACTAATTATATTAATTCTTTATACAAATTATATAAATTGAACGTACTTACAAAATGTTTTAAGGATTAAATTATCCTTATTAAAACTGATATTTCCCATAATAAAAAAAGTTGGTTAGTATTTTTTTAATCAGAATATATTTTTGGATATCCATAAAGATAGGCAAAATATATATCTATTTATTGTAAAAGACTTGTTCTAAAGATGTTTACAAATTGGTCCTTTTATATAGTGTTCGAAACTGAATTAGGTCGTGTGCCGTATTTGTGAAGTATAATGATGCAGGGAATGCATATTGCACTAGAACTTAGAATTGGAATATCTTAAACTCGTAAATACCTGTTTTGCCTTCCAAAATTATTTTATTACTTGCCGTATCCAAGCACCTATAAATATAGCTACAGTATAAACTTTCTTGTTTCGATCAACAGGGCGTGACCTTCCCAGCTATGCACGTGTTGCTGTCTAAATGGGCCCCGCCTGCTGAGCGGAGCGTGATGGCAGCACTGGTCTATGCTGGGACATCTCTTGGTACAGTCATTTCTATGCTGATGGCTGGATTACTCACTCAGTGCGCTGGTGAGTACATTTATATAGTTATAGGCCTATATCAACGTCATAATATTCATCATTACAACCATTGGGAGTCCATTGCTGGATATAGGCCTCCCCAAGAGAGGGAGAATTTGTCTATTGGCCAAGCTGAGCAAGTGTGTTGGCAATCACAGAGCACAGCTTACGCGATGGGGATGCTGCTGCCCATTTGCGTTCGAGCTACACTGATTTGGATGGATATACCGCCATCTGTCGATTCTGGTACCTAAGAAGGTACCGAGGGAAGTACTATTCTACTCGGACGGTATCTCTCGGCTAATATTCATCAACGCAGTACTAATCACCGTAGAACGTCCACAGCTGGACATCGGTTCCTAAATAGTCGCGTTGGGTAGGCGTAGTGGTAATAGCACGTATAAGTAGCTTCGCGACGGGAATGCTAATGCCCGTCTCCGCCCTGTTACATTTTGTACCTCAGTCGCATCTTACTATTCTATTATGCCGGTACCCACGCTAATAGTAATTGCACTATTGATCCCATATTTGTGCCCCTTTTGTTGTTAACAATAAGTTTAAATTAAGTTGCGACATCATCATTTGCTCGTAATGTGTTTTGAATTCTGGCTTATGGTACTGGCTAGCTATGTTAAAAAATATAGACTTCAATTGCCCTCTTTTTAAAAGTGAAAAAAAGATTATGTGATCTTTCGCACGTATAAATTTTTACCAATGATTTTAATGATCTAGAATTACACAGGCCAACAAAAAAACATTTCCATGATTCCTACGACATTGTTATTATTAAATATTAATTAATAAGTGACAAATACGTATTTGTGTTTGTGAATTAGATATATATATATTGAGTCAATCAACGACAAAGATCCATATTTATTTATAAAAGGAACAGTATTTTTTTTATATTTCTTTTAATTGATTATGTTACTATATATTTTTAATGTTTATTCAACATTTTAAATTTTTTTGGTATGTAATATTAATTGGATGTTGATGATCTAAAAGATAATACAAAGAACTTTTTGGCTTTGTATGGAAAATATTAGCTAAATTATAGCAAGACGCTGTGATAAATGCGTAATATATTCATTGTTTACAAAATATGAATATCCAAATGATTTATAGGTATATTAATGTAGTTTTACAAAAACGCCAATAAGATTATTTTATAATTGATCCAAATATTTATTATACAATGTTTTTGCAACTTTTTGGTCGAATTACATAAAATAGGACGTGATACGCAGATTTCAGTATTTGTTTCGTATTGGGAAAGTATGAATTATATAGAAAATGTAATATTTATTTTTTCTGCATCCAATTCGTTGTCAATTTTTATGTCTATGTGCAAAAAGCTATATTTGAATTTTGCTTTCTGAAATTAAAAAGCGGCCTGTGTTCTTAAGACAGTCTAAGTTCACTTCTAGTCCATCGTTCCACCTAGTTAAATTTTATCAGCATCATCGCTAAATCTTCATCATAAAACGTCATTTTGGACCCGTAGGTTGGGAGAGCGTGTTCTACGTGATGGGTGGGTTGTCATGCCTTTGGTGCGTGCTTTGGGTGGTACTGGTGCAAGACTCTCCGCAGCAACAGCCGCTTATCAGCCAGGAAGAGCGGGACATGATCGTGGTCGCTCTGGGCGGGAACAAAGCCGACCACGCACCCAAAAAGGTACAACAACACTGCTCCTGCGCATTGACTTTGCCACTTATTATAAAACAAGAAACCTTTCTTACACATGTAACATACGTACAATATTTGTATATAGTATTTATTAATATGTATGTGCACTAGCTGGGCCCGCGACTTCGTCCACGTGATATAGTGACTTTGGGCAGCATCATCATATCAGCCATATTGAAAGTCCACTGCTGGACTAACTTGTCAGTTACTATTTCTTCTTATTGTCGAGAAATTAAGCTTCATATATTTTAGAAAACCAAAAGCGTCATTATTTTCTACATAATATCTTTATTGCTTAAATATGTATAGCGAATGACGTACCTTTAATTACCCAAAATGATGGAGTTATCGCTATAGTTATACACTTGCTTATCTTCAAATCAGAAATTCTAAATACAGTGAAGAAGTTGTTAAACAGTTCACAAAATATTTGCTTCCAGAAAATGTCGGTTCCCTGGAAATCGGTGATTACGTCGCCCGCGTTCCTGGCTATTCTCGTAGCACATACCTGCTCTAACTGGGGCTGGTACATGCTGCTTATTGAACTGCCCTTCTACATGAAGCAGGTCCTTAAGTTCAACATGTCTCAGGTAAGTTTTCTTATATATCTTTTTTTATTTGTACATTCAAACCTCAATACAACGCGTATATTATATTTAAGAATGCTTATAAAAATACAATATGAGTCTCCTATTTTAAGTACGTTTATATCGACAGACACTATTTTTTTAGACAAAGAGCACCGAGTATTTCCTACAGTAAAAATATTTTGTTGACTATGGGATTTGATGGCTTTCAGGTCTTTGAAGACCTACCTTCATGAATGATTTTTTGAATCTAAGTTTATGAGTACCCTATAAGTTTTGATGCTTCTGCAACATTGTAATGTATTTCTTTTTAAACTACAATATTAGTACAGTCGAACACTGAATCACAAGCCCGTTGGGACTTTACATGCTCGGTACGACATCTGTGTCAAATCTTACTTTACTTCACAAGGTTTTAAGAATGTTCTGGAGTCCTTTGTTTGAATCTAGTTGTTTAGGTTTCTTCCATTACGATCGCAACGATGCGATTTTTGAAACATCGCAGAATTTCTTGTCTGATTGTACTGATTTGATCGAGTTGCAACTGTTCATCTATACTGATATTATAAAGAGGAAAGATTTGTATTATTGTATGTAACGAATAAACTCAAAAAGTACTGGACCGATTTTAATAATTCTTTTTTCATTAGAAAGTTACATTATCACTGAGTAACATAGGTTCTATTTAATACTAGATTTCTTTAGAAATTCTTATTAACACCAACCGAAGGTGTAAAAAAATTAGCCATAAAATGTCTCATCGCATACGCTGCGAAAATTATTAATTATAGGATACAAAATATCACACAATATTAAAGAAAATATCAACATCTACGAAAAACTACCTGAGACGATATGTCTAACTACTGTAGTTACGTCACTATAACTACTTTTTACAATACTATTTTATAATACTACATTTAACAAATTGATAGATATGCCGATCAAGATTATTCCGTGTTATCCATACCATTTATAATTTTTTATCCAAATAAATAATTTACTATTCAAGACTGTCTCAATACCTGATGATTACTTTTTGAATTATTGAAATGGGACATTCCAGTCAAAAGATATCATAATATTAAAATAAAAATACATGCCGGCGGCGGCCGCCACGCAGTGTATCGAGTAACTATAAGATAAGCATATTTTTCTTCTAATTTAGTGTTTCATGGTAGTTTTAAATAGCATGCTTAAAACTTAAATACACTCATTAGAAAAATAACGGGCGATTTTGATTTTAATTCTTCTTTAAAAAATTACGGTACCAAAATGATTTCATTTGTACACGTTACTGGCTGGTTTTAAAAATGGCGTGGTTTATAAAACAGTACGTTCTCAATTCAAATTTTCGTTTGATGTTCGTTTTTACAGGAAACCATTTTTATCCTACATTTTTGGTGCGAAGTTCCATAATATCGGTTTTCATAACTTTTAGTCAATTTTTATGAATTTATTTAATATTCTTAATTGTCAAAGCTTCATTAATTACTGTTTAGCTGTCTCAATAATTTTTGAGAATGTGGTAAAAGCTACCAAAATTATTGCGCTGCTCGAAGAGGGTTGTAGTCAATGCTTCTTGGCTCAGAGGCTAAGTGTGAGTCGCTCGACGGTTCAAAGGACCTGGCGGTATCAAGTCACCGTTTCCGTCGAGAGAAGGCCTGGTTCTGGAAGAAAACCATGTACCCAACCACGGGATGATCGTTTTCTTGCGATTCGCGCATTGAGTCTGTTTATATGTCGTTAATATGTTGCGGCCGTCGTTGGGGTGATATTAATTATGACATTCTGCAAAAGAGGACGGATAGAGCGAGCCCGACAGCTCTAGGGCTGTCGGTTATCGCTCGTGGGGGCAGGGACTGCACGCGTTCGCCGGCGAACGCGGTGTACTGTTCTGCGACTGAATGGGCAGTGTTAATGATCGCGTTGTGCCAGTAAGAGGGCGGGGAAGGGCTGCGATTTTCGCGGTTATTTTATCAGGCGGATCGTCTAAGACGTGACGCGGTCTAAGATGTTGGACGTGGGTCTACCCGTGCGAGTCCGGGACGGGCCGCTATTTGTTATATAATACGGAGCGCTGGTCACCAACCCACGTCCGACATCGTAGACCGCGTTACGTCTTAGGCGACCCACCCGACAAAATTACCGGGAAAATTGCAGCCCTTCGCCGCCCTCTCACTGGCACAACACAATCTTTGACACTGCACATTTATTCTTATAATAGTGCAGTATACCGCGTTCGCCGGCGAACGCGAGCAGTCCCTGCCCCAACGAGCGATAACCGGCAGTCCTGTAGCTGCTGGGCTCATTCCGTGCGTCCTCTTTTGCTGAATTTCACAGTTCAATTCACTCCCAACTCGGGTCGCCCGAGCCTAGGTCGAGCCTTTAGTGGTGACCTCGGGTGATCGCCGTCGATCCCGCTCAGATCAACGCTCAGGGCACGACCGTAGCTAAACGTGCGCACGCGGCACGCAGGATAATTACGGGCATCGGACCTCTCAACTATGAGAGGCCCCGCCCTGTTTTTTCGGTGGCGCTGGAATTGACGTCTAGGTAGTCCAGCAATAGGTTCGCACGAAAAAAAAATGGTCACCAACCTCAGCGATTTGTTCTGAAATCTTTGCATCAATTCCATGTTACAAATTAAATGATGAATATTAACAGGCGTATTTTACAATTTCAGGGAAACTTAGCCATAACTATTAAAAGTTATATTTAATTTGGTGAATCTTTGGGTTCGGTTTGTCTTTTTGAGTTGCGGAACCCCAAAAATGGCGGATATTTAGTAATTATTACGTAATATTAGTATCATATTTAATGTGTTCCACTAGAACGCCGTGACGACGGCGATGCCGTTCCTGTCGCTGTGGATTTTTAGCATAGCGCTGAGTAAGACGCTAGACTGCCTGCGCGCGCGCGGCTCCATCACCACCACCACCGCAAGGAAGACTGGAACATTGTTCGGTAAGGTTTCACCTTCAATGGTAGTTTTGTTATAGGTTCCGCTTGATACCATCGCTTAATAAAAACCTATCTTCAATTACCAACATAAAAACAACAAAATCACACAACATCTCATACATTGACCTAACTCCGACATAAGAAGTTGTGTTACGGATAAGACAACAGAGGAATTACAAATATAATACGTAAATATGTATTAATATATAACAACCAGACAATAAACGAATACAAATGTTAATTGTCTATTGTCTGGTTGTCCACCGCATAAATATTTTACCTACCGAATCCGCCGTCGGGTTTCGACTAATAACTGCAATGATTAATCTATTGATTGACATTAACTATTTATTTGACCTTCCAACGTTCGTTTACACTTTTACTTAAAAATAAACGTTACACTGCTAACATTACACAAAGTGTAACATACACTTGTGGGTAAGAACATCTTACACAATATGCCTTCTAAGTGCGACCTACAAATTCTTATATTTAGTTTAAAAAGAGCAACTTAGTACAAATATACATATTACATAAACAAATAACGACCGAACGATGCCGGGCGAGTCCACGTCAATATCCAACGGGCTTTATACTCGTTAACTATGTATTTGCAGTCTTAGTATCGGGGATTTGATCCGAACACTGTTTTCCTAAGAGGTGCATAGAGATTAGTTACTTTATTCCAAGAGTGCTTCACTGAGACGCTGGTAAATGGTAAATAAAATTTATTAAGTAACAATCGATTTTATGGAAGAATTAGTTGAAACAAAAAGTAGATCAAGTAGTTTTCTACGTTCTTCCAAAGAATTTAATTTGATCTGAGAATTTAAATTGAAGGACTTTATATATACTACTATGCTATCGCCGTGAAGTGCCGTCAGAGTAGAATAGTACCGCCCTCTGAATTGGGAGTCATATGAAGTACCCGACAGATGGCGTCCATCCTAAACAGCAAAATGAGCAGCATGCCTGTCCAACGCAGCAATTATGGACAAAATTCGAAAAGGGGGGATTTTTTCTAGCAGTGGATATTGTACGGCTTCTATAATGATTATGATGATTATGTTATGTTGAACAGCATCATTGGTGCCGGCCATTTGCCTTCTCGCCCTGTGCTACGTGGGCAACGACCGCGCGGCGGCGGTCGCGCTGACGGCGTTGGCCGTCACGTGTGTGGGCGGCATGTTCTGCGGGTTCCTGTCCAACCACATCGACATCGCACCCAACTTTGCCGGTACGTACGGAAATATTATTAAACAAGTGCTTTGTTAAAGTATATTATACTAAATGACCCGACAGATTTCCTGTCATAACTGTACACTTATTTATATCACGAAAAAATAATTTGCGACTCTAAATTGAGATATCAACTACCTCACAAGTTGGATTATACTGTACCTACACCGTAAGCAACAATTTTTTCAATATAGTAACTATAATTAGTACTAGAGTTTCATCCCGGACAAACACGTTGACGCGTAATGTTTACACATTAAAAATATTTTAACATTAAGTTTTCATTATAAAACTGCATTTTTAAAGGTTTGCCATTATACCCGACGATGTGTTTTGTATTCTTTAATATTATGTTGTACGCTCATCTATTATTGTTAAATATAGTTTTCTCGAAAAGCGAATGAATTTTTATTATTTATAACAATTATAAGTTTTTAAAATCATAGGTTCATTTATATTTTACACAAAAGTGTACTAAAAAGTTCGACACGTCGGTCACCTTGCGAAAATGTGGCGTTTTAAAACCGTTAAAAGAGTAGTTTTATTATCAAAGTTCAGTTTACTTTTATGTTTATTATACCCGTAGTTAAAACTATCGAAACTACTGACATTCTTCCTTCTAATTGTAAAGCCATTAATATGTAAATTAAGGTATTTTACATGTATATCTACAATGGCTAAGTGAGTCTGGCAATTAATGCTGCGTGGTTGTAGGTTATCTCTAAGAGATACAAATATACCATCACTAAATTTGTTGTAGACTTTTTTAAGGTATACAATACTATAGTACCTACATAATTTTTATGTATATCATTGGGTTCAGACAGCGTTTGAAAGGTAATCGCAATAATATGTGCTTATTTACGACATCACATTGGAAACCTTATAAGTATATCAGTTTTTCTCTGCAATATTATTATATCTGCAATATTATATTTATAGAAACCTGTTGAATCACTCTATCTATTAAAAGAAACCGCATAGGGCCAGACAAGCAGCGGAATATGACTTTGTTTTATACTAACTATGTAGTGATTACCTATACTTATTACATAAAACTGTAAAAGAACTTTATTTTTGTACCAAGTAGAAAATGATCGATTAAGATGTATATTTTTTTTTGGGGGGGATTATTTTGTTATTATGCAGATCAATCAAAATAATTTTTCAATCAATTTAATTAAGATTTTCTCCTACAGGTACCCTGATGGCTATAACCAACACCGTTGCTACAATTCCGGGCATAGTCGTCCCCCTCTTCGTTGGAGTGCTAACGCATGGAAATGTGAGCATTCGCTGAGACAAATAATCTCCTTTTTTTCCGGACGCATGCTAGTGCCTAATTGCTCAGACGTCAATTCCAGCGCCACCGAAAAATATAGGCGGGGCCCTATCGGGCATCAGGCCTCTCATAGGTGAGAGGTCCGATGCCCGTAATAATCCCACCTTAGACGCTGAAGCTTTTGACATGTAACTGTCATTTAACTGTGTACATATTAAAGAAAAGTCTGGGTGTTAGTAGATGTTACTAGTTTAGTCTTTGGTTATGACCAACAAGGTATTACGTACCTACTAAGTATATTGAGTATGTACTTCTTATGCTTTAATATATGCATTAGTAAAGGGAAATCCTAACTAACATTATAAACTTAAGTTTGTGAATATGAGTATATGTTGCTCTTTCACGCTGGAACGGCTGAACAGATTTGAATAATATTTGGCACAAAGATTATTGATAGCATAGGGTACATAGGCTTATTATTTTACTCTATGTGTTCAGTACGACTTTTTACAGTCAAGTTGTTAGGAAGCAAAGTAGAATTACCTATTGTCAGAATAAAAAGAGCTCCTCAGGGATGCGATAAAGTCCTGACAGACTAAGTCGCGGGCCGAAAGCTTATGTTCTACGAGAGAAATATGGAAGTTGTTTTTTAATAATTACGTCTCCGTTTGTTGCTGTTGCTGGTGTCTTTAACGGATCCTTGGATAAATACCCAGAGGCCGGCAAGCGGCAATTCCTCCAATTCTGGTTTTTAACTCAGCCAGTGAGATATTTTTATTCAGTAAACAAGCATATAAATATTATTTAAATGATCGAACTTGTCCTTGATGTTACTTTACCTTGAATAATTACTTATTCAAAATAGGTTAAGTCAATATATCACCTTTCATTACGGGACCGATGGCGCACACAAGTGATCGTATCTTGTGCGCCAAAGGGGTGGGTTCGATCCCCACCCAAGACAAATATGTATAAGATGATATTTGTGTTTGTTCGGTGTCTGTCTGTTACTCAAGGATTATATTTATTATTCCTCGGTTGTCTGACGTCCGTAACACGAGTGCTTTAGGCGACTTATCTCGGAGTCAGATCAATGTAAATGTTTCAGGGCTAGTCAGTCGTAATGTGTGCAACACTATATTTCATCCCACAGGAGACGATATCAGCATGGCGCATAATATTCTTCGTGACCATAGCACTGTACATCATCGAGATCATAGCGTACACTTTCTTCGGCTCCGGCGAGGAGCAACCCTGGAACAGGGTCCCCGAGACTCAAGAGGAGAAAGTCGAAACCAAACCGCTCAATATGGACATAAGAGATAACGTTTAAAGTAGACCTTAAATCTATAACGATTAGTGTCAAATTCCTACGGCAAAAAATACTCGTTCTGTAAATGCATGGCAACGTACTTGGCGTAACTTCAGAATCTCGATTGCATTTTACACTTTTTTATGTATTTTAAAATAGTATAATTGATATTAGTTGAATGTCTAAGTATAATTCTAGTTCATATTGTACTTACCTAATTCTAGACCCCATAGCTAGCGGATACCTGAGACTTAATCCATGTGGAATTCTTCAATTTGTTTACGTTGTACCCATGTTCCTGAATAAATGTAGCCTTATTAACTTCTTAAAACATGCCACCTGCCGGTGAAATTCTGTCAGTATTGAACCAGAAATAATGAAGTATAATTTGGATACAAAGTTGAAGACAAAAATTAAAGCAGTATTTAGTTATATAAATATAAAACTTCAATAATATTTTGATATATAAGTATATATCTATATTATGTATTTATTGGTTATATTATTTTAAATATTAGCTACTAAACCACTCGCCGTAGAATATACATTTAAACAAAAATTTACTTTTACATTTCTATAAAAAAAATTGCACGTGTAAATCGGTTGTACTTATTTTTTTTAAGGAATTGATTTTCATTATTAGCGCGGACTAGCGCCTAATTAACTTTCTGATATAATTGGTTATTATTTTTAGTTCGGATCAATATGCATTTTAATATAAGTATTAAATCAATAAGTATTACAGTACAGCTTCGGCAGAATAATAACTTACTATTGAATTAGTGAATAAGTAATAAATAATTCTACTTTCTACATCTCATATTGATAAGAATCTGCGAATGTTGTTATTGAGTCGCATGGCACGTCAGATAACGAAGCGAACGAAGTAGTGCAAACTTAATTGTAGTCGGTGTTTATGTATTTTCCAGCAATTGTTGCTGTTTTTATATTTTACATTGCGATTTAAGCTTTTGATGTCAATTTTACAGCGTCTCTAATGTAAGGAAGCTTACCAAAGACAATTTTGTGTACGTATATAAATAAAAGTGTGTGTTCATTACCAACAGTATGTATTTTACTAATAACAATGTCTATTTACATATATATAAACTTTTAAGATTTAATTCTTGTTGCAAAGTAATTTGCATCTAAATTAGTGTTTTGTTTAAAGCCTGATAAAACATTATTTCGACTTTTTAATTTGATAAGAAGTTACTCAACAAATTGTTTATACAAAAATATGTCGTTATATTCAAAATATTACAACAATATATAATTACATTTAGAATGATGAAATAGTCTTGAAATATCACATTATTTTGTTATTAACAAAATTACATTACATTTTTAAAGACCAAGTCAAGTACATATATTTTTATTTAAATAGGCCTATCACAGGCACTTTCAACTCGCTAATACACAAATGACCGATGACCCTGACAATCGGTGTTATAAGAGTTATTCAAACAAATAGGTCATTGCGTGTCCTACTTTAATACTTCGGGTCAAGTAGGTCAGGTAATACTACAGGCGGGTCTTCCTTTCATACAAGCTCGTTTATTCTTGGTACTTTTGACCTGATCCTTTTGTAATAACTCTTCTACATGGTTAAAGTATGTTCGCCTAACATTTCCATTTACCTATACTAATATTTTCATTTATTTCCGCTCTATATATTCGCGCAGTCATTCTATTTTCATCCATACTTTCTATATGTCCACAACATCTCAACATTCTTTTCTCTATTGTTGTCACAATGTCATATTTTACACCACATTGATCTCTTAACACACAATTCTTTAATTTATCTCTCAAACTCAAACCATACATACTTCGAAATGCTCTCATTTCTACAGCATTTATTCTGATTGCATGCTATATCTGTCTTACCCAACATTCACTACCATATGTCAGTATTGGAACCAACACACCTATATGAACAGCCAATCGTGGCCTTTTTGAGACGTGGTTGGCCATAAAAGCATGTACGGCTCCATTGACGCTATTTCCAACTTTCACTCTCCGTTCAATATCTCCTTCATACTTCCCATCTATCGTAAAAACACTTCCCAGATACACAAACTCTTTCACATGTTCAACTTTCATTCTTGATCACAATTTTACTATTTGTTATAATTTTTATTCATTTCAGCTCTTTAGCTGACGATAAATGTACCCAGCATACTCAATCAGCGTAAAGACATTTGATGAGTTACCCATTCTTGCTTAAAATTTACCGTTTTTCAAACAAGACAGACAGCTGTCTTTAAATTAGATAAATAACCAAGGCGATGCTACACATCCCAGTCTGACACCTCTGTGAATGTCAAACCATTCAGTGTAGGCACGATCTAAGGCAAGCAGCAAAAATATTTATATGCCTGAATCAGACGTTCACTCCTATTGACATTTCGAAGGGCATTTATTCGCTAAGCAGCGCAGGGAAAATACTGGATTCGTGCACCCCATTCCCTAACACCCGCTTGTACATCCCAGATATTTTTTTATAGATCCTAGATCTTTTATTCAGAACTCTCCCTTCAATAACACCTTTGCATACAATCTGCCAACGACGCTGAGAAGGCTGATGCCGCAGTAATTTTCGCGGTCTTGCTGCGTCCCTTTTCCTCAAGAACAAGGACAATTACCGCTTTTACACCAACCATTTGGTAGTTGGTAGTTGCCTGTGTTCCAGAACATGTTGAAAAGCTGGTGCATGTGACCGACTAACATTCCTTTTCCAGCATTCAACGTCTCGACAGTCATTCTAGCATACCCCGCGAATTTGCAGCTTTCATACTTTTTAGTGAACTTAATAACTCATCCACACTTATCTCATTGGCTCTGCTTTAATTTATTACTTCTATTTCCAGTGTTTCTTCGTCATTCTCTGCGTCACTTTCAAAATGTTTCTTCTATCGTTGAAGAGTTCGCTCTTCGCCTTTCACAACCTTACCACGTTAATAACACTAAGCTGGGAAGAGGATTTAAACATGCTCGCCGTACCTATTTCTACCGCCAAATAGCAGTGGTCGCATTACTGTGTTCCGGATGAGAGACTATCTTCAGTTCATAGGGTTGGCAATACCTAGTGATATCCTTGTAATGATACGAACGTGTATATGATGTGGTCATGTTTACCATCAAGCTAACTGTATGCTTGTTTGTTGATTTTACTGCTGCTGACAATTTATTGCCGCATTCACAATTGACTTTTCCATTCCCTTGCATATGTATTCTATTGAAACTTTGTGGCCCAGTATCAAGCATTCTAGTTTCTTTTTTAGAATAACCTCATATATTTCTTTTATTTCTTCTGGCAATCATTCCACTTTTACTCTCTCGAGTACAGTAGTGGACTGTCGGGGGCGATGTCGCCAGCGCTTAAACAGACCACTCAAACGACACAAGAAAGTGGTCTTGTGTCCACAATCTCTTCCCTTTAAACCTTTACCTACCTTCGCAAAGTCTATAATACTTCTTGCATTCTTTCATTCCCACGCATACATCCCACGTTTATACCTTCTAAGAAAAAATAAAGTGTTTGTCACACAAATACCCCATTCCAAACGTAGGTACATCCACATCCAACACACTAATACCATTCTTATTGACTGTATCAACACCATGGTTTCCAATGACTCTCATATCCGTTACGTTTTCTGCAATCCATCTTTTAAAATCGCATACCTTAACAATGCTCTACAACATTTATATTAAAATTCCTCTAAAAAAGAAATTTTACATATAACCGTCTTTTTGAAAGAAATGTTCGTAAATTTAAATACAGCAAGTTCTGTTTGTTCTTTATAACACCTCAAAATTGCTCAAGGGTGGGTTATACACACATACAAAAATGAACTGCTCCAACTCCACTGCACAAATTTAATAGTCCGTTCAACAGTTTCACCATTTCTGTTCGCTCTTTAAATTTAATATGTCTATTGATTATGGAAGTTCACTAGTAAGTGAGTCAACATGGATAGATTTTTCTCTGTTGAATGAACTAACAATCTGGTGATTTTTAAAATTGAATATTATTTCATTAGACTGTAGCCAGTGCTAAGTTACACACATTATATATATATTTTGGCTATTTAAAAATTTTTTGATTGTCATACTTTGAATGTTCTGGTGAACCAAATTCAAAAATATTATAATATCAACGCACTTCTTATTTTTAATTGCTATTATTGTTTAAGACTCGAACCTTTATTTTTTATTAACTTAAATGACTTGGATCATCTTTGGTACAAAAAGATTTGATTAATAAAATTCAAAACTATGGTTTTAAAAACGTCATACGCTAACCTTGTACAAGAATATATATTTCATTTGTTTAGTTTTAATGCTTTCTTCATCGTAGCCAAGAGGTGGCCGAAAATTTTATAAATACTGCTACTATAGTCTATTTAACTCGCACTAGTCTTGCTATATAGGTAGGTCCGAAGTTCGCAGCACTAGACGGCAGCACTAGCTGTCCGTAACGCGGCGCCGCCTCGCCGCTCGCCAGAGATAGCGTGCTGCTCAAGGCAGCGAAACTTGGAGTTAGATCCCTGGAGGATAAAGAACCTTATGTTAATAGACGTACGGTTAATTCATATCATCCGTAATGTCCTCCTTCCACACGACATAGGTCTCCTCAAATCAAAAAGATGTATTTTGTTCAGATGTGGTTGAAGTCTCACAGCGTTCTATTTTAGCCGTTGCATTAGAGCTACGATGGTAAGTATAGATAAACCGCCATCTATCGGTTCCGGTCCGCTTCTTGCCTCATCCAACAACTGACAGACATCCTTTATTCAGCTCTGCCTCTCGTTGATTATCAAGATTATTAATTTATAGTTGTATGTTGACAAGAGAATAATAAATTCCCTTGTCCCCCAATGAAGATATAGAAAGTGCGCTTAGATATATAGAGTTAAGTATGCAGTGAATGTTTTCTAAGATAAGAACTATGCGCTTAAAACTTTGCAATGTATTTTGGGAGTGTAGTTTATAAAGGGTATGTGAAATACCTGATTTATATTTTGGACACTGCAGATGGAATCCTTCTATAGCAACATTATACCAGCTGTAGAATGTCCACTGCTGAACATTGGCCTTCCAAAGAAAAGGGGAGATTTTGTCCATAACTGCCGCGCCACTGGGGCTATCAGTAGCTACCTCAGTCGAAATGACATTTAGTAAAGGTACTATTATACTCTGCCGGAACCACTAGGTATTATCTATATATATATATAAAATACACACATATATATAAAAAAGAAGCCGACTTTTTATAAAGAAAATTAACCGACTAACAGACATATAGACGCAAGGCCTAAACTATAAGGAAGGGACACTTGAATTTTGCATAGGAGTTTCTATTATAACGTAGAAGACTACTAAGAAAAGATTTTTGAATACTTAGAAAGAATTCACCCCCTAAGGGGGTAAAACAGGGGGTGCTTTGTTAGTATAAAATTTTGCCGTTTTATTCTTATTATAGTTATACGAATGAAATTCAGTATAAAGGTTTTTATTTGAATGTCATTAAACACGTAAAAAATACATATTTTCGAAAATTATCCATTAAGAGGGCAAGCGGAGTTTGATTTTGTATGATTTTTTTTTTGATTTTCAAAATCATTTTAGTTATATCCTATATTTGGTTCATAAGTTCCTAACAATGTTTATTGACGACCCTTGATGACCCTTTTTGTGAATGCAATAAGAGGGAAAAAAAGTAGCAAATTTAGTAGGTTAAAAGACTACTAGGGTAGTCATAACTACATCCTAAAATAAAATTAAATTCGTCTACAGACGATCTACTGTCGGGAAATATAACTAGGTACCTCTATATCAAAGTTGCGGGTATTAACTAGTACTACATAAGCACACTGACTTGATGGTGGCGATGACGCCATGATCCTGGAAGGCGCGCGCGAGCGCGAGGTGCATCACGCCGTCGTTCTGCACGGGGCTCAGCGAGCACGTGCAGTACACGACCGCGCCGCCCACGCGCACCGCTCGGAGCGCGTTTCTGAAACAAAAGAAACCACATTTTACCGCTAGAACCTACGTACACACTGTGTGTGTGTACACACACACACACACACACACACACACACACACACATATATATATATATATCCGTTCGTTGTATCTTATAACTATACATATCAAAATAGCACATCAAAAAGCAAGCGTAAATCACATGCAAGTAAGTCTATCGTCAGTCATATACTCACGTCAACCATTACCAGACAATGAATATTCACGTCAACAATTACCAGACAATGAATATTCACGTCGATTATTACCAGAATACGAATACTTACATTAACCATTACCAGATTTAAATACTTACGTCAAACCGTTACCAGATTTTAAGACGTATGTCAACCATTACCCGTTTTGTATACTTGCGTCAATGATTACCAGTTATCAACACCGTTACCGAAAAGGATACTTACGTTACCAATACCAGATATGAATATTCACTTCACGTCAACCATTACCAAATATTTATAACATTTATTGTTGTGTATTATGTATCATTATTAATACAATACTTAAATCATCCTTACATAATATAATACCACAGGTTAAAATAATAGGATTTTCACTAATATTTGCAAACAGATGGAGTCAGGTCATATGAGATATAGTGTATGTGCAAAAGCGCGAGTCGCGCTCTTTGTGTATGTGTGTAATGAATTTGTTCTAGTTGGGTGTATGTGATCTAGTATGTCTATGTTTGATATTTTATTTTAACTATTTGTAATCATCTAGGCTAATTTAATAAAGTTAATAGATGTGTCACATATGAATTATATTTATATAAATATGGTCCCAAAAAATAATTTTGCAACTATTCTATGACCTTTGCGTTTTTATAAGATTTAAGATGACCGTCAAAATATTGTATAATTTTATTATCTTCATTACTGCCCAATTCGCAAATACATTCATTTTTAGAATTTTAACGAAAAATACGTGAACGTAGAACGTGTTAGGTAGGCGCTAGAAATAAAACCTAGGCTAATCTTTAGAGATTTTATAATTTCATTAATTTATCACCGTCCGACCTAGTAAGTAGACCGTCCGAATCTAAAGTATATATTTTTTTTATAAATTGAACGAATAGCACTTTTTGAACACGTTAGGTAAAACACTAGAAGAAAGACCTAGGCTACTTTTTAGAGATTGTAAAATTTGATTTTTTACATCACCGTCCGACATTCAAGTATATTTTTTTTTTTATAAATTGAACGAATAGCACTTTTCGAACGCGTTAGGTAAAACACTAGAAGAAGGACCCAGACTACTCTTTAGAGATTGTATAATTTGATAAATTTCATCACCGTCCGACTTTTAAGTATATACCTATTTTAAATAAATTGAACGAACAGCACTTTTTGAACGCGTTAGGTAAAACTCTAGCAGTAAGACCTAGTCTATTCTTTATAGATTTTATAATTTGATTTATTTAACGACCGTCCGAATCTCAAGTATATAATTTTTTTATAAATTGAACGAATAGCACTTTTTGAACGCGTTAGGTAAAACACAATAGATAGACCTAGAATATTCTTTAGAGATTGTATAATTTGAGATATTTCATCACCGTCCGAATCTAGAGTATATATTTTTTTATAAATTGAATGAATAGCACTTTTTGAACACGTAAGGTAAAACACTAGAAGAAAGACCTAGACTTCTCTTTATAGATTGTATAATTTGATTTTATTACATCGCCGTCTGACTCTAAGTATATATTTTTTATAAATTAAACGAATAGCACTTTTTGATCGCGTTAGTTAAAACACTAGAAGTAAGACCTAGATTTCTCTATACACATTGTATAATTTGATTTATTTCATCACCATCCGACTCTAAAATATTTTAACTACTGTTGGTTTTATAATTGACGGTATAATTTTTATTTTACATTTTTATTCATTGCTAGCTAACTTTGTATCTAAGTTGTCAAAATTTTTAAAACCATGTCGAACGACGCTTCTGATGTTACGGATAGCTTTCACAGATCCATTATTACCTCCTTAAGACTAATAGAAATTTGTATTCTATCGACTACGTATTTTTGAAACTATTGTATTTCTTCCATTCTGTATGATCTTTAGGTTTTATCTTTATGAGATATTAATTAAATATATACATATTATCTCTATTTCTCCTACGTTTTATAATCCAAATTAACCGCGTTGTGATTTTTTTGTCTACTGATATAATTGGGCTATTGGGTATTTTTAACGACCCCGAAAGAGACTCCACTAAAAAGTTTGCTGTATTATTAACCTCGATTGTTTCATTTCAATCCGTGAGAAGCAAACAAAAAGAAGCTAATGTTATGATTCCAGTTATCGAAACATTTAAATCGCCTGTTTTAATAATCATTTTAAATCGATATAATTATTTGATTAGATAGACTATATAGTTTTTTAAATACCGATACAAAAGTGTATTACAGGATGAGATGTTTGTGTGTAGAATATGTTTGTTTGTATATTGTGTATGTATGTATATAATGTATGTAGGTATGGTAGGATTTAATGAAAACTAGCAACGTCATGCTGCTAAACAGAGTATTTACGTAGCTATTTTTATGAAGAGGGCTTTAGTTAATTTATACTCAAGATAAGCCGTTCGCCGTCTTTGGTCGTAATTTAACGTCGTTCGTAGCACTAAAAATATACTGCGATTTTGACCGTCCTCCTTGCCAAATAAACAGTCTCTTTGATCTGTATGTACTCATCAACATACTGAAAATATAATGTCTTTGCTGTTTCGCAATTTGTATACCGGGAAGTCACAGTACATATAAGAGAATCTATCATGGCCCCTGAAGCTTATTCATCGTGCCTAACAGGCCTTCCAGGGGAAAATATCTCTGTGTTGAAAAGATACATGATATGACCTGCAAACCAAATAAATTATTAGTAGACTTTAGATAGAAAAATACTTTTTGCTGCCACAAAAAATATATCATATCAACAAAAAGTGTTGTACACAATAAGTATGTACTTACATCTTGGTTTACATCACTCACTTTGGCACAGTTTTTGTTTCACATTCACATAACCGAACACAAGTTTCACTTCCAATCAATCATTTCACAACACTACCACTGTTCTTTGGCAATTCAATTCAAAGACTTGCCAGGCCACCGTTTCAAATTGAATGTTGGGTATATAACGCAAACTTTACCGAGAAAATATTTATTTAAAAATTTGACAGTTTTACCGTCACTTTGTTTTTCTTTTTTGTTTATTTTTATATTGTTTTTATTTAATTTTTCTATGTCCATACAATTTTTATAGTTCCCATCGCAGGCTCTGTCAGATCAGCGTGCTGTATTTACAATGTACTGTAACAACTGAGTTCACGTACGTACAAATCTGATTGAAGCTTTCGTGATGTTGAATATATTTATTTATATCTCGTTTTATGTCAATTTTTGTCCTTCTTCCTGATGACGATTGTCTGTTTCTTGCTAAAACCGTTGCGCATTTCTATACTGGGTCTGCTTATACATATCTTTAATATGTTAGATTCAGTTATTTG
Source organism: Heortia vitessoides (assembly GCA_020976665.1). Classification (NCBI taxonomy): domain Eukaryota; kingdom Metazoa; phylum Arthropoda; class Insecta; order Lepidoptera; family Crambidae; genus Heortia; species Heortia vitessoides. The sequence continues at coordinate 3,948,000 of JACJUM010005601.1, read as the reverse complement.
TCTAAAATTTTCATTTCTAATTTAAAAGATTCTTCTTTATTAATTCTTTTAGATTTGTTTTGTCACTTATTCAAGCTTTTTTGACCCTGTTGTCTAATCTAGAGTATTGGCTGGTCCCAACATATTTCATCATGAATTTAAGTTCTTGAGTTATATTAATCCCTTCTATCATTTTCATTGCGATTTCGGATGCTTGCACTGTCCTTGTTCAACGCAGGTTGTCAGCTCTGGATTGGACTCTAAGTATCAGCACGTGGAAAATATAAGCATATTGCACATTGCGACATAGAATTGCGAAGTACCAGCCCAACAAAAAGTATAAAGAGTTGCAGAGCTCTAACAGCGTCAGCTTATATTGACAGCTATCGACGAATCGGTACAAAATTGCTTCTCTTCCAAATTAAGTAGATCTTTATTTTTTGGGCTCTTCGTATAACTGAATTGCAGTAGCTTTAAAAGAATTTGTGTGCGCAATGTTCATCGATCAACTTATTGTGGTGGTAACCGTTGCTTTTAAACAACTATGCTTAGTATCCATTATAATTAGAGCCCTTGGGCGAGTAATCTTTTATACTTGGGTCGAGGCGGATTACTTATGTACGCAGTTGGCTTGATCTTCTTAACATCCTTGAAGGCGGCTACTGGGCACTGCAGGTATTGATGTAGCGGAGATCCTCACAGATTATGCACTAACATTTTGTCATGTTAAATTTTGAATATTGGTTTTAATTAGCATAACGCCATTGATACATATCAGCTACGGCATATTATATTTATTAAAGCTTTATTAAATTTGATAAATGTGGTAATTATAAAAAATATTATAAAATTTTATCTTTTTCTTGAAAAAATTACCTTAGCTGACATGTGATACAACGACAACGATAAATAGAAATGCAAAATGTTCGTCTGCAGGATAAAACTGCACCAAATTGGATATTAGGTCGCCATTTTGTTTTTATGGGATATTTATTTAAAAAAATATGTTTTAATTTTGTTTATAGGTTGGAGACCTAAGAATAGGATTAAAACTCCATCGGCAAAGAGACCAATAGAATAAAATAATATTCTGTACCAGGACGAATTAGAATAGTAAATATTTACGTCAACTTATTCATAAATAAACTAGTACTTAAGTAGTAGTAACTAAGTAAACTATAACTAAATATTATATTAATACTTACGTTACCATTACCATTACACACACCCAACCAATACCAATTATTTATAATCACTTAATACTAAAATTGGACACATACAGTCACCGTTACCAGAAAACCATATCAACCATTACCACATGTTAATACTAACACTAATTAAATATTCATACTAGTTAATACTCACGTCCACTGGATATAAATACTCACGTCAACCATAGGACGGTGGACGGTCAGTCCACTGTTGTGGTCGGCTAGCATTATTATCTTTTGTTAGGGACTGAATAACGCGAATTCCACGTCATTGATCGTCAAAGTCCGTGAAATCGCTCTCTTGGTGTATTGACGCCATGTTCAAATATACAACAGATCTGATAGTCTTCTTATCAGTCAGTTGGTCTTCTTATCCCTTGTCCCATCCATTATTTATTTATTATTCTTTCACCTTGGTGTAGAATAACAAATTGACAAAGAGTCAGGGAGACGGATTCTTGTAGGTATTCGACGGCAGCATTGCGGAAGGCTGAAGTAACTTCTGACCTACATGAAGGTCAGAGAGTACCGCACAACCTCCAGCCCGCGATTTCGTCTAACTTGGACTTAGCACCGAGCATATTCTGCGATACATCCGAGTTACACCTGCGGGGAATGCTGCCGCTTGGGACATTGTGGTAACGGGACCTGATCCTGGTAAGGATGCGAACGACACAGTACTCATAAGAAGGGCTCTTGATGGTTGGCTACTGACTACTGCCGACTTAAGGAATATGATGAGAATTTTCAAAGAAAATATAATCGAGACAACACACGAGTCCAAGATACCAGTTGCATGAATCGCCTCTGTGGGCCTATTCGCCTAGCCAATCTAGGGAGACGGACATCGAGATACTCTACTCCTAAGATCCTAAGTCCCGTAAAACTTAGCGCAACGAAGATCCATCCAGGCCCGCGACCTTAGCAAAAATTACCTATCAGCGGCAAGGCCATCCTACCGTCCCGGTCCGATTCCTATATGGAAATTGGATGGGCGCGATGGATCGAGCCAAACCTCCTCTAGCAAGTGGGAGGGATTCGCCTCCACCTTCGAGGTCGGTTTTATAGCCATCACCGGTAAGGAAGAAACGCAAATCGATGTCGACGATGACAGTCACTATCCAATTAGATTCTTAATCCCAACCTAAGAAAGCCACCCTTCCATTTATAATACACGATAATCCTGAAATTCCCTATTATCGCACACTTAACCCAGTTCGCTATTAAAGTCTCTTTCCCCACTATCCGTTTACCGCGCCTTTCTAAACTTCCCACAAGTAAAAGATGTGAGTTTCCAAGATGTACAATTTACGAGGAGAGTAAACTCCGCTTTTTCATACGCGGTCTCCTTGGAAAAAAGCTCAAGACCGAACGTTTCACAGCCTGTTTAATGGTAGTGACGTATCATCAGAAAGGTATTTCTATCCCGCCAACCATAGGGTAGATGATAGTAGATGTAGCTTGCTTTTCCACCCTTCAAATCGAACCACAGCATTGCGAACACTGTTGTTTGACGGTAAAAATACACATGCTGACGATCTTTACGTCCAAGTCATTAGTGTTTTCAACTAATGTCTTTCCCAAACTCGTCAACATTCCCGCTTTTATAAATGAATTTCGTAAAGGATTATGTACGGTCTGAAACCGGAAATCATAGGTTCTACGACCCTGAAATCGGTTCCCAGGAGCACCAAAGCCACATCGAGGCCTTGTATGCCCTATGCTCATATAATGAGGTAATGATTAGTACGCGCGTAGATCGGCCTCGATCAGATGCATTGGTATTCTAAAATTCCAGCCATAGATGCGAGCAACAAAACGTCTTTAAGCCTTTCCACCTTACTTCAAGCATTGTCTAATGCTCTTTCATTTACGCCCTTTGCCCCAACTTATGTCTCCGTTGGTCGTTTGGCAATGAATGACCTGCCACTTGCTTATCTATCCCTCCAAAAGACCACTTGAGTCCAATCTCACTGCCTGCTCCGATCTCTCTTGATGACACCGTCGCTATCGCCAGTGATTTAAAAGCAAACATGTTTGGTTGCATAACTTACTAGCTATGCAACAAAATATGTTTGTTACGAAGTCACTGCGATAACAACGGCGACAAGAGAGATCGGAACAGACCGTGAGATTGGACTCGAGAAGTCTTATTGTTGGAGTTACTCCTGTCTTCTCCTTGCGGTACCATCGACTGGTGTCTTGAATAAAGCGTTGCTAAAGAATGTGGCAATTGAGGTGCATTCTGTAAAGTTGCCCTAGTCTTTGATCATAGGTCGGTTTACTCCAGCTTGGCCATCCAGCCGACATCGCTGCCGCCACTAAAACAATAATAGATTGAAAGAAGCTCAAGCATTCGCTCGCAGTTACTAACAATCCTATATGTACTCTATATCAGACATTATAGAATACCCAATGAAACTATCCCGATCGATCTCACACGCGACCACATTCTCGCTACGATTTATGAGTTCATGAAGGACTTTCATCGGTATTTAGAGAAGTCGCCTCATCACTCGAACCCGATTATCGTTCATGCCCGCATCGCATCAAGGCAAGTGTTAAGTCCGTGTCCGTGGACATGACGTCCTTGACACTCTGATAACCAACCTCTCGCTCTTAATCGCGCTCGCACACACATACACAAGTTTTGAAGTACACCGCACACGCCGGCGAGTGCGTAGGTACCTTCCCACATCCCTTCGCAATAGTGCGACCGGGTGCAATCTATTCTAACACCGGCCCTACAAGCCTGGTCTCTCTCAGGTCTGGTTCGGAACTCGTAACCCTTGAGGATATTTCCACTTTAGCACATTTTACATGCCTCACAAGGCGATCGTGGAATGCACAGGCGTAGAGAAACCCATAAAATTAGTAGCCCAGTCTTCTTTATCCATAACGCTTGAATACATTACGTCAGATAACCCTGACTTCACTGCCTATATAATTTAACAGAACCCTTACATAAGTACCTACCTGCTACCTATAACCATATAAGTGAAGTGACCAATGTGGACGACCTTTGTAAAAGGTCCACTAACTCTAGTGAATGAACAGCGTGTCAACTAATGCTAGGTGTGGACCTTCACCAGACAAATACTCACTACTACCACCACCTGATATTTATACTCACGTCAGTAGCTGTGACTGCACCTCGGGCAACCGAAGCCGTTCCTTGATCCTGTCCGGTCGGAATATATTGTTGTCGTCCTCGTTGACTGACACTCTATCAGTGGTGCATGGCACGTCTACTAACACCTGCGAATAATATGGTGTAATCATTTTCCCGTGAGGAACCGGCAGATTAGATAGTACCTCCCACTGCACCAGGTGTCGTAAGAGGCGACTACAGTACCAAAACCGACAGTTGGCGGTATATCCATCCAAAACAGTGCAACTCAAATGCACAGAGCTCTGCGATTGCCAAAACGCTTGCCCAGCGCGGCAATTATGAGCAAATAACCTCCTTTCTTGGTTAGGCCTGTGTCCGCCAGTGGACTCCCAATGCTGGTATGATGACGATGAAGCATTTTTTAGCATTACAGCATTCATTTCTCAAAATAAAACTACTTTTTTAACGGTTTTAAAACGCGGTTTTTCAGCCTCTTCTGTCAACCTTGAGAACGGTTGCCGCAAGATAACCGATACAACAAAAAAGTCATTAGAGAATTAGTTTTCGTCGCCCTCTGTCAGATTAACTGTATTAAATCGTGAAAAAACTAGATCTCTTCCACAGAAACATGTTTTTGGAATTAGAGCCAAATTTAATCCAGGATTATTCAGCCGTGTGGAAGCTGGTATGAAAGAATAACAAACATCCATCGATACATCTATACTAATATTACAAAGCTGAAGAGTTAGTTTTAACGCGATAGTGTCAAGAACTACTCCGTGGTCCCATTAAAAAAAATCTTTTAGTGTTGGATAGTCAATTTATCGAGGAGGGCTACTGTACCCTCAAACGTCACTATTCCACGTGAACGAAGTCACGGGCACTGCTTGTTGATAATATAAGTAGCTATTTCACTTGCTTTATCGAAGCCCTGATCATCAGTGAAGAGCCTGCCGTCGTATCGCGTGAAGAAAACCCGCTCCCGCCATTTGGTGCTCGATTTGAAATCGAATAAGTAGTCGCCGAATGTTCGCTCCGTTCTGAAATTGATTACAGGCATTTCAGAGTTGCCAGTTTCGCACTTAAGTACTTTCATAGTCCTTGACTTTTCAGTACTAAACGGTACAATATATTAATATACTTTTCCATAATTAATCTATACTAATATTATAAAGCTGAAGAGTTTGTTCGTTTGTTTGAACGCGCTAATCTCAAGAACCGCTGGACCGATTTGAATAAGTCTTTCAGTCTTGAATATTCAATACATCGAGGAAGGCCGATAGGGTATATTATACGAATATATTCATCCTTTTTAAAATAAATTCTGAAAGTCACTATTCTACGCGGATGAAGTCGCGGACACTGCCACACTTAGCTGCTTGACTAGAATGACAGATGTCAATGAAGTACCGTCGCACGAGTTATCTATATGGGCATTGTAGTATATGAGCATTGTGGTATTTGGTGCCATAATTTGGTAATAATATTGTTTACATTACAATTGTTTTACATATAAAGCACATTGTATAGAATCAATTTAAAAGACCGTTAAAATAACACGTTAGTTTTGACAGTTGGTATATTGATTGATCAAGCACCGTACCTCCCCTTGTAATAGGTGTCATGACTGAGATACTGGCACCGACAAATGGCGGTATATCTACCCGAAAAAGTGTAGATCAAATACAACAGGGCAGGGATGGGCAGCAGCATTCCCGTCGCGAAGCTACGCTCTGCGATTACCACTAGGCTTGTCCAAAAGTGGACATCCCATGGCTGATATGTTGATGATGGTAGCAGTGATGGTAAAAATTCTTGTAATAGATTTACCTGTTAGATCTCGAAATCGATATATCGTTGCACACTACGACGTCGGGAAGCAGGGTCTGCAGTGCGACTAGGGCTTTGCCCCCAGGCGCTGAGCACAGGTCTAGCATGCGGTCTCCGGGGGACAAGCAGAGAGCCAACACCGCCAATACGCTGCCGCAATCCATAGGGTAGTAATTATATACACCTGAAGTTATCAATCGATGTTTTGAATAACATTGTATTTGTATTGTATTAATGATATGTTATTCTAAGTTATATGTTCTAGAACATATTAAGTACTAGCTTTAATCAAAGCTTCGCGTATGTCTGTATGTCTATTCCCAGGGTTCAAGCTATTCACATACCAAATTTTATGAAAATCGGTTCACTGTTCAAGCCGTGAAAGCGTAACAAACAGACATATTCGCAATTATCCCTACTAATATTATAAATGCGTAAGAACTCTGTCTGTCTGTTGCGCTTTCCCGCTTAACCCTCAGAACGGATTTTTATAAAATTTGGCACAGACAATCTTTAGACCCTAAAAAAGAACATAGGACGTCTTACTTCAAAATAAGGGTTGTAAAGGGTCGAAAAGGGGGATGAAAAGTTGTATGGAAGTATCACTATTTTTAGAGCTAGAAACTTGAATCTTATTTTTCAGGCCATTGATTCGATATAAATAAACATGACATTCAAAGTTTAAATAAGTTAATGTAAAGATGTATGGTACCCAAAAAAACTATTCCACGCGGACGAATTCGCGGGCACAGCTAGTAGTATTATATTTCTCCGCTGTAAAATGTAGAACGTTTAAACTTGACCGTTAGCGTAAATGCAATTAAAATCCATGCACTATTATTGGGTAATACGTGTTTAACATACAGATAGACGAGAAATAATGATTAAGAAAAAAATCAAATTCCGTTCAAGCTACTCTGAAAGAACTAGGCCGAGACGAGCCGATCGTAAAATATTACGTCACTGTGTAATAAGTCAGTTGACCACATATTTCTAACTGCTGTAATAACGTTACCTGTTTTACATCTTTTGGGTTCTGGAAACATCGTCCAATCGCTGCCCATCTCATACGTATACACCTTCAAGTGTTCAGGATATTTAAACTCAGTTTCAGGTTCAATTATGAGAGGAAAGTCTTTTTCTTCTGTAAACAAAATGTTACAATTTAGTTACAATGTTAAAATTATATCATTATAGGTAACGAGCACATATAAACCAAATAGGTACAACATTTCGAATATTTGTAGCATAATTTTAATTATCCGTGGGGTACCGGCCGAGTAGAATAGTGTACCACCCTCTGTACCAGGTATTATCAAGGGCGACTGAGGTACCGGGCCCGATAGATTGCGGTATATCTATCCAAACGAGTGTAACTCAAATACAACAGGGCGGAAATGGGCAGCAGCATTCCTGGCAAGAAGCTACACTACAAAAATTACCTTTTCTTGAGGAGGCCTATGTCCAGCAGTGGCCATTCTAGAGCTCGTGAATTAAAATTGTATGAAATATCCCATTGCTCAGGTTCCAAGCAAACTAACCTTGTAATACTGTACCTTAAAGTTTAAGCCTCAGATTCTTTTATATGAACAAGCTCAAAAACGCGCTCAATTTTTAATACATACTTAAAACATAATAAGTTAATACTATAATATTTGTTTTTATATTCTGTATATTTTATAGTTACCTGGCCAAAACAAAAAAAAAACAATCTATTTGGTTCTAATATCAGGAACAAGAGAAATCTCTTCTGTTGTAGTCAACTACATAGACTACAGGGAGAAGACAAAATATTCATACATACCTAGTGTTTAAGTCGTTTAGAGGCATAAGCTTTAAAAAAAACTTTTAAAATACTAATAAGTTAAAGATTTCACACCCATACAACAGAAATATTGAAGTCTCTTGTAATGATCACATTCTTTCCACTTCCATTTAAAATGTAATATAAAATGAATTTAATTAAGAGACATATATATAGATTACACTTACCTATATCCGAATTGAAAATGTTTGCTAGCTTACATAAAGTATGGGCTAGCTATTTAATGTTTTGATACAATATTTATTTTTCAAATCATTTAGAAATAACTTTAATATTTGCAAAACCCCTAAAATTATATCTACTATCAAAAAATATATTTATATCTAGACTATATTAAACATCATTACTAATTACAATATAACACAATATTAATATAATATTGTTCTATTATATATAATTAAATATATGTACATACTTGTATTCAAATAAATATCTATGCTAGAAATTGTATTGTTTAATAAATAATTATTTTATTATAATATTCTAGAATACATATATTAATACATATTTAAATTTTGAACTGTAAATTAATTTATTAACAGTCTTTAAATATTTAATCAGCAATAGATTATCAAGTTTTGAAGCACGATTATAACGTCATGTACACTTAATAAATAAATTTAATATAATAACTCACTGGAATAATATGAATAGTGCAATGATTCCGGCATCCAATCGTCCATGCCTTTCAGCTTGGTGGCAGGGATATACTGGTATAATGACTCAGACGATATTCCCATAGCCGGGTCTATGATACGAGACTCGTCTATTTGATTCTGTAATGATTTGTCACCTTCTGGTCTACTGGAAAGCGTATTTATAATTATTTATTTGAATGAAACATATTAAGTTATTTAATAAAATTAAGGCACACTGAAGAATTAAGTCTAATGATTTAATCATTATAAGAACATTTTAGCAATTATTGTCAGCTATTGGATGTCTTTTCTTCAGCATTGCAACTGTTGTTTGCAGATTGCATCCAGAGTGATCCTGCAGCTATAAATAATTCATTTATTCTCAGCAATGGCCTTATTGGTCATACTACCAAGCAAAGTAAATGGTTCTGTTTTGTAATTGACTTACATCACACCGCTCCTAAATTGGCCATAACAAAAAAAATATATATACAGGGAACAATGTATTATGTGATATCTATGTAGAATGTAGAAAAAAATTAATATTATACATAGTCCCTAATTAAAACCCCAAAAATCATATACCACGACAGAATTAAGATTGATGGCAAAAACAAGGGCTCATCAAAAGCAACTGTATGTTCATACATGTTTCAAATGTTAAGTGCAAGACCATATAAATACCAAAAAGCATCACCAAAAAGTTTTCAGACATCAAACTAGGCTGACACTAAATACTAAGATTGAAAAATTATGGTCTCTAATCAGCAAATCAAGTGTGAACTCCTGGGCTTCCAGAACAGCATTAAAGATTTTTAACAATGTTTCATATTTTACACAGATGAAAAAGCCTGAAATCCAGATAACGAAGGAAAAAATATAGACGAGGTCTTCAGTATACTAAATATAAAGCTTTGAATAACTCAACAATATGCTGTTATAGCTCCATTTGTTTATAACAAACAATTTTGTATACAACAAAAACTGCTATTCATCTGATAACAATACCATTAGCTTTAAAAGAGATACAATACATAATTAATCTTGCTATGGCATCATTTATAGCTCAAGTTAGCAGAAAAACCAATGTAAACACACCCAGTTTAACTTACTCATCCATTTTTCCAAATTGTATTGATTCATTACTGTGTATGGAAGTATTACCAACATTCAACTTTTCAGGCTGAGGCTTTGTTTGTGGGTATATGCTAGAAATGTCTTCGATTTGTACTCGCTCCATGTATTGCTGAAGTTTGCTTTCCGATTGATTTGCAGCAGGAGGTGATGGTTCTGGTGTGTACTGATTTAGGAACTCTTGTTGCACTGACATTAAATTATTTAGGCAGTGTGCACCTAAAAGAATAATTAAACTCATCAATAAAATTAAATTATCAATTAAATACATTGAATTGACTATGAGATAAGTTACTTAACCACTTGTGTTAAAGACATCAGACAACAGAGGAACCATAAATATAATACTTAAATACATATTAAACACCCCAATACAAAACAAACAAATATTGTAAATAAATAAAAATAAGAATATTTCCAAAATAGCAAGTACTAGATTCTATTATACTTCATAAAAGGCCCTGATGTCTTGACCCTGACATATCTAAATTAAGGCTACCTTAAACCAGTCTGCTGGCACCAGCTTCATGCTAAGATTAATGCAGGTTAAAAAGGAACCTTCGAGAAAAACTGGTGGTGACAAAGGTTCCATTAATACCAAAAGTTAGTGATAATGGAATCTCTTTTGACGACGCCGCTGACGAACCTTTGTCTTAAAGCTAGTGGTTAGTTTAGCAGTTTTATCCTTAATATAATCTTAAACACTCTTTATTTGCTTTTGAAATAAGCTTTCCCTAATATAGTTTTTAAATATATATTTTATGCAGCCATATAGTGGGCACTGCAAGCTTGTTTATTTCTTTTATTTACATTAAATATGTCGCAGGTTTTCTTAAACATGCCTGGGTTTAACAAATATAAAATGTATATTAGCAGTGATACCCATCAGAAATATACCATAAGATGTAACACTGGAAATAAGCTAGACAAGCTGTACCTACGCTGTGAACTAACTAATTTTGTATATAGCAAAAGCTGCAGAACTAAGTAAAAATATATAGTTGATTTTACTAATAATAGCAAGATCAACTATATGAGGTCCTCATTGTAGTTTGCTGATTGACACCTAAGAACACTGTAAAGTTGACCATATCCATATACAGTTCCTCATGCTTAACAACTATAATTAGATTTTCTGGCAATATAAATGGTACATTTAGTACATATTTTGTTATTAAATGTTGAGCAAGCCTTAGTTACATTCAATTCTTGGTGCATTCAATTATTATAAAAAATATATCTTGTAATTGTTGCAAAATTATTTTCTTAAATATTTTGCTAAAAGGGTAGAGTACAGATATAGGTCTTAAATTAGTGGGATCAAAAGTACTAACAGATTTAAATAAAGGAGTTATTTTAGTTTGTTTTATTAAATCAGTAAACACACCACAGCCAACACATTTGTTAAATATTATTGAGTGCAAGAACTTCTATTAGGGGTTTTGGGACATAAAAGGAAACCCTCCATAAATAATTGGTTCTTTTTCACAAGAATTGATTTGAACATCTTAATTATATTAAAGATGTAACATGGCAGGTTGTTTAATTACATTTATCACCATTTTTTTTTGTTCTTGGATACTTTTTGCTTTAATACAACCCAAATACGGATTGTTATTAATGTTTGAACTCATCACTACATGTTACACCGCTTTTCATACAGTTCGTATTATTTGTTTATATAAATCTGCACTTACGCATGCGCCAAAAACTGATGTTTTTATAATTTTGTTAGAATTGAATTTTAAGTTGTATTGTTCAATAAAGGTATGAAAGAATAAGTTAAACATAAATAAGTGTCTACATTAGCTGGCAAATAATGCAGTTCTGATATCAAATGATGTCATCTTCATTCTGAGCATTTTTCAGTTACAGGCACAAAAGTAATTTTCTTTAGCACAATATTTTTAATCTCTTGATTTGAAGAAAATTACCTAAATGATCTTATTTCATTTTACTTATAAGAAGTAATTTTAAGAAGTCTACTATGTGTTTTACAAAACATTCCTAATGTTATATCTTTATGTTCTTTAAATTTTATCCCTTTACTTAATATAATTAATGTACAGGAATATTTTGAATTAGTACTGCAGAACTACCGACTTGGTAATTTTAAAATTATACATAGGTAAATGTATTTTAGCCAGTACTCTATTATAGATAAATTCACTATTCAATCAATCTTTTCACTGTTTAAAATAACTCTGTACCTCCATACTTCTACTGCACTAACAGTTCTAATGAACTAGATTAACATTTGTTACATTATTCAAACCTTTGTAACAGTTATTTACCAGTGTTTACTTTTGCTTTCTGATTGTCTCTAATAATTACAAAAAGTGAATTTTTTTATGTTCGATAGAAACAGATTGATAGACCAAATTGTTGGCCATGTATAGGTATATAATATTAGAAGGTAGTAAAGATGCTGTCTTTTAAAATATTTCCCAAGTTGCTTTAATTACAAAAAATTATATTATGTAGTGACAATTTCATTGAACATCAACTACATGAATAGTGTTGCTGTTAAATGTCAGTGTCCAGTATTAAATTAGTTTTTTGTCTGATGGTATTTTCAAGTTGCAACCATAAGGGTGAACAAAACAATATTTTTAACTTTAAAAAAAAAATTATGTTGATAATATTTCATAAGCCCAGCTTTGTTAACTTACTACCTTAATGCATGAATTAAAATGGTATATGGTTTGTGTTAGAAGGTTAATGTAGTAAAATCAATCAATTGTTAAAATAACATACTTAATACAGGTCACACCTAGTCCGATGAGCCAGAGATTGATTATACGACTTGTGGGCACATCAAATGGGTTTGTTAAAAATGGTCTATTAGCATGCAATATAATAGCAGTATACTTCCAAAAATAATTAAAGTTAGTGACGAAACAGGGGATTTGCCTGTTGAATTTAAAGAAATAATATATTGAAGTACAATTTTGTTTCAAATATTGTCTTTGTTTACAATTTATCTCAACTTGACAATATATTTATTTGAGACCCCATGGTACAAATGTTAGTGATCCTACTTTATGCGCCAAGGGTTGTGGTTTCATCTCCACCCAGGGCGGTGGGTGGGTGGAGAAGAATGGGTGGGTGTTATAAATATGTATTCAGTGATTTTTTTTATGTAGTATATGAGATATTGTGCAAATATTATTTTATAAAGTTACAATTGTTACATTCAATTTATCATGACCACATTTTTAGGAATTTCAAATATCAAAAGTGACTATACCTATGCTATGTGAAAAGGATTAGTCAGGTTTTTAAATACAATATTAGTAAATCAAGAAATATAAATAAACAACCAAATACTTAAGTAATGGTATATCTAGATTTTTTCATTTACCTCTATTCGTAAGATATTCTGCAGTTTCGTCGACATCTCCGTAATTGTTAACCACAGCCACATACTTTGAACGCCGAAGCATGGCATCTTTTATTGGTTCCCATTGAGTTCCAAATACAGAGCCGTAAAAATCGTCAAAATGATTTAAAGCTTTGTATTTGGGACTAGTTTTCCTTCTTAATTTAGCCTATAATTTAAAGTAAATAGCTTTTAAAATCTGCTGTATCTATATACTTTGTATATGTAAGAAGTATATATACCCAGTGAGTTTTCGCTTTGTTTCTACTTTGTGCTATCAAGAATGATGATATTGACGACCTTCTACATATATTTAATACACAAAACATTTTAAGTCTAAACTAAAAAACAAAAATTAAATTAAGTTCCTTGATGCACCTACGACTTACGGCTCACCCGCAACGTCTGCCTGCGGGGTTATTGATTTTTATTATTCAGCGATAAATGCATCAGCTTTTTTTTTGTGGCAAAGGATCTCCGATTACCCCAACAAAATTTTAATTTCGTCTGCAGGTTATAGATTATTGTCAGGCAGCCATAATGATTTATCAGATTATTTATTATCATGGCCAAGGGAATTACGCCCAACTTTATTTAATCAATTTTGAACGAAAAAGAAATTGTCAAGTAACGAAAACGGAAATGTGTAAAAAAGAGAAAATATATGTTTCTCTCGCTCCCACTTATGCCCGCGAATAGCAAAATGGAGTATTGATTTGTTTACAAGTAGCTGTGCACTGTGCGATTCTTGAAGTGTTCTATACTACTTGTAGTCCCTTCTACCTTGTCAAAACGCTTAGGAGATAATATCCCAACGTAAATTGCAGCCTTTCGTGCTAAGCCCTTATCAGTGATTCGTGCCAGTTCAGCGGCGCCGCAAACTAACTTTCGAGAACCTTAAAAGCTTAATTACCTCTCTTTGTGCCGAGTTGTTTTATCGATTGCACCTCCTTCCGTGCCCTGATACGACAGGTAATATTTCAATAATACGGGATACGATATTAATCTAAAAATGTGTCATGAAGCGAAGTTGTGTGTTAGTGGTTGTGATGTCGAAGAAGTAGGTCACTGGTAAGTTGGTTTTATGCACGCACAGACGTTATTTCGACGGGATTTAGTATTAACAATATGTTTATTTTTAAGGATTCAAATCAGCTGCCTCGCTGTGGTAGAAGAAATTGTGAATTAAAGTGTGCTTTATATAGCAGTAGTCATGTATGGGATGCTGAAAGTTGGAATGGTGGTGGGAAATAAGGTGGAATGGATAGTGGCAGGTTGGAGGCAGTCCCTAATGGGACTGGTAACTTGGACACAGTGAGAGCACTGCACCAAACTGTGGTATCCTTACGCACTGCATTAGAAGTATCCAAAAATGAACTAAAAGAGCTGAAAGAAAAGTATGAGCAGCATTCAAAGTGTAATGAATTTGTTGATGTCATAGAGAAGTTGACTATTGAAAATCACATTTTAAGACGCAAAATTATTGATTCAGGGTATGACGAAAAGGAATATAGCCCGCAGAATATTCAATTAGAAGTGAGTTATAGCCCAAGACCACAAACTATTGAGAATATTGATAGTGAATTTGTTATTCAAACAGTCACTAGCGATAGAGATACTCCAGCTGATAACTTGGATGTTGATGTACATACGCCACATGTTGATACATTTTGTTCTACTGAAAACCTGAATGAAGTAGCTTTAGTACAAGAAAAATCTGAAACTCCTGAGCAACAATCTACTCATGGAGAAGAAGTAGCCGAATCTCCATTTGACACTGAAAACGCAGAAGCTGAATGTCAAGATAGTCAGGTTACAAGTTTTCCCCAGAAATCTGAAGAGCCTCATCAGCCAACTTATAAAACAAAGTTGGAATTGTTATCCAAATTTGATGTGCGTATCAAAGTCAGAACTTTGAAAGAAGGTGCAGCATTTTCGAGTTCCACTTCAGACAGTGACTCTACGACAGAAGAAAAAAAAACAGAGAAAGACAGAAGCAACTCAAGAGCCAGTTTTCACTTTGAAGAAAATAGAGAGCACTTTGAAAAGGCTGAAGATCCGAAAGGTAATCAAATAAATTTGAAATCAGTATCTACAGAAAAAGTAAAGATGGCTGTGCCAAATGAAGCGGAAGCTAAGTCGAAAGTGGACAAATTTGATGTGCAAGTCCGTATTACTTCAGAGGAAAATTTAATTGTCAAAGAGAATGTAGAGAGAAGCAGAAGGAAAGACACTCTTAATTTGGATGTTGATGATCTAAGCCTGAGGTAAATTATGTCAATCACATTTTTTATGATTCTTTATAATGATTTAGTCAATAAATACATGTTTTTTAAGACTTTTGAATACATACTTGCTGTTATAGAATTTGTTGTGTTAATTTTTGGAATGAAATCTCAGTTGTTTTAATAAATCCTTAATAGAATATGGAAGTGTGAGTGAAAATCACCCAATTGTGATTGGTTCCAATCCAATAAGTGACGTTTTGGAATTGTTGAAGTCTAATTTGACAAAAAATACTCCCGTAGTCTAGCTTGACCTGATCCTTGTCAAAGCCAAATAGTACAGATGAGACTTGTTTCTAAGATTTACTAAATGACATCTCTTTGCTAACAGACAATATGATCAACTATCTCCCTATTCTTGTAATGTGTTCCACAGGTCACTATCAGAGGGGGACAACTCCGTGTTTTCGGAAGGCGGCACCACGCCTATAGACCCGTCTACTGCCGCAGGTATGGACGACAAACATGACCAAGAGAACGCCAGTGGCAATGAGTCGGAAGAAGTGGACGACATAGAGCTCATATTCACTACAGATGAGTCTAAGGATATAAGCAATTTGCAGGTAAGTGTCAACATCCGTAGAGTACTGGCAAGGTAGAATAATACCTCCCCATGTATCAGGTAATTTTCCGACTGATGTAGGGGAGCCAACAGGTGGTCGTACACCCATCCGAAACAGTGTAGCTCAAATGTGCAGGGAGGAGATGGGCAGCAGTATCCTCTTCGCGAAGCTACGCCCTACGATTGCCACCACGCTTGCCCAGCGAGGCAAATTATGGGCAAAATTTCCTCTTTGTTAGGCCTGTGTTCAACAGTGGACTGATGGATAGTAAGTAGTTCTTATGGCTGATATAATGTGATGATCAAGATGGCACTAACCTGTACAAATTCAAATCGCCCAATCTAAAGCACACGTAGGACACTTACAGCGACGTTTACTCTCCATGTTTCAAGGCGTCAAATCCCTATCAAGGCTTCGAGTAATACATCTATTATTTATTCACAGGAGGATCTTGTATCAATCCGCGAGACAGACCAATGGGGTCCATCGTCGGCATCGACTCAATCGACTCACTCTACACCTGTCCTGATCAAATTCCACACCCTCGACCCCGATTTTCAACCGGGTGGCGAGACAAAGGACAATGCCGAAAACGAAAACCAAGAGAACACCAGCCTCCAAGGCGTCATCGCTGAATCCTCCCTCAGGAACAAGAGAGTGTCCCTTCCCAGCGACAAAGATATAAGGCACGTCGCCTTCAATGGAAAAGGTAGCTTAGATCTGCCCGGGCGAGGAATTCTGAAGAGCTATGAAAATAAATCCGATAATATGCTGTATCGAAAAAGCCCGAACGCGAGCACGAGGCGGCTGGACAGCGTGGACAGCTTGACCTGCGAGTATAACAGGGGGATGAGTTTTGACAACACAAAGTCTTCCAGCTTCGAGCTAGGTTCCAGCATGGATATCTTGCACAGGGAGGAGAGTGTGGACAGCTTTCACCGGCCCAGTCACCTGGGCCATCGCTTCTCTGTATTCGCGGAGACAGATATATCTAAATGCGGTATTTCGGAGGATGATCTGGCGGCCAATCTGAACGTTCGGAGGAACACGTGCCCTAATCCATTTCAATACAGGTATTGCTATTTATATAAAGTTATTGTTTCGATCCTATGTTATGCACATATTAGAATGTATATACCTACTTATTCTTTATTTACTTGTTTCCTCCACATTCATTAATCTTTTCATGCACGCCGGTTGAACGGGGACTAGATCTTTTCTAATGATTTATCAATCGCACACCTGGCCTTCATTTATAAATCACTTCTATCTATCCGCTCCATATGCCATTCTTAAAATTCTGATCTATCTTAGTAATAATGTTTATATATAAAAATATCGTGTCACGATGTTTGTCCGGGATGGACTTCTACAACACTAAACCGATTTTAATAAATTTTTGCTTACTGTGTACCGTTTGACCCAATTTCAGAAATAGGATAGGTTATATCTCGATTTACAGTCGCATTATTGTTTTCATGACAAACATATAAGTATAGTTAAGCCAGGACATCATCTGTCGGTTTAGCTAGTATGATATATATTTCTTATTACACTGTTTGTAATTTATAATTGCATGCACAAAATAAAACTAAATATGTAAATCCGTCCACAGGCCTTGTGCCTCATATCGCAGCGCGGGCCGTGCCTCCGGGCCGTTAAAGGCAGGGGCGGGTGTGGGGGCGGGGTCGGGGGCAGGCGCGGGGAGCCGGTACGTGCGGCCGGTGCTGCGCGAAGGCGGCGCGGCGCGGCGCAGCTCGGCCGCACAGACCGACCTGTGCGCGCTGCCCAACCGGTGGAGCTCGGACGGGTACCTCGCTCACAAGGTAATGCCATGGTTCCTGGAAAATAATAAACTTGTCAGCAGATTATATTCAACTACTTTTTTCATTTGGCAGTCAGCTTTTACTGAACATCACAGTTGTAAAAGACGACCCTCCCAAGCAGTCTCTCATACATGCACTAGACTCATTGCAGTTTCCAATTGCAAATAATAAATAATAATACGATGTTAAGCAGATTTGCAGATGAAACTTGGCAGGCGTTAAGGGCGCAAACAACACTCGTCGTTATATATTGGACAATTCTTTATAAATTATAGCCTATGTATTATTCTGATATACAAACGATATTATTGTAAAGTTTAATTTAAATCCATTCAGTAGTTTTGCGTAAAAGATTAACAAACACACGCTCAAAAACTTTTGCCTTTGTAATATTAGTGTGATAGCTGTCAAGTGCAGTACAGTGTTGCCGCTAGTGTATATTGATTTTGTCGATACCTTAAAGGCACTTATTAGTGATTTTCGGTCTTATTTAGATCTTAATATTGATGTCCTGTCACCAAATTTTACATAGAAGTCATTCAGAGCGATCGAGAAGTGCATAAGGTCACTCTAAATGAGTATTCGATCTTTTGGAGGCTTATGTCACTACACTGCCCACTGCTGGCAGTAGTAAAATCCTAATATAGCTGCTATGATGATATTGAAATAAATAAAAATATAAATTCGCACGATATCTCGTAGGATAGGATCCTCACAAGAAAGGATCACTACCAACAAGGTTTCGTAAGAAGCGACTAAGGTTCCAGAAGCGACAGATGGCAGTATATCAAAATACAGCTGCGCTCTGAGATTGCCAACACGCTTGTCCAGTGCGGCAAATATGGGCAAAATTCCGCCTTTTCGGGGAGTCCTACGTTTAGCAGTGGACTTCCAATGGCTGGTAGGATCATGATGATGATGATGATGATCGATGTTCGTTGCGGTGACCGCGCAGATGTGTGTACCGTCGACCATGGTGCCGACGCTGCCGCAGCGCGCGCCGGTGTTGCCGCCGCCCCCGTGCTCGTCGCGGCGGCTCACCGTGCCGCACGCGCGCCCGCCGCCCGCCTGCCGCGCGGACGACGCGCGCCGCGTGCTGCTCAGCGACATCGGTATATTTATAATAACCAGTGGTCGCCCGGTGGTCGAATTTCGACCATAATTAGTTGTATGTTTTCTAACAATTACGCGTTCACTACTCATAATAAAACTATTCTTTTAATGACTCTAAAATACGATCCATTCAGCGTTTTAAATTTGTTGTCCAACGTTTCCTTGCGGTAGCCGTTCTCAAGAATGACAGAAGATGTTCTTCCAGGATTTAGGAAAGTTACAATTACTACTTCTACAAATTTATTTTTATTATTTTCTTAAACTAAAAATAAATACAATTCAAAAGTTGATTATTTATTTTTAGTCAATTTAAATATTTAACGATTAATTATTTGATATTAAATAATTATATATTTCCGTAAAGTATTTAGATGTTAAGTTCAGTACACGTGTGAAAGCCAGTCAAGGCAAAACTATCTTAGTTTTATTATGAGCAGTGAACGCGTAGATAGTAAATTACCAAAATTAAATAACAATTCATATATTAACAATTGAAACCTACAATTTTTCTAGATTACACGTTGGTAGCTATCGACTGAATGTTATTTTGTCCGCCTATAAACTAGTCGGGTTATAACTGAATTTGTCCTCTACTTTGATGCGAATAGGGTTCACGTCTATGGTGCCGGAGCTGTCCCGGTCGGCGGACCCGGTGTGGGCGCTCGGCAAACGCGTGCAGCTGGACTCGCCCGCCTCTAACACTGCCAAGTGAGTCTCCCCTTACTAACTTCAAGGTCATGGGATATTCAACGCCTTCGTTTATCCGTACTAATATTATAAATGTGAAAGTAACTGTCTGTCTGTTACGCTTGCCGCTTAAATTCGCTAAGAAATAAGTCGTTTAGAACACTTGTGTTACGAACGTCGTACAACAAAGGAATGACAAATATACTACTTTAATACATATTCAACATCCAGACAGAACAAACACAAATATCTTCATATAAATATTTGCTCTGGGTGGGAATCGAACCCACATTTCACTTCACATCACCTTTATTTGCGCCATCTGGCCCGTCAATTAAAATATAAGTAGTTTTGCACTATCACTTAGTCCGCCTTGTCTTTTATTTTTATGAGACTATGCCGGCAAACTAACATACGGTTCGTGTGACAATAAGCGTCACCGCAGCCTATAGACGCTCGTATCGTTATAAGGATCACTAGCGCGTTGCCAACTTTATGACTTGAAAATATGCCACATTACCGAGTAAATTCACTACCTCTCTCACCTATAAAACTGGAACATAGCAAACACTGCTATTTGGCGGTAGAAATAAGTGAGAGTGAGATACCAATGCAAACAACCTTTGTATGACGTCTACCTCTAGATTTATGTGGTGTTCCGTGGTACCCATCCTGGGATCAAAGGTTGCATATGGTCTAGGATCCAGAAAACGTACGCCATATTTTACAAACTTGGCTTTAATTGGATAAGAGGACTGTTGCCGTGAAAACAATCTTTGGGTCACAATCAATTCTTGACGGGCCTGATGGTAGTGATCCTGTCTTGTGCGCCAAATGTCGTGGGTTCAATCCCCACCCTGGGCAAATATTTATATTCGTGTCTGGGTATTAAACATATGTATTTAAGTAGTATAGTTTTTAACTACTCCTTTGTCTGATGTCCGTAACACAAGTGCTTTAGGCGACTTACTTGGGAATCAGGTCAATATACGAGATTATGTGCGAAATATAAATATATCCAATTACTGAACATTTCTGATGTATCGGGTATACCGTTGTCCTTAGATTCCTGTCGCGCGGCTCGTGCTACCGCTCGCCGTGCCTCAGTATCGACCGCAGCACCGACTGGATCCCGCAGACGGTCTACGTGCCTCCTTCCAGGCGTAAGTTACTTCATAACAGTTCTAATTAATTCTGATTCAACATTTAGATGCACGTGGTGTCGGTGAATTTAAAGTTGTTTAGAAAATTAACGAGCTCTGTTCTTCTGTTTATTACAAATATTATATGTTGCATAAAAGCTAGTTTTGATACTAATCAAAACAAAATGTCATGACAAAATGGCGCTACGCCCTGCAATTTTCATCACCGTGCCAGAGAATAAGCACTTTACTTATATTTATTTAAATACTAGCGACCCGCCCCGGATTCGCACATGTGCAATTAGGAATAATAATTGTTATTGTGGGTTATCCCTAAGAGAGAAACATATGCAATCGCTGACATTTTTTATAGACTTTTTTAATATGTACAGTACTGTAGTACATTATTTTTATCCATCTCGGATACAGCCAGCGTTTGCAATATAAGTGCAATAAATGTGTTTTTTTCACGAAATCATATTAGAAAAAGTAAAGAAGCAGCATCCTCGTCGCCTGTACTCTGCGATTGCCACCACGCCTGCCCAGCGCGGCAATATAGGCAATAACCCCCCTATCTTGGAGAGGCCTATGTCCAACAGTTGACTTTGTTTGGCTGATATGTTGATGATGATATATATATATAGATATAAACCTTCCTATTCAATCACTCGCATCTATTTAAAAAAACTGCATCAATATCCGTTGTGTTGCTTTTAAGATCCTAACCAAATATAGGGACAGACAGACAGCGGGAATTGACTTTGTTTTATACGTAGTGAAGCGCTTACAAAATAAATTTTATTTTATAAATATCATACCGATTTAGAAAATGTATGCGCGCGCTTGACTCATTACGTCTTAGGGTATAAACGACAAAAAATAATACTTTTTCCTTTCTATCTTTAGTATTATAAACGTGAAAATTGGTAAGTATGTTTGTTACTCTTTCACGCAAAGACTACTTAATGGATTTAAATGATTCTTGAAAATAATATAGCTCATTAGAGTAACACATATGTTCAAAGTATAACGAAAATCGTTTGCGCTTCAAGCGTTCCAAAGTTTTATCTGCAAATTTGCTTATCATCGTATTCTGTTCAAGATTCAGACAGAAATTAACGGTTTTCTTTACACAAATCCACTCCTCTATTAGACTCTCACCCTATAACACTATTGTATTTGTACAATTGCATTCGGAAATGAAAACAGCTTTTATTAAGTAAATAGCATCTGTCTATTTGTTACACCGTCACGGCTAAACCGCATCAATTTTAATAAATTCAGATATATATATATACGTATATATATATATATATAAAGAAAAATGTGTGCTTCGAGAAGAAAAATGCTACTCGAAGTATTAATAATGCGTAGACGAGGTCGCAGGCATCAGCTAGTATTTAATAATATCGCACAACTGATCCCTTGTTCTGTTTTAAAATCACTTGACGTCACAATTAAATTCGATAGTCTATAAGTCAGATCGACTGATCAATAACGTTGCGTACTACGACTAACTATTTGAAATTTCCCGCTCTTTTCCATTTAAAATGAGGTTTTCCTAGTGACAGTTTAATAACTTATATTGAGTGGTGAATCTGAAAGTTGATAAAAAGTACTTTATTACGTTTATTTTTGGAGGCAATTGCTTTTCTTGTGGTGCTATGTGGTGGATGTCCTACGGCTTATAAGATGTTTAAGTTTATATTGTGTACGCCACAGTGTACTCCGAGTGCCGCGCGTGGCGTAGCTCGCTGCCCGACGTACGCTATGACGACGAAGACTTGCTTGATGAGGCGGAGTGTTTCCTACGCCGGTCCACCGACAACTTGCGGTACACATCGCTAGACTGTAAGTTCCTCCCTCTTTTAAGAGATCGTTACAATATAATATAATACTTACACAACATCTCATATATTGACCTAAATCCGAGGGTACGAATGTTAGACAACAGAGGAATCACAAATATACTACTTAAATGCATATTTTATATAAGACAAACACAATTATCATCATATAAATGTTTGTCCTGGGGATCGAACCCACGACCCTTGGCGCATAAGATAGCTACACTACCAACTAAGCCATCGAGCCGTCGAATAAATTCAAGTGCGATTGATTTGATGCTAAAACTAGCGTGACTAAGTGTACTTTTTTTAGTGCTTCTACAGTGAAACCTTAACCTCAATAGTTTCCTGGGGAAATGTGTTTTTAGGCCTTATTTAAAAAATACAGACTGTAAAAACGTATTACAATGATGTCGGCATGAGGTTTGCCTTTACGTAGTTCAAAAATTAAGAATTATTAAGGTTGTTAGTTAATTTTGCTTATGTCGTATGTTTTTTTTCTTATTATGAAGTCAGCATACAAGCATATAATATAGCAACAACTGTCCGCTTGATGGTAAACGTGACCGCAGCCTATAGACGATACTGTCAACACAAGGATATCTCTAACGTATCACTCAAGTTTCTCAAGTTGGTAGATTTCAGAATGAATATGGAGACCATAGTAATGTTTAATGCCCATACTGGACCCATCCCATATCATTTGAGAACTCGTTTCTTGAAGTAGTTGGCTCGTACGTAAGTAGGAAAAATAAGTTAGTCCAACTTGAAGGAAGCGGTCATTCGCCGAATCATGCATCGTTCAGAAAATTGCGAAACATCTCATCCGACATACCTCAGTGTGTCAAGTCGAAAGTCTTCGACTCGAGATACTAAGGTATTTCGTTGAACTTGACACCATATATCGAGAGGGCAATGCTTCTTTCGTACTGTTTTATGTAAATTAGTAAATTAAATAAAAATACTTAATAAACGTGTGGTACTTGCAGAGTAGAATAGTACCTTCAACTGTTCCATATGTCGTCGGTGAGTTACCAGAACCGACAAATGGCGGTATATCAATCCGTAACAGTATGAAATTACGCTCTGCGATGGACAAAACGCTTGCTCAGTGCGGCAATGAGTGAAAGTATCCCTTTCTTGGCGAGAGCTATGTCCAGTAGTGAACTACAAATGGTTGACTCAACAAACGTATATTAAATCATTGTAATTTTTTTTACTTAGTAGCGGTCTTCCGAACTGTGTATCGAGCCTAATCTTATCGTTGTGTCAAAATGTTCCGCAGTCGGCGTGAGCTGCACGTGCGGGTGTTCCCGCGGCGAGTCCGCGCCGCTGGTGAGCGGCGGCGGGCAGCCCTACATCCCGCGCGAGCCCAAGCAGTTGCGGCTGGGTCACGCGGTCAAGGTCATCGCACCCAGCGGCCGGCTCGTCATCGGCCGCGTGCGGTACGTGTCTTCGTGGACTTAATGTCACATCCACCGGGGTTCTTTAGGATCAAATTTTGTCCATGTCCCTCCCTGTTTCAAGCTATTGACATTGTTAATCACATTTTTTAATCATAACAAATGGTCATAAAAAAATCTAGTTACCCCGATAGAGATTCGTACTAATGTACAAATGTCTACTGGTGTGCAGCTACGTGGGGCTGGCGGGCGGCACGGCGGCCACCAGCAGCGTGGTGGTGGGCCTGGAGACGGGCGCGGGCGTGGGTGTGGGGGCAGGCGCGGGCCGCAACGACGGCACGCACCGCGGGCGGCGCTACTTCCTGGCGCCGCCGCACGCCTCCGCGCTCTTCGTGCCCTTCTCCAAGGTCGTGCTGGCCTGGGCCGACTGAAGGTATCCAATCTCTACAGTCCCACGTTCGGGGACTTATTTGACAGGGGTCCTGTTTCTGTCCGTGTGTGTGTCTGTGCGTGTGTGTTTTCGTTCTGTCATTTCTTAGATTTTATCTTTATGTTGGAAATTATTGTATTTTATGTTGGAATCCAATATTAATATTTAGTCCTACTGTGTATAAGTACTTGTTGAGCCTTTAGTGGAAATATTCCGTTCACTGAAATTGTAAACCCCTTATCTTTAGATATATTTTATTATTATTACTTACAAAGAGATCTCTATCAACGAATATGTGCTCTTATGATATTATCTATGAACATTTTCTTATTGTTTCAATTGACTTAAATACCAAAGCTCTACCTTTGTAGTCAAGTTCAATTATATGTATAATTATATCTTTTCTAATTTTTTTTTTATGTTTTACAGAGACGCATGTACGTAACCCGGATCCTTTGAAACATTGACGAGACTTAAGGGAAGTATAAAACTTCTAATAACTTTCAACTGAATATAACTAAAATACACCTGAAATATATATTTGAGTAATTATGGAATAATCCTGAGGAATATGACTATATTTATGGTCTATATTGTTGTTAATATTGTGAACGAATGACTATTTTACTTCCATGTACCTTAGTGTGGAATGGATTCACATTGTCATGAATGGCAATACGAACCTGAGCATCATCAAGCTTTACACTTAAATCAAACATAATATATATTCAAATGTGCTAATCTATTTATATATATTAAAGAAAGGACCTCTACTTGTAACAAGCATGTTTAAGATAAGTCAAATAATACCCGGCTTTGACAAGGCATTTTGGCCTTTAAACGAAGTGAGTAAGAGTCAAAGTGGACTGTGTATCCGCTGTTATGTGAAAGGGCTAGTTTTATGCATGGAATAAATGTGTATAAATTTTAAGCCTAAGTAATTCGCTAATTTCTCATTCCTTCATATGTGTAATATAAAGGTAATGGGGAAATGTAGGTGATATTTTGTCTTGTGTTGTATGAAAATGATTAAACCGCAGACTATCTTGTTCTTGTCTAATTAGTACAAAGATTTAAATAGAGATTTTTGAAATATATTTTTCCGCTTACGGCATTTATGTAATTTACAACAACGTTATGTCATTTATAATATTATTTAGACTGGGGTTGCCAACATTCTTAGAATCAAGTAACGTAACACATTCTAGGGAAATGAGAGTATATTTTTTTAATATAGTTTTTGCTCTTTATAAACAAAATTTTACTTACGGTAGCATTTTATTTTTCCACAAGTTTAACTTTTATAGCAAAAACAATAGAAGAAACGTTTATAATGTTTAATAAATAATTCGCTCGAAATATTGAGAAAATGTGTTTTAATATTTGGAAAGCTATCAGCTGTATTTTCAGGCACAATTTTTTTAAATACTCATTAAGTAAAAGAAGTTATTTATAATACTAATAATTTGAAATATATTTATCGAAAATAAATTAGTATCGTTACTATAAAGTATGGTTGGCATTCCTATGCATATAGTAATCTCCATCTAATTGTATTGTATCTATTATTTACATGGAATAATGGTACTCATGGCTTTCATCTCATATTGAAAATTTACCGAGCTCTGTATGAAGTGAGGGTCTATTACGTATAACACTGCGGTTTCAACTTAGTTACCCATAGAATTCGGTGTGAAGTATTTAGCCATAGAGGATGTTATTTATAAGGTGACGACATATGTATTGTTCGTAGTCCAATATTGCTCATGCTTGTCTCAATTATGGTGCTCTAGAAGTTTATCTTTGACTTGCATTTATTTTTTAAATATATTATAGAATTTATTATTATTTCTTCTTTTGTACGCGTTTTTATGTAGAGCAATATTTTTATGTGTTTGCTTTATCTTTATAACATTTATATTCTATGTAGGTATATAAATAGAACTGAATTTGGCTGTTATATAGGCATGGAAATGATTGCCACTCAAATACATACTCGATAGATCATATGATATTTCACAGTGATTTTTCAAGTTAATTGGAACAGTTAACAATTTACGTGACATTTGTTATTAACTATTGGAAATATGTCGTTTAGAAACCAATATTTTGGCTTTAAAGTATTATTTAAAATAATGCCAATGATATACATGATATTTTTATTTAAACAACTTGCGATTTCTCACAGTCAGCTTCAATGAAAGTAGCAACTGTGATGTAAGATAATGATTTTTTGTACACTCGTAAAATATTCCATGCCTGTTGCCATCTAAATTCAATATTAGTCATTATTATAGAACAGTATTTATTTCAAAACTTCTATAAACATACAAGGAGAGTATAAATTTATTTACAAAAATCTAGACAATAGTTTTAATGCTATGCGCCTAGTTTTTTTCATGGTCTCAAGTATTTTCCTCGTATGTGATAGAATGATCACTGCATATCAGATAATGTATGCAGCTCTACATAATTATACATAATATAAATGTGTGTTCGATGTATAGTGTATTATATACTACTTGTTATATATAACTTCGATCTCTACAACCAAATTATATTTCAAATCTACTCGCTGTACTATGCCAAAAATATGTCTAACGCCAATTGATGCTCTTTTTCTATTTTGGTCGAATATGCTCATGAGAATATGGTAAATTCAAGGAATTTCTTATATTTCAATTATTTGTTTTTTTATTTTTTTTAGAATGATTTGTTTAAATGGGATTTCTTGAGTTGGGTCATATAGTTTAGCGCGAGCCTAATACAGATGTGTGTTAAATAAATGTATATTTCTGGAATGATCAAAGGTATATGAGATAATGGAGGTTTTACATGTACTTACAATGAGATTGTGTGACAGTGTCTTATTAGATTACTTGTAGGCGTTGGTAAGGTAAGAGTAGTTAATTGCAAGTATTTATTGACTTCCAATTATTTTAATAGTCCTAATTATTTAATATTTATTTAAAATTGTAATTATCAGTTTTATTTATTGACAGACCAAATATATAACCAAAGATGTAAATATAAGATTTTTTCTGTTGTATCTTAAATACTTGGAGCTAACTTGGAGTGACATATCGGGTTGAGTGTTTATTGGATCCAACAGAGGTAGTTGAAATATTAGGCCTAAGTACCCCCACAGTGTAGAAAAGTGTAAAACAGTAGTGCATTGATGAGCATTGATTTTTTTTCATGCATCAACTCTTGCATATTTATATTATAAAATGACTTCTGACTTGTCCGGCTTAAGTCCAAAATAAACTCGCTGCTCTAAAATTCAGCGATTTAGTATGTTTTGTATGTAATACCAGCACTGCTCAAATTTTAATTTCTCCTAGTCTCCTGAAAAGAGTAGCTTAAACCTACCAAGATTGGAAAGTGGTGAATTTATCATTTAATAGATAAGATTGACGTCACTTGTAGACAGATGAGGTTTGAATAAGGCAAGTTGTACATTGCTCGTGCTAAAGATTCTCGGTCGACATAAAATACTATGCTTACATGAAACGCGCGTCAAACTCGCGTAGGTGTCCGGCACAGCAGAGTTGCACTGCTGTTTTATATATAGCTACTGTGTTCTATACTTAATTCTGCAGCAAGCCGATTTTTACTAGACTACTGTACACAAATGATCTCACCATATTTTAATACACATATTTAGCTATATAAGAAGCTTCTGTGATTTTAAGCTTTTCTTTTCTATAAAGAGTGAGATTAACCGTGTGTTGTTTGTCTATTTATTATTCTCTTATATATAAAATTTATCGGATACCTCCTATTTGGCCTATCAATACTTTGATATGTACATTTTTTTGAGTGTATAAAGTAATTATATATGGTGGTTTCGATGCATTTTCCCGAGTAAAGTTTATAAAGGTTTTGTAGGGCGTAGATACTCTATACGATCTCGTAACTGTATATTATAAATAACTAACAATTAATTATATGTATTTTTAATTTTGTGACGATGGAACTGTAATTTTTTGGTGAATTGCTTTTGTGAGTTAAAAAAATAAAACTATTGTGTAGCATTGACATATTTTATCTTGGATAAGAACTATTTTCAGATGAGTCAAAAATTTCTTCTCATCTCAACACAATTTTTTGTTTTAATGATTCTCATTCCATATCAATTTAGACTTAAATATTTGTTCCCATTAAAAATTAACGTTCACTTAGAATGATATAACACATAATACATTTACATACAGATAGTATATAGTGTTAGTGGTAATTAGTTGTCGCTGCTCACTGCTATGTGTACCTCTTGCTTGCTCTTAAATGCTTCCACACTCTCTTACTTCTTAATGCTGTTTGTTATATAATCAATTTCAATTTTGTTTGTCAATTACCTCTGGTGACTGTTAATCACGCAACATTTTTTTCAAACTTGTTAGCATAAGTGGATAAGTTATCTTTAGATTGGAAAAGAATTTGCTGCGCAAAATTCGATAATGACAAAAGTTACAATTGTAGCGCGTTTGTAGCGTATCTTATACATGCGCCACAACTGTAAATTAGCAGATTTTACAAGGGTGTATTTTCCAAGTAAAATATGTAGACTGCAGTTAACTCACAAAAACACAGAATGTATGTATTTTCTAGTAACAATTTTAATGTTTGTAGACTTCTGTGCTGGTTTAATGGTAATAACAAATTGTATTATAGCGAAGAAACAAATATATAACAAATGTAATATCCACAA
Source organism: Heortia vitessoides (assembly GCA_020976665.1). Classification (NCBI taxonomy): domain Eukaryota; kingdom Metazoa; phylum Arthropoda; class Insecta; order Lepidoptera; family Crambidae; genus Heortia; species Heortia vitessoides. The sequence continues at coordinate 3,918,882 of JACJUM010005601.1, read as the reverse complement.
ATGCAGCGTTATCTTATTACTGTGCGTCTTATCTATTGGCGATGTGTAAATCTGTTATAGTGTTCATCAAATGTGCCAAACACTGGCTAACTAACGTTCAAGATCGGTTCGAATAACATTAAGTATTTATGTAAATGTTTGTCTTATATATTTACCAGTGTAAAATGCACGTGAACTAGCAATGGCCTTTGTGTGAGGTAGTGACATGAACTTTATGACTTTTCGAACGCGTTTGACGTATTTACCACGCACACCAAGAATCGCGTGCCGTGATTGGCCAGACGTGTGTGTGTGGTTCACTCATACGTATATTTGAACTCACGCCGGGCCGGGAATGTCGAAAACGTATAACTTCTATGACTATTTGACCTTGTACTCTACTGTAAATGTAATTTGTGGATAAGAGTAGGTACAGTGGTATAGTAACTTATTATTGTGGGAATAGTTTCCTAGTATTGAAAACACGATTTTAATGGAATTCTATCTAAAAAAACAACTACCTTATGTAGATACTTCATAAGAATATCTAATGATAAATTAGTACATATTTAAAAGTATTTTGTGTCTTTCTCTATCGTTACTGCGAAGGTTGAAAAGGAGAATGTAATTCTTTATGTACGGGACTAAAGAGAAGAGGAATCGGGTTTGTTGATTTTTTAGATAGTCTATGTATATCTATTCTGTAACTCTGTGCTGTTAATGAGAACAAAAGAAATCTATTTTAAATATCATTGTACGAGATTATATGTTACATGTACGAAATAAAAAACATAAAAACAATTTGTATATTTTTTTTATTTTGGCTTTGGAAATTGTAAAAGTGATTGATATAAATATAACATGAACAACAACCATAATAATAACAATTCAACAATATCGTGCGACTTACATTTAAACGTACTAAGCGCACCAGGTAGTTGGAAAGAAAGAAGCGAGAAAATAAGACAATAATAAAATAAGATATTATAAAGAAGAATAGAAAAAGAGTAAATAAAGCGGTGAAAGAAAGGGAAAAAAAGAGAGAATGATAGACTAAGCAAGGTAAAAGCTGATAGATATAGGATAGACTGAAAGTGTGTTTACTATAAAACTTTACGTGCTAAATTCTTAGTCTATGTCTTGTGTTTGTGGTCTGCGTTTGCGACTTGCATGCAATCTTGATTTATCGACCGATCCGTTTAAACCTGATAGTTTCTTCTGCCAAATTCATATTCTAATTCTGAATATGCTTAGAAATGCATATAAGATAAAGTTGAAGTGTAAAATTTGATAGAGTCACAAATTATGTTGTTCTCTGATTATTTAAGTATACAGGAAAGAAGACTGCGTAAGAACGTATATATTAGGTATGTAAATAATACATGCTTATATATTATTATTGAGTTGATAAGAAAATAAAGAAGAAGATAAAAGTAGTATTGATAAGAAAGAAAAGTAAATAAGGTGAATTGAAATATGAAATAAAGATTATTTTCAGGAAAAATAACAAAAACGTAAAAATAGTAGTAGTATAGGGTATCAAGTATTATATGAGTATGAAGGAAGACATTGCAGGACAATACAGAAGTAGTATATATAGATTATATCGCTATGAAAAATAAATAGTATCGGATGAAAAAGACATTTCAGGAGAAATTAACAGAGTAGTACATATTATATTGTGTGAAAAAATAAAAAAAAATATAGTGTTCAATTTTACTATACAAAAAGGTAAAGTTATAGTAAGAGAGTAAAGTACAGTAAGATATTAAGAGAATTGGCAAAATTTTAAATGATAGCAGATAGCAGATAGTGATAGAAGAATAGTAATAGTAAGTAGGTAATAACAATAAAGGAATAGTATAGTAAGTTTGTACATGACAGTAGTTATAGGAAATCGGAAATAGTCAATAGGTAATAATAATAAAGAAATAGTAAATAATATGATATGAGTAATAGATAAATGGAGAACGTATTTAGGTAAGAATAATGAAGGAAAAGTAAAGATATGATGGTAGTGATAGAAAAATGAAAATAGTAAATAGTTTTTAATATTGAAGGAAAATAAAGATATGATAGTAGTGATAGAAAAATAAAAATCTTAATTAGGTAACAATAGGTAATAAAGGAAAAGAAAGATATGATAGTAGATAGTGATAGAAAAATAAAAATCCTAATTAGGGAATAATAATAAAGGAAAAGTATAGATATGATAGTAGTGCTAGAAAAATGAAGATAGCAAATAGTTTTTAATAATTAAGGAATATTAAAGATATGATGGTAGAGATAGAAAAATGAAAATCCTAATTAGGTAATAATAATAAAGAAAAAGAAAAGATGATAGTAGGTAGTGATAGAAAAATGAAAATCCTAATTTGGTAATAATAAAGGAAAAGTATAGATATGATAGTAGTGCTAGAAAAATGAAGATAGTAAATAGTTTTTAATAATTAAGGAATATTAAACATATGATGGTAGTGATAGAAAAATGAAAAATCCTAATTAGGTAATAATAATAAAGGAAAAGAAAAGATATGATATCAGGAAGAGATAGAAAAATAAAAATCCTAATCAGGTAATAGTAATAAAAGAAAAGTAAAGATATGATGGTAGTGATAGAAAAATAAAAATCCTAATTAGGTAATAATAATAAAGGAATAGTAAAGATATGGTAGCAGTAATTGAAAAATAAACATAGTAAATAGGTAATAATAGCAAAGGAATATAAAAAAAGAAAATAATAATAGAAGTAGTAAATAAGTAATCGAAATAAAGGCATGGTATAGTTAAGATATGATAGTACAAAATGCGGAAGAGTAAGATATAATTGAATGTGATAAAAATATCATAGAGAAGAAAAAATGAATTTTAATAATAGGAATATGATGTAGTGAAATAGATAGAAACGAAAAAAGATATATAAACAATGAGGTAGAATTAAATGAATAAATGGTATAATAGATAAATTGTATAAAACAAAGTAATCAAGAATGTATGAGCGTATAAAAGAAAGATGATAGCTTAAAAGAAAGAAAGCAGAGAAGAATAAATGATTTTATGTAATTTAAATAAGGAAAGAAGAAGAGTAGTAAGAATATAGTTACGTTTTTAAAGATGATAGTAAACAATATAATAGTGTAGGTAAATAAAAGGAAGGAAAGGAAAGATATAAATAAATACAGATGACAGTATAGTTGAAGAATAAAGAAATAGAGTAGTAGCAGTATACAAATGTAATATAGTATAAGGAATAGCAATAGCATGAATATGATAAGAAAAACGTTTAAGTGGAAAATGTAAAGGGTAGGAAGTAATAGAATGTTGATAATATAAGATTACTGTATATAAATAAAATCATGATAAAGATGTGATGAAAGAAGATTGTGATAATAAAACATAGATTAAGCGGAAATATAGAGATTATGATAGAAAAAGTAAAGAGGCAATAGAATAAACCATTGTTTGATTAAAAATTATTATATATAAACTAATATTAGAAGAAAATAAAAAAAGACACGTGGAAGAATGGAAAGTGAATAAGTAAGAACAAGATATATATTTACTTACTTACAGTTTCAAGAAGAATATGTATACATAGTGTACATAAAAAAAAATCATATGATATAAGAAGATTTTAAACGCACTCTCCACGTGCAATTCAATTTTTAAGCACTATATTACATTTTCTGCCTCATTGACTGACAAGCGTTTGCATATTAATTTGCAATTGAAAATTCGATTTCAGCTCGATAGTTGAAAAGGTGGTCCTTTATACAGTTTTTCAGGAACAAAGCAAATTTGGTTGTGTTTAATTCATTTCGTTCACTGGTGTCTACAAAATACATAATTTAAAATTGCGAGCAATGCTCAGTTCTCTTCACCTTCTAATGCTATGCTAGTTGCCTTTAACAGTCAAGTGTAGGCGATTGTTCTCAATGCTGGAGAGTGCTTTACGTTCAGGAAAAAATGATAGTAAGAAGTAAGGCAATATAGATAAACAAGAATAAAATAGGATAGAATTTAGATACAGACCGAGAAATGAAAATAATATCAATGTATGAAATTAGAAATGAGAGTAGAGTGAGAAGAAAAAAAAATGAAGTAGTGAAATAGTGTAAACAAAGACGTAATAGTAATAGTTGCATGAAAGATGAAAATTTTGAAAGTAAAAAAGCTTAGTGATAAGAAGAAGATTTGAAATTGAAGCGTAAATTAATTATGATAATGTGAGATAGAAGAATCAGTGCAAGTTTAGCAATGGTGAGTATGTTCAGATAAAACAAATTAGGAAATGAAATGAAAGCAAAAAAATAGAATAGAAAAGAAATATATTGAACATGTTTAATATAAATTAACACTTACTGTAAAGAAATAGGAAAATACGAAGATAGCGAAAATCAAAATAAGAAAATAGGCGAGATAGAATAATTCAAGCAGATAGATGGTGACAAAGCATAGAATAAGAAGAAATGAGCTGAAGATAATCGTGAAAGAAGAATAGTTAAAGCATAAAAAGTAAAGCGTGATATATGAAAACAAGTAATAACTACCAAGGTGCGTATCACAGTGTACTTTGATAAATCTTATATCTAAAGGAACTGATATAAAACGTGCAATGTTTGCGGAATACACCGTCTTAAACAAATGTGCGGTGATTCTGCGATCCTTAACTAACAAAATTCATATTTGAATATAATACTGTCTTTGGTAAATGTGAGCATTGGCGTAATCATGTCATCTAAAAAAATCAACGTGACGCTTTATAATATAATAGAAATATACCAGGATTCGATGGTGAAAGAAAAATAACATCAAAACCTAGCTCAAAATTACGCCAATACTCATTCTAGTCCATTTAAATTTAACTGAAATTGGCAAGTGCTATCAGCCTAGTTACTTCCTGTAACCGGAGTGGTCTTCTTGATTGTTGACCGGGAAGTCGGCGTACCAGCCGAAGGCACCGTTGTCGCCGGTGTGGGCCCCGAAATCAACGTATTCGCCGAAGTCTGGTGGCCTCTGCGCTTGAGCCAGCTGGGGGGCCGCGCCGTAGGAGGCGGACCCTGCGATATCCGGCTGCTGGAGGCGGACCAATCTAACTGGAGCCGGGGGCGCTTGTTCGTCTGGTGGGGTGAGGCCTGATGCTGTAACAAAATCATCCAGTTAGATAATTTACTAACGTAGCGTTTAATATTTCAAATTATTAAGATATAGAGTGAAAATAGTATTTGTAAAAAAATTAGCTTATCAAATTAATTACTATTGTTTAAAGTACCTCAGGCATTTAGCCAAATCAATTTATGATTGTCAAATTAGTTAAAACGTAACTGTAAATAGGCATTCAACCATTCAATTCGACGACTTTCATTGAAACTAGAACGATTAATTAATTACTTTGTAATCAATGATTAACACCAGCGACCTATTGTAAAATCATGTCAATGATTTCATTATTCATTTCTGTGTCAACTAATCGACCTTATAGCCTGCTAATTACGCATTATGGTTGCAAAAACGTAAGTTAAATAGGCGATGCAGAGGTTGCTCGACATGCAACTGGCAATTTCGACACGCCGCATACTAGGCCGGCGAAATAAGCCTCTGGTGAAATATCCTTAGTACCTTTATCGATTTACAGAGCCATTTGCTTGTTAGTAATGGTTGTAATAGATGTAATAAAACATGTTGACCGAGTGTTCTGGCGTGATTTACGATGAATCTGGCGACAACTATATGAAGTAGAAGATTTGTTGTTTGTCCCGTTTTGTATGATCAAATTATTTACATCTCTAACTTTTAGTTAATTTAGACGTTATAGAATATGATGTAGTAATTTAAGTGAAACGAGAATCGAAAAAAATCAAATCAAATGACGATAGCGAACTATTGTCTGTAAAACAAGAGCATATACCCAATAAGTGGGAATGAGTACAATCTCGACATACTCGTGTACAAAGGTCCGCGGGCGGATGTATTATATCCTTTCGGTACATTAATTAATTACAATAAACAATAGTAGAAAGCGAAGCACGACTTATCTCGTAATCGCACCAAATATACATGAGCCGGCAATGAATGTAAAGCGGTCCGGTACAGGTGCGTAATGTAGAAAGTGGTCCTTTGTGCCTCGGTGAAAGTGCCGGGTCGTTTGATGGACAGCCGTGAGATGTGACATTGCTGATCTATTTCGCTCTTTGACATTTACAATGGCATTGTGAGATATTGACTGACGAGTCTACAGTTATGCGATTTAACGCTTTCGTTATTGAGATTAACGGTTTGCTTTCTTATTACCTGCAATGATTAGGTAGTCTTACTGTAGTGCTTATCGCAGAAACATTTTATGAAAGCTAATGACTTGGAGAATCTACTTCGTAATGTTGGAATTATAAATAAGTGGTCTGCCGCTTTATGTTGCAACTACCTACAATTTTGTTGGGATGGAGCGAATGTTTTAATGAACTGAATTGATTAATTTCCTGGATGCAAATTACATGTCAAGTTGGTTCTTTGATGTTTGAAACTTTGTTAGATGTTTGAAGATAAATCATTCATTGCGCTGATAGTACCAAATACACCTATCTCGATCAAGTAGGTATGCGATGCCGAGTAGTTTTTGTTCAACTGTTAGAGATGACCACAATTCACTGACTTCTGCTATTGATGGTTAGGAGCCTAACCATTGCTGGTATAAAACCTCTATAATGTTCCATTAGCATATGCACTAGATCTGAAACTTTCTTTCAGTTCAATTTATTCCTGCGTTCCTTATGTCTGCTCTGTGATTGATACTGCTGGTTTTGTCCAAGTAAAAAAATTAAGCCTTCTCCTTGTTAGACTAGTATAAATATAAACTCACGGTCATGTTGGTACTGTTGCAGTGGCACTGGCTGGTACTCCTGGCCGTACAGGTTCGGTAGAGGGGGAGGGGAGAGAGTCTGACGCGGAACACGACGGGCCCTAAGCGCTGTCAGATCGACAAACGCTATCTGGTCGGCCGGAACAGCGATGTAGGAGGGCATAGCTGCCGCTACCGCGAGCAATGAAACCAGGAGTATTAAATGCTGGAAAAGAAAAAGCTGGTTAGATCTGACTGTATATTGTTTCCAAAGTATTGCAATATCGTTCACGACATTTGCGGTCGTTTCGTCATATACCTGTATACGAGCGTAAGTGCACGTATTTGCACTTTGCGGTATTTTGTATCCATTTAGGGGAGATGAGTTATCATTACATTAACGCTCAAAGTGAGTTATTTGCGAAGTTGTTTTATAGTAGCTTTCCGCTTGCGACTTGTTCCGCGTGGAATTTAATTTATATTGGGTTCCGCGGGAATTTCCCTGGGGTCAAGAGTATCCTATATCTTTCTCTAGGGTACAAAAACACTATGGGCATCTTCTTCTTTATACTGTTAGTATGGGATAAGTATTCGAGGTAATATATAAGTAAATAGATTGTAGCGTAAGAATTTTTATTTTATTGTTTAAATTCTAAATAGTTAAAAAAGATTTTATTACGTTCTTATATCTACAGGTTGTACCTATTTCTAATTTATCAAAAATAAACAAGCTGCCAGCCATTCGTAAATGTATTTTATGGGTAAAATTGCGACATGTTTATGTGTATCCACATTATATTTAGTTAAAGTACATAATGTAATGTAAAGGATACTCTAGACTGCATATAATTGCAAGTATCTCGTCCGCTATTACGGCACGAATTGCGTAAGGTAAATGGAGCCGCGCGGCGCCGGTTGCGTCACCGTCGTTGGACCGCGAAGTTCATTGTTGGCGCGAACTTTCGGCGAAAGGTGGTTGTCATGCGGAAAGCAGCAAAGGATGCTTGCGGAATTGTAAAAATAATGCGTCTTGTCGCGAAATAATAAAAAAATAAAAAGATACTAGTAACAACCGTTTGTTAAAATAATAAGTGTTGGCAAGAGACATGAGACTACAATGTGAGAAATAAGCGACCCATTAAGTTGCTTGATAATAAATGTTTATATAAGGCACAGTTTGCAAAATGTTCATATTAGTAAGTAATTAAATAAGTATAATATTTTTAAGTTGCATTCATTTCTTTATACATTAACCCAAGTTAAGTACGTTTACGAGCTGAGAGAAGCCTAATAATGGTTCAGTTCGCATAGTTTAAGTTTGCCTCTCTAAAGGAACTTTTAGAAGCTAACATTAGTTTAAACCCGTCTTTAAATGATTACAGATCGGCCAACGTAAATCGTTTGTAATATGTGGGCGTAAATACGAATGATAAAACGTCCATAAACATAAATGAGGTCTAGCGTGGGAGTTGTCTACTATTGATTCTAATAAGGCCCTTGCGGCTCTTGGTAGTTGAAACCAAGATTATATATACCTACAATTAAAGTTCACCCAAGTAGTTATCTGATATTACATAACTGCATGCGTTTCAGGAGAAAGTTTGTTTAGTTGCGCTGAATTATATATACAAATCCTAGTAATATCTCATTTATCTCTCTTTTATGTCTATTTTTGATCTATTGAGGTGTAACTGCTCTAAAATTAAATTTTAGGTAATACGCATTTTAAAACAAATGTCAAGTATTTATTCTTATTATTATAAAAAAACTTACTAAATCGAAATGAAACTGGTAGAATAAAAAAATCTGAAATAAGCTAATATGTTATATATGTCAGTTTGACAAAACTGGGAATTCCTGATATGTAAACACTTTGAAATATTTAACGCTCATGGTCTATACAAAAAAGATATTGTGACGAGTTTGGGTATCTATAGTATGTAAAAACCTAAGACTTCTGTAGTCTCTGGTTTCTACATAAATTAATGAATTTGTATTTTGCAAGCAGAACAATATTATTTCTTCACATAGTTAAGTTACCTAGTTTTCGTTTCTAATTTGAATGAAACAAACACTGTTTACCAACAATATGTGGATATATACCATTACAAAGTGGGCGTAATTCTAACTTTCAATCGTAGGCGCTAATATTTACATCATCTTTCTTCACCAAATTCCCGCGTTTTACACATGACGTAACAAAATTACCGCGAGGATTTCTATGTGAAAATTTGACATCTTATATATTAAGTAAACGCTTATAGGTTCGCATTTATTAACAACAAAAATAAAAATATGAATGGATGCTGTCAAGAGTAAGAGCAATATTCGTGAGACCTGGCCGCCATATTGCAAATCGTAATTGCAGAGGTAAAACAGCTTAACAGCCGCACACTTCTTATAATAAAGTTAATTCAGCTATCTCGTTCGAGTGAGAGAAATTACCATGTATTTACTCGTCAAAACGTTACACATACGGCAAGTTTAGTTTACTTTCAAATTGCCGTCAAAAGCGAAATGGGCATTGCGCAACCGACGCCTTTGCCTCTCGCCCGATTTGTTGATACCATTGCTCGGTACAATTGCATTTAGAAAGTAGAGTTAACAAGATTTCACGGGTTTGGGCCGCTTGTGTAACAATGCACAATTGATTTGAGGGGAATTACGATCTTCAACGGTGCCAAATCGAAAATTTACTTTTTCTGGACCAGTTATAATGGGCAGACGTTATCGATTTGGACGTTTATACAAAATAAAGTTTCTTTGTTGTAATGGTAAAGAAAAAATGACTTTTACAATAATTACGTCTAACACGGTCGTTATGGAGGAGTTATTAAAGTAGGAGAAATTAAGGTTAAGAACATAATAACAACTAGCATGAGTAATATGGAATAGTAAAGGAACCATGAAGTTCTATTTTTTTATCATGTAGGCTTAATAATTTCCTAATTACTTTAACTTCCCGGTAATCATGTCTGCGTGGATTTCTTACCTCACCTGGGATCAAAAGTAGCCTTTTCTAAAGTTAAAGCTGTTCACGAGCTAAATAATCAAAATCGGTGCACCGTTTAGCCATGAAAGCGGAACAGCAGCGGAATACAAGCCGAGAAACACACTTTCGCATTAATAATATTGGTACGGATTTCTTTTATAGTGCGACCATTGTTTTTAAAAAGTGAGCCTTATAGTACTGAAATAATTATAATTAGTTATTGACAACTTAATAGCGCATTTAGCTCTGGTCGCCTGAGGTGCCGACCACGCCAATACAGCGACATTTATCAACTACAGTATTTGCTGTACACTTTACCTAAAGCAGTTAATTCGAGATATCGGCCCATGATCCGGCACGCCCGCTAGCCCGCGCCTGCTCGCCTTCGCCGGTGAAAGGTCCCAATGCTGTATGTCGACAATTATCTTTCCTGACACGATCAAGGTTGCCAGACAAAAGTTGTAGTTTGTCGTTACTGTCACGCCTTTTAGAATTATAGTTCGAATTGCCTTTTTTGTCAATTGTTATTGAAATTTAAATTGGCATTTACAGTGTGTCGTAATAGCGTGGTGTACTTGAAAACCTTTTTTATATACAATTTTTGATAACTTCGTTTTGACAGCAATGACTAAACTGGTCACACTGGTAGTTTTCAATAGTTTATTTCTGTTCACTAATTTTACAAATACGTTTGATTTAGGACTTCATCTTCACCCACGGAGGATTTTTAATAATAAAAGTGTTAAATATATTAAGTTATAACTAATAAGAGAGATGAATTTAGACCAAAAAATTTATCTAGAAGACATAGTCCATAGACAACTTACAAAAATGCTTCAATTTAAGAATTACATTAATTTTTACAATTCATTCCATCAAATAAACTGTTCTCAAGCGTTGTTGCATTGCGTTGTTGCATAATGGCATTATTTTTATAAACTATGTACATAATATAGGACATGCTACGCCTGCAGTGTAATAAACTGCAGAACTCTCGAATGAGAACGAACGCGGGAAACCGCAAGGAACCGATTACAATTTTAATTTTGATGGTTTATTTTAGTTAATGGTTGTTATATGAATAACTATTAAAATTGTTGTAACAAGTTTTGGTGCAAACGTTGAAACTGCAATCTTGAGCTTGTTTAGAGTAAATTACTAATAACAAAACTTTAATGAATCTTGTGAAAATTTTGCCCAATTATATTATTCATGTAGATACGTGGGAAAGCGAGATAACTATCTATAATGAATGTAATGAACATATTTTTTTGGCTGGGAAGTGATTTGGCAATTCAATGTGCCAAGTTGATGATAATGTATGTGAATGAATTGCAATAGATCGTATATCTATAGTAAAATTTATTTAACAATAGTGTGAATAGAATTGTGTAAATTGTGTGCACTGCTCGGCCTTGTACATTTCGGTCATTGCATGCTCTGTTAAATCTTGTTTGTAATAAGTAAAACAACAGTTAATTAATGTTTTAATTAGGGTTAATTTAGAGTTTATTACTTACTATTGAAAATTCCAGAAGAATAGAAAGGATGTTTGAAGAAGAAAATTATATACTTATATAAAATTTTAAATAGTGAAATGTTAAATAGATTGAATAAAGTAAATTCACTAAACTAAGAAATAAATAAATAGCACTAATTAAAAAGTTAGTATACACTAAAAAGATCAGATGAAGGAGTATTAAAACACAGATACCGATGGCTGTTACTTAATGCTAATTAAAAAAACAAACACAAACGAAAGTGAAAATTCAAATGTGGAACTGACCATTGTTTTCCAGTGGGGGCAGCACTGGCAACCGATACTTTTGGCGCGCTCGCCTCGACTGAACTCGCTGTACTGTATGCAACAATTTTTATAGCGTACTCCCGACAAAGCGGTTTCACTTTCTACCTGGGTCCGGTCAGACATGATCCACTTTTTTACGGTTGCCATAACTTTGACTTTAAAAGGTAAACAAAGGCACCCGTTTCACCCCCGGGCGTGGCGTGAAAAGAAATGCGAAGGAAATTACAATGATGGTGGTTTTCTTTGGCTCGTTGTTTACCAGTTTCTATATCTACTTACAACAGCCAGCTACATCATGCGCTTAACTAAACTTTAGCGCGCATTTGTAGTTTCTATATGAATAAAATATCAGATAATAATGAAAAAATTATATATGTATGTAAATATTCACAACGTGATTCATGCTATTAAAATAGTTAATATCTATTCATTTCTACAGATTGAAAGTGTTTTTACGGAATAGAAAATAATTTACCTTTTATTGGTACATATTATTAAGAAAATTAGGATATACATAGTGTTTCCCAAATATCAAAGACATTATACCAAATTAATTTGAATAACTACTAGTAGTAAGTCAGAGTTCAAGTTCAGAACATAAAAACTGTGGAAAATATCAAGGTCAGTTTTTTGTGGCGGTGTGACATTTCCTCGTCTCATAACTTCGTATATACCTGCTTAATATGTGTAGGTAGGATCTTATTTGTATAATTGACATGCTCGTTTTGTGAGAATGAGTTGTAAAACGTATGTAGGCAGCTACCGATTAAAGCTATAAAATTGATTTTATAAGAGCCAGGAAATACACAATACCATATTAAAGTTTCTCTGCACTATAACGTCGTATATAATTAATTTGGTCCGTTTACCGGACATCCAATTTATGGCCTATAGTGTTTTATTTATCATTATTATTTTTTACTTCAAAGCATATACATTTTTATAAGTCCAGGAACAAGACAAAGCAGTAAGGATTAAGGATCTGTAAATGAGATTTCAGCTTTTATTTGCCACCAATGTCAGCCTAATTAAAAAAGCCAACAATGTAATTCTGGATTTTTTTCTCATCCGTAATGTGCACGAGCCTGTTTAATTGCAACGCACTATACCTACATGCCGTTAGGTTATTGCCGTGAGGTACCAGCGGAATAGAATAGTATCTTTTGCCAGGTGTCGTAAGAGGCGGCTAAAGTTCCAGAACCGACAGATGGCGGTATATCCATCCGAAACAGTGCAACTCAAATGCACTGGATGGGGATGGGCAGCAGCATCCCTGTTACGATAGCTGCATTCTGCGATTGGCAACACGCTTGCTCAGCGAGTCAATTATGGGCAAAAACCTCCTTTCTTGGAGAGGCCTATAGCCCAGCAGTGGACTTCCAATGGCTGGTATGATGATACCTACATGCAAAAAGTACAATATCATTGCATAATTTGGTCAGATTCATGAGATGGGTAATATAAAATAGAGTCACTTCTTATGGAATACGTAATGAATACCAGTAAAATCTGCAACTTGTGTAGTTGTGTTTTTGCATTGTGTATGAACTTAATAATTGCTAGATTTATTGCGTCGGCTATAAGGCACTATGCCTCTCGTTACACTCATTATTGACACAGGACACTTAAATACCTTAGTCACGTCTTTATAGTTAGCTTTACGATCAATAATCTAGACTTAATTCACCAGTCAGGTAATTCATGAGGCGTGGGTTTGATTCGAATATTAGTTTTATAACTACACTACTCAACTCTTTACATGAATTAAGTTCCAAAATGCTGAGATCCAGTCGCGGTGCGGAGTGATGGTTAATTAAAATTTCAATTACTAAACTTCATTAAGATGAGTTTCTGAATTATGAATAAAATGGATATTAAGACATGCAGTACGAAATTACGTATCCACTTAAACAACTGGTTCTGAAAGTAAATACTTAATAGCTATAGCGACTGGCCTTTGCCCTATCTCTGGCGTCCAGTTCAATATCATTCACTGACAGTTATTATAAAAGTTCAGAATTCAATTAAAAACAGTATATTTTATTTTGATATTTACTAATCTAGGTATACAGGAAACATAGAAATATATTACATTGAAAAATTCGAGTCACTGTCTGGCTGAAACAGTTTCATTGGTTTTTATGACTTCTCATTTTTGTCAAATGTTTATTCTTGAACTGTTGGACTGATAGTATAATATTTTGTTAATATCTACATAAAAATATATAGTTTTTTTACAAGTATTTTTTTGTAAATCATTATAAATTCAACGTCATCATAGCAGCCGTAATAAAGAAAGAGTGAATTATGCCCATAATTGCCGCGTTATGAAGGCGTAGCGATGGCAGAGCGTAGCTTCGCGATGCGATTGCTGTAGCCCATCCCCGCCCTGCACTGTATTTGACTACACTGATCACTGATCACACTGATCTACATTGTTTCTGGTTGAAATACCGTCGTCTGTCTATTCCGGTACCTCAGTTGCTTCCGGTACCTGCAATTCTTACGATAAGGAGTTACTATTCTACTCTACCGGTACACCCCCGAGGTATATTTATATATATACTGGCTTGAAGTCTACGTTGTAATCAATAAATAAGTATCTATATCCATTTATCTACAGCATTTAAACACCCATTAGCAGAAATTGTTTTTCCAGTAGTTTAATCACCGTCATAAATTATACAGAATATAAATTAATTATAATATATTGCTCATGAATTACATAATTCGCCGTGAGGTACCTGCAGAGTAGAATAGAATAGTTCCTCCCTTAGGTATCATAAGAGGCGACTACGGTACCACAACCGACAGATGGCGGTATATTCATCCGAAACAGTGTACCTCAAATGCGAAGTGTGGGGATGGGCAGCAGAATCCCCGTTGTGAGAGCTGCGCTCTGCGATTGCCAACACACTTGCCCAGCGTGGCAATAACGAACAAATCGACAATCCTCCTTTTATTGGGGAAGCCTGTGTCCAATTTTTTTTGCAGATGTAAACCGAGAACACAAATTAGATAAATGTCTTGCTTAAAGTGAACGTAATGCTTGACAGAATTTTAAGACTTAATACTTGCGGCCCGCGTTGGCTACATCCGTGTATTTATAAAATTGTATCCCGTTCATCCCGCTATTGTAGCAGTTTTAACCCGTTCTCGGGACTATAGCCTTTAAAATTGCTACCAACATGACGCATGATGCAACAGACGCAAGGTAACACATTGTTTCCAAGCGTAAATTCTAATCCCTTTGTACCCATAAAAGATGACCTTAACATTTAAAATACAGAAAAGTTTGTTCAATTTAAAGCAACCGTTTTAGAGTATATTTGTTGACCAAAGCAACATCAGTAGAACAGTTTTCAACTCAATTACTAACTATTAAATATTAATGTCTATTTGTGTAGGTAGATCTGTACTGACTTTGTGTATATATGCATACATTATATAACACTCACTTTTTCCCAAATGAGTGGGTTTGATGAGAATTGTTTCTCATCAAGAACTCACTATATTTTCGTCTATAAAATCTAATCTAAACTGTTCAACTCGAGAAGTGATCTCGACACCTTCTGTCCAAGTTGTAATACATGATACTACAAACCAATTGGTCAATAAAATCAGTATGTTTACTGTCCAAGATTAAAACGTAAATCGATTTGGATTAATAAATATCAAGACACGGAAACATTTCTCTATCAGTTCCCTGAAACATTTACTTGGTAAATATTTATAGTACTATCTCTTTCTTTCCTAGTTGTACTCAATATTTCATCGTTTCGTTTACCCTGTAACTTATACTATAAACTTCAAATAACTGTTTAAATTTATACACTTAATATTTAAAATTACTATGCACCTTCGGCCGAGTCTTATCAGGAGCCAGGCCCTTCTAAAAACGAATCGAGATACGCCAATGCTTTTTGGTAAGGGGTATATATATATATATATATGAGTTTGACATTTCTCGAGATAGATAGATATAAGTGTGTCTGTTTTTAATTAAGGTAAAACCGCAGATTGTAATTACTTGAAATCCTGCAGAGATAAGATTATGATCTGGATTACGAGACGGGCCAGAAACTTTTAAGGATCGTTAAATGACCTCAATATTAAACATTACGTATATCAATATGCTATTTATACGGTATGCACTCGTATTGGAAAAAACTGAGTGTGTGTTCAAAAGAGTCATTCGTTGATGTCTTTTGTTAGGAACTTTATTGACTGTACTGGGATATAAAAAGCAATCATCAGAAAACACTTTGTGCCGATCAAAGTTTTTTGTTGGTTTTGTTCATCGGAATATTATTACATATTAGATATTCTAACAAACATTGTGTTGATTTATGATAATACAAAATATATATGAAAAAAATAGTCTTAACGTCACCTGATATGCGATTTCTTGCAAGAGTAGTAAAGGTTAGCCTTGTTAGCAGCCAAAACTTGTTTATTTTTGATTTATACTGAACTTATAAAACACAATTTTTCAAATTAACATTCTAAGTAGTATCTAATACGAAATAATGGGTAGTTTCTTGTTTAATTTAAATTATCTATTGTTATTTTAGTAAAACTTTATGTTGTATATGATGTAAGCAGTTTTTACATTTGCCTTTTTTCATATTATTTTGTTATTTAGATATTAAAAATTAATAAACTTTATTGCGTATTACTCACTTTAAGATTTAGAATGTTACCTTGAAACCGGAAGTTATATTATAAAAATATTTCCACTTTAACACCGTGCGAGAAATCTATCCCATCTCAGATTTTTTTCTTGCAAAAATAGAATAATGACGTAGGGAAAAGTTTATTCAATTACTACATCAAGGTAAAAGTGTTTATTTTTAGCCGCGAAGTGGACTAAAGATCCACGTGGGTAGTCCAAGGTTACGATGAGTCCGCCATATTGTTTATTTTGTTGCGTCACAGACTTTGTATGAGTTTTATTGGGTCATTGCGATCACTCGTTAATTTACTATGTCTAAGTCTTCTGGTATTTCATGAATGAAATGGTTGCACCGACGTTTGCCCATTCTAACACTTACATATGCGGAAGCAAATGGTAGTATGTCGTTTTAATTTTCACGGTCAAGCCAGGATTTGTTGAAATTACCTTTGGAAAACTTTTTTTTATAGAAAAGACATTATAGTTTATATCACCTATATTGTAAAATATTGGTTGCGTACCGTAGATTTTTTAAATCGCATATATTACTGCAGACGCGACATTAATTTGCTAAATGTGTTAGTTGATTACTTAAATCTGAGTCCGGTTTTATGTGCCATAAATAACTACATCGCAGGTTATTAGGTCTAATCCCCACCTATGAAAAACATACATGTGATGAATATTTGGGTTTGTTCTGTGTCTGGGTATTATACATGTATTTAAGTATTTATTTATTTGACTCGACAACGTTTGTTTACACTTTATATTTGGTGTAACTAATACTTATAGGCAAGAATATCTTACTCATACTATATTTCTTTCTGTACTATATTTGTGATTCTTCTGTTGTCAGATGTCCGTGCTATAAACGTGTAACTTTGGTGTCAGGTCAATTTATGATATGTGTATGTATAAATTTAAAAACAAAGTATTAACCCTAACAAATATTTCTGTTAGTTGGTGATGAAATCGAACCTTAATCCCTTACGCCAGCCATACCAGTACCCACCAAACTCCAATTATACAATTGCCTAAAAAATTAAAATGTCTACATCTCTATTCTTCTTACGCAGTGAGACACTGCACAACGAGAATTTAGAGAAGCATTTTCCCGAGGTCTTTTTTGTTTATAATCGGTCGTCTGCAAGTCAGTGTGCGACGCGCGGCGCATTAGAGCGACTTATACGGAGTTGTGGACGGCTGCTATGTGCTTGCGCCGACGATTGCGCTAGCGCGCGCGCATACCAGCGCATATCAACTATGGCTTTACGCAACGGCGCTGTTGCAGATTCGGAGCACTAATGTACATTTGGTATATTGCCTTTCATGTCATAAAACGTCTCAATTATTTATATATTTCTATATTCTTGTTACATTAAAATAGCAGTCAATAGTCTACTTCAGACCTCATACAAAGATCGTCTGCAATGGTACCTCATTTCACCTATTTCTACCGCCAATTAGCAGTGTTCGTATTTCTATGTCCGGCTTGAAGGGCCGGGGAGGAAGAAGGCCGGGGAAGGGAAACCCAGTGAAATTACTGGGTAATGTGATATAATATCTCTAAGTCACAAGATTGGCAGCGCGCTAGTGATATCATTGTGATTTTACAAGCGTCTATAGGCCGCAGTGATGCTTACTGTCACGCGGACTGCATGCTTGTTTGACAACCTGGTAGAATAAAAAAAAAGCAAAATTATGGCATAGGTCTGTCTGTGTCTGTAAAATAAGTTCATGAATGGTAAATTTACTATACTGCCACATCTATAATGCCGTTTTCTACCGAATCCGAAAATAGATTTAACGTGATAACCTACCTATATGAGACTTGAAGGTACCAACAAATATATCAAGGCAAAACTTTGCACTAACTACTATCATATCATAATTTAAAAGTAATTTAATTATATTAAAATAAAAAATGCTCTTCTCGTTTAATTTCTTCATTAATGTTGCGTTTCCATCAATAATCGGCTTAAGCTGAACTTACAGGGATCAACCTCTAAAGTTTGCCTGGGAGATCGCTCAGAACGGTAAAGCCCCCAATTGTACTATGTTAAACATAATTTCCATTATCAATGTGTGTGTATAATAAAGAATATTATCATTTTTACAATTAATAATGTACAAATACAACGAATTGGGAGCCATGCGTTGCAAACGCGTCGTTGGATTAGCAAGAGACGTTCTAGCTAGAACTGCTAAAGCAGACTTTTCACCCAGAAAAATTTAAGGAAAAATCTCTTCGCTACATCTGAAGATAGTCTAGCAGTTTTAAAAGTGGATATCCTTTTGTTGATGTGATGATGATGATATTTGTAGTTGGTGTTACCCGCGCTAGTTACACTACTGGTAAGGCTGCAGCCGTGAGGTACCAGTAGAGAGCAGTGAGGTACCGGTAGAGTAGAATAGTACCTCACTCTGTACCAGGTGTCGTAAGAGGCGACTTAGGTAGGTACTAGAACCGGCAGATAGCGGTATATCCATCCGAAACAGAGTAGCTCAAATACAGATGGTGGGGATCGGCAGCAGTATCTCCATCGCGAAGGCTGCGCTCTGCGATTGCCATCACGCTTGCCCAGCGCGGAAATCATGGGCAAAATTCCCCCTTTCTTGGGAGGGCTTATGTCCAGCAGTGGACTTCCAATGGCTGTAATAATGAAGATAGGTATGATATAAATAGATTTGCGTAAAATGTAACAGGACATGACACAATTGTGACGGTTACCCACGCCCCGTATCGCATTGTTGCGTAAACGCGGTTATCGCTGCATTAATCGATATCCAGTGTTGCCACATTTTAATGTAATCTTTATTATTCCAGCCATTGGAAGTCCACTTATGGACATAGGCACCAAATTGTCAGCTTCTTTGATGATAAACGATTGAACATTATGTTTGTCAATTTAGAAGTGCTGAGTAGTGCCAATAGTAATATAAAAATATAATTAAGAACTTGATGCAAAACAGAACACTGGAAAATATGCAACAATTTAATATTTACACGCAACTGCCCGTTTTAATAATTATCTTCCAAACTGCTCGTTTTATTTGTGTTACAAAACTGTTTCACTTTTAACCCACTTCATGCTGTTTTGTAATAAACTTCTGTTTATAATACCGAATGTTCCCATAATTACTTGCAACCGCGAGCAGCTTCGCAGGGCTTTGTGTGGAAACTATCCGTTAATCGTGAACTATAGGAAAAAATGGGTTCATTCAATTTGTATGTCATTGACCGCCATAACAACTGTGCGTTCCAGATACTGCATGTTCTGGGTTCAATTCTAAATGCCATGAATAAACGTAGATAAAAAGTAGGAAGATAATGCTCATTGGATTGATCTTTGGATATTTCTTTATACGAAATTTTAAGTGACCATAACTTGAGTCGATTTCGACTCCAACGATAAGCGACTTACAGCTCCGGTAACTCTCCGGATAAGAAATAGTGGATTTTGGTCTACGCGGTATTAGTTGTTAATAGTAATCGTTCGTGGTCCATCGGTATTATCTCTCGCATTTGATGCTTGATGTTGGTTTCCGAAAGCATCGCAATGCGTCGTTGTGACAGCGGGTCCTTTTTACATAAACGTAATGTGTGATCGCTATAAACAAAACAAGTGCACTCCATATGAGACAAAGGTTAAGGTTAAAGCAATATATTTAACTCATCATCTTCATATCAGCCATTGGAAGTCCACTGCTGGACATAGGCCTTCTTAAGAAAGGGGGAATTTTGCCCATCATTGCCGCGGTGGGTAAGCGTGTTGGCATTCGCAGAGCGCAGCTTTCGCGACGGGGTTCCTGCTGCCCATCCCCGCACTGTGCATTTGAGCTGCACTATTCTGGATGGATATACCGCCATCTGACGGTTCCGGTACCTTAGTCGCCTCTTACAACATCTGCTACAGTAGGGAGGTACTATTCTACGCTGCCTGTACCTCACGGCTTATTTAACTCATAATAAATATAAATTTCACTTACGAGGCTAAAACGTGCATTTAATCTAATTTAACTCATGCAACATGCGAGCAAAATTCCATACATTTATATATATTTCACATTTATTTATACATTTTATTATGTTTATTAAATTTAAGACAAAAAAAATTGAATTATATATTTATTTGTTCTTTTTAGGCGTTTTTACCTTTGGGATTTATTTTGATAGGTATTAAATGGTAGTTTCCATCACTTTTAATTGCTGTCATTATTATCTAATATGCAGTTTTTTAAATATAGGTAGGCTCTTTATGTCCTTTATTTTTTATGTCAAACTTTTATAAATTTGTATGGTATGGTTCGTCACCGTGACATGACTGTTCACTTTCCATCTCTTATAGCCTATGCCCGTTTATACGCATTTGACGCAATAATTTATTTATTTCCCGCACTAGAACTATTTTATACACTTTTAGATCCTAACAACATTCTTTAATATTAGTATCTTTGAGGATTGATATAACTCAAGGATAATGTAACCAATCGACTCGATTATAAATCTTGTTAGCGTATGTGCGCGAAAAATCCAGTTTCCGATGAAAAGAAAGCGGTAGGTTACACATTTTTTTATTTGTCTAAATTTAAATGTTTTTGGAAGACTCCTGATGATTTTCTTAATGATTCATTCTACATTTAAATTTTGAACGGAACGAATATCATCATGTTAAATTCAGACGTATTTTTAGCATTTAAATTTAAGATATAGTCTGCCACTTATAATGGTCATATGTAGTCGTCTGCATAGGTACTTCCGCCTCTCTAAGGTCACAAGGTTGGCGATAGCTAATGATTTCCTTGGCAACACGCGCGTCTATACTACGCTACGGTGACGATTACTATCACGCCCTGCTTTGATTCCGCTCGGATACTATCGGGTATAGGATAGCTTATTAATGAGCAGACTCGCCTGTCCCTTGGGTGGCGCTAGAATTGACATTTGAGTAGCCCAGCAATAGATAAGTCAGCAAAAAATCCCCATTTCGCGACAATTTGCCTGTTTGCTATCCTCGTTCGAAAGATATATGAAATAAATAAGTTGTTAAGTTTTGTTTAATACTTCATCATCATCATCATATCAGCCATTGAAAGTCCACTGCTGGACATAGGCCTCTTCAGGAAAGGAGGATTTTTGCCGCGCTGGGCAAGTGTGTTGGCAATCGCAGAGCGCAGCTTTCGCGACGGGGATGCTGCTGCCCATCCCCGCCCTGTTTATTGGAGCTGCACTGTTTAGTATGGATATGCCGCCATCTGTCGGTTCTGGTACCTTAATCGCCTGGTGCAGTAGTAGGTACAATTCTTCTCTGCCGGTACCTCACGACTTCGTACGTTTGCCACCACGCCTGCCCAGCAAGGCAATTATAGGAATAATTCGCCGTTTATTAGGACGGCCTCTGTCAAGCATTGGATTCAATGTTCAATGGCCAATACGATGGCACGGAACTGACAGATGCGATATATCCACCTAAAGCAGTGGATCTTAAATGTACAGGGTGGAAATGGGTAGCACTATCCCCACCACGGAGCCACGCCACCATCTTTGCCCAGCGCAGCAATTAATGCCATCATTACCCCTTCAATAGGGATATCTATGTTTAGTAGTGGATGTCCAACGGCTGATATAATCATGAGGACAATGTTATACGAGTACATAAACTCAGGCTTAACTTTTACTAGAAAAGCAGAGATATTTGGATTTCTTTTTTCATAACCCCGACATATTTCTTTTGCTTTTTCCACATTCATTACTTTTCATATACGATCGAATGAATACACCAGACCTTCTTTTAGGATATCTATAAATTAGTCAACGAAATAGTATCTCCCTCTGTACCAAGCATTATAGGAAGCAACTAAGACCGGAACCGACAGATGGTGTAGTTCGAACTGGAAAGGCCTAGAAGAAGACATCCTAGGATCGATATTATAAAGTCTAGTTTTAATATCCTCATAGACGTGGCTTTACTGGGTCCCTTTCTCGCTACATATTCAACAAAGGAAAACCAAAGATCAACCTCGCTGATACTCAAGCGGGGCCCATTTATTTACTTTCCCGCCACGTGCCTGTTTCTAGCCCGCAGCCGATCGCTTGTATCTCATTGTCAATAATAACGTACATTACAGATGGTTCATTTATTAATGTGCATAGAAAAGGTTTATATGTTGTTCAATTCAATCTATACATATTAATCAAGATAATTCGTTGGTATATAAAAATTATGGAAAGATGGCATAAAATTAGATAATTCTTTCATTTTATGTTCATAAATGTAAGTTCCAGCCTTTACTGGATCAACAGAATCGTGAAGTTTTATAGTAAAAGTTAACAAATATTTTTGTTTGTTTTTTCCTTATTTATTAAAGAAAAGTATTAGTAAAAGCAGATAAATGTATCGAGTGTGACCCTTTCTGCCTGAAATCACCGCTTGAAATCTTCTGGGTATGCTAGCGAGGATATCCCGGATACTTGCTTGCGAAATACGTTCCCACTCCGCGGTGATCACATTCTTCAGCTCTCTGATGGTTTGCGGAGCCGGTTGTACTGATCTCACGCGCCGTTTCAGAACGTCCCAGACATGCTCTATAGGATTGAGGTCGAGACTCCGAGCTGGCCAATCCAAACGACGGATGCCGACCTCTTGCACATACGCTTGCACATCGCCAGACCGCGCGAGCGTTGTTTTTCATAAAAATTGAGTCTTCGCTTAAAGCGGCAAATGCGGGTTGTGCATGAGGAATTTGAACTTCCGTTATGTATCGATGTCCAGTCAGTAAGCCGTTTTCAATGAGACTATCTCTGTACGATCCATTGAATTTATTCCTGCCCAAAACATAACAGAGCCCCCACCATAAGGTGTGATTTATTCAAAACAAGCCTCTGCAAAGCGTTCTCCTCGTCTTTGTAGCACTCGCCGACGTCAATCTTTACCGAACAGAGATATCCTGGCTTCATCGGAGAACAATACCCTATTCCAGTCTTCTTGAGTCCATGACTCAAAATTTTGAGCAAACCTAAACCTGGCAACTTTGTGCTCACGGTAACTTAGTAACTTAGGGCCGCGGGCCGGACGATGACTGCGTATATTGGCCGCGAGAAGCCTCCTCCTGACCGTCCATTGACTAATATACACATTTCTTACTTCTTCGAGGTTGATCTTAAGGCCCACATACGATTTCTCTCTTCGAGCAGCGCAATAACTTCGGTAGCTTTTAACACTTTCTCTAACATTATTGAGACAGCTAAACAGCAATAAATGAAGCTTTGACAATTAAGAATATGAAATAAATTTATAAAAATTGGCTAAAATTTATGAAAAACGATATTATCTTTTGGAACTTCGCACCAAAAATATAGGATAAAAAGTGGTTTTCTGTAAAAACGAGCATCAAAAGAAAATTTTAATTTAGAACGTACTGTTTTAAACACCACGGCATTCTTAAAACCGGCCAGTATTGACACATATGGTTGAAATCATTTTGGTACCGTATTTTTTTAAAGAAGAATTAAAATCAAAGCAACCCTTTTTTGCAAATGAGTGTACATCAAAAATCATGAAATTTACATAATCAATACAGCAGATTAATTAAGAATGGGTAATTCATAATAATTTAAATCTAAAAATATCCAATTTTATTACACTTAATCAATCAAAACACTTTAACTACAATTTTAAACTTTATATACCGAAATTAAATGAAACAAAGGAATCTAAACTCTATTAGGTATAACTATTGACCAACATGTAAACTGGAAAAACAATGTCAACAACCTAAATAATAAAATAAACGCTATTTGTTTTGTTCATTAGGTTTTACTAGTATATGCCCTTAAAAAACTTAAAAACCTAGCTCATAGAAAAGCTGTATAACTGACATATAATGCATAAATAGACTCTATATTACGTTACAGCTTAATTATTTGGGGAGACATTACAGCCAGTCGTAAAGTATTTATTGTTAAAAAAAAGTGTAAAAGACCCATTTCTGGACTCCACCCGACCAATCTTGTAAGCCAGTATTTAAAGATCTTGGTTTCCTGTCGCTTCCATCATTGTACATATATAAAATATTTAGTTTTGTACATTAACATAAAAATCTATTTTGATGCCAATCCTAGACTTAAGAGGAACCCTAATAGGCTTGTTTTAACAGACATTCCAAAATTTGCAGTTTATGGAACGAGCTAAAATACCCCTTGAAATTAAAGAAGTAAATCTCCACTTATTTTCGAATTAACTATATTAATGGCTAAATACTAGAAATTTTTATTGTGTTGATGATTTTTTAAATATAAAATCTCGAATCGTTTTGTTTTGTATTGCGATTTGCACGCAAATTGTATTTGTTAAACAAGTGCATCTAACTAGAACTTAAGAACTTTGCATACCATTGTTTATCGCAAATAAAGAATAATTATTATAATTATTTAAGCTATCTCTCTCGAATTCAGGTCAACGTGTGATATGTCGTAGGATTTTAATATTTATTATTATCAGGCAACCGAGTAATTACAAATGGCGGTATATCCATCCGGAAAAAAGCGGCTCAAATGCACAGGGCGGGAATGGGCAGCAGCATTCCCGTCGCGAAAGCTGCGCTCTGCGATTGCCAACTTTCAATGGCTGGTATGATGAGGATCGAACACAACTTTGTGAACAACATCACCACCATCGGGCCCGTCAAAAAATAACATAAGTACGTTTGGGCATGTCGTATAGAATGCGCCATCTTTTCCCGTTAAACTGTTGTTATCAGGGTCTGCCTCTAGTAGAAAGCGACGTGTACTTAACCAACCAGAAAGCTGGTCATTGTAATATATCCTATCCTTAGGGCTTCCAATACTATCATATTCGCATTGGAAGTAACATATTACAGTAAACATGTACATTTTTATTTAAGCAGATTGTCACATAAACTAGAGCGAGGAATACGTCATACAAAGGTCGCTGACATTGTTACCTCATCCTCACCTATTTCTACCACCATATAGCAGTGTTCGCAGTGCTGATTTGAAGGATGAGAGAGGCAGTAAAATTATTGTGAAAAATGATATAATTCAAGTTACAAGGTTGGCAACGCATTGATGATATACTTACTTGTGATATCACTAGCGTCTTTAACGCTACGCGGACTGTGTGCTTGTTTCTGATCCTGGTCTACTACAAAAATGAGGTAAGATTTAATTTTGTTCGTTGTTTGAGTTAAGAAAAGTTATATTTGAAACTAGCAGCGGCCCGCTATTTCTCCCGCGTAGTTCACGCTACAGTGGGAATAATAAACAATAAAAGTAGCCTAAGTTATCTTATAACATCAGCTATCTGCCAGTGAAAGTCTTGTTAGTATCAATTCAGCTGTTAAACAGATTAGCTGAAGCTTAGAAAATGTATATATTTTAATATGCATTTTTAGTAGTAAAAAATATTAACAATATATTAATAGATCAAGATTGCATCAAATCAAAAAAAATATATTTTCAACTATTTTAGAAACAACGACATTTATTCGAAATTTTAAAAGAAACGTCAAATCCCTTAAATTAGATTTTAGCAGACTTAGATGGATAGAAAACTTTTATGTATATATTTCTTTAGAAAAGTTTTCTTTCCTCGAATGATGGACGCTATGGCAATCATTTACGTCAATTTCGAAAGGTATACCTACATAAAATTACAGCTTTCAGTTATGCTGTCATTATCTAGGGGTGCGATAAATGCAGAAGTGATTTTGTTACATTTTCTTGCCTCAGAGGGTTAACTGACTTTGATGAAACTTTCTCGTGCATGGTGGTAGCTTGAAACCTAGAGAAAATTGGTAGTATCACACACACGGACCCATTTGCCAGAAGAAAGCGAATAAATGTCACTGGGACTTTTAAGAGATTCCCTCGGGAACTGTGTAACAATGAAATCAAATCCAAACTACTGAAATAATTAAATAACTTACTCAGAGATATATCTCTTTAAGTTGAAGTCGTGACAGCACTTGTATGAAGAATATTAGACGACAAAGGAATTAATTTTAAGTCGGTGTGTGTATTATTTCGTATATTTCCGCTATTATTGGTACATGAAAATACTACAAATTACTTTTTTTATTGCTTTCGTGCATCAGAAAATGATTATTTTTTTAACAAAATATTTGTGCCTACAACATTGTAGAGACCTATTTCTACCGATAAACAATAGTGTTCGAATCACTGTGTAATGTGACAATGTCGGGTGGTCCTATTTTATGCGCCGAAAGTCGTGCGTTCGATTCCCACCTAGGAAAAATATTTATAATATTATTTATTTGTTTTGTTCTGTGTCTTGATATTGAAATATATATTTAAGTATTATATTTGTGATTCCTCTGTGGTCTTACGTCCGTGACACAAGTGCTATACACGAATTATCTCGGAAGAGAGATGTGTCAATTCACATTCAAGTCACAAGGTAGAAAACGCCCAAGTTAATATTTTATTCATAAATATCATATCAGCTATTGAAATTCCACTCCTAGACATAGGCCTCCCCAAGAAAAGGGGAATTATGCCAATTATAGCCGCGCTGGGCAAGCGTGCTGACAATCGCAGAGCGCAGCTGTCACGACGGAGATACTGCTGCCTATCCTCTCCCTGTGCATTTGAGTTGCATTGTTTCGGATGGATATACCGCCATCTGTTGGTTCTAGTACCTCAGTCACCTATTACGACAATTTGAAAATAATCTGCACTACAATTTGTACTTTTTCGCCCTTAGAGACCAAATAACAAAAGTAGAAACTAAATTGTCAAAGTTTACGTTCGCATTATATTAATTAAAGAAATGCTGCCTGGCTATAAATAAAATATTATCTAAATATATATATATATGCTGACTGACTAACTGAAATGTATGCGCAGGGCCTAAACTGTAAGGGTTATAAACTTGACACGGGAGTTCCTTTTATTAAGTAGGGGCACAAAGAGACAATTTTAGAAAATTCTCCTCTTGAGGGAGCAAAACAGGGGTCAAAAAAAAACAAAAAAATTATTGTTAGACCAGGTTTTTATAACGACTTACTTTTAATCTCGCGGAAACCGGAAGTACGCGGGTGAAACCGCGGGGCGCTGCTAGAATATAATATTTGTATTTTATGTTTTAAAAGTGCTTATGCTTTGACTGCCAAAGTAAAGTACTTGCTGCATTGTTTTTAATTAGAACGGCCAGCAGTGACCCTCGCGTATTAAGTGGCGCAAGAATTCTCAAGAATCGTAAGAGTTGTAGGTTATACTTTGTTAGGAAATCGACCGAGCGAAAGATTCTTTATTACCCAATCTGTTTTCATTGTTCGTTAGAAAATAGATTGGTTTTTTACATCAGTCCTCTATCTAATTGTAACAATTATGTAAAGATAAGTGTTAATGAAATAGATTTTATAAAAAATACTCTGTTACGGAGATAATACTGATTATATCAGCATCATCATCACATCAACTGTTCAATGTCCATTGATTTGGAAAAATCTCTTTTTTGTAGCCTGATCGATTGTAGACAGGCATGCAGCGCAAGTAAATTAATTTTGCTGGTCGGTTATTGTGCTGGTCAGGGGTTTGTGAAGCGTGTTACTAAATATATGATAGACCTGCACTCTCACCTATTTCTACCGCCAAATAGCAGTGTTTGCATTGCTGTGTTCCGGTCTGAGCGGAGAGATAGTCAGCGAATTTACTAGGTAATGTGGCATAATATCCTCCAGTCACAAGGTTCGCAACGCGTTAGTAAATGATATCCTTGCGGTATTCCTAGGATCTGTAGGCTGCAGTGACACCTACTATCATGCGAACTGTGTGCTTGTTTGTTGGCCTAGTGTAATAAAAAAAACCATTAAAACCTATGTAAAGAGTATCACAACTCTAGTGTTTTTAAACATCTTTAAGGGTCTTTGTATTTTAAATATATGTCAAACATTCATAAGTAAGAATTCAAAAACTAGGTTTAATTATTTGTAAAGTGTGAAGGAATAATTACTGGCCTGTTTAAATAAGAATAACTTAAATAGGAGTAAAAGCTTTAAATCTTTTTCTTTGTTTTAGAAAACGCAATGTATTCTCTTTTTTGAAGGGATTTTATCTAATATAATCTATTAGATAAAATCCCAGCGAAGAGCTAAATCTATATTTCAAGCGTTCACTGTAAAAATTTGCCTTCCTGAAGAATTTATCTGTGTTCATATTCGAATATATATTTTACTTTGAACAAGTCTAAAGTAGAAGTTCATTTCTAAACACTGTTTACTATCGGACGCCATAATGGCTTGTTATCCCCGCAGGGTTGAGTTAAAAATCAGCAATATTATAAGTTATATTTTCTCAAATTATCTAGTTCACTGCTTGCAATAAAACTGATCTTTTAACGGCTTTTAAACGCGGTTTTATTAACTATTTACAATTGTTTTGTTGCTTAAGAATGTTGCCGCAAGATAACGACGAAAGGTTGAACAAAAAAAACGCGTTTCTAAGCCGTAATAGGAGTAGGTTTATTACTAATAATATATAGTCGTGAGGTACCGGCAGAGTAGAATAGTAACTCCCGTAGCAGGGTTCGTAAGAGGTGACTAAAGTACCAGAACTCATAGATAGCGGTATATCCATCTGAAACAATGCAGCTCAAATTATCAGGACAGGGATGGGCAGCAGCATCGCCGTCGCGTAAGCTGCGCTCAGCGATTAGCAACACACTTGCTCAAAAAATCCCCCTGGGGAGGCCTATGTTCAATAGTAGACTTTGAATGGTTGATATGATGCTGATGAAAGTTAATATGAAGTTCTACTATAATTGACAGCTTCAGTAGTTTTTGTATAAGTACACTTTGTTGTGTAAAAACTTAATAGTATTTATTTGAAAGTAAGTATCTATATAATAATTTGATGGGCCCGATGGCGCAGATAGTTCTTATGGGGCAGATACAATCTTGAGCGCCAAGGGTCGAAGGTTCGAGCCCCATCCAGGAGAAACACTTCATCATTATCATATTAGCCATTGGAAGTCCACAGCTGGATATAGGCCTTCTAAAAAAAGATGGGGACGCTGCTGCCCATGTGCATTTGAGTTACACTGTATCAGATGGATATCCCGACATCTGTGGGTTCTGGTACCTTAGTCGTCTCTTACGACACCTGGTACAGTGGGAGGTACTATTCTACTCTACCGGTACCTCACGACAAACATTTATATAATGAATATTTGTGTATATATCTATATCTATATATATATATATATATATTTAAGTATTATACTCGTGATTCCGCTGCTGTCTAAACGTTACAGAATTGTTTTATGCGACTTATCTCCGTATCTGGATCTATGATGATGTGTGAATTTAATATTAATTATAAAAGAATTTCTCATACAGATAAGATTCTTTTATTGGATCACAAGACGTTTTCTGTTTCACATTATAACCCTAAACATAGTTTTTGTCCGTCTTACAATAAAGTAATGAGATATTTTGTCTAATCGTAAACGATTCCTTTAGATTTATATTTACTATTTTATTGATTAGAAAGTTTTCTAAATTCAACTTAGCCATTATTCATTAAAATATGAGTTATTTATAAATTTTAAAGCGTAACAGTAAAATGCAGTTACCTAACACTTCGTTAGCGTGATGACGGAAATCGTTGGCGGCAATAAAGCACAAAACGACCGACTGGAGCGCCGCAATAATTGTTTTTACGCGCACTATGGCCGCAAAACACTTTCGATAGCGATTCGTCCCGTCGCGGCGTCGGCAACATCGTTCACGCGGTTTATTCGTGGCCCGTGTTATGGGCGAACGCGTCCGCACGCTCTCAAACCATAGTTCATTCCACGCTATATGTTCTCTTAGGGATAACCCACAATAGTCCCTTCAATCAACTATACGCACAAACTAAGTTAATGAAAGAAGAATGCTGTTGCCCATTCTTGCCCTGTGCATTTGAGCTACACTGTCGGATGGATATACCGCCATTTGTTGGTTCCGGTACCTGAGTCGCCTCTTACGATACCTGGTTCAGAGGAGGTACTATTCTACTCCGCCGGTACCCCACGGCAAAATATAATGTGCTGTAAGAACCTGCAACAGCTAATGAATAAGTCTTTATAATACCAATAAAAGAGAAGGAAGGAACTCATTGAATTTATTTTTTACATCATTTATTTTTTATTTTACATGTATATCTAGTGAGATCGAATTGGAACTGAATATAATCAATATTGTATGTACACCGAATAATAAATCGAATGTTAAATATAACTCTTTAAGTTTAACCCTAGTAACTTGTCCGCGGAACGTAAATGTCGTTACCAGGCGGTTTCGGTAAGCGCGACGTCGACGCCTGCTTTCCCTTACTTGATTAGATAAATGGTGGTAAATGTTCTTTAGATATTTGACAGTAAGCTTCACATCGATTATAGTGTCTTAGGTTATGGTTACGTAATGTATGGAATATATGCTTGTACATACATTTTATTGTTAAGGAAAAAAAATTCTAGCTCTGCTAGCGAAAATAAAAAGAAAACAAAAATTTAATTAACTATGATATGAATGAATATGTCATGTATAAAATAGCAGTATACGGGTACTATGTCTAAGACGGCTTAGACATCACAATTTTTACCATCTTCACAATTTTAACATATTTTTTATTAATAATATAAATTGCAACAATTTATCGACCAGATTGACCATCTACAAAAGTCATCTCCGATAGTAATCCTTATTCACCTATGTATTTCTGTTTCCGAATAACGATCCTCGTTTAGCTATTTTCCATTGATATGGTAAAAAGAGGCAGTAAATTTATTTGGTAATGTGACGTAGGACTTTTAGTTAGTGCAAAGTAATTCCGCTCCGCAAAGTATTTTCGATCAGATTGTTACTGGTGATGAAACATGTGTTTATCACCATGATCTTGAGAGCAAGTAAGAGTCTAAGCAGTAGCATAGAAAAGGATCAGATCCAAGGAAGGACCAAAGAAGTTCAAAGTTACCCCGTCGGCAGGAAAGCTTATGGCCATAATGTTTTGGGATTCCAAAGGAATCTTAGTACTAATCGATACACAAAAAAAATCCAAAGTATTACTGCTACTTCTTACGCAAACAATCTGCGTTATTTAAAGGAGGAAATAAAATAAAAAAGACGTGATAATTGACTGCAGGTAAGACACCTGCTGCTTTGCGCGCGCGCTGTGTGCGAGTGTGAATTTGAAGAAACATCCTACAGCAAGGACCTAGCCCCTAGTGATTACTTTCTATTCCCTAATATTAAAAAAGACCTCCGAAAGCACTTTTCACACTATGAAGAGTTGTAGGTAGATAAATGATAATGTTTCAGGCCAAGAAAAAAAATATTTTAAGAGGGTTTTTAGAGGGAGAAAAGTTATACAAATAAGTGTTTTTTGCTTGTAGGAGACTACATTAAAAAATAAACTTTATTCAAAATTTCCGCTTAATTCTTTATCCATGTAGGTACCTCTCCTCGATTATTTGAATCCGATATCTGTAACATAAGTGCTTTAAGCAACTTACTTCGGAGTCAGGTCAATTTATGACACGTGGTGTGAATTTGTATTCAACTTTAGTCAGACGTACAACTAAAGTCAAATTGTATAATAATGACCTGAATACGAAGCGTCATGATATTTATATATTTTTAATAAATATATTAAATTAAATAGATCATTGTGGTAACCCAAGCAATATATTGTTAATAATTGTTAAAAAAACCTTTTTTATTACGGTTTTTAATACAATAAATACATAAAATAAATCTTTGAACCTAGTGGCATATAATGTCAAATTGTGTGCTCGATCGATGCAGAACTTATTAAGACTGAAGTATATACGAAACTAACATTTATACACTCATTTAAAAAAAAACGGGCCAGAGCCCAACCTAAGCAATGAACCATTTCAAATGTTACTAATGGTTTGTTTGATAATTATAGGTAGTTTTGCTTTCACAATTTTGTAAATTAATAAGCAAATAATCGTTTTCGTCAGTATTATCATAAAATTTTGATAAAATTTATGGGTTTTAATGTTAAAGTTTACTAGTAGTGTATGCTCGCTAGTAGTGCATATGAGCATATGTGAAGTAAAATAAACAAAAAATTTTGTTTGTTTTTTTCTTTTAAAGTAAAAGCAGATCAAAAACAATACTTGTCAAAAAAAACCAAGTCTCGCAATTCAGTTGTTCTGCAGTAAAAAGTTGTGAGATCCATGTAATACCAAGTCGGTTATTAATTTATTCAGTCTCTACTTAAGCGACTTTCTGTCTTAATACGTCCAGTCTCTAAGACCACGATCGTGGTCCATAACAATTGAAAATCAATTGTGTCTGGAATCTC
>JACJUM010005601.1:3711057-3885834 GCA_020976665.1 Heortia vitessoides | reverse complement strand
ATCATTGTGGTAACCCAAGCAATATATTGTTAATAATTGTTAAAAAAACCTTTTTTATTACGGTTTTTAATACAATAAATACATAAAATAAATCTTTGAACCTAGTGGCATATAATGTCAAATTGTGTGCTCGATCGATGCAGAACTTATTAAGACTGAAGTATATACGAAACTAACATTTATACACTCATTTGAAAAAAAACGGGCCTGAGCCCAACATAAGCAATTAACTATTTCAAATGTTACTAATGGTTTATTTGATAATTATAGGTAGTTCTACTTTCATAATTTTGTAAATTAATAAGCAAATCATCGTTTTCGTCAGTATTATCATAAAATTTTGATGAAATTTATGGGTTTTAATGCTAAAGTTTACTAGTAGTGTATGCTCGCTAGTAGTGCATATATATGGTCGTGAAGTAAAATAAACAAAAAAATTTGTTTGTTTTTTCTTTTAAAGTAAAAGCAGATAAATGTTTAGTATCGAGTGTGACCCTTTCTAGCTGAAACTTTACTGGCATATATATATTTAGATACAAGATATTAATTTTTTTCATCATGATGATATTGAGTGATGCAGTTCGATTCCATGGGGCGTCTTGAATTTTCCAAATAAGTTGGGATATCTTGAATTCAACGAATCGCTGCCTGCCAAGTTACACTAAAATAACTACTTCGACGTTAATGAAGAGCCTTTCGTGAACGTGCCCAAAAACAAAGCAATGGGCTATGGATATATCGCTCTATAAATCATTATACCAGCCATTGAAAGTCCACTGCTGGACATAGGCCTCTCCGAGAAAAGAGGTTGTTTGCCCATAATTGCCACGCTGGGCAATCGTGTTGGCAATCGCAGAGCGTAGCTTTCGCGACGGGGATTCTGCTGCTTATCCCCGCCCCGTGCATTTAAGCTGCCTTGTTCCGGATGGATATACCGCCATCTTTCGAGTACCTTAGTCGCCTCTTACGACACCTGGTGCAGTGGGAGGTACGATTTTACTCTGCCGGTATACGTTCTATGTAATGTTTACCCCAACACGCGGCTCGTTCGTCACTTGCAGCACCGGCCAGCCTAGCGTAACTATACCGACCGGGTCGGAACCGTTTCGAAGCCAAATAGATATAATTTGTTCCGAGAGCACTTTGCCACTTTCTGCGACGGCTTGTTTGACATCGTCATTGTTCCAGCGGCCCGCATTGATTGCTCACAATTATTTGAAGAACATTATGAAAGTTTGGAGGTTTTATTGCATTGTAATGATATGGGAAAATAAATGAAGGTAATTAGAAAGGTGGAAAAGCAGAGATAAGAGTTCAACGATGCTGGGTTAAGTCAGAGGCAAACGTTCTGAAACTGATTTAAACGCTTCTGTTTTATCATTTCTCCGTGAGAATTTTATATTTATTTATCTATATGCACATATATAAATTGATGTACATATGGCGGAACTTAATGTCAAGTGGCATTATCCTCCAGTCACCCACGGGCAAATCAGAAAAGGGACCAAGGCGGTGAAAATAAAAAAAAAGTATTAATAAATATGTAAACATAACATACAAATTATATTCTGTCGGTTATTAACACATAAGTATGTCTAAAATCTCTCCAGTTATTTTAATCTATTAACATAATAAACAGAAACAGGTAGGCAGACACTAACATTTTTATTTATTTTCAACTAATTATCCGCCTGCGACGTCTTTACCTTATATTTCATCCCGAGCGTCTGTTATTGCGGGAAGAACTCTATATCGCTATACCGTGAAATCCTGTTTTGGTAATTCTATAGAGAAAAATTAAAATCCAAATCTCTCTCATGGGGACATGTTTTCGGGATTAGAAATGTGCCAAATTTCATCCATATTTCTTTAAGTTTTCTGTCGCGTAAGAGTAACAAACATAAATCAATAGAAACTGGAAAGTTTGTGAGTACGGACTGCATGGACGCATACAGTCCATAATCCGAACTTTCACACTTACCTACTTTACACCCCTTTAAGGGACGATTTTCAAAAAAATATTTTACACGTGTTTCAAGACTTTCAATGAAGAACCTTTATACTAAATTTCATTCTAACAACTTTGAAGGCAGCAAAGTTTGCACCCCCGTTTACCACTTTCGGGGATGAATTTTCAAAATACCATTACGTAATAAAAGGAACTCCTGTGCACAATTATAATTTAGGCCCTGCGTTGACATGTCAGTCAGTCAGCTTCTCCTTTTACATATATACATAAAAAGAAAAAATAAAAGAACAATTGGTAATATCTAAACATTTATTCTAACATAAAAATTACAAACTCCACTGCGATATAATATTCGAGCGTGTTGCCGCAACGTAGCCAACTTTATAAACATAGGGGAACATTATAACGATATGTAGAACACATTCGACTAACATTTGTACTGAAAGGTGTATGGCACCAAATTATTAACAATTTTATTATACAACAAGATTCAGTACATTGGAATCACTTGATATTTTTATATTAGTTGCTCAAAGTTGAATTTTCAACTAGGCGTAATGGCAAAACAAGCCGCCAGTTATGAACCTTAAAACCTTTACAATAAAAACGGAAATTAACGAAATTGTAAAATGTGCTTGGTCTATTTAAAAATCCTGCTTATAAATTACCGTTTTTGTCAGAGGTTTATTTGAAGAAAACGTCGTGTGATAAACATAAATGCTTTGCAGTAAATCGGCGTAGATTAGATCTGGTTTTAAATATTAGATTAAAATTAGTGGGTAATTTGGAAATAGAAATATCAATTCCAATATCATATATGGATCGGTTTAATATTCATTCGTTATTTGGAAAAGTCGAACCAAGATTAAAAACTCAGAGCGATTAATGGTTAAAATATTACACCAACATAAAAAAACAGAGCCATTGATACATTATTTAATCAAGATATACTCGGCAATTTTATAAGCAAGATGGGAACTGTCCAGAATGACTATATATATATATATTTTGTTGATAAAAAAAACAGCATTTGTAAAAATAGGTTACAACGCAGCCTAACTAACGATAGTTGAGCATAAGTACTTATTTTAAGTACAAACGGTACACCACACTTACATACAATACTACTGCTATATTCGAAAGGGAAGCTTACTAAGTTGCGCGACATAGAATGTATAGTTTTATCTTAGTTCTGATAAGCATAACAAATATAAGTAAAGGCGATAATTCCCTGCACCCTTTATCGGAACTCGTTTAAGTTGATATATATAAAGAAAAATCTATAGGCATTACTCCAGAACGATTATAGTACAAACGATCTTGTGCTGTCAATTACAAATGCAACATAATATACATATATATATATGTGTGTGTGTGTTTAAAGAGTTTTTAATTTAACTTTAATAATTCTACACAAAGGGCCGAGATCTGAAGATCTGAGTGATGAGATCTGAACAAAACTGTGGCAATCATTTGAAATTATTGAGTCCCAGAAGTTACAATGTCAGTAGACCAAAGAGGCTCAGAACCTTACCACCAAACCTCTCTTTCTGTCTTCGTCTAACTTCCCAGAAGTACACTCCGTTGAAAAGAGTCCAGCCGTTAAAAATGCGATTAATAGAGAGGCGACATTATTGAAGCGTAGCCGTAAACCATCAAAACCAGCCGTAAGCCACGACTGAAGTATTTATAAAGTAAGCTTCCCTTTTGAATATACACCATCCTTGAATACCTGCTACGATTTAACTGACCCACATCACTGTTCACTCATCATCATACCACCATCCACAGGATACCCACTGCTAGCCATATCCTGGTATACTACTTACATTCAGCGCGAACCAACAGTTCTAATTAGATCGTCAGTCCCTTCGGACGTACTTCGCCGCTCGTGCCGGGGCGTAGTCGCCATCCGAGAACATTTCAACCATTACTTTAATAGTAACTAGCTTCAATATCACTTCCGCTTCGACTTAGTCAATCGTAGCATGTCCCCGACCCTACTTTAGCACCATTTCTTGCACCATAATAATAAAGAAAGTAACTGACATGTTTCTGATATACAAAAAGTCAAAGACCAGAATATTGTTGGTAATATTAGCGTTTAAAGATATTTTGTTGACATTCTCATATACAAGGTTATAAGCTGCATAACTTTTAACAATGAAACTAGTTAGCCAATTATTTTAAATAATTACGACTCCATCGATTAGATTTAATTATAGACGCCAAATATTGTGAGATACAGTTATTTTAACAATACAAGTAGACTTGAAGTTTAGATTAATTTTAAATTTCTTAATAACAGGAAGAGTCTATATTTTTTTAACCCTGTACTCTCACCAATTGTTTCATATACGTTTCGAATAAAATTGTATACACGTTTTACCCCTACAAAGGTAAATAACACGAATGTTATATATTCACTATACATAATAGCAACCTCCAAAATACAGACAATCCAAAACCTTTTACCTATAGACAATTATTAGTTATTACAAAGGAGATTATTATTATTATTATCATCTATATAATTTTAAAAATACTTATGTAAGGTAAAGTAGAACTAAGAAAATCGATTAACACGAAATCTCTAGGAGTCATAACAAAAGAAAACCGTGTTGATAACACAATAAACGTCTAGGAAATGCGAATCGCTGTTAGTGACATTGGAACCACGAAGCATACAAGCAGTGATGTTAGAGCCTAACTGTTAGCGACAATCACAGACTAAGTTACGCACATAACATTAAATTGATTTACTGAAGAGGTATCCACAGCAGAACTTCAACCGCTGAAATAATATAAAGAATTAAAATATGCCACAAGATCAAGTTATGACCGATGGGCATACTTTAATGCAACATGTAGTGAAACTCAGTTTCTACTTTGAGCGTAAATTTGAAGCGTAGAGTTTATTACAAGAGATTAATGCACGCATACATTCAAATGAGTGCTTTAAAATGTGTTTTAATGCACGCACTCGATTCCCTTTATATACTGATGTAATACTCGATTCGAACTAAGTTCATAAACGTTACAGCATTCTCGGTGTGAGACGTAAGAAATGAAATTTGTCCTGTAAGTTATACGCTTAAACAATAAAAAAAAGAAAGAAAATTAAAAAAGAAAGGCGATGTACAATTTTACTAAACTAAATTACTAGGAAGGCAAAATGCTGGCAATAAATACTTCTCTCAGTAAACCTCACAATTCTGTAGCCTAAACAAGAAAGGTAAATGGAACAGGACTGACTAACAGCTGTAGAATGTGCTATAACAGTGCATACTAATATTATCTGTTTAACTCTATGTTGCACCATAGACAAAAGATAAAAATCTTAAAAATAATTCTTCACTTATCTAGAGTTAAAGCTGAGGAAATTACAACGACATATAACATTAACAAAAGAAAATAGATAAAAGTTTTTTTTCACATTTTAGACTTTATTACAAATGTGTACTAGCAAAAAAGTGCAAAAATTTTATGAAGGAGGAGTAAATCAGACCTTTTCATTAAGACCTCATGTTTCAGTCATTCGACGTCGCTCGATTATCTACTTTATTTCCTACGCCGTAGGAATCAAACTTAGAACAGAACACGATCGTTCGCTCTTTTCAGTTTCGAGAAGAAAAAGAGAGAGACAAATAGTATTGGTCAGTCACGACTTTAGTTATGTTATTATAGTTGTCATCGAAATGAAAAAATGGCACTATATTTATTATGAAATTAGGTTTTATCTAGGGTCAATGTATATATTATTATTAGCTATAACAATAAAAGAGTTTGATTCGTACGATGAACTTACACATACAATGTAGCTAATCATATACGGCTCGTCATAGTGTGCGTAGAGTACGTAAAACGGCAGTAAACTCTAAAACCTAGGTACTAACACCAGATTTCATTAAAACTTACAATCAAATGCTACTGATGAATTAAAACATTGACCCAGATAAAAAACTACTTGTGCAACTCCTGCCTGCCAAGAGCTTCCAGGTTGCTATGATGTGAGTCTATCCTATTCATGTTCGCTTTGAACTCATCCCTTGTCTTCTGCGATACCGGCGTATGGGGCGTGAGGGTCTCCGAGGAGCCCCCCACCTCGCCGTGAGTCCTCTCCGAATGCAGGAATTCGTCCTGGGACCCGTTCACTTGTTTAGGCTTCATGTCTGGATATGAAAGGTCGAAGTTCGATATTGATTTCGGCGCAGTCTTCTCTAGGCCGGACGCGTGGGATATCGATGAGGCCATTCTTTCGTTATCTGTGAAAAAAAAATTTTTACCCGTCAAAAGGACTAAAAGGGAACCCTTGCAAGATGGTTAAAAAAATATATATCTAAAAATTAATTACAAAACTCACTTTACTGAGTAATTACAATGAAAATAGAAAACACTTTTCTCTCTGTACCAGGTGTCGTAAGAGACGACTGGCGGCACCGACAGATGGCAGTATATCCGTCCGCAATAGCGCAGTTCAAATACTACAGGTTGAGAATGGGCAGCAGCATCCTCGATTATTTCGTTCATCTGCGATTGCCACCACGTCTGCCCAGCGCGGAAATAATGGGAAAAAGTCCTGCTATTTCTTGTGATTTTCCAGTGATCTTTTTAAGTTGATTATATATTTATTTTATTTATTATATTTTATTTTATGATATGTTCGCCTAGGTCGTTTTATACCAATTCTTCCATTCATTTCCGCTCTATACATTTGTGCAGTCGTTCTTTTATCCACCCTTTCTACACGTCCAAATTATAAATAATCTCGTAAAGATGTCCAACTATGTATTTACGTTAAAACTCTGATAACTTTGGTAACCAAGATTTGTAGAAAAAATGAAGATTCAATTTTAAAATTCAACATGTTGCATGGGTAAAGCCTTAGAATAGCCCTCTCTCATCAGGTGTCGTAGAAGGCGACTGAGATACCAGACCCGATAGATGGTGGTGGATGGTGGACCTAGCTAGCGTAGTGCAAATACAATAGGGCCGTGATCATCATCATCTGTCAGCCTTTTTCTCTTGCAAGAGCAACATCATCATCTCAGCAATAGGACATCCTCAAGTTTCAGCACCCCTCAGCACCCTCAAGTATTTACTAGCACACGCAGAGGCAATTGAGCAGGGTAGCTTCGCGACGAGAATACTGCTGCCTATCCCGGCCCTGAGAGCGGTGAGGTACCGGCAGAGTAGGATAGTACCTCCCCCTGTACCAGGTATCTTTACGATACCTGGTACAGGGGGAGGTAAGCAATTAAATTACCAGAAACGACAGACGGCGATATATCCATCTGAAAAGGTGTAGTTGAGCAGCAGCATCTCCAAAGCAAAAGCTGCGCTTTGCGATTGCCAACATGCTTGCCCAGCGCGGCAATTATGGGCAAAATTCCCCCTCCTTATGGGGGGCCTATGTCCAGCAATGGACTTCCAATGGCTAATATGGTGATTATTTTTCAACTTGCATGTTTTAATAGGTTCGAAAAACGAAATACCTACTATTAAGAAAATTAGAAGCTACGTATTAGCAAAAAAAACAGTAGCTGGCAGCTCTGGAGTCAATGAACTTAAAATGTATCGCGAACAATACCAATACGCCATGCTGATAAAATATTTGCTAATCCATTAATTTATCCGCCATTTTACGAAACAATATGGTAATAAGATGTTTTTTCTTTTGTTTTATCCTTATTAGT
Organism: Heortia vitessoides; assembly: GCA_020976665.1. Classification (NCBI taxonomy): domain Eukaryota; kingdom Metazoa; phylum Arthropoda; class Insecta; order Lepidoptera; family Crambidae; genus Heortia; species Heortia vitessoides. The sequence goes on along the minus strand of JACJUM010005601.1, from coordinate 3,878,169 downwards.
CATTTTGTTTCCTTGTGGGTGATAGGAAAGAGCTCTGCTCGCGGGTACAATGCTCCAGGACTGCAAATGCAGTCGACACCAACGGCCAATATTACCTCACTCGTCCTAATACGGACCAGTTTCAAAGCGGCTAGCTAGAAGTTATTCTACAACCGCGTGCTAACTAGTACACTGTTGATTAAAGTACCGTCACCAAAGGTTAGGCATTTTAGAAATAATCTATAGCCGTCAGGAACCGGCAGAGTTCCTCTAGTAATAGACTATCGTACCCGAACCCAAAACAGAGTACAGTAGAATCCCGATTATCCGAACATCCGATTATCATATACGGATATATCCGGACTCATTCGTCTCGGCTCTAATTATTAATTTAAAAATATTTTGACGACGCAACGAGACATGTTACGACAAGTTTATTCCCGCCTCCGACGGTGTACTCTCGCTCTCATTTGTTTGCGGGATAGTGTTTGTTATTGTTTCATTTTCTTTGATAGCGTTCAACTGAAAGGTTGTCTTTTATTTTTGTTTACGTTTTGTGTTAGAAATTTAAAATGTCCAAGCGAAAAAGAGTAGTGTTGTCTCTTAAAGACAATATGAAGATAATTGAAAGTATAAAAAATAGTGAATCTGGCAGTAAGTTGGCACAAATATATGGTGTCGGAACTTCTACGATATCAGACATTAAAAATAATTCTAATTCCATAATGAAATTTACCTGCGCGCTTGAGCAAGAAGATGGAAGTTCGCAATGTAAAGTCATGAAAAAATCTCAAAATGAAATTCTGGAGAATGCAGTTTTTACTTGGTTCTTACAAAAGAGAGCATGCGGTCAGCCCATATCTGGACCTCTGTTATGTGAAAAGGCATTGGATTTTAATCAAAAACTTGGTGGTCATACTTCTTTCAAGGCGAGCTGTGGATGGTTAGCAAGGTTTAAATCCAGACATGGGATTCGAGAACTGGAGATTCAAGGAGAAAAACTGTCTGGTAACGTTGCATCACGTTGTAGACGAGTTAAAAGAATTTCTAGATGAAAAAAAATACGATTTAGATTTTTTATACAATGCGGACGAAACAAGTCTTAATTGGAAAGCTCTACCAAGCAGATCATTAGCAACGCGACGTGAAAATGCAGCACCGGGGCACAAAGTGAGTAAGGACAGAGTTACAGTTATGGTTTGCGCAAACACTTAAGGAACACATCGATTACCCCTGCTATTTATTGATAAATCAAAAAATCCGCGCTGTTTCAAAAAGGTTAAAATACCTTTAATTTACGCTAACCAACAAAAAGCGTGGATGAACACAGATATTTTTCTTACTTGGTATGAAAATGCGTTTATTCCTGAGGTGAATAAATTTCAAAAGGACGTAGGAAAAGAGGGCGATGTATTGTTGTTATTAGATAATGCGCCAACGCACCCTTCCGCTGAAACACTAAATCGAGAAAACGGCAAGTTCACGGTTAAGTTTTTGCCCCCTAACGTAACATCGATATTGCAACCTATGGACCTGTCATTGACATTGAGAATGAAAGATTGTTGTTATATGTTGGTAGAAGCGTGGAATTCTGTGGAATTGCAAACATTAAAAAGGGCATGGAATAAATTATTAAAATTAACTCTATCTGATTCTTCAATTATACCGCACGTCGATTTTAAAGAAATAACCGAAGCAATAAAAATTCTTCGCATTGGTGAAGGTGCGACAAAGAGAATATTATGGAGTGGCTGAACTGCGATAGTGAAGACCCTGGATTTCAAATATTAACTGATGAAGAAATCATTGAGGATTTAAACAGTAACGAGAGAGAAGATGAAGAAGAGACTGAAACTGGGGATGTATGCCAAGTACCATCTCACGCAGAAGCTTTTAAAGCTCTAGATGTTGCTTTTAAGTGGTTTGAAAGACAGGACGAATCGGATCCCATACAGTTGTTACAACTGAAGCGCATCAGGGACTTGGCTGCGGGAAAAAGATGTGATTAATTACGACAAAAATCTATAACAAGTTATTTCCAACCAAAATTTTAAATTACATAGGTATTATGTAATTCATTATCTATTTATAGCTCGTTTTTTATATATCGTATTATCAAAGTAAAACCCATTACATAACGAAAAAATATTAAAACTTAAATATTATTTGATTTGCTTTAAAATCGGTTATACGAATTTTCGATTATGTATACGGAATACCCCTGGTTTTAATTGACCCGGATAATCGGGATTCTACTGTAGTTCTAATACAACAGAGCAAGGGTGGGCAGCAGAATTTCAGGCAGAATTTCCGGTCACATCGTATTAGCTACTTTGCTAGGATATCTTTGCCTGTAATTGCCGCGCAGGGCAGGCGTGGCAATCGCAGAGCGCAGCTTGCTAGGATGCTGCTGCCCTGTAGTTTTTACACTGCGCTGTTTCCAATGGATATACCGCCATCTGTCGGTCCTGGTACCATAGTCGCCTCTTACGACGCCTGGTGCAGAGGAAAGTACTATTCCGCCGGTACTCTACGGCTATTATATATATATATTTACGTTTACAGTGCATAGTCTTAGATTCAATTCCCAGTTTCATGGAACTGGTCGATTTTTGTGAATAATAAAAATATTTCGCTTTTAATTTTATGTAGACTGACTAAAATATGAAGAGAAAGTATCGGAACGTACAGATATTCAAGATACTATTATTTTAGACCACTACATCCTTAATAAATCGATCGATTATATTATTATTAATAATATAACTACATATTTAAAAGAAACTCTAACATAATCACTTTCAGTTGCCGGTGATCGTAAGAAGTTTTTCAGGTCAAGTTTAAGTGTTACCGCAATTTAAAATTGGGTAATCCTGTTTCCACTACTTCTACAAACCCCACGGTGGTCCACTTCCCCTGTAATATTCGTCTCAAGATATGTCATATCTCACCAGTATGATTATCTGTGTGTTTGTTATCGCCGCTGTCGTCCTTATGGTCTTTGGGCAGGGATGAACAGCGGCCGCCTCCGCCCCCGAGCATGCTCAGCACCCTGTACACAATTGTATAATTTACAATCCAATTTCTCTTCATTTAAATAGATTTATAATAATAATATTCACGCAACATTTCATACATTGACTAGCCTAAGTAGACGTGACTAAGACGTGCTAAGTCGCTTATAGCATTTGTGTTATGCTTATAGCTGATATCAGACAACACAGGAATCACAAATATAATACTTAAATACATATTTTGAATACCCAGACACAGGAGAAACACAAATACCATCATATATATATTATTCCTGGGTGAGGATCGATCCCACGACCCTTGGCGGATGAGATAGGATCACTACCATCTGCGCCACTGGGCCCGTCGAATTATTAGACTTATCACAGTCAAAATCGTCTGAATGTGATAACTCAAATAATAAGTCAAACTTCTGGACATAGGCCTCTCCAAGAATGATGGAATTTTGCACATAATCGACGGGCTGGCCAAGCGTGTTGGCAATCGCAGAGCGAAGCTTTTACGACGGGGTCGCCGCTGCCCATGCCCGCCCTGTGCTATTGAGATACACTGTTCTGGATGGATATACCGCCATCTGACGGTTCTAGTACCTTAGTCTCCTCTTACGACACCTGGTACAGAGGGAGGTATTATTTCACTCTGCTGGTACCTCACAGCTTTACTGACATACTTACTCTCAAATTCGTTTCCTATGCAGCATAAAACAAATTGTAATATTAACTGAAAGTGGTGTTATTGATTAGAATAATAAAAATATTGATCACTAGCTGATACCCGCGACTTAGTCTGTGCATGCTTCTTCGAATAGCTTATTTTCTTTGCCAAGCATTAATAGATAATGACTCTGCGGTTTGGTCGTGACGGCGTAACAGACAGAAAACTAAGATGCTTGCAACAAAATGTTATAATTTTCGATTGAGATCTGGATTTATAGGGAACCAAGTTAAAAATTTACTATGAAGATTTGGGTCGGTTGATCTGTTTGTTGCTTACCGTACTGCGCCGTATTGATGCCTGAAGTCTGAGACAAGTTTTTTATACTATATTAAAATTAAAATACTGTTAACATTGCTGCGGATATCAAAATCTTTCAAAATACATCAAAACGATGTATCAAATATAAAATATAGTCCTATGTGTATATAAAAATGCTATCTTTACATAAATACATCTCGTATCACAGTCTATTTAACTACTGAACCGATTTTACTGTTGGATCCAACTTGAATGATGGAATAGTATATAATCTCAATTTATAGTAGAATTATTTTTTTATAATAAGCATACATAGTTAAGATAGAATTACGTCTGTCGCCACTAACCTGGAATGCCCCAGGTCCCCGAAGGGAGGATTGGAGGGCGCGGGCGAGGGGCGCGGTGAGGACGCTTGCCCTGCCACCGCCCAGCCTTCAGCCACCAGAACAGACCCAAGGTCCAGCTCGCCTTCTGCATAACAATAAAAATATTATTACACGAAAGTTTACAAAAATAGATGAATGTCTATGATTAAATGGCACGAGAGATATAGAAGGGAGATCTGAAAAAAAATTACAACGGACCTAAGGAATATGTCTACATGATGTAGACTTCATATAAAGGTCGTCTGCATAGATATCTCATTCACAACTATTTTTACCGCCAAAAGCAGACACAATATCTTCATGTCATAAGGTAGGCAACGCGCTAGTGATATTACGAGCATCAATAGGCTGAGGTGACGTTTACTGTCACGCGAACTGTATGCTTGTTTATCGACCTAGTCTAATAAAAAGGAAATATTCATAGAAAGTCTAGCGGCCCGCCCTAGCTGCTTCAATCCCATTTTTAAATATCTAACTTACAATAAAGTGTGGAAAATTATGTTGAAAATGTAGTTAGTTTTTTAAACAAAATTCCCATACGAACTTTCCGATACTGTTGATCAAATGGTTAAGCATACCTGAAGATCCTGACATAACACCAACATTACACTGACATTACACATACATGCACATAAAAGTATGTACGGTACTTATAAGGAATATAAGGACTAAAATTTTTTGGATGTCTGTTTGAGGTAAACTCTGAAATGGATGAATCGATTTTTAAGGGGAATTTGTTTGGAAAATATCTTGTCTCAAGAAGTACGCGCGTGTGCAACTGCTTGGCGCTGCTAGTAAATAATTAATAAATTCCCATCAACTCTCATACATTGACCTGACTACGCGATAAGAGAGCACTTGTGTTACGGACAACATACAACAAAAACATTACAAATATAATACTCAATTACATATTTAACATCAAAATACAGACAAAATATATAACATATCAATATTTGTCCTCTGGTTGGGCTTCTAACTTATGAACTTTTGCACACAAGACCGAAACAGTACCGAATACGTCATCATCATCATCATCACACCAGCCATAGGAAGTCCACTGCTGGACATAGACCTCCCTAAGAAAGGGGGAAATTTCACGGCTACAATTTGCACGTATTTTTGATTACTATGCTACCTGGATAACCAATAAACTTACAGTCAAGATAGTAAGAGTTTAAGCGCTCGTAATATCACAAGGATGTTACTAACGCGTTGCCGAGCTTATGAAGTCATAAGCTCGGCAACGCCCTAGTAAACATTCAAGTGAATGTCATATTCCCAATGATTCCACTGCCTCTCTCACCCTTCAAACCGGAACACTGCTATTTGGCGGTAGATGAGAGTGCGGTACCAATGATGACAACCTTTGCGTGAGATCTACTTCATGTAGATCGTAGTAACATGGTTGCATTTGAGCTTTCGCTGCTATTGGTGGATGTGCTGCCATCTGTCGGCTTTGTGAAAATCGTTGCTTATGACACCTGGTACAGAGGAAGGTACTTTTCTCATGTCAACGATTTATGTCTCAATAACTATTTTTAATAAATATTGTTTTCATCGTATTCAAATTAGAAATGACGCACAGACAAACTGTGCAAACATCTAACTTCGTTTAATGGTTAATTAAAATTCTTAAACAAACAGTAAAAACTAAACTAGGTTTAATGTATAAATAAATGCTGAATTTTATTGAGGATAATTTTAACTAGAAAAAACTTCCAAATTCCGTATGCAACCAGAGACGATTCGTTTTTTTTTTAGTAAATAGTAAAAAGAAATGAATCAGTTCCATTCAACCTTTTTACGAATAATATTATTTTGATATTTTGGGAGAACAGGTCAAGAAATAAGCGTACAGTCCACGTGATATCACAAACGTGTTGCTCGACCAGTAATTTCACTGCCTCTATCATTCTTCAAACCCAAACACAGCAATGCGAACACTATTTGGCAGTAGAAATAGGTGAGAGTAAGGTACCAATGCAGACGACCTTGAATGAGGTCTAACCTCCTTTGAAGACACATCGCCCCTAGGTGAAGACTGCAACAACAACAAAACTAATTTTATATAGGCCTTTCGAAATTAACGTAAAAGATCATTACTGTCCACGATTCGCATACTTATTTGGAAAGAAAACTTCCCTGCACTTCGTCTCTTGAAATCTTCTTGTAGAAATTTGACATAACGTTAAAACTTCCGAATAAATGGCGATGTTCCCAAAATTTTCGGAAATATAATATTTTTAATTGATATAATATCAAATTAGAGATGTTTACTTGCACGAATGCATGTGTTCTGATTTGATCTTAGGTCATTCTAGACGGAAAATAATACACTTCTATTTCTTATCTTATTATAAACAATATAAATTAAAATAAACATTAATATAATAGTGAATAGATTAATATAATAATGATAAATATAGATCATCAACAGTATCTATATATCATCATATCAGCCACATGATATAGCCAAATGTGATTTGAGATATCACCAAACGACGTTATATATCACCATATATCAGCCACAGAAGGTCCACTGTTGAACATAGGCCTCCCGAAGATAGAGGGGTTTTTGCCCATAATTGCCGAGCTGGGCAGGTGTGGAGGCAAACACAGAGCGCAGACTTGCGACAATGGTGCTCGTGCACATCCCCACCCTGTAGTATTTAAACTGAGCTGTTTCAGCAGCATCCCCGTTGCGAAAACTGCGATCTGCTATTGCTAACCATACTTCCTATCTTGGGGAGGCCTATGTCCAACAGTGGACTTTCAATCGCTGGTATGATGTAGATGAATATTAATATAATGTATATATACATTTTAAAAGAAAATGTGACATACAATTAATACATTAAATAAGAATAAGACTAAATTGCCCGCTACTTATCACCATAAAATAAATATAACTATTCCATAGCAATTGTACAAGGTTTTATAATAAATAGTGACGGGCCTGATTGCGCAGATGGTAGTGGTAGGTTCTGATTCCTACCCAGGGCAAATATTTTTATGATGATATTTGTGTTTGTTCTGTGTCTGGGTGTTAAATAAAATTATTTTTAAATATCTTCTTATATCTTTTAAATATTTAAATTTGCAACCATGATTTACAATATATTCTGATCTTATAATAAAGGTTTAATGCTATAAGTAAAACTACTGAACAAGTATCCCATTGAAACTAACAAGGAATCATATATTTTCCCTGTCACACTCGAAGCTAAAAGAGCTTTCTTTAATTATTCTTATACTAAACGACTAAGAATAATTATGAAAATTAGCTTTAGATATAAAATAAAGCAAAATAATGCATTAATAGAAATATAAAAGCAAGAGTAACTGTATTCCGTATTAACAATTGGAACACACAATATGCGTCTGTCGGAAATTTTGTTGATTTTTTATGACTAAGTTGACAAACAAGCTTACGGTCCACCGCAGGCTATAGACGCTCGAATTATCAAAAGCATGACACTACCGCACTCCCAACTTTGTGACTTTAAGATATTATTTCACATTATCCAGTAATTTTACTGATTCACTCACCCTTTACACTGTAAAACAGCAATGCGAACACTGCTGTTATGCAGTAGAAATATTTGGGAGGGAGGTAACGAAGCAGACGACCTATGTACGATATCTACCTCTAGTAGAAAGTACGTCGTTTTTCTTAGTGAAAAAAATGTAGGAGTTATTAAAAATCAGTAAAATACAGACGCACATACTCACAACCGTTACTTTATATATAATATTCTGATGGTAATTACTATACTCCCTCGAAAAGGCTTTACTGATTCTTATGAAATTTTATATGCCTATTCTGTAGGTCGAAGAATTGGCTACTATCTATTGTTCACACCCCTAAGTGATAAGGTTTATCCAACCCTAACATTTATTAAAATTTGTATAATATATATAATTTTTTTTCATAATGTGGCATTAAAAATACATGCAACCCTAAATTTTTACCCATCTATCAGCAACTCCTATTTTTCAACAGTTGTTTTAGTAATTTAATGATTTTATTTATTTTTTAAAGCAGAACAACGTTTGCCGGTACAGCTAGTTCCAATATGAATATTGATCCAGTTAATATAGTCATAAAAGGAACGGAAATAAAAAAGAAATGTTATGAAAACCATTTATACTTTATTATTGATATTATACAAACACGAAGATCAGATAACTTTACTGGTGCTCTCTGAGTAATCGTATAATTTTGACGTTGATTAGTGCCTTAATGTCTTTCGAGAACTGGTAATCGAAGTGGTCGAACGTGGTCCAAGGCACGCGGTACATTTCTACCACGTTCGGCAGACCGACCACGAGATTGTGGACATCAATGAAGTTGGACATGAAGTCGTTCAGCGAGTAGAATATCACGACCGGCGCAGTTATGTTCTGGATGGGGTAGTCGGGCGGCTCCACGTTACCATACCTTACCATATTCTCCTCGGGTCCGTAATCGAATCTCCTGAACTTACCCGATTTGATTTCTTGCCCAAAGTGAGTTAACTCTTTCACAGATTCACCCGACGTCATGTGGTTCTGAATAATCGCCAAACGACTGTAGTCTATTTGGCCAAAATCGAATCCTAAATTAGCGAATATAGGAAGCATGCAGTTTATTGTAGCAGATTCCGAATCACCGCAAAACTCGTGCTTGAAGAACAACGATATGGGATCGTTACCGTCGATAGAGAGCACGCCAAGTTGCCGAGCGAGTGCCAACATTTCATCGCAATAGTCGGCGAAGATATGCAACAAAGGGTTCTCCACGTGCGACATCCAGGCGACAGACGACAGCGAAATCATAAGCTTGATCTTACTATTGTATTCCGGAAACTCCGATGCCATAACGAAGAAACCTGTCGTGCCTTGGGAATGGGCAACATAATACAGCGCCTCCTGTTTGGTCGTTTCCAAAATGTGGTCGATTATCGCCGGTTGGTCGTACCGGCCGCACTCGTCCCACGAGAAGTCCCAAAATTCGGCGCATTTCGTCGTGAGGTTGACGTGTTCCCTGGCGTATTTGTTGCCTCGATTGTTGCCGAGCCAAACATCAAAGCCTGCTTTCGCGAGTAGGAATCCTAATCCGCTCCCAGGTCCGGTGGTGAGCCAATCGTCCGATGAGCTCATAGCCCCAGGCATCACCAGTACCGGATAACCCGAACTTGGGATCCTAAAAACCGTGAGTATGTATCCATCTTCTGTCACCACTTTGTGTTCTTCACTTGGGAACCCGTATTTCGTGATTAGTCCGCTCGCGTTCAGGTAATAGTCATCTTCATGGAAACCTTGTTTATACTGCTCGATTTTACTAGGTGGCAAATTTTTATTCGTTTTTTCCGCTAACGCCAGATGATTCTTTAACATGTCCATATAAGTGTAGAGTAGCTTGAATGTGTCTTCGGTCTCTATCATTGACTGCTTTTCGAACAGAGTACATTTCACTTCATCGCTATAAGAGTAATCTATTAAATTACATATTACTAAAATAAGTATACCGATGTAGGTGTTCCTCTCCATCTCTCTAGAGCAGTCTTCAACTATCTGCCTTCGAATACAAGTTTGATGTAATATTGGAGTTTATATACCATTTGTTGCGTAGGCGGAAATAAATTTATTCATCAATAAATTCGGAATGAAGCTACGCATACAGTTTGATATGTCAATACACATTAGAGTTGGGTAAGTGCGTGACCATTAAAACCGAAAATTGTAGTGAAAATTAAATTTTAATAATACATTAAGTATTTAAGTAATTTTTTTAATGATATCAATAGCGGGAATAAATAACATATAAATAATGTCCGATGAAATTGGAAGATTTTTTTACAAAGTGCGCTATAAGGTCACTGAGGTCATTGATCATATTCGTGCGTCTGTATCTGTTCTTCTGAAAAGTATCGGTTGTAATATCTATCTATATACATAAAAGGGACATATAAACGCAAGGCCTATACTATAAGTGACAGAAACTTGAAGTTAGCATTAATTTTATAACGTAGGTAGGGAAGAAATTAAAAGAGAATTTTGAAACTTCTAAGGGGGTAATCGGGGTGCAAAATATCGAGAAAGATGTTTGAAAATTAAGAAAATTTAAGAAACGCTTATATTGACATTTGAAATATTTCCAATGTTAGGTATGGCGTTTGTCGTGACTGTCAGAATGCCCGCGCAAGAATCGTTTAAAACAAACAATCAGCCGAAATTATATCATCATCTCAACCATTGCCCATAATTGCCGCGCTGGGCAGTCGTGTTGGTAATTCGCGATGGTAATACTGCTGCCCATCCCCGCCCTGTGCATTTGAGCTACACTGTTTCAAATGGATGTACCGCCATCTATCGTTACGGTACCTAAGTCACCTCTTACGACACCTGGTAAAGGGGGAGGTACCATTATATACTATATACTCTGCCTCACGGTTTATGTATTATTGCGGCTTATATATTACACGGAATTATATTATTTACGGAATTATATTTTATTAATTACAATTAGATATGCCACTATTACCACTATATATATTACCTATGTCACTATCTAATAATGTAATTTTCTATTAATGAAAGAGTATTTGAAATAAGTTCAGTTATTTCTGAGTTTATTTGTTGCAAACGTACAAAAACACAAATTCTGTTTACATAGTATATTTTTAGAAGATATACCGCTCTAAAATAAATCTATAAATATTGCTCGGTAAGGAAGTAGCTTCATAATGGTCAAAGAATTTTTAAAATAGGTCCAGGAGATTTTCAGTTAAGCCATAACAAACGTTTTTTTCCCCCATATAATATTACGAATAGTATAGGTACAATGTGAACTAAGTATATTATGTATGCGTAATATTAAATACTGTAAGTTCTATCGAAATTAAACTGTTAAATAACAATCAATAAATTGCCAATTGACCGGATGCTACACATATATACCCAAAAATAAATCCCTATTTCACTTGGACACGGCTGGAACTATTTAGCATTTATTTTTCTCTTGTGTTGGTTACATATCTAAAAAAATACGTAACGGATTTTTATATGTATAATACATCATAATAGTAGAGAAACACTAATAATTCTAGATATTTAAATGTGATGTAGTGAATAAACATCTTTTTTGCAAATCCATTACAAATACTGACAAGATAGTTCAAAATAATGTTCTACAGTATTGTACACCAAAAAAAGTACACAAAAACTCTATCAAATTTTATATTATCATAATATTTCAGTTCGGTTTCAAATAAGTTCGGCATAACGTCAACAGGGTCATCGGCCATTAAGTGGTTGTTTGTCAGTTTAATACGCTTTCGCGATGTGAATATACATCGACACCTTTCAGTCACAATAGCAGTGTCTAATAAGTAAATATGTACAAGTGAAATATACAAGGGCATTTAAATAGCCGTTCTCAAACATGATTAACAACAGATCACGAAAATGAATAAATTTGCATGTATCATTGCTGGATATAGGCCTACCTAATAAAAGAGAAATATTGCCCATAATTGCCGCGCTTGACAGGCATGGTGGCTACGTCGCCATGAAAAAACGCTGCTACGCATCGCCGCTCTGTTTGAGTTATGCTGTTTCAGGTGGACATACCGCCATTCGTAGGTTCACTTATCTAGCCTAGCAAATTTTCAATGGAAATTTCCAATGGTAACAAACGACGGTATTTTCGAACTATGATAAATATATAGTTTACCAACGTCACTGTTCACTTCAAATACAAATGTAACAGCTGTGTAATCTGGTCCAAAATAATTGTTCAAATTAATTACACCAAATATAACGCTAGAACAAAATAAATATCACAAGGTTTCTAAAATTCCAACGTATATTTTAATTTATACCAGGTCTATATACGAGCATACAGTCTGCGTTAACGTAAATCACCGCAGCGTAGAAACGGAATACCACATGGACATCACAATTATTCAGTTATTTCATCGCCTCTCTCATCCGGAACATAGCAATGTAAACACTGCTATTAGGCGGTAGAAATAGGCGAGAAGTATTATCGCAGAAGACTTTTATATGAGATCTACCTCGTGTCAATTTTCATCATACCTCAAACATATCTACGCCTAAGAGGCGTCTTCAAAAAATCGCCGTCGGTCCCGCTCAGATTCCGCGAAACCTATCGCGACCGGTCGCCGCGAGGTACGCAGGTGCATTCGCTTCCCCTAGCCTCCGGTAAAGCAGAATTGATGTCTACTTAGACAGTCTATGTCTACTTAGTCTTTATTTTATTTGTCGTCAATTAGAATTTTAGATTAATAATTTAAATTAATTTAAACATTTATTGCATAAACATGTGATTGTTACAGGCGTATATACGCTACCAGGGTATAGTAATTTTCAAAAGGTAATAAAATTTGCAATATTATTGTATATTTATAATATTTGTTAAATATAAAATATTTTTACTGTTGAACATTGGCCTCCCCAAAAAGAGGGACATTTGCCCATTTGCTTCACGCTATTTTGGAGTGTTAAACCTGATTTGTTGGGACTGAAATCTCAGTCGACCTACGACACCTGGTAAAGGGGAGGTATTCTACTGTGCCGGTACCTCACGGCGTATGAAAGAAGCCATTGAGAAGTAATGAAAATGTATGAAAATAACGTGCGGTACTCACCTTCTGTGACGTCATACAACTTTATGCCAGGTATTTCTTTCTCTTTCTCGCCTTCAGCCGTCGCTGTCTTCTTGTACGTGTACGTCCGAGACACCAGAGGCTTCCACCGCGCGACCTGATCAAAGATATTTATTTTGATAAAGTTTTTTCAATGACTTAAGTGAGCTTGATGTGCAGTACCAGACGGGTCACTGACCTGCGTGAGTTCCTCGAAACGCTCGGTGGCCTGCGATTGCCAGCGGTCCCAGCGCGCGCCAGCCGCCGTCACTCCCACCACGTCCTCCTCCCGCCCTGCTGGTCGCACACCCGCCAGGAAACATTCCATTGCCTGAGAAAACACATTTAATACATAAACACTAGCCTTCTATTTCCCATGACACTATTATCGTTCAGTGCCCAATTTTCAGCGCTACACAACGATTAGCATGCAAATCACAATACGGCAAAATCAAAAATCGTCAAGACAATAAAAAGTTTTAGTATTTAGCTTATTATATAGTTTTTTCCAAAATAAATGGGTATTGATTAATTACGCACGCGGTAAAGTATCTAGCCAAGTTTAAGTAACAGAGCTGGCGAACAGCATTTGGAGCCACTTATGTTCCACTCATAACTTAATGGAAGTTTACGGCAGAAAGGTTGCGAGACGTTTTCTGCGCTATTTCGTTATTAGTTTCGTTAGTTGACTATTGTTCTCCGCGGCAGAGTTGGAAGAAGCGAATGCTTTCAGAGTTCTTTCATAATATGTATTATTTTCTATGTACAAAATCACATTAGATAAATAAAATTTGTGCATATAATATAAGATATAATATGTTAGGATGGGCATAGGTTTATAGCATATAATATAAAATTCTCATGTCAGTGTTAGTTACCACACTCGTCCTAAACGGCTTGACCAACTCTTATGAAATTTTATGAGCATATTCTGTAGGTCTAAGAATCGGCTACTATCTTTTTTTTTTACTCCTGCGTGATAAGAGTAATCTACCCTAACATATTTTTTCAATATTTTGTCATTTTTTTATAATGTAGCATTAAAAATACATAATTTTTCACCCTTCTATCACCAACCCCTATTTTTTAATAGTTGTATTAGAAATTTTATATCATTTATATGGCAGAACAACATTTACCGGGACAGCTAGTGACTATAAAAATATAATAATAAATAATAATGAAATTATAATAATGAAAATATTGACGACGGTGGGGCAGATGGTAGTGATCCTATCTTCGCGCCAAGGGTCGTGGATCCGATCCCCACCAAGGAAGAATATTTATATGGTGAATAATTGCATTTGTTTTGTATCTGGGTTTAAAATTTAAGTATATTTGTGATTCCTCTATTATTTGATGTCTGTAACAAAGTGTTTTAAGCGAATTATCTTGGAGTTGGTCAATAATTATACATTGATAAGAGCTTAACTTTTTATTATTTCCTGCGTAACAAAATTTGTATTTTTCATGAATTGCATGTGTATTCAATTTTGTCGGCATTCCATTCCGGGAGTGCCGACCTCTGTGCAGGCCTCTATTTTTTTACACCATGATAGTGGAGAATTAGCATACATCACTATAAAGTATAAAATAAAAGTCGCTTTCCGCTGCCTGTTCCTATGTATCTATGCATAGATCTATATAACTACACAACGGATTGAATTGAATGCGGTTTTAATTTTTTATTAAATAGTGATACAAAAATAGAGGTTTATATGTTTAATAGATGCATAAAACAGTAGAGAAACACTGATAATTTTGGAAGTTTTTAATGTGACGTCGTTAATAAACGTTTTATTTTTGCTTTGCTGGCTGAACACGACGAGATTGATCAAATAATATCCAACACTGCAGCAGCATCCTCGTTGTAAAATCGCGTCCTGCAATTGCCCCCAAGGTTGCCCAGCATGGCAATTTCCCACAACATCCACATATAAATTGACCTCATTCCGTTTTAAGTCGCTTAAAGCACTTGTGTTACAATCACATAACAGAGGAATCACAAATATTTAACTTACACATATATATTTAACACTCAGGCACAGAAACCAATATCATCAAATAAATATTTGTCCTGAATGGGGATCGAACCCACGACTCTTAGCGCACAAGATCCACCAATAGAGCAATAGGAGACTAATATAAAATGGTAGTTATATTAGTCTTCTACACGGTATCCTTGGACCCTGCTTTGTTACCTGGAAGCGTAGTCTAAGCAGATCCGCCCGGAGCTCGCACAACTCGTGCACCGCCACGTACTCGCTGTCGCCGTAGTCTACATAAAACACGTCAGCCACCTGCGAAAAACAATCATCATTATCATTATGATAGCAGCCGCAAAACGTCCACTGCTGGATATAGGCCTTCCCTATAAAGGGGGAATTTACCAGTAATTGCCATGCTAAGCAAACGTAGCTTCGCCACAGGAATGCTGCTGCTCATTCCCAACTTGTTGCATTTGAGCTACACAACTTTGAGATATACTGCCATCTGTCGGTTCCAGTACCTCATTCGCCTCATATGACGTCTGGTATAGGTGGAGGTACTATTCTACTCTGGCGTTACCACACGGCCAACTCTGCCGGTACCACACGGCGAAAAGCAATATCTAGCATCAATCTGAATGATCATACCTTGCCCTTAAAAGGTAAAACATTTTATATCACTATCCAGTAGAATCCGTTCATTATGTACCTGATTTAATTGACCAACCGCTTAGTAATAATAATAATTTACATTTATGTACAATTGAGATATAAAAAAGATACAATAATTTTGCTTTTAAACAGTATAGTGCGCGGCCTCATCGTATAAAACGATTTCTTTCGGGCAACCTTTGGATGGAAACAGAGTAAATAAAATTAAATAGGCAGTTCAGTATTGCTTGGTGTGAAGTGATTCTCACTAACTTAACCTTAACTCCCCTAAATTTCGAGCAAGTAGGTCGGTAATAACTTCACTTGTCAGATATCGCTTATTATGCCTTATTTTAAGAAATGATGTCTGGTTTCTGTGACGGATTATTTTCATGATCATACCCACCTCTCTCTTTGTGACTACATTCTGCGAATGCGTGCCTCGTTTTATCGACTTATTTTTCACATACCCTATTTATGTCTCTTTTATTAACTCATGCATCTACCCGTGCAAATGGCCGTGAAGTACCGGCAGAGTAAAACAGTATCTCCACCGTCTAAAGAGGCAACTAAGGCACCAGAACCGACAGACGGCGGTATATCTATTCGAAACAGTGCCGTGCCAGTAGCTCAAATGCCATAGGGATGGGCAGAAACATCCCCGACGCAAAAGCTGTACTCCACGATTGCCAACACGCTTGCCTAGTGCGAAAATTATGGCAAAATGGGAAGGCCTATGGCCAGCAATGGACTTCCAATGGCTGTAACGATAAATACGTTGAATTATCTCTATATATAACCCACAAATGTTTGAACTTCTAACAAACTACCTTATATACAGCGACCACTTACAACTAGACTAGTCTTTCACCCTTCGTTCGCGTGATTTCACTTTCTATCGTAAATGTTATGACGTAATATTTTTGTAAATCCAAAGGATACCCTTCCCACGGGCTCAAACTATCCATATACTAAATTTAATTTATGCCGTTCTGCAGTTTATTAGTGGCAGGAAGCCAACAAACAGATATAATCAAATCATTTATGTTATCA
Source organism: Heortia vitessoides (assembly GCA_020976665.1). Taxonomy (NCBI): domain Eukaryota; kingdom Metazoa; phylum Arthropoda; class Insecta; order Lepidoptera; family Crambidae; genus Heortia; species Heortia vitessoides. The sequence continues at coordinate 3,861,450 of JACJUM010005601.1, read as the reverse complement.
GACAATAGAGTTATCACAACTCATACTTAAATACATATACACCCAGACACAGAACAAACATAGATATTGGTCATATAAATGTTCGGTCCAGTCAAAAAATAACAATAATTAAAAATAATAAATTCCCATATCATCTCATACATTGATCTAACTCCGTGATAAGTCGTTTTAAGCACTTGTGTTACGGACGCCAGACAACAGAGTTATCACAAATATACTACTTAAATACAACTTCCAGACACAGAGCAAACACAAATAACATCATATAAATATTCGGCCTTGGTGAGAATCGAACCCATGACCTTTGGCACACAAGGTAGGATCACTACCATCTGCACCTCTGGGCCCGTCGAGCATTCATTTTGACAAACACCATTTAATTTTTCAATGATCCCTTTATATCATACCTGCTTCGTAGCATCGAACTCGTTCGGCAAAATGTCGTGGACACGCGCGCGGTACCACCGCCCGTCGTGTCTGAACACCGCAGCTACCACTTGCCCCACGCACACCTGCTTCAACTGGAACAGGTAACAGACACGTCATTACAACCACTTTTTTCTGGCAGTATCATCATATAAGCCGAGGGAAGAACATTATAAAAAAAAAACAAATTAACAGTTCTGCAACCTAATGCTGGACTACAGACGTCAATTCCAGCAGCATTGGAAGGATGGGCGAGGTGGTTTCTTAATGAGCGACCCTATAACCCTACATCAGAGCGAGACCGTAGATCACTCAAGGACGCCTCTGATACCGGCCTCGCCTCGAGTGAACGTCGTTCGGAACAGTTAACTATTTGTTTGCAAAAAGAGAGTAAGTCTGGCCGCAGTTTGTTGTTGCTTGAGAAGCAGGGCCTGCATACTGAGACATCATAATCATACCAGCTATTGAAAGTCCACTGCTGGACATAGGCCTCCCCAAGAAAGGGGGAATTATGCCCATAATTGCCGCGCTGGGCAAGCGTGTTGGCAATTGCAGAGCGCCAACACGCTTGCCCAGCGCGGTTTGGTGCCTTAGTCGCCTTTTACGACATCTGTTACAAGGGGAGGTACTATTCTAATCTGCTGGTACCTCACGGCTTAAATATTAGGCGTGTAAATATATTTTTTTCAACTCATCGGATTGGTTTGATGTACATACGAATGCGGGTGCATCATTTCTACGCTAGACTACTCTGCATATTAACACGGTGTACGAAAATAAGTGTGAAGTATTTGTAAATGTGGAGTGCCAGCTACTGAGAGAGAAAATTATAGAAGTGATCTATATACATATCGTGGGTCACACACAGCACTCCGAATACATACAGGCCGCACCTGTTCCACCGTGAGCATTGACTCTACACTAGCTGTCCAGCATTAGAAAAATGGTGTGACTGACCGAGTGCGCATCGCGGGCGTCCTTGTCGCCGTAGTAATCCGTCATGTGCGCCACGAGCTCGTCCAACTGCGCCACCTGCGGCCCCACGAACTGCACCCAGAACCGGGACGGGGACGACACCGCCGACACGTACACTTCGATGGAGGCTCCGCTCGTATCTATAAATTACGACGGTCTACTTGTCAATTGGAACTATCATTGGTGCCTTTTATCTACCTGCAGTGCAAAGCGTTTTCACAGTTCCCTTCCCGTAAAAATATGAAGATAAAATATAATTTAGGTTACTTGCTTATAATATAATTCTTTTTAGTTTTTGAATTTAATTTTTTTTGTTACAAAAGCACAAAATCATAAATAGCATTTACATATTTCCATTTTAGGTGCGGATCTCTAGTTTATTTGAAAATATGTTCCAAAAGAATGAAGCTTACTATTAGTTAGAGAATGGCCCATATCAGTTAAATTATTTGATTTATGAGCCAATTCGTTACAAACAAAGATACTAATATTTACTCTATGTAAGCTAGTCAAATTCCTCGACGAATCACATGTACTAACACCCAGTCTTTTTGTACGTATTTGTAAACATCCAAAAAAATAATCATTTCATACCTTTGTTAAGTTCTTTTTATGTGCCCAATTGTGTCTCTAAAATCGTATATGTCAACTCGACTTCAAATACTTACACATCGTAATGTGAAACGATTTTATAAACTTTTTATGGCAAATTTTCATAACATTTTGATAATACTATTAAAGAATACTATAATAACAAGTCTTGTCAGACATTGTCGACATTGCCAATAATTTTCAATGTAAAAATCTCGGTTTAATTTCGGTACCAACCTTCTTTGTACCTAAAAAGGCTCACCTCTTAAAGAAATATAAGTCAATTTGATGGCCTAAAGTCTAACATAATCACTACAAGATATAGTAAGCAATCAACAAACCAAAGTCGGGAATTGAAACCGAACAGATCGCGGGTCTTAAAAGGGCAACGTCCAAATAGATCCATTTTAATATCTGATAAAGAAACAATAACACACAAAATGTTAATAGTGCTACTAAACACGTACACGCTTTTACCATGTACCTTTTATTACAGACACCTCCACAATCTATCTATATTTTTGTATCACACATACAGTACGAGTACTATTTAATTGACTTAAGAATTTGGATGAAGCTAGATACATTCGAGGTCAAACTTACGGAAAATACATATTATATTATATTTTTTAATTTAAACAACCTCTCAGACATTGACCTGATTCTAACATCAGACAACAGAGGAATCACTAATAAATTATAAATATATGCCTAATACCCAGACACAGAAGAAATACAAATATTCATCATATAAATGTTTGTCATGGGTGGGATCGAACCCTCGGCATCTTGACTCTTGGCACACAAGACAGAATCACTACCATCTGCACCACCGAGCCCGGGTATTTTTATAAAGATTTTTACACACAGACTTAGAGAGATAAGAAATTTTAAAAAAATATATGATTGTTTTTATCGAGTCCTACAATACGTTTAGTCGAATTGGATCTAGTTTCATGTCATATATAAACCCGTAACCATAAAACAAACAGCAGAAACACTAAACCACCAAAGACAACACTACAAACAACAGATGTTAAGGACAACACACTAGGCAGAGACAATGGGGATGTCGGGGAGCATATTTATTTAACTATAATACGCCATATAGGTACACACTGTAGAGTAACCTTTTACATTATAAACGTTGCCATTATAAAAAATCTGACCTCGAAATGGAAGTTTCTGTTCGTAAATTATTTATTACTATATATTTTTTAATAAATACGTTTTTTGCGTCTACCAGATAATTCCCAAAACATTCGCACCGATTCTCCGAAACTAATCGTAAAAAGCTATTGGTGTAAATAAAGGTGTAAATAAATTTACTACTAAGGTGTAAGTAAAGTTATTACTTTTTTATAGGAAGGGAGCCATTCAAATCGAGTATTAAAAAGCGCGGCAAAATTGTAATAAGTATAATGGCAACACTTTTTAGAATGTAGAAGATATTTCATTGAAAAAGGTTTCATTCACATGGTTTGCACAACTTACTTTCATTTTCGTCGCATACAGATTCACATCATTGCATAATGTTAGGTATTTTCATAAACGGGCGTTACCTTGGACGGTTCGCGCGCTCTATAGAAATGTTTGACAGTTATATTAACATAATAATGAGTGAGGCCATCCTAAACATTCCCTAGCACGTAAACCCAGTGTGTCTTATAATCTAGGTATATATTGTATCGCCGCAACTTACCCTCCAATTGAATGGCGTACAAATTAAAACCTTTTTTTTTAGCCTTTTCAGTTAATTCGGGTAACTGAACTATCCCGGTAACTTTGATCTGTCCTCTTTACTTAATAAATATATTAATATTTAAAATATAGCTTCAGATTCACCATTGAAAACAGTTACAACACAGAAAACACTTATTCTCGGCTGAATTTGTTTTATAATATACGAAAAAGGATAATTCAAAGTATCCCTAAAAATTCAGTCCGTCGTAATTTGAAATGTGGCATGGTAAATATAATCATGCCACTATATACACAAAGCAACAGATCAACCTACACAAATCCATGAAGGTATCACACCTCGAGCGTTAGGATTAATGTCAATTGTCATATTTTGCAGGTTTGTGTACTTTGATCTGTTGCTTTGTGTACAGGGAAAGTAAAATTGTATCTCCCACAATCAGATTCAACTGGTGGTACGTAAACCAACTGTATATGCATCCGAAACATCGTAGCTTAAATGCACCCGGGCGGGGATGGGAAGCAACATCACCGCAAAACCTTTTTTGTCGAACCTAATACTAGGCTAGCATACGTCAATTTCAGCGCTACCGGCGCTGCAACGCAATTATGAGCAGAATTAATCCTTCAAAATAATAAATATGCTCTGCGATTGTACAGCCATGATCTTACAACAACTTCTAAATTAATAATGACGATGAACCAATTCGGTTCAGGTCGCAGTTCCAATTTAGCCTTTTTAGTTTAATCAGCGTATCTTGATTTCGAAGCAAAAAAAAATTTCTAAATGATTTAGTAAAATATCTATCAATTCCTTAAATCAGATATATCATCATACATCATACACATTAGACATATTTTAACCAGGTAGAAGAGGTATTAAAGAAGGGCCAGGTCAGAAGTACCAAGAATAAACGAACGTATATGAAAGGACTAATGCGAGTTAGGGAAGGAAGACAGGTATGCCAAGATTGTAACAATTATCTCTGCCTACCCTGATGGGACAGGAGTGATGAATGTATGTATGTATGTACAAGATTAGATACATTTTAAATTCACTTGTCTAAATCATTATTTCACTACGCACGTACACATTTGCACAAATGCTATTTGAATCAACGCGCTTGCGGCAAAATTAGATGTTTACGCAGTATTTGCGGAGTAAAACCGAATGATAGGATAAAGAACAGTCCGATAATTGAACGTCGTGATTATTAGGTGGATTGACAAACAAGCATAATACCCTTCATCACCCCTGATAGTAAGCGTCACTGCAGCCCATAGACGCTCGTAAAATTAACAGCGCGTTGCAACTTTGTTAATTTAAGAGATTATGTCACATTACGCAGTAATTTAACTGACTCTATCACGCTTCAAACCGGAACATAGCAATGTGAACACTGCTTTGTCGGTAGAAATAGGTGAGAATGAGGTACCAATGACGACGACCTTTATATAATGTCTACTTCATGTGAATAAAATGATTTTTAGTCCCAAATTTACTTGTCTGAATTAAATTTGATCGAAAAGGGTTAAACGACATTTTATTTACTATAGGCATTGTTTACCACATCTTTAAAACATCGAAATATCAGTTGACACCATCATCATTTAACTGAAATGTGCCTGACGGATTTAAAAATATTTTTCGGAGCCGTAGATTCTTGATTTTTTTATTATTTGCCTCATTAGTAGGTTTGGTTAGGCTAGAGTTGTGACAACATGCAGCGGTGCGAGCTTTTAATTCATCATTATCATTACAGCCATTGGAAGTCCACTGTTGGACATAGGCCACCCCAAGAAAGGGGGAATTTTGCTGGGAATGGGGGTTATGCTGCTGACCATCCGCACCCTGTGCATTTGAGCTACACAGGGGAAGTTACTATTACACTCTGCCGGTATCTCAGTTTTTAATTATCTTCGGTTAAAACATCTCCGACCAAATGAGACGTCGTTACATAAAAACAACGAAGTGTCAGTAGGTAAACTGATACAATGTTTTGTCAATCGACAAACGTACTGCCGACCAAGTAAAAAAGAGATAACGAGATTACACAAAAAGTTTTCGAACAAATGAAAATCGGCCAAAATAAATTTGAACTTCTGATATGTAGACAATTTGAGATTTAAAATGGACAAATAAAAGAAAAATCACGAATTACATTATATAATATTTTTTGGCCACGAGAATGCTGCTGCCCATCCCCGCCCTACTATAGTAAGGATGAATATACACAATGTCGGTTCCATCATATCAGACTTCTGAAGTCACTTGATACAGTGGTAGGTACTATTCTTCTCTGGCTGTACCCCACGAATTATACGGAAAGAGGTACTATTATGTTCTCAAGACTACTAAATTATCACTTTTTTGTTAATGGTACGATGAGTTCTCCCGACGCTCGTGTATGAACATATTAATGAATATTGCTGAAGCAAGTAAAGTATAGCGGTATGTTTACATAAATTCTATTTCTTTTTAAAATAGAAATGAAAAAAACACCGTTCTTCAATAAACCAAAATATATATTCATGGCCATTGCACGATTTCACCGAATCTATTTTTACAAAGATGACGACGTAATGCCGTCAATCTCGCGGCGGATTCACAAACGCAATTTGATTTTCGTGGTTATGTAATGGCTAGATTGTAATACATATAGTGTGATATACAGCCAGTATATATTTGAGGTCGACCATAAGAGGGTCGCCTGAATTGGTACCTCGCTCTTACCTATTTCCACCGCCATTTTCGCACTTTTACATTACGTAAAAATTTTTATAACACAATGTAATATAGACATTTCCATGATACATTATTTACATGTAACTAACGGTTTTTGCAGCACCAGAATAACTTGCACATTAGGCATTACCTCATACAAAAGATCGTCTGCATGGTACCTCACCCTCACCTATTTCCACCGCCAAATAGCAGTGTTCGCATTGAAATTACTAGGTAATGTGACATAATATCTTCAAGACAAAAGGTTGGCAACGCGGTTGTGATAATACGAGCGTCTATAGACTGACGCTTACTTTTAAGCAGACTGTATGCTTGTTTGTCAACCTGGTGAAAATAGGTCAAATATTTTCCTTTCTAATTCATGAATATTTTAAGCGCATCTTAAGACACCTAGTGGTAGGAGATACAGTGGTGGGGATTAATAATCAAAATAATGGCTTTTCCTGTTTTAATGAGTACTTCGAGAAAGACATCTCATACGCGACACAGTATAAGGCAATATCGTTGAGCGGTACCATAGACACCCAATCCACTTCAGGCAACATTGTAATAGATTATAGATATAACATTTATTATCTATGGACGGTTCGTTTGGCTTTTTCTCACTTGTTCTTGTCTGTATCCTTGTGTGTAATATGTACTTCTAACCTAATGTTTAACTGAATGGACAAATTTTTATTTTACTACTTTTACAATAATCGACTATATGTACCAACTTTCCCGCCAAACAGTATATTAGTTGGGCCGATGTGTCGTACCGATTTGAGAGAGAGAGTTCTGTGTAACATGATTACAATTCTAGAGAATAGAAGGTTGTGGTCAGATTTTGATATTATTGCGATAATAAGAGCGTCTATAGGCAACGACGTCGGTAATTGTAGTTGGGTTTAATTATAAATTCACAAATCTCATACATTTAGGTACCACCGACATGTCGCTTAAAGCACTTGTAACAGGCAACAGAAGAATCACATATGTAATAATTCATTCACACATTCACATGTTCGAGTGCATAGAAGTAAATTTCAGCGCCAGCTGAAAGATGGGCGTATTAAAATAAATGACCCTAGCCCTAATGTTCCCGTATGGGCCGCGAGGGGCACGGATCGGAGCAGTATCGAGAGTAATTCGAGCGAGTCGATGTATAAACTCCCTCGAATTACTGTCGATCCTGTCGAAGTGTAGATCTGCCTTTGCAAACCGTATCATAATAACAGCCATTGAAAATCCACTGTTGGACATAGGCCTAATTCTAGGAAATGGGGAATTTTGCCCATAATTGCCGCGCCCGGCAATCGCAGAGCACAGCTTTCGCGAACGGAATGCTGCTGCTCTTCCCCGTCTTATGCATTTGAGCTACACTGTTTCGAATATATACTGCCATCTGTCGGTTCCAGTACCACAGCCGCGTCTTACGACACCTGGTACAAGAGGAAGTAGTATTCTACCGGTACTGCCGGTACCTCACGGCTCCTTATTTTAAAAGAACAAATAAACTTGAAATCTATTTTTCTCATTCGGCTGATAAACGGAATACTTTAAACATTTTCTTCAGTGAGACAAGGCCAATACCAATGACAGGTCACACAATTCCATGCTGTTAGCAAATCTTACCAGGCCGCTTATATTTGGCATGCTTCGCGGTGTCACCTGGTGCGTCGTCTGAGGGCGCGTCGGCCGCCTCTTCAACGGATGTGGGGGCGGCGGATGTGGGGGCGGCAGGTGTGGGGGCGGCAGGTGTGGGGGCGGCAGGTGTGGGCGAGGCGGGCTGTGCGTGCCGCGGGCTGCGGCGAGACTGCTCGATCTCGCGGCGACATTTCTCTTGAGCTACCTGCGTATATATAACTTTCAAGTATTATTTACTAGTCTTCCTCGTGGATTTCATTTGGCATCGCGTACCACAGGATCTTTCCTTTGACTTAAGGTGACCTATGTCCTTCCCTAGGATCGATCCATGTATATGCCATGCCAATTCTCATCGAGTTCAGTTCAACGGCTTAAGATAAGAAGTGTAGTAGACAAACGCATAATAAGAGTATTCGGTTGACCTTCGTGTTATTTGCTTATTTGGCGCGTATCCCCGTTCTGGACGCCGTCGCAGACCTACGTACTGAAGTCGATGCCACGGATAGACAGACGTTTAAAAGGGTAAGTCTCGATGCATTGTATTAAGTGTAGCATCATGACCTTGCTTCGTTACTCACTTTATACGAGTCGGTCACTAAATTTACATTTTATATATATATATATATAAATTTCGGGCCGTTTAGTAGTGATCCTATCTTGTGAGTCAAAGGTCGTACGTTCGATCCCCACTCATAGCATTATATGAATATTTTAATTTGCTCTGTGTCTGGGTGTTATTTATATTTATCTAAGTAATCTGTAATTCCTCTGTTCAGTTCCTCTGTTCCTTCTGAGTCAGGTCAACGTATGAGATGTCGTGTGAATTTATTATTACTATTTAAATGTATGCTTACTGTGTACAGGTCGATCCGATAGAGATTTATGTTTAAATTTTAAGTCGTTTAGTTTTTATATGATAAACAGTTTAGACAAGACTATGTCTGTCAGGTTATATCATATCAGCCAGAAACGTCCACTGCTGGACATAGGCCTCCCCAAGGGAATATCGAAGCGGCCAAAGACTGGGGATTATGCCCTATAATTGCCGCGCTGAGTAACCGTTGTTGGCAATCGCAGAGCGCAGCCATTGCGACGGAGATGCTGCTGCCCATCCCCGTTCTGAGCATTTAAGCATTTGCGGTAGGATATACCGCCATCTGTCGGTTCCAGTACTGATTAATTTTGGTATGTTTAAAAATAGGTGGGATTGCAAAATAAAACAGGCAAATCAAAAGCTGGTGGGATTTCAAAATAAAACAGGCTTCTCGAAAGCCAACTAAAACAGGCTACTTAACAAGCGCGAACAAAGTCGCGGGCATCAGCTTGTAGTCAAATAAGACGCGCATTCGTTTTGCATTATTTATCTCAAGTGCAGATATTTGTGGCATATTTATTACTTGCATTATGCTTATTGAGATTTGTAGCCACGAAATTTACGGACGAATATATCTCTTGCATACAACCCGTTTCAATTTACTTTGGTTGTATTTTTTTGCTGTTTACTTACGAATAGTAGACCATTTAAGTATATGTTGACGGGTTCGATAACGCAAATGGTAGCGATCCTAAATTGTGCGCCAAGGGTCGTGGCACTGATGGGACTTAGACCCAGGACAAACATTTTTAAGACGAATATTTTTATTCGTTCTGTGTTTGGGTGTATCGTATTTGTAATGACTATATTAGAGACTTAAAGTTTAAGCAACTTATTTCAGATTCTGTTCATCGCTATACACCCAACATCGCACACATTGACCTGACTCTTGAGATAAGTCGCTTAAAACACCTGTGTTACGGACATCAAACAACAGATGAATTACAAATATAATACCAAAATACATATTGAACACCTAACAAACACAATTATTAATTATATAAATGTTTGTTATGGTTGGGGACGACCCTTGACACACAAGATAGGATCACTACTATCTGCACCATCGGGACTTACTATCACCTTCTAACATGTCACCTATCTTCTTCTAGAAGATATAATGAACATTACAGCTACTTACACAATTCTCGATGAGTCCCTTGGCCACTTCTATTTGCTCCTTGGTCCCGCGGAAGGTGATCTGACGGTTGGATATTTTGTCCCCTTGAAACTGGCCTTCGATCTTGACACGCGCGCCGCTTCGGTGACTTATGTTGTTTATGCTCTCACCACCTGTGCCTAGTACAGTGAAAAGATGTATATATATATATATATACCTGTATTGAGAACAATATACATAAACAGATAGAAAAGAGGAAAGAAAAAAAATAACTAAACAAACTGTATTGTTGTTAAGGAAGTAATATAAAAACTAGGTTTTTCTATTTCTGTAATACTAAAAACATCGATAATTAATAAAGGCTTAGAAACTTGTACAAAATTGCCGAAACAAGCCGTATTTATGCATATATAAGTTTATATAGAATAAATGCGAATATCATACAAAAAAGTACAACAATTTAAATATATCATTATAATACGAGTATACATATTTACGAGAAAAAGCATTCTGCAAAAAATATATTCTTTATTTTTCTAAGGTTCCTTAAATTATTTTATTGATAACGCATTTTGTTAACAGGGAAGGCCTATTAATAGGTCACCTAGAGGTATTATTACGTATTTATCTATTTTTGTGGAAACCTTGGAGTGACAGACACCTTACAAAGTGATTTGTCTGACCTCAAATAATGTTATGATCGGAAAAAATTATTCAAAAATAATCTTGCCAAATATAAGTACGCATCATATAAAAACCTTGACTTCACATATGTATAACGGACCTTACATTACTATTTTGACCGAATGCAGAAATGTCTAAAATAAATATATACGACGACTACCTAATGACTATTAAACATACTGTACAAAGTTACTAGAGGTGGATTATAATCTCTCCAAATATAGGCACGCGGCATATATAAAAACCTTGACTTCACATATATATGACGGACCTTACATTCAATGGCTTAATTATTTTGACTGAATGCAGAAATTACTAAAATGAATCTTTGCAACGACTACCTAATTACTATTAAACATACTGTATTAGGTAGACCTCATACAAATGTCGTCTGCATTGAGACCTCACTCTCACCTATTTCTACCGCTAAATAGCAGTGTTTGCATTATGGTATTCCGGTATGAAGGGCTCTCACCCTATGCAAACACAAGCGTAATAATATTTCGATTGCAGTTACACGATAGTATAACTGCGTCCGGATCATGTTTCGACAAATTGGGTAAATTTTCTAACTAATCCTAATAATAAATATATACATTAGGGGTCGTATGTTCGATTCCCACCCAAAGCAAATATTTATATGATGATATTTGTGTTTGTTAAATTATGCTTAAAGCATGTCATCTCAAAAAAATATCTCATTCAAAATTACCCACAAGGCATTAACTCATCATCGCTTTAATCAGTTTTAATTGACATTTATTCTTACAAATGCTAGGATTTTACTAAATGTACCTTACCTATAGGAAAGAAAGTTCCGTAACATGAGCAAAGCTTTGACCAGAAATCAATGAGAAAGCTTTACTTTGCAAGAAGAAAAAAATTAAAAACGTCTAAAAAGGATACTTAAGTAGGAAATGTCAAAAAGAAATCACAAACAAAGAAGTACAAAACTGCTGGTTTATTCACCGACTCCTATCCTTCACCTGCGTATGACCCATCAAGCGAAAGCTAATTCAATCTTTCATTTCTCGAGCGGAGGACAATGAATTAGCTTTCTTGCGTTTACCTTGTCATACCATTCCATGCCATACTCAACCTGCCGAGAGGTGAATCAAAATTTTAACCGTAGTTTTAGCAAATCTGTGTGTTACATTAAAGCAAATATTGCGTCTCGTGAACTAATGCCGAAATTTGTTAAGTCAAATCTATTATTATATAATATACAATATTCGTTTGAGAATAGATATTCTTACCGAAAACACTAAACTAAAGAAAATTAAATAAAAAAATTAATAACGTTTTTTTAAAATTTTCAAAATTTCAACATTTTAAATTAGCAATTTTCATTGCTAACTTAAATTCATCAAGCCTAATAAGAGACTTTTTTTTATACTAGAGTGACCCACCCTAACGCACATCGCAGGTTACGTCATACGAGTAGGTAGTGCTAAAGAACCCACCTATAATTCTGCCACAGGACCACCCAGGCACATCCATGGTGTCCTCAACAATTACTGGCTGCTGCTTGATGAAATCATGAATGTGGGTCTCCGCCAGCTGACTGGCCTCGCTGCGTCCTCGGATGATACACACGTCGTAGTCTTTGTCACTGAACTTCTTAAAGTGGATAAGGGCGCCAGTCTTCTTCTCTATATCTTTTATGTTGGAGCCACTGCGACCTTGTTGGAATAAATTATAAAAAAATGCAATGATACTTTATAAATAATACTTATTACAATAAATTTTATTTATCAAACAATCAATTATTAGAAAGCCACATATAACTTTAATATAACTAAACAAATATTTATTTCCTAAACAGGGTCTTCAGAATTTATGTCATTTGTATGCAAGAAATACCATGTAATAGAAATCCTGTCTAATGATTTCTCAGAGTGGACATATAGAATAAGTCAATCAGATCTCAGAATATTTATTTCCTATATCACTAAACTTAGCAGGGTTGTTTGTAATTTAAAACTATCTCAATCAATCTAAAAGGTATTTTACTTTACAAAATATCATGGCTCACTGGTTACTGTCATATGACATATTCCTTTGACCTTCAACAGAAATCTTAAAATTATTTTGTATCACAAAACGATTGTAATATGGTTATATTTATATGGATTTACAAGATAGTCAGAACTAGCTTTTTGGAGTGTGTATTCCCCATGGAAATGGTAGGTACTCTTATAGGAGTGAAATATTCTATATACTTTAAGTCTATTTCAGTAGATAATGGACCATGAGGCCCATCAAATAGGAATTAAAACACCCAAGCTAATAGAGTTTTTTAGGATAGACACAAAATAAATATACCATCACATTGCAAACCTACATAGAAATAACATTGGTGTTTGTTTTTAAGGTTTGACTGATCTCTAACTTTATAACCCTATTTCTGATGTACGTTATTTTATATTTATCATATGCATTTATTGCATTTATTTATACAAATATGTATGCCATGTTTATAAGATAAGTTATAAGGAGATAATGCCACCTGGCATTAAGTCCGCCATTTGTACATTTTATAATATTTTGTGCAATAAAGTTAAATAAATAAAAAAAAATAAATCCCGCAATATAGATAGATAAGATAATAACAATACAAAAGTGAGATGCTGTGTCATTAGTTATATGACATCATTAAAGAATTTTAGTGTTTTAATAGTATATATATTTATTTACTAAAACATTGTCATAACATGTGTATGTAGTAAATTATAATAAAAAATATAGTAAAATATAGTCATAAGTTCAATAACAATATACTTCTTCAACTATTAAATGTGTCTATTAATTTTTTTCAATGAGTATCATATAATGTTTAATTTTAATATATAGCAGTACTAAAAACTCAATCAAATTAGAAACCATATTTATCAGTTTATCAAATATCAGGTAAATTTATTACTTTAAAAGATTATTTGATATGTTTTAATCTTTATCTAGTAGTGAATTTACTTACCTATCAATGCTGGAACTATACTTTTGGGAATATTTATTTCTATAATATTTACTCTTGTAGTTTTAATAGCCTTTTCTGTTTTGCCGTCTATTTCATCATCATCTTTTTTGAAGACATAGTAGAACACAAATGCTGTTACCGATACAAGAGAAACCCCAAGGGCCAGGGGAAGTATTAACTTCGGATTAAGTGACATCTTCTGAAATAAAATTTATTAATCATTAATTTGGTACATATCTTAAGGTCTGGTATGTGTCCGACTTTTCTTAACAATAGTACTGTGTACCACTAACACATGGGTTAGAAACCATGCTTGGTGGTGAAAATATATTGTCAATGAAAAGTTTCCAGTAAACTTATGGAAGAGGAAATATACTATCGAACATCGTTGGATAGCTGCGTACATAACTTATTTATCCTATGAAAATCTATTACCAGCTATGACATAATAACAAAAATTACTTCAAGAGTAATATGATACTTGTTACATGTATAAAGTTGAATCAAGAAAGAATAAAAAAAAAATACCTCGTGTCAGAATGAACTGCCTAAGTTAGAAGTCTTTGAAAGAATATTAGAATACTTTGTATTCAAACCTTTAAAAAGTTCAACCTCAAAAATTATTTATATTCTTTGAAGTTTAAAGTTTCGTTCGTAATCATCGTTTGACGTTTTTCGTTTTAACTGATAGACTGTCAGTAATCGGTATTTCTTTTTCCAATCAATTCAATTATTCGATTATACAAATAAAAAGAAAGTATTATTACTAATACACGAATGTTTATAAGTTATATGTATAAATTTAAGAAAATAATTTATAAAAAAACGTACACGATTAAAGAAATTACAATTTACTCTGAAACTAAACGACTTTTCTTTATTTTTGAGCTCTATTTAACCCAGAAATTTACTGTAATTTACCTCCTTACGTGATGTATTGTTGTGTCATTCTAAACAATTTATTTATTTTGCATATCTTTACACGGATTATCTAGGTAAGGTGCTTTAAACTTATTGTATATTTACTCAATTGTATAATTAAATTATAGTTAAGTTATATCCTTGTTAAAGTATTTACTTTATTTGTTTTAATAATCATTCATCATTCGCCAATTTGCTTATTAGACATTACCAGGTAGAATAATTATTTATTACAGGCATATGCCTGCATTTTCTGATACTTCATCACATTGAGGTAGATAAGAAAAATTTAAAGTATTGGTAGTCCTTTAGACGTTTAACACGTAAAAAAATCCTCACACCTCGTAATTTTTATCTCAGTTTAGGTTATTCCAACGATATTAAAGTGCCTGTGTATAATAGTGAAGCCTTCTTTATTTTGTATTGACCACCCAAGGTGTTCTATTCATTAAACGTACAACTTATACGAATGGCCTGAAAAAAATATTGCCATATTTGAAAACGTATCCGTTTTTAACTAAGCTAGCAGTTATATATTACGACGGTTAAACATTTACATGTCTATCATGAGGAAAGTAGTTTTCAAATAAAATTTAAGTTTTAAAAATCTGTCATTTAGGACACTAACCATACGGCACCATTAACAAAAACGCAATCATAAGATCTTTTCTTCCATATAATTATAAAGCTGTTTGTATTGTACAGACGACCTTAACTGACATATTGAGGATTTTATATTCAATATTGTACATACATTTCTTTAATTCTAAAAATATATATTTCAATGTCAAAATTCGTAGACTTTTAAGCAAAACCCTAAATGTAATACGGTCTATATTATAGGGTAATAATGTAATAATGTAGGGTGAAGTACCCAACAATGAAACACCAAAAATCAAAGTTATTCATTAATTTCATTTTTTTAGATATGGATTTAAATTTTTTACAAGAAAGCTTATTTAATTAGGTATAAAATTGCATTAATCGTTTTCATAATTAGTAAATACAAAACTCACAAAAAAAAGATTTTTTTAAAAAGTGGAAAATGTTTAATTGTTTTCACCAAGGTGTACACAGTAAAACGCCCTATATTCAACAATGAAACAGTTTTATACTAATATTATTATATATATTTTATACTAACTAATTGTTTTGAATTTAATGTTGACGTTTGTACAAGTAAATAATACAAAACATTTAATTATAAATCAGAAAAGATTTATTCACAGTAAGACACTTAAATAGGACCTTTAATAACTCCCATGGCACTCTTTAATTAGATCTGGTGTTAAAAAAAACACCTGAATAATTAGTTGACAATTTAAATACAATGTTACAAAGATTTAGAAGTCTTCAGTTACAAAAATAACATTTAGCTGTAGGCATAGACCTACGTTAAGTATAAACATTTAATAGTAAAAATACTCTTCATATTAATTAGTCTCAAAGTAACAAATATCGTAATTAATATGGAATTAATGGCACTTAGAACCAAGTAGGTGCCTAGTAGTGATAAATTACTACGGTATAAAAATACGACGAATCCACTTAACGCAACTTTATGTTTGGTGATACACGGACAGTAAAAACAAAGGTTGAGTTCCGGACTTTAGTACCATTGATTTGCGGATGCGGAAGAATCATTTTTACATCTTTGATATCAATTTCCGAAAGATCAGGTTCCAATGGCATGCGGAATTGTATCATATCTTTAACTTTCAGTCTCATAAACGAAACCCCAAATTTATTAGAATCCATTACCTCAATTATCTTTGCGATGTAATAAACATTTATTTTTGTAGCATCCAATAAAACCAGTACGTAATAATTTTCAACAGGTTCACGATTAAGTTTTTTAAAATTTTCTGTAATCAAAGGCAACTGATCTACATCAAGCTCTTCTTCATCGTCTCTCAAATCAGTTTCTCTTAAGCACTTATTTTCTGGCTCATCTTTCTCGGTACTTGTTTTAGGATCTGTTTCAGTCTTAGCCTTTTTAGATTTTCTTATTCTCAGATAAAACCGGTCGCTTGATTACTTTTGCCGCAGATTTTTTTGTGCCTTTTTACGATCTTCAGCTATCTGGTCTTTTTCTGGGGAATCCGTTGCAATCATGCTTTTATCGAGCTTTCTTGGTTTACGCTTTTCAGTCCGTGGCCCAGCATTCAAAGCAGGCATTTTTAAGATTACAAATTTAGATTGAATACCAGAACTTCCAGGTTTTGTTTCAACGGATGGCGGGTTTGAGTCTCTATTCAGTTCACTCTCAGAAATTTCTTCGGAATGCGTCGTCATCGCTATATTTGGAGAACTAGATCCTGGTTCAGGAGTCACACTGGCCAGAATTTCATGGACTAGTGATGTTGTGGTTTCGTGAAGTGAATTAGAGTCTGGTTTGTGTAGCTCCTCTAAAGGCTTTGTGCAATTCTCATCGGCTACCAGTAAAGACGAACTCTCAGCACATGTCACATCCGACGAAGGACTTCCACAAGTCTCTCTTTGTTGTAGTTTCTCAGGAGTGGCAGTAGATACAGATGGTTCTGACTGATATCTATCTGTGACTGATGATGGCATGAATTCTGATTCCGTAAATATTTCTTTGTCATACGGATAAATTCCGCATTTTCTGAAGGCAGACAAAATATTTGTTGGGGTCATGGATTTCGCATATGCTTGACCTACGCACTCTGCGATATTGTAGATAGTCATCGGTTTTCCAGGGTTCCTCATCAACCATGAACTCACAGCGCTGTTGTAATAGATTTTGAATGGATCATACAATTCAACATCAAGTGGCTGCATCTTTGCAGTGGTATGAGGGTGCAGTGTAAGAATCATTAGTCCAGATTGTTTGGCTAGACCTAATGCCTCAATACTGAGGTGCAATTCATGATTGTCCATGATCAATAGAGCAGAGTTCCCCAGACTTGCAGACGTGTGCTTAATAAAATGCTTCATTACTTGAATAAAGAGATCCGCATTCATCTGGAGTTGGACGCACCCAGTTGGAACCGCTAATCCGAGAGATCCTGGAGGGGCGCCATTAAGCATACAATGTTTGAAATTTGTTCAAAAAAGAACAAGAACCGATGGTAATGCTTGCCCCGATGCGCATACGATGCAACATGTTGAGATTAGTGTCCCTCTTTCACCGCTAGTTATTTTTCCAATATTCTGTCTCCCTTTTGGTGCCAAGACTTTCTGTGGTTTTTGCACTGTGGAGGTAGCAGTTTAAAAATGTATAAAAACAATAGAAAACTCTTACTTTTTTGTCGAGAAATCCCAAAAAGTTCGACGAACTCGTTCTGTTCCAAGGGGCGCGCACTCAAACTGGGCTGGTGCAGGGGGATCAAAAAAAGGATCCGGACAAGACATGGCGCACTATTTCGCAAACCCGTGTTTTTGAAATATCGAGCTGTTTCATTGTGTCCGACTGTTTCACTGTTGGACACCCTACCATAGGTATTCTGTTTCATACTTACTAAGTTTTAAATAAAAAACAGATATCACATACTTTTTCCATTTTGGTTGCGATTAATCTCACTGTACCTACACGTAAGGGTTATGAGTAAAATAAGAGTAATATTTGCATGCGTATCAGTGGACGTAAAAGTAGGTACGGTAAACAACAGATCAACCTACCCAAATCTGTAATATTTATACAGTCAATTTGAACTCAATGTCTCTCTATTATAGACACATTTAGGAAGGTTAATCTGTTGCTGTGTGTACGTAACTATCACGCCTACCATAATAAATTTAGCGCCTATCTTTAGTAAGAATAACTATTAGTTAGTTATTAATCTAAGGTCTAATATTTTACTGATATGGTGAATGGGATATTGTGGTCCCGATTCTGAATACAATGTGGTGCTACTTTTTAACAAATTGCTATGTTTAAAATGAAGCTCGTCTGTATGTGCCAATAAGTGAAATATCACATCGTGTGCCGGTAATAAAATTTTCAAAACCACCACGTCGCGTTGTGTTGCGTGGCACCATAATAAACTCAATTTTCTCCAATATCTTCCACACATGGCCTTTCCCACGGGTTTAAAGGGTATTGTGGTAGTAACTATTAACAGCATAGAAATGATATAAAATACGAAGACATCTAAAGCTATTATTTTACTTTGACATATTTGTATCTACCGAATTTGCTATATTATATTAATGTTGAACTCAGATATCAATTTGTCCGCTACCTGGATAATGAAAATTGGATATTTCATATTATTGTGTGAACTGTAGGCATAGGCACACAAAGCAACAGATCAACCTACGCAAATATGTAAAAATCGAAATTTCGCAATTAACATTCATTTTTAAATGTGAGCCATGGAGTTCAAAATTGATTGTCAAATCCTCTTAAACAAATATTCTTTATCGTCTACCGAAGTTCTCACATCACATCTCCATCACACCAATATGGTGTTCTGGAGATGTGATTGAGACTGGCGGCAGTTACGAGGCACCTCTAGGCTCAAAACTGTTACTACAGCTACTCTGAGATATTTGCAATACAAATACCTGGATAACGCTGCGTCATAGAAGTCGCCCTGGATGCGAAGGATCCGAATTCGATTATAACTACTCGTAGGTATAACATGTTTGACGTACATATATCCATAAAGTTCTGTTTCCTGACTGATCCCAGTGCTAACACTATTGCTGTCCATTTGCCATACTTGCCTTGTTTCTTTCTCTTACATTTAGGCATTTTAAAAGTAAATATGTACTTAGAAAAATAGTTTATTGACACTAAGTATTAAAGATCTCTTTACTTTAGTGGCAGAAGCATACTCTGTAGGTACATCATGGGCCTAAGTAACCTTACCCTAAGGTCGAATATTGGCACAATTGTGGACACATCAATTTTTTTTTATATTAGCCTGGGTCAACAAATTGTCCGCGTGATAATAAACACCACTGTAGCATATAAACGCTCATAATATTACAAGGATATCACTAGCTCGTTGCCAATCTTGTGATTTGAAGTTATTATGGCACGTAACCCAGTATTTTCTGTTTTTCTCAGAAACCCAGTAATTGCATCCTTCAAACTGGAACACAGCAATGGAAACACTGATATTTATCTGTAGAAATAGGTGAAAGTTAGATACCAATGCAGACGACCTTTGTGTAATGACTCGCTGTACCTGCAGAGTGTTTAGTTATTTTTCTTCCTTCAATTTGTAATAAATCAAATTACTCGCCAATTACAGGAACATCTCGACATTTTATAAAAAGAGCCACTACCAAGATGACTTGGGACGTCACTTTGGGTAAGTCGCTAAAAAGAAGATGCCATACCGATGACCTTCGCCATTTTGCACAAGTCAGTACCTTCCATTTTTACATGACGGTGCCATCTCGATCCATACTGGGACCCTCATTCGTAAAAAAGTTGGGATATAACATTACATACATAATATATGATTTTTTATTAACATATTGATAATTGCAGAATAGACAAAACAGACAAATCAAACATAAATAAATTCATGAGACCTATGGTAGCGATCCAATTTTGTGGAACAAAGGACGTAGGTTCGATCTTCACTCAGAACAAATATTTATATGTTGATATTTGTGGTCTTTCTGGGTGTTAAATATATCTATTTAAGCATTGTATTTCTGATTTCTCTGCTGTCTGATATTCATTACACAAGTGCTTTAAGCAAATTATCTCGGAGTCAGATCAATGAAAGAGATGTCTGAATTATTTATTATTCTCCTAGGAATCGTGAACGCTAAGTCTATTTTGACTTCGAATCACATGTTCTGGAATCCCATAGTGTAGTGTAGCGTCCCCATTACGATTTAATTAATTCTGCCAAGAGCGAGAGCAAAAAAGGTAACAGTGGTATTTACTTTATTCGGAAAGAATAGCTTGAAAAGTACAGACTCCGGCACTTTAAAATTATATCTTTAGAGAGAAGAAAGTATATTTTGGTTGTGACGCAATATGAGTATGCATGGTATGAGCATACTTTTTAAAAGAGAGCAAGTGGATACAGCTAAGCATTCATAGTTTGTTTAAAGAGGACATATATTTGGCTTAAATGATACATTTATAAGAAACTAGCGGCCGCTCGCGTCTTGGTCCGCGTGGATTTCGGTTTAAGCGGTAAGAATATAGACTCTAAATTTAATGATTAAAAACATTCGGACGTGGATGCATTGCAGAGCCCTAATTATAGAACTATAGGTAGTTACTGCAGTATGCTCCTATAAACTACACTTATAGTCACATTTTGGATAATTCACACAATATCTTTATAGATTTTAGCCTATGTGTTATTCTGATGTATTTACTATATTATTGTAAAGTTTTATTTAATTCCATTTCGTTGTTTTTGCGTGAAAGATTAACAAACATCCACACTTACAAACTTTCACATTTATAATATTAGTAAGATAGACCATTACTTCTGTCCAACTTTCTATTTTATTCGATCATCCATTATTTCTTACACTATTATTGTATCCCTCATCATTCTAAAAGCATGGATACTTAAAGCGGCACCGATCGCGCTCCCCTCAAATCGTAATAATGGTATCCGTCATATTTTTTATTGTCCCGTGCTCACGGAACCTCACGAGACTGCAAACAACAAAGCCTCGTCATGGAGTGAGGTTGTGGGCATATAAGGGGGTTTTTATTGGTGTTTCGTTTATTGAAGCCAGTGAAATTGGTCAGAAAAGCAGCCATGCAGCGTCCGTATAAGCGACGGCACCTCGTACTCACTAATATGGGAGAACAATTTTACGGCGGTAATTTGTAGCGAAAAATGGCAACTTTGAACTATACTATAAATTAGGGATAACTCCTTTAAAGCAGATTTTGTAACAGCGCAGTTAATATAACTACTTTTTAGCGGCTTTAATACCTAGCTACCTTTATTTTTAAAAGATAATACGTGTTGCCGTCCGGTAACCGACATTGTACTTTTAGGGCTAATCTTTACAAAGGTATATAAACTTTATGTTAAATAAACTCCTTTTAAAGCTTCCCTTACAGTTTCCCTTAAAATTCTTAGAACATAATAGTAAGGAACGAATAAATATTAGGATACATTGTATGCGGTTTGTATCCAGCGCGATTCTACCTTTCTAGTCCGTCTTTATTATTCGACGCCGTGCGTTAGGTTTTGCTGGGTTCTTGCGCAATATTCATTTCAGAACTCTATGGCCCTATCGGCCGTCAGTAATCAAACACATGTTTTATTTTAATTAACAATAAAAAAACTCATTTTTAGCCTTGCCTATATCCAATATTCTTTTTCTTGGCTTTCAAATTTACAGATTTTGAATATGTGGTGACAAAGAAGAGTCCGCCGCGTATATGCTTCGGTACAGGGCTGGAGCGGGAGGTGCTCCCGGTCAAGGGCCCAGCGATGAGTCCCTTTATGAGACGACTGGCTGGCGAAACACGACCCCTGGGTCCTGGCAGCTATGACACCAACCGGGACGCTTTCTACGAACTCACGCACAGAGTAAATATCAAATAAGAAACGGCGTGATTGACACCAGCGATAGGTCCAACCTCTCGCTGCTATAAAAGAAGTAAACTGATATGCCGCGAATGTTACAATATTCTAGATTTGACGTAGGTATAAGTTGATATAGAGATGCAAAATGGTTTGGGAGGGAATTTTCAATAGAACTAGTATCTGACAGCCTTGTCGTAATCTTAAAGGTGAAACTTATAGGACTAGTTTTACATGCAGTAAATTTTGACAACGGTGCACTGCCATTCATAACGATTGTTATCAAAATGATTTAAAATGCTAAAAACTCTTCAGGTAATGCAAAGTTTGTAATATATTAGAAGGAATTTCGCTGAGACCGAATTAGAAATATCGCTGGTCCCTTATAAATAGATCTAACAAATCACATAGGGTGCTAAAGGCGTTAAAGAGGTCAATTGGTTTTTTTAATGCATTTTTTTAAAACTAATTATACACCATTTGTTTCTAGATATATAGCAAAAACGGACTAGGATCTAAAGAAAGTCGGTGGAAAGTAAGACATGAACATCAACCTCCCCCCCGGGACCCATCCAAACTAAAACCCTTCCCGCAGAACTGTGCCCCCTTTCAATCCACTTCACAGAGGAAGCCTCTCTTCGTTGCTACGGATTGTCCTGCGTAAGATTATGAGATATTACTCTATCTTCGTACCCTTGAAATTACTCTATGCCCGCATATATTTTGAAATATGTTGACTTACTTTACTAACAGTCTTAATAATAAGGAAAATATCACATCACTACTACATCTCATATTTTGAGGATTGCGTTAATAGCTACGTCTCTAGAATATACATCTTTTTTTGCAGCCCATGTGATTATGGCTCGGAATTTAAAAAGCGGCAGATGAAATTCGCGTACTGCTTTTCTGGGAAGAAAACCTTGCGTTGTCCTGTAGAGGTAACACTTAAATACGGCCGTGCCGTTTCCAGGAATAGCTAGAAGATTCTGTCAAAAATATATTTCGAATCTTTATCATCTTTTTTATCAAATTTTCAGTAACGAGTACCATACACATACATATTGTCATATGAGTTTCGTAAAAGGCTTTTGACATTTAATTTATATATATATTTGATTACAAACATAAATAATACTTGTAGCCACTTGGCTTCGATATAGATAAAAACTAAAAACTGTTTGTTTTAAGTAAATTAAAAAGGGAGTCACAAATGTTTTTAACATTTACGCGTTTATTACAGATAATAAAACTACTACTTTAAACGTCGAACTAAATGTGAAAAAAGTTGTAATCGTTTGATTAAAAAGCCAGAATATATTTAAGAATCCTTAATCATTTAACAGTTTAATTTCATAGAACATGATTAGCAAAAGTTTTCTGAGATAGGAAAATATTGTGTACGTTTGTCGGACTGTAACTAAAATTTTGACATCACAAATATAAAAAAATCATTGCCAGAGGTGGGATTCTTAAATCGTGTGGACATTCAATTTTTGTATACAGGGTAAAGCTTTTTGGCAATCTTTCGAATAGATGTCTGAGTAGACCTGCAATAGGTCCTCAAAAGAAAATCAATAGTCCCGAACTCTTAAATAAACTTTACAAATTATGCATAAAGTAGCAAACCAAATTAGCAGAAAGCTTTAAAATGAAATTAAAAATTTGCACAGATACACTATTAATTTCACCTTTTTTTCAGATAAAATGCGTACCATATAATCTTGACACGTGTGGAGTTTGTGGATGTTCGTGCTCTGCTCAAGGGGACTACTGGCAATTTGAAAACAAAATCTTCCTGTGCAGAAAACATTATACACTTCTCTTCAGACATTGCCTTGCAAAATTTCAGGGTGCTAAGCTATCTGAATTTAAAGTAAGTATTAAAACATAGTCTTATATAAATAGGGATAGTTAAGTCATAAGTTCTAAGGCCGATCCGCGTTCAAAGGCAATTAGAAATTAAGACAATTGTTTCTCGGGTTTTATTTTTTACAGTCAGTGAGAGACTGTTTCTTCGCTCATGCACACAACAGTTGCAAAGCGGCCCTTAAGATCATGAAGAACGAAGACATTGTAAAGAAACTTCGAATAGAAGCCTATCTTGATCTTTATTTTCCTCAGCGAAGACTCTGCAATAGCTAAAATACAATAAAAATAGACAATAAAGGAAATATTACTGTTTTTTATTTATTATGTCACAGCAAAATAGTACTCTATAAAAAAAAATATTTAATATTCGAGCATTCGAGTTTATAATCATTATATTCTTAGTCAAATCGAATGAATAATGGGTGGAACATTTACATTTATTTTTAACCTTGGTAACACTGAAATAACATCAATCATCTGACTGTTGTACCGTCGTCGTATTTATTATTTATTTTGGTAAATCGATTAAGGTATTTTCTAAATCCCCTAAATTCAGTAAAAAAGATGAAGTTAGATTCTAATAACAAGATGATAAACAACGAAAGCGGAGCTGATACTCCAGAAGAAGTTGTCGATTCACGCCAAAATGCTGAAGATATTATTGACGAAATACTTGCCGAGTTTACCGAGTCGATATCTCCTGATACCGCAAGAAATGGCAGTGTACCGGAGAATTTGTTTAATATGATACAACCTCCACGCACGCGGACACCGGCTAACTCGTTCTCTGAAAACGCAACTATTGACGACATAGATCCTTCTTCAGATCTTGGAACATCTATCCGGAACAAGTGTTTAGAACTTGAAGAGATTCTTCAGAGTTTGAAATCTCGCCTAAATCATGTGGTTCTCGATGAAAATATTGTGCTGAGCCCCGATGCTAATTCCATGGAAGCCCAATTGGAACATGATTTGGATACAGACTGTCAGGAGGATCTCTCACTACAGGAATTTCTCGAGCTTCTTCATTCACAGAACAAAATCAGCCCAAGTAGTGCGCAATGATCACTCGTAACTGTTTCTAGTTGTAAGATAAAAACTATACAAGAATTTATTGTGTGCAAAATATTTGAGATTAGATTTTATGGGATATCTTGAAAATAAAACTTCAGATGTACATTTTAACTCCTCATTTATTCACCTCCATTTGTATTGAAACAGTGTTTTACAGAACCAAATGATAAACATATGTTAAAAAAATATACATTAAAAATAATAGTATTCTTTGATTCAGAATAATTTAAGATAGTTAACTGATAATAAAATTATAATACAATACAATAACATCAAACATGTTTATAATTATATTAATCAGTATTTTAGAAACTTAATAAATTTATTAATACTAATCTATGAGTAATTCTAATAACACATCTTGTTAAGACAATTTTTTTTTTTTTGCTTTACCTAAAATTACACATCACATTTATGCAAAGTAAAACGGCCTGGCCTTAGTTAGCAAATGGTAATTCACTTTATTAAAAGTATGTGTAGTCCATGACTAATTCCTCTTATATTTACATATATAAAAAAACAAAATGCGAATAAGTTTGTATGAATTTGGAACTTCAGTAAACAATATTATCAATAAAATAATAAAAAGCTGATCGGTCACATGTCATCAAATAAATCATTAATCTCTGTATCTATAGTCAGCTCTGTAGCATTAGGCACTGTATCATTTTCATACAACTGACTATCAAGGCTGTCTATATTATCACATGTACTCAATTCATTTTCTTCTTTCAAAATAAATTCCAAGTGTTTATCTTTAATAAGGGCTAAAACATCTGTTTTCTTTCGATCTCCAAGAGCTTTTTTAAACTTTAGTAACCAAACATTATAACTATTTGGATCTGTCTGAACACACTTCTCTCTCAAAAATTTTATAGCACTGAAAGCTTTGGTATATAAACCATCCAAATTGCAATATACAAGATTCTCTACTGCTTCAGACATTTCTTGTGCTAAATCAGACAATGCTCTTCCATCTTCAGCAAGAATCTTATAATCATTGATGGGATCAATGGTCCCAATTTTAGTGATGGTAGTTGTCTTCATAACTGGAAGTTGTACTGAGGGCATACCTTGGTCTACTACCGGTACATGCGGTTTCATATTGCAGTCTTGTATTACAGTATCAGTATCAACATTACTATGTGAATATTTCTTTTTAATTGGTTTCTTTTCCATTTTTATTAAAGTAAACAGGCTCTTTATTTTCTCAAGTGGTTCCTTTGACCTTTTCTCTACCAGTGGAGGTATTTTGAATAACATCATGATTTCATCTCTAGGTTGGGGCAAAGGCTTGCCTGGGTTCATAGCTCGATATGCAATACAGTCTAATATGAATTGCACTGATGGACTAACAGTTTCAGCTATGGGAAACGCTTCTGCACCATCAAATGAGTCATCATAAGCTTTGGTTAAGTCCATTGCACTAATAAGTTCTTTGAAAGCATTTACTTGTTCATCAGTACATGCATATCTTTTGGCATTTGTTGATGGAAATGCCATGTGTTTTATATCGTCCTTGTAGCATAGACTTATCATTGATAAGCAAATGTAGTCATTTGTATCAATTACAGGCATTAGTGCATACATTTTTGGAGCATTACCCCTGTTATATACTCTCCTAGCAATAGCAACCAGATTTAACTCATGAAGGCATTCAATAAGACATCTTACAGCTTGTTGAGCTTTCTTATCTCCCTTCCTGCCGAACACATAAGCAAGCCCATCACCACTCAGATTTTGCCAATTAATATTAGATTTGTGGGTAAAGCCATACACAGCCAAACATTTTTCTCCTGGCTCATATAATAAGGTCTTATCACACTCCGAAAACGGAATAATTTGTTGGCCATAATGATATCCTTTTATAATAGAATCTTGCTCCACAGGTGCTTGGTTTTCAGTGTTTACATGTATCTTTTTTGTAGAAATACCTTCTGTGCTGCTAGCAGTTTGAGTGACAGGATCCTTGATGGCCTTCATCCATTTCTTGACTGGAGGATCATCTTTGAGTCTAATAAATGATGAGACGGGAATCTTGATATTAGGACCTATACTCAAATCAACATTCCAAGGCATAGCATTTATAACCTTTTTCTTATGAAATAGAAGGTATTTCATGGCATATTCAAATGTCGTAGTGGCACCTTCAGTTTGCTCAACAAATCTTCTTGCTATTTCTAAATCTTCACCTTTCAATGACTCATCATTTACATCAGTACCAATAACATCTAACTCAAAGTTCTCATCTTTGAAACCATTGAGTACCTGCATAAAGTAAATGTAATGATTATATATATACACTTAATACAAGATACCAAATGTAATATCATATAACTAAAAAAAAGCAAATTTTAACTTTTAAAGCTGTTACAAAATTTATTGGTGTTTCTATATTTCTGCCCTCAGTTAGTAAAATAAACCAACAATATTAGTATGACACTTTTTGCAATTAGTTGTAGGTCACTATTTGAGCAGACAAGTTGTGACACTTATTGAGTGGGGAGAACATTATGACATTCACCTGTTCAATTTCATTTTCATCAAGACTAGTAGGTTTTATGAAGTTGGTCATCAGTATGATCTTCTTATTGATTATGTTCATATTGCTTATTCCATTTTTGAAATGATCGGCCGCTACTATTATAGCATCCATCCAGTCACCTCTACTTTTTGCTGCCTAAAAACGCAAATATATAAATATATCTCAAATGCAAATCAATCAATTCTCTATAATTTTAAATAAAAATGAATTTTGAAACAATAAGAAATGAACAAACTATTCATACACAAGTTACATTTAGTGAAAGTGGAATGTTTGTATAAAAACATAATGACAATAAAACAAGCATCTTTTGGATACAAATAAAAATATCTGTGTAAAACAACACTAATACAATGTAGGTACAAACTGTTTTGGGTAAATCTCGTATCATTTTCCAGGTAGGCGTCTGCAATTCAGCCAGTAGTTCAACATGTTTAAATGCACCAGCACACTGCTCTGCCATATTATTCTCAGTTTTTTTGGATCCAAGTAAAATAATTCCAAGCAGGTTTTTCGCTTGACTCATTATTTTTCGCTCAATTATTTTTATCGCACATTCTCTTGCTTCTTCGAAAAAACTTTTACCACCTTTTACATCTGGCGTAGAAACATTTTTGCCTACATCCAGGATAATAATAGCAGCTTGGTCGAGTTTTGGCGGCATAGCTAAATAGAAGTTTAATATTTAGCAGATGTACTTTAACCAAGCATCGGCCTAGTGGCACAAAAGTATGGATATCGTTAATTAAATTTACCTTATTTTTAAACAATACAACTTGCACGTAAATTCTTTTTTCTAATTTCAATCAAGTTAGAACAAGTTACAACAGGTTTGACAGATTCATACCACAACAACAATATAATCAGCTAACAGTGACAGTTACGTTATGTTTCGTTATAAAATTAACATGGTAAGGGGAAGATAATTCTGAATTCAATTCGGATATTAGAAAAACTTCATGTTTAAAAGAAGAAGATGTTACCTCAGAAATTTAAATCAAGAGTATTCGACCAATGTGTACTGCCAGCGATGACTTATGGCATTAAAACTTCTCTCTAAATGTAAGCCTTATTTGCCATCTCAAAGAGTCTGGGCAACCTGGTGTCAATATCTCCAGCGCTGTTCTGTTCCATAGTTATACTAAGGCAAGTTGGCTGCTAAATAAGTTTTATATTGGTGGTATGGTTAGTGAGTTTTAGGTTGGTGTTGATTTCCACAGAGCAAAGAAACACTTCACTGGGAGGCAAGAACTGCAAGTCGCAAGCCTTATCTCACATGGAGTACTGCCAGTCATCTTCGGACTGGAGGACCTAAGTGCCTGCATGCATCTTTTGACTTTGTACAGAAACGTGCTATGATGATTTAAACAATCTCAAATGCTAGGCTCTCAAGTCAGCCCTTAAGTCTAAGAACAGATTTCTACCTTGTTTGGCATGATGCCAAAGGCTACTTTTTATCATCGCACCCACATCAACAGGGTGTTCACCTACACATATTAGCACAAAATTATTTAATTTATTATTAGATAAATTAACCAAATTCTCGCGTATCCTACTGTTTTGCATACGCATTATTTTTTGTTTTAATTTTGCAAGGGGACATTTCTTACCGTGTATGTTAAAGTTGTGGAATGAGCTCTTTGCGGAGATTTCCCAAAGGGCCAGCAACGCGTGCATATTACCTTGGAGTGAAGTAGATATCCATAGACTGCTGCAACCACATAGGTACCATCAACCGGGCCGCATTTATTTTTGACATACCTATTTAAGGCGTATACAAAAAACAAGAAGTTATGGAGATTGAGATTCCAAGCACTCTCTTGAGCGCTCATTCTCTACGTGATTGCGACTGGCACTTTAATAGCAGAGCTGCTGCTATTCTTACAGGAGCCTTTTTGTTGTAACCACCAACTATCACTGTCAACCATAACAACTCCTTGTTTATCACTATTAAATAAATGGGATATAACATTGAAGTTAAGTGCATGTTTTGGTTGTGTTAGCTAAAATCTTGAGGTTGCTTGTCTTTAAAGAGCTGTTGAAATTGGTTTGGATATTTTTGGACATATTTTTGCATTACCAGACTTGGGAAGAATGGTGGAAATCACAATGCGTAGCTTCGTGATGGGATGCTGCTGCCCATCCCGGCATTACATTCAATCGGTCATATTGGCAATCACTGAGGCATCCGCCTATTTCCAGTAGTACGACTGATGGTAGTGAATATTACTACTGTTTCCTACACAACGTATTTTGTTGGACAACAAAATAAAACGCACAGTGTCAAATCGTTGTCAACAGAAAAGCTGTCAAAAATTCTATCGAGTCCAGCAATTCGTGTAATCATTTTATGTGTATTGTTATTTTCATGTTTTTGACCGTTCTTGTGTATTGTATACAATAATTTTATTGACTTATAATATAGTGGAACCATAGAAGATCTGTAACAATGATTATACTAATTAAAATATTAGTTTAGCTAAAGGTTTAATTGAAAAATAATGTAGACATTCATTCAACATGTCGATATTAAGCAATAAAAGTAAAATTTTCGCAGAAATGATGAAATTTTCTTTTCATCACCGAGCATTTTATTGTTACCTTGGTATGAGCATATGGATTTTCTTTCTAATTACTGGTAAGCATGTTTAATCTTGTGGCTTAACTGTAAAAATATAAAAGGTTTTTAAAGTTTCTTCTACTTTTTAGCTATTAGAGTATAAGGAAAAAATGTGAATAACTACTATAAAATTAATAATAGTGTTGTATGAATGTAGAAAAAAAAAGTCAATAGAGATGATAATCCATTATATATTATACCTATTTTTATTTCTTGGTATATTATTTTCAGTTTATTTTTCTATATAGCATTATTGTTTATTCTTATCTAAGTTTTTGTATCTATACTTAATTAAAATAGTGTTTGATTAAAAATGTTTCAGTAATTACCTCCAATTATTTTGCTTGTTCCAATATAGATATTTTTTTCCAGTTATGTACAAATATATGTCAGTGGGTGAGGAGGCAATATCTGCAAAGAAGGTGATACAAACAGAATACATATCAAAGAGTGACCTTAAATTCAGAAAGATATATTTAAAAGCCTGCAATCCTCCGGAAAATATTGTCAGAGGAACTGAAGGTAATATATTCCAAGTTTTCACATTCTACAATCATTGTTTTTAACAATTTTTTTTATTGTTTTTACTGAATACCAGATGGTATTTCAATTAAAACATGTACTTTCTGCTGTGACTTTCCTCTTTCTTGTTATTCTGGGAAGAAGTCTATGTAATTAAAGATTGTGCAAAGACATGTGATGATTTCTTAGATAAAAATAATAAGTTAGATCTAGACTCACATGAACTATTATACTGTTAAACCTTTATACTAAATATCATTCAGATCTGTTCAGCTGTTCTGGAGTGCTAGAGTAAATAAGATCCATCTATATCAACTTTTGTTTTAACAATCTTAGCATAAATATGAATTTCTGAAGTGAAATCAGTCAATAAACAATCAGAAAATTACTCGTCAAGTATTTCTTTAATGTAATTATTTTATTTTTTTTAATTTGTCCATCTTATCATGTTTAAGAATTTAGCAAACCATATCAAAAAAGAGGTTGAGGTATTTTTTTGTTTCAGGAGCAGTTGACGGGGATACATGGCTACTTCAAGGTGCACTTGTGGTAACCAGACATGGCGACAGAGGGCCCTTGACACATTTAAAGGGAGGGGATAAACTGCCCTGTGATACTCGCCCTATTTCTGCCTTATTAAAAAGGTTGCTTTTGTAACATTTTATATTATTTGGCAATTTAATAGCTTAGTGCATGTCTTGTGAGTGTGATTCCCCAACTGTTACAAGATAATATTTGTTTAAAATCTGGGTATGTAAAACAAACCTTTACTCAACCAAAGCTATGCAAAGCCATTCTGGTAGTATACAGAGAATAAAATCCAGATTATCAGAAATTTACAATTGTCACTCTTGAGATCCTCAAGAAAAACATAAATTAAAATATAAATATGAGAACAAACTGAATACAGATGATAAATGAAGAGTGGTTTTATTATGACATATTCATATGTTGCCTTGCTCAGTTATATGTTTTCAAACATCTGCAAACTCTATATATATATTCACCAAGCACAATATTATTATTGTAATGGATCTTATTCCCAACGAGGATAAAATCCATTACAAGCACCCTGAATGGTCTCTATGTTTCCATTTTCCAGTTACGAGGAGTTCGTGTCTAACGCGAGCGGTTCAGGCCGCGCGTGGTGGGTGTCCGGGCCAGGTCCATTCCACAACTTCCCGTCGCTGCCGCCGCGCGCCGCTGGCACGCACTGCGCACTGGGCCAGCTCACGCCGCGAGGGCTGTTGCAGATGCTCACTGTCGGTAAGTAACCCACCTGGTACTGTTAACGTCCCTATCTTATGCGTCAAGGGCCGTTAGTTCGAGCATCACCCAGGACAAATATATATTTGTATTTTTTTTCAGTGTTTGGATGTTAAATATGTATAAGCATTATATTTGTGAGTGATTATATTGTCTGATATCCATAACACAAGCGCTTTAAGCGAGTTATCATCATATCTGTCAGTTATTGTCCGTACTATTTTAAATTGCTGGTACATACATTACTGCTATCTGCGTGTATTTTACTTTTTATCTGCTGATACCCCACAACCAAGTCAAGCTGGTATCGTCAGAATTATAGTAAAGTATATTTTGATATGATGTAAATATGTAAATTCTTTTTTCCTTTTTTCAGGTAATATATTGTATGAAGCTTATGGAGAAAAATTAGGCTTGGATATAGCAGAACCACAGGGAAAAAAGGACACAGGTCAGTTGATTTCTTACATATTTGTTACGTTAGGGTCGTTATGTAATTATGTCACCTTAAAAGAAACTCGAAAAATATAAAATAATATACGAATTTATCGGATAATCTGGTATCCGAAACTCTAATGAATACTTAAAGGCGTACTGCGCACGCATACGACCGGTTTTTTCTTTGTATTACTAATTTGGCAAACAAGCAAGCAGGCCGCGTTATAGTAAGAATCTAGCTTATAGATGCTTGTGTCGTTACAAGAGACCTAAAGATAAGTTTCATGGCCCCGGACTGTTGAGACCCATCATAAGGATTAGGTCTAGGTCTGGCTCAATGATGCTTCGTACAGTACCTTAGAGGCGCCTTTAGACATCGCTGTCCATTAAGGACTCGGGATCGCTACGACATCCACGCTTCCCGCTTCTGCACGCTTCGGGAAAGTCCCGCGGAACGATCAAGAAGTGGTGGGGTATAGAGCGAGCTCAACTCCTCCGGTGATGCTGGAGTTAACGTCGGAGTAAAGCAGCATTTAGCACGTCCGAAAAAAAATTGGTCTTGTGTGCTATTATAGGTCGTGGGTTCGCTCTCCCCACCCAGGACAAATATTTATGTGATAAATAATTAATATTTGGTCAGTGCCTGGGTATTTAAGTATTATATTTGTAATTCCTGATGTTGTCTGATTTCAGAGAAAAGTCGCTTAAGGCACTTGTTAAGCGACTTTTCTCGTAATCAGGTCTATCAGGTCACAGGTACATATATACATATAACGATTCTAGAACGAGAAAATTTGTTACCTTTAAATTCCAGTTACTATAAATACTGATGATATTCATAACTTGAGGAATATGAAACGTAAAATCCAAAATATATTTGAGAGTTGGCTTAAAAGAAACAGACTAAAATGACTGATTATTTTAAAAACTTATCTACTATCATACCTGTTCTATAAGACTTACACTAGGTAAGTCTTATAGAACAGGTAAATCTTGTATCTCCAATTATTTCTTAATAAACATTTTTATTTCTTTTTTTACATTTTGTTTGAAAACAATATTTTATTCTATATTAGATATATATGTACCTACTTATGATAATTTAACTACTTATGATAATTTAACTACTTATGATATGTATTGCTTATAACAACTATCAGATATAACGTCGGAAATATACGGTCCCTTCATTGACGCTATATATATTCTAGACTTGAAGAAGGTCTTTGGGTTTACGCAATCAAAATCGATTCACTGGCTAGACTTTAAAAACGTGTCTGGTAGACATATTGTCGCATTAATAATATTAGTATGAATCATAATTATTATAGCATCCGTAGAGTTCCACTCCCAAGGAAGGGGGAATTTCGCATATAATTGCCGGGCTGAGGTGTAGTGTGTCTTATTATATGATGAGGCGCTAAAGAAGTTATATAGATTTACATCGATACCCAGGGTTGGTGGTATCGTACAGCACGCGGTACCGGCGCACGTTTCAGTCCCTGGTGGGTCTGTTGTGGGGGGCTGCGGGGGGCGCGGGCGGGGGTGCAGCGGCGCGGGCGGCGGCGGGCGCGCGCGCCGCTGCGGCGCGGGAGGCACACAGCGTTGCTTTCTGCTTCCGAGATTGCGCTTGCTCCGCTCACCATACGCTCAGCAGGTGAGGGATTTCCGATTCAGTGTGCTTCATTTTAGTCAAGCTGATCCTATTAATAACTTTGGTTTTATTTTCTATGTATCTTAGTAAAAAATTAGATACAAATTCTGTCAAAAGTAATGTAAGACTTTTTATAAAAGACAACCCCCACAATCTCCGAACTAATAATAACGTGCAACTATCAGCACCTAGAACTCACTATGGAAAGAAGACTGTAGTGTTTGGAGGAGCACAGCTGTTCAATGAGCTGCCTAACACCATAAAGGAGTGTGAGAGTATAAATATGTTTGGGAATAGGTTGAAATTGTATTTGGAGTCGAGTACCGGCTAATTTGTATATTTTCGTTAGAACTGTATTATCTCATTGTAAATGAATGTAATTTCGTATCTGAATAAAGATCTTTAAACACATGTGTATATAAGGGATACAGCCCTTATACAAAAAAGCTAGACACTCGTGCGACCCGCCTTTCCTCTTGGTATGTATCTCGTCTCATTATTGATTGTTCGAAAAATTACCTAGAATTTACCTTAAATATATAGTTTTCGAGATACTAACCAATAAAGTTTGAGGGAATTTTATTTCGCATTTTTTAAATGCTATACTAACGTTTCTTATCAGAGAACTATATCTTAATTTTCTTAGCTAAACTTATAGCAAGTGTGCGCGTTATTTTGTATATTCATATATCGCCTGCTTCAAGAAATGTTTGAGTATTTACTCGTAAAAAAAAACACTCGTTTTACTGCGTAAATAGTTTGGTTGTATATTTAGTTTTGAAGAACAAAATGGGTGTTTTGAGCAACGAAATGCCTTATTTTCTTTGAGCTGGTTAAACACCGTGCATATATTTTCTTAATTTTTTGAGTGAAATCTTATACTAAAAAGTTAATCTTTCCAACTATACGTTACAGAAAAATAAACATACAAGCAAAGAACCGCCTCGAATCGCACCCGGCCATCAAAGACCTGGTCACCAAATTATCCAAAGTCCTCTTCGAATCTCAGGAACATATCGACGCGGATGTAGTGAGAGACGCTCTACTCGCTTACATGTGCCACGACGCCCCTTTTCCGTGCACCGAAAGGCCGAAGAAAGTCATCAAGAAAACCCACAACAAAGGCCAAAAAAGATTCCGACAGGATAGCGTCGCAATGAGAAACCTTCTAGACGTCGACATAGACACGTTGAACATGGAGTTAGACTACATCAACAACCAGCTAGACTTCAACAACGAGATCGGCAGGAAAGCGAGAGACATCATAGGTAAGTATTACGACAGCAAGGACAAACAGAAACCTCCCTTAGACTTCGACGCACAGATGGAGAGAGAGAAATTGCTATACTACCAACAACGCTATATGGACAACGGCGACACGTACGACGATGTAGTGATTGTGAAGAAAAATCTAGATGCAGACTTCAACTTCCCAAACGACGCTAGAATGGACGCTGATTTCGATGAGGATTATAGAGAGCCTACGCCAGAAAACACTGAGGACTTCTGCATTGCTAAAGAGCATGTTATGTCGTTGTTCGCGTATTTAGAGTGGAGCTATAGGCAGGAGATAAAAAACGTGCACAACAGAAAACGAGGTCTGTTAGTAGCGTACGGTTTAATTCATAACATAGTGCAGAACATGATTCGGATGATATCAGAGAATAAGCCGAAGCTGGTGATATACTCTGGTCACGATAAAACGTTGCAAGCGATGATTCTCGCGTTAGGCCTGAATAATTATCAGCATTACAACATACAGTACGCGTCCCGAATGATATTAGAGGTGTACAGAAAGAAGGATTTGCGGGACGAATTCAAGTTTACTAAGAGGAAAGCGATCGCGCAAGACTTTTATTTCCGCGTCGTTTATAACGGTGAGGATGTGACGAATAGGTTGAGCTTTTGCAAGTTGCGCCAGAATATAGTGATGAAGGTTGTCGATCCGGTCAGTGACCAGTTGCACAAGACATATCTGTGTCCGATAGAGAGTATAGTTAGGTTTATACATGACGATTATTTTGCCGCGTTTAATGTTAGCAATTATAAGGATGCGTGTGCGAGCTACGGTAGCGGAAAGCATGCTTTGTAATGGAGTTTTAATTTGATTTTTTGGTAATTGTGATAAGAGATGATATGGGATGTATATATTTTTGGGCGTCAAAAGCATGATTCGGTATCTCCTTATGTGAAATACCTAATATTTTATTCAGAATTTGCTGAAATTTTATCACTTAGAATTTCCTTAAAGATATTTATACATAACTGCTCTGGTTCCACAAATAATCCACCTATGCTCGTCGCTCGTCGCTCGTTGATCTTTGTACTCTGTGCAGCATTTTCTCAAGCTGTATTGTTCAATATCTCTAAAGATTAGTTCTCCATGATTGAGTCGAAAAGAATATACAACCATTTCCTCCACCTCCTCCTTTACCCCGAACCAATTTTGATGATACATTGTTATTTTTGATTTTTTTTCTGTTCTGTTCTGTTCCATTTTGTGGCGAATTTTAAAAGGTACAAAGAAAAAAATAAAGTGATTTCCACCGCGTTTTTCGTTCCACGCTAAAATATAAAATCACCCTGGTAACATTGACATATGCGGGTAACTTTGATCTGTCCTTTTTATAAAATAAATATATTAATCTTTAAAATATCGGTTTAGATTTACTATGAAAACAGTTCTAGCAATCAATTAAAGCTGAATCTTGGCTGAATTCGTTTTACAGCCTCGAAAAAATATATTTTCCTAATAATTGACAATGTTACCAGAATTAACTGTAGCTAAATAATTTACACTTTAAAATTTTCAGTCACTCCCAAACCCATACGATTTAATTCTCACAGACATGATGTACAAATAGTTTTATGGAAGTTGGATGATTGTACTCACCGTTTAATACATATCGAGCACAAGTTGTATGTAAGTTTTTATATTATACTAGCTATCCCGGCAAACGATTTTCTGCCATAAAATTTCTAAAAAATAATAAATTATTAAAATTACTATTTAAATATAGGGTTTGGTGATAGAAGGGTGAACGTATTTTGGAATGCAACATTACAAAAAATTATTATTAATAAAATAAAATATAAAATTATGGAGTGATCAACCCTTATTACTTAGGGGTGTGAAAAATACAAAAAACATATAAAAATTCACAAGAATCGGTCAAACGGTTTCGGAGGAGTGTGGTACCTAACACTGTGACACGAGAATTTTTTATATTAGATATTTGTTTGTATGCCGTGCGCTGGCAATCATTGACGCACAACAATTTTTCTCTATAACTCATTATAAAACAATGTTTTTCACGGCTTCAAAAAGCGGTTTTTTTTAACTTTTTTCAGTTTTTGTTCGACGTTTCAGTAACCTGGCGGCAACTGTTCTCAAGATAGACTAAGAATGTTGTGTCAGGATTTAAACATTACAATTACTACCTAGATTCGTCGAACAAAAAATTTAGTTTTATTATAAGTAATAAAAATAGGTAAATGTTAGGAATTATCTTTACAACTATTTATGAAAATAGCTGGCTTAATGGTTTGCCCAGACGCGATACGAATTGAGAAATTGTCTTAACATCTTTCGGCTTCAGATTTTTTTCATAGAATAAAAAAGTGACAAGGGCGCTAGCCCAAATAAAAAATCAATGAAAAAATGGACATATCAAAATTAACAGCCATCAGTCGGAACCTGCAATAGGTTTCGACAGTAGACTAACATATTATACATACATATAAGCTTATGGGCTTACCCAATCAACAACGGGCGTTGGTAACTTCAATTCAAAGGTGGGCAACACTATTGTTAACTCATAAGGGTTACCTTTTATTTCCGTATTTTTACCTTTATTTTAATTATAAAAAGGGTAATTCCGATCCATTTGTCAAACGCGGAATCGTGTATTGAGTTATATAATTATAAAGGTAGCTTACGTTACTCTTTATAGCATCAACTATCTGCCAGTGAAAGTACCTTTTAATTTTTTTAAGGAGTTTTCCTCAATCAAGCAGACAGACAAAACATTTTGAGGGCTTATTTTTGTTATTAGTACCCTAAATACTTTCAAATGCCTAATTTAAAAAGGTGTTATTTTGATATTACATTTAGACATATTAGTTTTATTTATATGTAGGTATATAGATTAGTAGTATTAATGAAAAAATGTAAAATGTGATTAATGATTTCTTGCAATAGTTTGGAATGTGGTTTAAGTGAGCTCCAGCAAAGTGTTAGGTATTTTAATAAACATAATATTAATAATTATTCAAATGAATACAAACGGCATGACTGCTCTAGGGCAATATATTGCTCTAACGAGGCCAGTTTTGAAATTTGAAATACAGTATACTTTTAAACACTGTTTTTTAGATATTTCAGCTTACAAAAATACAACTCAATGACTTAGTTATATACTTTCACCTCATGTTCTGAAACTTCATTGATGTACCTTAAACAGCCTCAACTTCTATGCGGGTAAAAGCGGTCAGGGTTACCAAAACCAGTATACAATCTTTCCAAGGATTATATCAAGAGGGACTTTTAAAACTCTCTAATATATGCTTGGAAACTTTGAAATTTTTTTGTATTATGACCTTTTTTATAAAGTTTAGTTACTGCCAAATTTCCCACTAACAACAAACAATAATTAGAGGGTGTTGTAAGTGTCTCTCGGTTTGCCCAAACATATTTTAAGCTTTATTTTTAAGTTTTATTTTTATTAAGTTACAACTAAGACCTTTACCACCGTACAAATTAATTTATTGTGTTTCATTTATTTATAAGTATTACATTATTAACGAAATTAAGTGATCTCCTTTTTAACCTTTACATATCTTATTTATTTGGAAATATTAAGACTGCTCCTATATTAACCTAAAGTAAGTTTAGTACTCTGAAATGATTTATTTAATTTTATGCTCAAATAATGGCTTAATGTCTTAATTGTATAACACATCGTATGATAATAAATCCATTCGAATACACACATTTGAAATCAGTATTCTAATTAGCTTTAATTATTATTTCAGAGTACTGTTAATATACTATAATCTTATTATGTGATTGTAAAAACAATTTATTATTTGATATTATTTTAATATTTTATTGTGTAAAAATATGTAGTCAAGATTATATTTATTGTAAATCTAAAAAAAAATTTGCAAATTTTTTGACATATTGTATTTTAATCTATGGTATATGGTATTGGCGCGTAAATGACTTCTTTCTTCTGTGGTAACTAAATAATAAAATATTTGATTTTACACACTTTTAATGCATACACATAATTATACGGCATTGATAACGTTTTTAAAACGGAAACTACCGAATTTGTATCTCTCGAAACATTTTCAAAAAGTCGTCAAAACATTGCACATTTAGATGTAAATAAGACCGCGTTTTTAATCTAAAATACTTTTATTGACGTCTTGTAAACTGTGTACACATGAGTAATTAGAACATACAGAGCGTACGATCATTATAAATTGTTTAACGACAATTATTTGTTTAAATTTTGCTGTTTATTCAATTACAGGATGATTCGTTCGTTACCCTTAAAAAGACTTGACTTTATTTTTATATTGTTAAAATTATTTCTGCTATATAATTTTAATGTTAAATAAACAACTTTTCGAGTAAATATTAATTATTTTTACATGATGTTAACGAAATCTCGGATTGATTGTGTGATTTGTATTTGTATTATTGTGAACTATTTCACAACGAGGCTTTATTTTTGACTGTTTTTTTTCTGTACGTATGTTACAGCCAGTTTCCTATGCGTGTGTCAGTATATTTATTTATTTGACAACAAATAAAGTTACGTTGAGGAATTACATATCAATTTAATTTATTAATATTTAACAGTACAATAAAAATTAAAGTGTATAGCTGTGGTTTTATTTACTTATTCGTAGGTATCTATTCCGAGGTCGGTGACATTGCGGTGAGCAGTAATTGATCTGTAACATGGTGTTATTATTTATAATAATGAAATAAATTATATGTATATTCTTATGGTGGTAATTTACTGATTAATATTTTTGGTTGGATTAGATGAGATATGTATGTGTATGTTTATAACCGACTTAATCGAAGTCGATTTTTACCCAATTTTGACGGACAGATTAAATTGAAACTTTGTGCATTAAGAATCAACGCCAATACAATATTTCGTTAAGATAATCTCATTATCCTGATCAGGATCCTGAGGATGAAAGAAATTCCTCCGTTTTAGCAAGTGAGACCACGCAGCCTGCGCATGCGTACCGTCTAGCTAATTTCCAGCCTAAGTACTCGTCTAGTTAATATTATTTAACAATAAATCGAATTAATAGTGATAAATAAAATACAGTTAAAAAGCGCTTTTAAAATACATTAAGTGTCATATTTTTCGTAGACCTAGCAAGCCGCGATTTTTTCAGAATATTAGTATTTTTTGTTCATCACTTGGTTTACGAAGGCGACCGAGCCTAGGTCGAGCCTCTAGAGGCGCCCTCGGTCTCGCCGTCGGTCCCGCTCAAATCTCGCGAGCCATTGCGGGTGCGACCGTGCGAAACGTGCGGTCGTGGCCGCGGGGCACGCAGGATTATTACGGGCATCGGTCCTCTCATCTATGAGAGGCCCCGCCCTCTTCTTCGGTGGCGCTGGAATTGACGTCGGAGTAGTCCAGCACTAGGTTCGTCCGAAAAAAAAAAAAAAAATCACTTGGTAATAAGAAATATTTTGTACACTAGTTTGATATATGTTATAAGCGAATTTGTATAGTTTTTTAAAACTATGTTTTTTTTAGGTAAGTGTACATTTACGCAAGTAATTGAAGTAAGATATAAATTCGTATAGGTATGTATTTTTGTGTGATACTTATCAATGTCATTAAGGCGTTTTTAGCTAAATGAAAGTAGCCCAACGAGCTTTGAGGCAAACCTCGGAGTATGCGTGATTAGCAACTTGAAATAACAATAGCCGGGCACATAAAGAACGGATGTGGATCATCAAAACCAGAGCGTAATGTCGACCAGGACATTACGCTCTTGCAACGACAGACGATGAAACAGCAGGATTTCGCAGGATGCATGCCCCATACAATCACTCCACATTTTTGCCCAGCAGTGGTTGACCAACCGGCCAAGTATTAAAGTTGTTCAAATGACTCTTATAGCATCCTAAGGTTGTCAGGGTCATCAGTCATTTGTGTAAAATGGTCATAAGCAATATATAGGTACTCATAGATTTTTTTTGTTGTTCTTGACGATTTGAAATTGCCTATTAAATACATACATACATACATACATCACGCCTGTGTCCCATCGCGGTAGACTGAGACTATGGATCTCTACTTGTTACGATCTTGGCATACCTCTCACTTCCCTTAGGTACTCGCATTAGTCCTTTCATACACGTTCGTTTATTCTTTGTACTTCTGAACTGGCCCTTCTTTAATATCTACTCTACCTAGTTAAGATATGTTCGCCTAGGTCGTCATATACCAACTCTTTTATTCCCTTCCGCTCTTTGATTTTGACTTTAAAAACAAATATTCGAAAGGTTCTAGAATATATTTAAAAACTTAATCGGTAAAGAACCGGCCGTAAACAAAACAATGATTAGTGAGTACCTACGTTGGTATGTGTGGATGGTCGATGTATAAATAGAGTTACGCCAATATTGATCCAAGTTTTTATTCTCAAACCATTGTTCGTGCGATGATTCATATGTGGTGTTTGTTGTCAGGAAAAGATTACTATGGTTATGCGGGCAAAATGGATTATTTCTTTGATGAACTCAAACAATCGTCTGAATAGATTTGTTTGTTAATTTTATTTCACTTAGGCTAAGGTACGTGTGCTCAACAGCTAAACTTAGGTACTTTGATACGACGAGAGCAGAATTATAGATATACCATATCATCAAGTCCATTGACATGCAGAATAGGGGGATTATGGGTGTTAAACCCCTCCCTTAAAGGAAAATGGGATTGTATTCATTTCAAGTGAAATACCTTAGTCGTGGTAGATATCCTGACAGAACAACAATTTTTAATGTTTTAATCAACATAAAGAGTTTATATAGAGAAGACAGTACGGAATGTAATTCATATCAATATATAAAAAAAAACAATATATAACTACAATCCTGTCTTTTACCCCGACTCCCATCGAAGTGCTGGCCAGGATACAGGATACCAGTTATGTCGTTTTATCCGGCCTTAGATAATCCTAACATGAGTTATCTAACAATAATTATATTGTTAGCTAACTGATGTTCCATTTAGAATGTTTGTAAATCGAATTTAGATATTTCTGAAGACGGGAAATGTAGAAGTTCGAGATTGCTGTGCGATGCTTCCAATAAAATTTAATTTTGGTTCTCTCTGAAATGTGCCCAGCTGCATCGCTAACTTTAGTTCTACGGATCTCTTCCTTTCTTATTAGATCACACATAACTATTTGTATCGGTCAATATTGATTCCTTGTATTCTTAACGGCCGGATGGCGTAGTTGGTAGCGTCGCTTGTGCGCCAAGGCTTATAGTTCATATAGTAACTGATCCTAAATTACTTTCTTATATGTAGGTATGTCACCATGAGTCCTACGTCTTTTTAACCCCTTAAGCAATATCTACGGAAATATAAGTTTGTTGTGTCTGTGGCATCCTAGTTTTTGAACGGATTAACCTATTTTTTTTGTTTAAAAGGTAAATTAGTCGGGAATGTATAATATGCTATAAATGCTATGTTAGGTGAAATTAGGTCCAGGGCGAGCGCAGCCACATAATGGCTGAATATATATTCTTTTACAACTCCTTCAACATGGGTATGAAATGAGAGGGCTTAGAAGAATGCAATTCAATATGGTTTCGAATTCAAGACGGCCGACACATATTTAAGTGGAAAAATATTTATCGTATTAATTAAAGTAAATTATGTTACTTAAATATATTTATTCTCATAATTATAAGTAGTAAAAAACGCATTGAATATCCACTGGGAAATCTTGCAAAAACTTAAACTTCAATTATCGACCAACGGCTTATTACTATGCATGATAATTGTTAAGTCGTAGTTACAGACTATATTTTAGAGGTAGATCTTTTATTAAGTGCAAGGTATGTACCTATGTCTCACCTATTTTTACCGTTCAGCAACAGAGCTCACATTGCTGATAGAGGCAGTGAAATTACTGGGTAATGTGTCATAATATGTATCTTCAACTCATATAGTTGCCGATGCGCTAGTGATATCTAGATAATAATTTCTTTTATTGATTTGCTAAACCTTGAGATTTTTCACTCAGGTTTTTATTTTGTTTTTTTTTCTAATCTATGTTCCGAATCATTAATATTATTTGTAGATATTTTAACTGCTTTGTCAATATTTGCATGCCAGCGATATTCAAGTTCGCTAATTTTATATTATTCATTTATATTCGTGAAAACCTGTAATTAGCTTAATGTATCTTAAACCGTCTTCATTTAAATTGTGTATAGCTGTTGATTTTGCTTCAAGTAAATAAAAAAAATAACTTAAGCTAAAAAAAGCTCAACATAATTAGTGCGAGGTTCACTACATTGTAGACATGTATAAAAGCATGCGCGGTTGTACGCGGTTACTGACATGCTCGCACCCCGGACGCATCCACTCAGGTCAAGATTAAAAATAACGCGCATACGTGCAGTCCGTCTTGTAGCACGGAGAGAAATAACTCGACACCAAATTACACTACACTCATTGTTTTTTCACTTCAAAGAAGATAAAGTATAATTTGATGAAAT
This sequence comes from Heortia vitessoides, assembly GCA_020976665.1. Lineage (NCBI taxonomy): Eukaryota > Metazoa > Arthropoda > Insecta > Lepidoptera > Crambidae > Heortia > Heortia vitessoides. The sequence goes on along the minus strand of JACJUM010005601.1, from coordinate 3,817,547 downwards.
GTGTTTGCGTTAAGCTGTTTAAAGCATGAGGTAAATCACGGATGTAAATTATTATAAAGTTAAAGTCAAATGTGTATTATTATAAAGTTTAAATAAAGACATATGTCTTTATTTGAATAGGCATATCATAGGCAATTCAAATCGTCGAAACAACAAAAAAATCTATGGGCATAGCCAGTGTAATAAGAAATTTAGTAAAATAAAGAAGCCACGCAAAATTGGTAATACTAAAAACAAAAAAAAATACCGGTTGTATACAAAAGTTTCTATAAATTTACAGAACGAGAAAACAATGTCGTCTTAATTTTTATACCTAGGCATTCTTTTAAAAATGTTGCTTCTAATTACGTACACCTCCACTTACAAATTACACCTTATATGTTAAAACTAGCATAAAAACAGAAAAGAAAATATTTTCCACTGCCTATGTAACATCTGTCAATAATTTCATCATTCATCTAAATGAGGCGCCTATTTTAGTTGCTCCTACATTTCGCGCTGTGTTCTGACTCATTATTAATTCCTTCATGCAAAGTGGTGATGGATTCGTGTAAATTTAAATAGTCGTTTTTTGTTGGTCACGTGGTATATGCTAACTACGCATTACTTTGTCCAAGGCCAGCTGCTATCACGGATGGGTGATAAATATTATAAATTTAGGTAACTAGGTATGTTCTTACGCTTTTTTGGATTATGTAATTGAGGTGGTTTGTCGGATAAACATGTGTTGTCGAACCTAAACGATAAGATAGATATTAGCTCTGTTTTGATAAGAGAATACTTTATAATGTCTGTAACATGCAGTTCAGAAATTATTTTATTAATATATTCTGTTCTCGTTGATGCCTCTCTAACCCTTCGAACAGGAATACGGCAATTCGAGCACTGCTTTTTGGCGGTAAAATAATATAGGGAGTTAAATTATATGCCAGATATGTGCAGAGGGTGTTTATAATGTTAATATAACGCATATATCTAAATGGTAATCAAAATTAGCAGACAAGGAATGAAAGCAAAAGGCATTGAAAAATAAATTATAAAGTTTTATAAAGGTTAGGACATAATAATACTATTTTTTCGCGGCTTTAAGACACGGTTAATTTAGCTTTTACTTGTTTAATCCGACGTTTCGGCCTCTATTAATGTCAAAAAGTTGTATAGTTAATGACAGCGCTGGATGAGTTGCGAAATTGCTTCTTGCACTAAAAATGTTAGGTCAATGTCTATGGTATCTTTAGTATTTGTGGCATCTACAAGGCAAAGGAAATATTGACAGTCGGGCGAAAACAACGAATGATATTGTCTTATGCTTATTAATATAAATCATAGTTTTTATTTTGTGCAATAAATGTAATCCATAGATAAACTCACCAATTTTATTAACACATAGCCATGACTATACTGGTGAAATACAGGAAAATAGCCTCTCTATCGTTGCTAGACAGTAGGAAAAAGAGATACATACTTTTAGTTTATTTCTTAACTGTATCCTGAAACAATCTCCTTGTTTACATTCTTTCGGCTGATGTGTATGAGATACAAATCACGTAGTATGTTTGTATGGAGTGTTTGTAAACAAGTCCATCCATTTCTTTCAGCACTAGCCTTGTTATCGAGAGCTGACACACACAATATAATCTTGAAGCAGATCACTCAAACGTTTTGGCAACAGCGCAAAAATTATCAGACGGAAAAAGCAAATATTTGCGAGGTCAATGTAAGCTTATCTTCTTTACATAATTTTTTTGATAAACTAGCGAACCGCTCTGGCTTCGCACGGTTGTAATGAGGATCAAATAATGAAAGACAGGTTTTAGAAGGTTGCAAATTCTAATTTCATCCACAGTATGAACTTACGTAATTCAACACTTAATGTATTAGGTTATTTTATTTGTTGTCACATTTGTCGTGGCGGTGCCACCGTCTATGCCAGACACGACAGTGCAAGCTGAATTCGGCAGTTGTTTCATACTTTTTGACGCAACATGGACTCCATGATAGCTATTTTCGTGATATATTTTAAGGTCAAGTAGTCTACTTCATTAAATTATTAATAAATTAATTAAGATAACTTTGATGTCCTTTTACGAGATCAGGGTCATCGGTCAATTAAGTTGTAGAATTATCTATTTGAAGAGAAAAGTATGTAGGTAATTGAGCAGTGCCTGTGACATTTGCATTTTAATTTTGTTCGTCATACTTGGGAATCTAAAGTTCAGTTCCGTATATGTAAGATTCCAGAAATTTATGTATGTTTTTGTGGTTGTATGTCAGGTATTCGGTGTAAATTTGGCGCTTTTATGTAATGATTTTTGCTAGTCCTCCAGCTTCAAGCTGATTGTCAGCAGAGATAGTTATGCCTGCTAAGATGATGATGATAATTAATAATATTAAAAATTTCACAGTATGTATGTTACATTTTTAAAGCATAGCTAGTAAGACGATTTTGGTTGTTTGAACCATGAGGCCTTCTTTAGATATAGTACCTACATACATAATATTAATAAATTAACACAACTGATAATAATTTATAATTTTTTTACATTACTTATACATTGATAAATCATACATTGACCTGGCTCCGAAATAAGTTGCTCAAATAACTTGTGTTACGGACATCAGATAACAGAAGATTAACAGATATAATACTTAAATACATATTTTATATTCAGAGAACAAACATAAATATTCATTGTACATATGTCTTTTCATTGTCCTAGGTGGGGTTCGAACTCACGATCCTTGGCGCACAAGTTAAAATTACTTTCACTACAATCTGCGTCATTAGGGCCGCTATACAAGTATGTAAGTTTGTAAATCCTTGCTTAAGCTGCTTTTCTGTTCCAGGAAAGTTCGTGCGGACCAATATATAAAGTGAAATCCTTGCGAACAAAGTTGCAGGCAAAGCCAGGTTGCTTGTAACAGATAGTATACAAATAGATTCAATAGTAACTTGATCTATATTCAGAATCGGTCTAGAACTCATGGTATTTGTCTGTCAGGTTACACAAGTTAGATTATTATGGAAATTCGTATTTCCTTATGCTTCCTACTTAGCGCTTATTATGCGTAGAGATGTTGACATTACTGTAGACACCTATTAAAAATTCAAGATGGAGCCGTAATATCGATGTCTGCCTTCCATTCAGTAGCTAAAGATGAAAAGCGAATCAAACTTAGTTTTGGGATCCGGTAGACAATCTTAAAGTATACTCCATGACCTATTTATTTAAATGACTCTTATAACACCATAAGGCTGTCAGGTTTTATTTAACATGTATATTTATAGAATATTTTTTTTCGTTTTAACTTTAAAGTGCTTAAACCTATTTAAATACATTTTTTATATTAATTTTGACTTTGAACATGTGAAATTATCGTTATCATTGCAACAAACTACTAAACTTACAAAATACTTAATATTGCGCAAATATTTTTCACATATTTGAGGGGGGAGTAGAAGAGTAAACAAAATCGATGGGGGTCGATAATATAGATAGATATATAATATACATGACGTGACATGTTTCAATGAATAGATCAAAAAATAATTATAAAAGAATAATTTAATAAAAATATGCTTCCTCTAACTTTTTGATGAGTCTTGTATATATGTAATAAAAACAAAATGCCTGCTATGTTTGCATGAGAATGTCTTATTAATTACCAGCAGCGCCCCGTGGTTTTATCCCCGTAGTTCCCGTTCCCGTGAAAAATAATATAGCTATCTGCCCGTGAAAGTCCCCCTAGAATCGGTCCAGCCGTTTCAGATTTAACCTCACACAGAATAAACATTCTTGTTACTAGGTAAACCAAAGGTAGTGCAGTCCCCGTCAAGGGAAAGATTCAGGTTCAAGTCCCGCCTGAAGCCTCACACAATTTTTGTTTTTTTCTAGTACATACTATCTACTACAAAAATCTATTGTAATAACAATTTGTGGTATTTGATATATTCACAGGCAATCCACACAACCTCTGATACATTGGGCAGGATCTGAGATAAGTCGCTTAAGCACTTATGTCACGGACATCAGACAAAAGAGTTATCACAAATAATAGTCGACACAGATTAAACACAAATATTCATTATATAAATGTTTGTTCTGGGTGACCTTCAACGACCCTTGAAGCACTGCCATCTGCGTTTCGAGAAGTTAAAGGAATTTTGTATTACTACTAGGTAATTCTTTTCAAATATTTGTATATACCGCGTTAAGTGTCAAGGCGTGAAACGTCTTCGCGTAACGAATCAGTGAATACCGAAGATTTGTTGGTAGTTGTGGCAGGCAGCCTTGGCCGAGTGCTGCGTAGTAACCTTGACAATGAACTACTGCCTTTCTTGCGATATCATTCAAGCAATTATGTTCGTTGCAGCAGTTTGTACTGTGAAGTTAGAGAATGCTAAATTCTATAGTTAATTTTCATTTTTCTAGACAATTCTATACATTTTCTCCTTATTTTTTGAAATGTTAACACCTTTATTACCGCTATGAGAATATTAAAAATGCATTAGCAGCGAGTTCGTTTCCGTACTTTTTGGATATCTTACTTAAGGTTTCTGGGACAAATCGCTCTATACGACTATTTTGTATAATTGTACGTGTTCTATATTAAATTGTTAGTCTATTCGGCTAACTTTTAACTACATTTTAATTTAACTTTAACGTGTCCGTCTTCATAGACAATAAACCTGATACACACGAGGTTAAGGTTTTAAACGCCTTCAAATATTGTTTACATGATATACATTATAATAATAATAATTTTGATCATGCATTGATCTGACTCCGTGGTAAGTCGCTTAAAGCACTTGTGTTGATGGACGCCAGACAACAGAGGAATTACAAATATCATCATATAAATATTTGCTCTGGGTGGGAATCGAACCTACGACCTTTGGCGCACAAGATAGGATCACTACCATCTGCGTCATCGGGCCCGTCTATACATATTATATTAATGAATAAATTCTAATAAATATGTACCAAGATTATGAAAAACCTATCTTGAAATGCGTATCTTAAAATTTACTGTTTCTGTTTTTACAACTTGTGGAAAATGAATCATTCTAAACAAACTGAATCTTAAAATATGTTAAATATGTTTCATTATCGATAAAAATCTTTTGTATAGGCACTTTGATCATAAGCTGCGTGCACATTAAAGCAGAGTGTGTTATTGTTTTCAAAACATTTCTCATTGTCGTTAACTTTTACATTACAAAAGCGGCGTGTTCTAGTGATCGCTGGGCCGGAGAGGCCTTAACATTGAATTATTTAAAGAGGCGCCCTCTGCTGAGATAAAATACTAATTTTTGTTAACTACTAACTAACATTATTTTGTATGTGTGAAAATACGGAATCATTTATTACATTGTACTATTTATAATATATACGGCATTGATTTTTCTTTCACTTGCAAATTCTATATGAGGAAAATTAGGTAGATCTAACTGCAGAAATCTGTCATTATCAAGCAATAGACATTAACCTTTGATTGAATATGATATTCAATCAAAGGTTAATGTCGATCGAAATATATATTATGATTAGTTTATTTGAACTACTGCTTTGAATGGATAAACCGCCATCTGTTGGTTTTGATTTAAAGTCGTCTCTTACGACAGGAGAGGTATTATTCTTCTCTGCCAGTATTCTATGGCTATGCCAAGTTTTCTTTTTGTAATGATTATTTTATATATTATTAAGCATTTTTCTATGCATGCGTGCGTAACTAATGCAAGATATAGAGTTCAAGATTAATTGGAAGTTTTGTGTTGGTTGCTATACTTTTTATTGCTTATAGAATGATGGTTACTGATTTGAAAGAACAAATTGGTGTCTATGAGCCCTTTCACGTTTTTAGTTTGCCTCGACCGGTTACATAACAACGACGCATTATAGACGCATTGCTGATATGTTTCGATTATGAATATTGACGGGCCCGATGGCACAGGTGCTAATGATATCCTTTCTAGAGTTTTAAGGGATTCGATCCCCACCGAGAAAAAAAAATTAAATGTTTGCGTTTGTTCTGTGTCTGTGTGTTAAATATCGAGCCTTTACCGCCGTCTTAGCGTAACCGACAAAACCCAAATTTTACAGGAGAAGGATTTTTATAAATATTATTAAGCAATTAAATTTTAGCAATTGCTATAACTTTATAACGGTTTTTTTTTGGAGGGAAACGTCGACTGGGATATAGACATATCCCGTTTCGGCTTTAAATACAGATTACGATAAAAAAAGCATTTTCAACAAAAGTGTCGCTTACGATAATTTGGCGGTAAGGGCTCGATATGTATTTAAGTATTATATTTGTGATCCCTCTGCTGTCTGATGTCCGTAACACAAGTGTTTTAAGCGACTTATCTCGAATCAATTATTTATCAGGTCAATGTTTTAGATGTTTTGTCAATTTATTACATAGTTACTTTCCTAGAACTCGTAACTAAAAGTTGACACTTTGCATGTCTTTCGAATACTTTTTAAAATTTACACGTTCACTGCTCATTATAAAACTACTTTTTTAACGGCTTCAAAACGTATAAATATAGTACTGTAAATTTTACATTCTTTGATATGCGATAAGATTAGATGTGATATAGGCAATTATGTCAAAATTTCTCCTGAAGTCACTGTTCTGCTTATCACTCGGTATCAACGTTAATCATTTTTTATCTAGCGCATTTGTTATAAATATTATGTATTTTATAAAATAAATACTTGTACTATTTATTCATGATTATATATGAATGTATTGTACTTGCCGTTAGGTACCGACAGAAAAGAATAGTACCTCCTTCTGTACTGTGTGTCGGGGATGGGCAGATGCATCCCTGTCGCAAAAACTGCACCATACGATTGCCAACACGCTTACCCAGCGCGGCAGTTACGGGTAAAACTCTTCCTTTCTTCGGGAGGTCTTTATCCAGCAGTGGATTTCCAATGGCTGTAATGATGATGATAATGATGACGATGACTGGGTAGAGCACCGGTAGAGTACCTTACAGGGCGGGGATAGATACCATTTATATCACGCCACGCCTGTCTCGTATCTTCCACTCCTATTTCACCCACTTAGTTCCTTAGACCATACGAAATATTATAAAATAAAGCATAAAAAAATGTAACATTCTGTTTATCTTTCCATCATCATCATTACAGCTATTGGAAGTCCACTAATACCTGTATATATTATTTCAATTTAGTCAGGTACCTCATTATTTTTAGTAAATAGAATATAGCGTTTGTGACTCCAGAAGAATGAAGAAAGTTAAAGAATATTCAAAATTGCTTTACCAGTTTTTGAAACTAATTCGTTGCAAACAAAACTACATGTCTTTTCTCTTGATAATATTTATATATAGATATATTTTTTGTATAATCGTATATGTATACATACACACTTTCTAATATAGATAATTTCATGTATGTTAGTTCGGTACACGTTAGACGATCGATTCCATACCAGTTATTTATGTCAAACCAAGGTTGCCTGGAAGAGATTGCAATTGTGTGATAAGGCCACCTATTGTACTTCAATAACTTATGTTTTAATTTTATATATTGTCATAAAAAAATTTACAAGTTAGTCTACAATAAAGAGTATAAATACAAAAAAGTATACCAAGAGTTTGGTTTCGACAAATTTGTCGCTTCTCAACCGTTTTGCACTCTTTTTAAACTGCGGATATATATACTTAACTATCGCGTTACCGTCTTAAAATGTCTTCAAGGAAAACGCGTAGAAACGTGACGTCCTGTTCCCTAGTGCGTGTTACGATACAAAAACGTCATCGTCATAGCGAATAAATACATGAGAATCCAGTTTAAATTACAGATATCTTTGAAAACAATAATATATTTGTTTACATTTTGCATAGTCGATCTATCTATACAAATGAAATTGAACTGTGTGTTTGTAATGACAAATTCAAATATACTTTATGTAATCCAAGTATAAGCATTTTGGAATTGTAAATAAAATAAGAGATATTAAAATATTTTCGGGAAAAAAGTGATTAGATTCTTATTTATATTAGAGCCGGCCATTTTGACCCATCATCATAAAAGCCATCAACACATCATCATCATCATCATACCAGCCATCAAAAGTCCACTGTTGGACATAGGCCTCCCCAAGAAAGAGGGTATGTTGCCCATAATTTCCGCGCTGGGCAAGCGTGTTGCAATCGCAGAGCGCAGCTTTGGCGACGGGGAACTGCTGCCCATCCCCCATTTAATTATGCTTACTTTGAAACTAGTCTGCTGGCACTAGATGGGTTTTATACAAAGTAATTTATACTGCAGGTTGATCTTAAAAGGCATTTCTTATAGCAGTCGTAAAACGTCCACTGCTGGATATAGGTCTCCCACAGAAAGGCTCGATACTCCAATCCATCTTCCATTAACCTCAACCAACTATCGTCAGAAGGCTTTCCTGTGGCGAGTGGGTAGAAGCCAAAACAATATATGTGAGTCAAATGATTTTAATATATTCAATTCAGGAGTCGAAACAGATGAGTCACAATATAAAATGTTTAATTGACATTTTCTAATATATGCCCCAATTATCTACCTACAAGTTTGTCCTTCACCTTCGAGTAGGTAGTGAACAACAATACCTCCTCCAGGTGTCGTAAGAAGCGACTGATGGCGGTATATCCATGTTAAACAGCGTAGCTTAAATATAACAGGGCGGGAATGTGCAGCAGGGTTCTCGTCGCAAAGCTACGCTCTGCGATTGCCACCACGGCTGCCCAGCGCAGCAATTATGGGCAAGATTCCCCTTTTTTGGGAGGCGTATTCCAGTAGTGGACTACGGCTTCTATGATGATGTTGCCAATTTTGTATGTGTTCCATAAGATACCAGTATTTTTTTTAATGGTGAAGACACTGGGTTAATAATCTTTTTGTACTGTTAGTCTCAGAAATACTAAATCAATATTTAAATTTATATTTTTTGTTCCATGCAGCCGAAGTCGCGGGTTTCGACTTCTATAAAAATAAAAATAGTAAAACACTTCCGCAACGTTCACAAATAATCGAACCTATACACAGAGAGATGCGAAAATGCGGAAAATATCTCCTAGAATTCCTCATTTATTTTTTTACGAGACGCAAAAATGTTATACAGTTCATTGAATTTTATGGACGACTGCCAGAGTGACGCAAGATGTACAAAATGGTTGTTCCCTACCTAAATATTTTCGCAATGTTGACTTGGGGTTTTATCTACACTAATATTATAAATTAGAATTAAATGACATTTTTTTATCAAACATGCTTTTGTTTAAATGCGTTACAAAAAGAATGAAAATTATGTTAACTCATAACGTCATTTTACATTTCAGTATAATTTTATGATATAAAAGCTTGTTGCATTAAAGCATTTAAAAAAAGCTTGTATTTAAAACAAAAGTTTTTCAAACGTAAATAACTGAGTGAAGAGCATCCTCGTCGCGAAGCTTCACTTTGCGATTAGGAATTTTGGGAAGCCGTTGTCCATCAGTGGCCTTCCTGCAGCTGAACCTTATAAAAGGGGGCTATTTCTGGTTCCAGAAAGCTCCCACAGGAAGCGATATAACATGAAGACTACCCGGACAAAATCGCAGATAAAAAGCTAGCTAGTGTTCATTTAATCGTTAGGATTCATCGTGTGAAACGATGGATGTCCATTGGTACACATAGAACTAAAGACTGTATGTTAATCACGTTTGAAATCACTGAATGGAGCTTCGCAACTGCGATACAGCTGCCCAATCCGCATCGAAGTTCCTCGGTTCCTTATGTATATAACGCCATCTTTTGACTTAAGTCACCTTTAGTTTATATGACGATAGAATGCCAGCAGAATATAGTATAGTTTTTTTTTATTTACTTACACTTGTTTTTTATATAGGTACTTGTTTATAATATAGGATAGAAAATATATGGAGGTATTAAAATAATATCTTCTATATATAAAAAAAGAAGCTGGACTGACAGACTGACTGATATTTTAACGCAGGGCTTTATTATATAGGTTAGGAACTTGAAATTTGTGCAAGGGTTGTATAACTTTGGGGAGTACTAAGCAAGGATATTTGAAGATTTACCCCCTAAGGTTGTAAAGTTAGTATAAAAGTTTGTTCAGTACAAAGGTTCTGCTTTGAAAGTCATAAAATACATGTAAAATATTTTTACAAAGAAAAACCCTTAAGCCCCCTTAAAAAAATCCCCCTAATAAAAGGGGGGGGGGGTGCAAAGTTCTACAATTTAACGCGGGTGAAACCACGGGGCACTGCTACTAGTGTAGGATGTTCATAGCTAGTTAGGCATCCTCGATTGATTTTCTATTCCTACGCTGGACGCTGGCGATCCTACGGTTCTAGTCAAATCGTCTGTTGATCTTGTGGGAGGACGCTTTCCTGAGGTTTTCGCTGGTCTACGCCTATGTCTCCAGTCCGAAACTTCCGGTTTCAATCAGCCGTTGGTCTTGCATGCTATATACTCTACCCATTGCCACTTTAACTTTGCTATTCCTTTAGGCTATGTCGGTAAGTTTGGTTCTTTCACGGATCTCCTTATTCCTGATTCGATTGCACATAAACACGGGGAAAATAATATTGTCTTGATTAAGGAATGCAGTGGCTATTATAAACAAGCAATATTATTGTGCAACAAAGCAGTGAATGGACGCATTGATTTACGGCTAGAATATATAAATATTAATATTCTTGTTTACTTGAATAATTTGCAATAAAATAAAAACATGATAGAATATATATATATAATATAATCGGTGTAGATATATTTATTTATTTCACACACTGTTAGACTGAAAGAAACGTACCTTCAACCTTCAGTTTCAGACGTTGATATTTTAATGTGGTCGTCATCATTAAAAACAATAGAAATAAACAAGAGATATTTCTCCATCTGTACCAGGTGTCGCAATGGGTGACTGAGGTAACCAGAATACCTCATAAAGGAGGGGAGTGCCAGCAGCATTCCTGCTACGAAACTACGCTCTGCCCACGATTCCCGCCACGTCTGCCCAACGCGATAATTAATAACATTCCCCCTTCTTCTTGATCAGGCAGTTCAGCAGTGGTTGTTCCTTCGCTGCTACGATGATGATGAATTTCAGAGTCAGTCAGTCAACTATGGTGATGTTTATAATGTAGCCAGAACAATTACGTTACTGCAAACAAACACTTATCTTTTAATGCGTCATTAAATGAATTATTGATTGTTTACCATTAAGGTCGGTCAATCACGAGATATATGATGACGTTTAGACGACACGCGGGGTTACGCCATCTGTGTTACTATTTTGTAAGTATTATTTGTCCTTTAGCCCTTAATATTATTAAAAGAGTAAATTTTACTTTAAATAGAACGAAATAGAACGTTTCCTCAGACATGAACACATCTATTATAGTTTCTAGTTTTGCTCGCTAGAGGGCACAAATGTCACTTCCTTGTTTTTTTGTCATGGCTACTGTATATATTGTGAATACGGAATAAATATGTTTATAAAAGAAATCTGCACAATATTCATTAAACTCCAGTTAGATGTTAAGAAATATATATGCCGTGGAGTAATAGCGCAGTAGAATAGTACTTGTCTCTGTGACGTAAGCTAATGAACAGGAATTGACTGGTGGTAGAAGACAGGATGGGGATGGGCAGCAGCATCCCGGTCGCAATGCAATTGCGATTGCAACCTAGCCTGCCAAGTGCGGCCATTATGGGCAAAAATCGCCATTTCTTGGGGAGGCCTATGTCCAGGAGTGGACTTCCATGAGTCCATGAAAAGTTATTTTTATATATTATGTCACTTGTGCATTAGCAACAGATTAACAGTTCATAAATATGTATATACAAAACTCATTTGCTAGCCAAATCACTGACACCAATGCCAAATATAAAAAATACGCTACATTTGTGAAAGGCCATTACACGTGGCGCCCGACGAGTTTAATTTATTAATTATTACAAGTGCATTGCGTTTTCCTGTATTGAAAATAACTGCCTGTCAATATAGCGCAAGCGCATTGTTTGTAAACAACGACGATGTAAATAAAAAGTCAGTATATCAAGTACTTATTAGGAGTCCGTGAGGTACCAGCAGAGTAGAAAGTACCTCCCCCTATACTAGGTATCGTAAGCGGCTACTACAAATACAGACTCAAATTTATAGGGCGGGGATAGGCAGTAGCATCCCCGTCGTGAAAGCTGCGCTCTACGATTGCGAACACGCTTTTCCAGCATGGTAATTATAGTCAACATTTCCCCTTTCTTGGGTAGGCCTTTGCCCCGCAGTAGTCTTTCAATGGCTGGTATGATTATAATGATATCTAGGACTCTACAATCTAGGTGCCTTCAACCTATTGCACCTACCACTAGCCTAACTCTACCTGCTTATCCCTAACTCTAAGCTACCAAATAGTAGGTGTTGTATTTGCACCAAGTTACCGTCAGAGTAAATTAGTATCTCCTTTAGAACCAGGTATTGTTAGAGGCGACAGAGGACTAGAATACTAGAATCGATAGGCTGTAGTATATTAATCCGAAACATCGCTGCAGAAATGCAACAGGGTGCAGCAGAACCATTTCTTATTAACCCAGTTCGAGAAACAAGCCTACAGTCCGCGTGACAGCAAGCGCCAATGTAACCACTCTGAATAGACTCTCGTAAAATCACAAAGATATCAATATCCCATTGCCAACCTAGTGACTTGATGATATAATGTCACATTACCCAGTAATTTCACTGCCTCTCTTACTCTTCAAATCGGAGCACAGCAATGCGAACACTGCCATTTGGCTGTAGAAATAGGTGACAGCGGTACCAAGACCATCTTTGTATGAGCTCTACCTCATGTCTACCACGTGGTGTCTACCATCGAAATGATGGGTTATACATCCCTTTTTATTAGGAGAGATCTATGTCCTACTGTGGATTCTACATTTGCTATGATGTTGTTGTTGATCTATTCAATGATTCTATCAAAATTAGTTTAATGTCTGCTCTCAAAATTTTATTGAATTAAAAAAAAATGGAAAAATATGAGACTATTTCGCTAGCCTGTTTAATGTTTGCATCGTATATCCATCAGTAGACGATTTGCTGCCTAAGTTCATGATTCTCTGAGAGTCTAACTTCGGCTTCACGGTTAAATCGTTAAAAGTTAAGATACAGAGTATTTAATTATTATAGATACATACATAGTATGTATTACATACATCACGCGTACCCCATTGAGGTAGGCGAAGACTATGGATCTTTACTTGCTACGATCTTGGCATACCTCTCTTGCTTTTTTTACTCGTATTTGTCCTTCCATACACGCTTGTTTATTCTTGGCACTTCTGACCTCACTCTTCTTTGATACCTTTTCTACCTGGTTAAGGTATGTTCGCTTATGTTATCCTTTACCACCTTTTCCAGTCACTTCTGCTCTATTTATTTGTGCAACCATTACACTTTCATCCTGCCTTTCAACCTTTAAGGGGCTAAAAGGGACAAAATTTGTAGGAAACCTTACATATTAAAACGGGTGAAACCGCGCGTCAGAGCCAGTACACTACAATAAATTTCCACATAATATTCAGGTTGCCGTGAGGCAAGAGCCGTGAGTTACCGGCAGAGTAGAATAGTACCTCTCCCTGTACCAGGTGTCGTAAAAGGCGACCAAGGTACCAGAACCGACCGATGGCGGTATATCCATCCGAGTCAATGCAGCTGAAATGCTGGGCAGGGATAGGCAGCAGCATCCCCGTCGCGAAAGCTGCAAAATTCCCCCTTTCTTGGGGAGGCCTATGTCTTGCAATAGACTTTCAATGAAATGGGCTGGAATGATGACATGGTACATGGCTGGTACATGGCCTATTTATTATTTTGTGCTACTGTGTGATAGATATATTTTCCACAGTTGGAGGTGTGTCCGTGCCCTGAGTCACACAAATGAGGTTAGGAACATTTTTGAGCGCTGTTCTGAGTGTAAACACGCCCAAGGGCATTACGAAGTTGTCTACGTTTATTTTTCAAGTTCATATAAAAAAACAATATTATGTAACAACACGTTTGTCTAAACGGAAGATTTAATTAGAAAAGATTTTTAAAAGGTTTGATGTTTTGTTGAATATACATACATACTTAACAACATCACCGCCATGAATAAAATGGGGCGTGGTCGTGTGTGTAAGTTTTTTGGACAAACTCAATGCTAGATTCTGACGTCAACTTCAGCGTGACCGAAGGGATAAGCGAAGCTATAGCAAGGAATTAGTTGAACCCTTCAATAGGAATAGGGGGTTCAACCGATTCCTTATCCTCATTTATTAATTCTCTAGCCGCCCTCCCTGATTTCATCCAGGTATTATACTGTTAACGCTATATAGTACCGGCAGTGTAAAAGAGTACCTCCCCTGTAGATGGCGATATATCCAGCCGAAGCAGCGAAGCCCAAATTCAACAAGTCGGGAATGGGCAGCAGTATCCCTGTCGCTAGCTAGGTATGTTTTGCAATCGCTACCACGCCTGCCCAGCGAGGCAATTATGGGGGACATTGCCCCTTTCTTGGGGAGGCCATTGTCCACGTTCAGCCGTAGAACGTCCAGTGGACGTTCTACGGCTGTCGAAGATAAAAATTATCCTGGTACGTTGCGAAATATGTTTATTTTGTTTGAGTTGACAAGGACAATTTTCATCAAGCAGTTTTTAAGTTGTGTATGTTGCTTAAGCAAGTTTTTGCTACTTGACGCCTCTGTGTGTCTTATTTTGCGTTTGAGAAAGTTAGAAAATTTTGAGTTAAATGACAATAAAAAATAGACAATCAAATCTTTCCTCTATATAATAATAGTTTAGATTTGTATACATGAAATATAATTATATTAATCTATACTTATATATTGTATTAATTGTGTCTGATAAAATGAAAAAATAAGGAAACATATATAAAAATATTTTTTTAACATATTTGTCCGTTTGCTCGGGCTAATCTCTAAATCGGCTCGGGCGATTTCACGGGATTTCACTGGCAGAAACCTGATATTATAAGAAGTGACTAGCTATAAACATATGTATACTTCTTAAAACAGATACCAAAGGCTATTTACGATCAGCCAATACATTTATAATCTAAGCATCAGTCAAATACTAAATTTTGGTAATCGATATTTCGAACAAGAAATATGTAGAAAGGTAAATAAACCGCGTTATAAAGCCGTTAACAATAGTTTCATTAGGAAGATAGGAAGTAGCTATACCGAGGATATAAATATAGTTCAACCGGGGAGCGAACTTGTTGACCCCTCCGATCAAACTCCGCTAAACTGTATACATTACATAGTTGCACTGGAGCTACGGATTGGAGGCGTGTCCGTCCGTTGAGTCACCACTCCCAAGTTACATAAGCGTTTAGAGCGCAACAACGTTCGGAACGTAAACATATTCAAGGTGACTGCTCGCCGCGATAACATTACTGATCGACCACGCTTCACTTCACTCCGCCGCTGTACGTACACTTGAATAATACAATTATGCAACTCATTTATAGATCCAAAGTCGTCAAGTAAACATTCTAGCAATGAACATCTGTATTTAATTTATTACCATTATAGCCGCGAGGTACCGGCAGAGTAGAGTAGTACCTACCACGGCATCAGGAGTCGTAAGAGGCGACTAAGGTACCAAAACCGACTGGGGGTATATCCATCCGAAACAGTGCAGTTCAAATGCGCAAGTGGATGTGCAGCAGCATCCCCATCGCGAAAGTTGCGCTCTGCGATTGCCAACACGCTAGAAATATTAAAAGAAACAAGCAAGACTGAAACGAGTCGCCGCATAACCTATAACACGTAATCTCATATGACCTACCCATAGAGCATGATCCAGAGACTCAGAACGACGGAGCTGCGGCAAAATTCTAGACTTATTCTGAAAAGCCTAAATTAAACATACCCCTTTTAGTATTTCTAACATTTACCAACACGTGTTGGTAGGTTTTACCGGTAAATTCTCAGTTTTACCGTAACTTGAGTTTTTAGAGTATTAAAATTACATGTTTTTTATTAATGCATGATGTATGATGATTTTAAGTACATAAAATATAATAATCTATTTGATAGGACCTTCACTGGCAGATAGCTGATATAATTAGAAGGAACTCAGGCTACAACTACAGGCATCACGCTACGACTAACAGGAGCCGGAATCAATTCAGAATGGCAAAAATGGGCTACAATATACGTTTTGAGAGCTTTTGTTCCATACACTGTGTACATTTATACATTTGAAATTATCTTAAACACGTAAATAATGTAAGAGCGAATTTTTCCCTTTAAAAGCTAGAAGTTAGAGACAAATAAAAGGGAATGTAATCAAAAGTTTTAAAAAATATATTGAATTATGCATTTAATAAAACTGATTTTTTATATTAAAGATAATATTTCCTATAAAAATCAACTTGTATCAGATTTTGTTGTTCTCTTCATTATTAATATTATTAGGCTACAACGGTGGTGCATACCCCGGAGAGAGTAAGATTTAGGTTCGTTAATTTGTTGTTAGTAAATATTATATTAAAATTGTCACTAGTTGGCCGTGTGGTATCGACAGAGTAGAATAGTACTTCCCTGTACCAGGTACCCTATCAGGCGGCTAAGGTACCGGAACAGCAGGTGGCGGTATATTCATCCAATGTAGTGTAGTTGAAATGCCACCATGCTGCAAGATTTTTTTGGCAGGCAGCATTTTTTGATTTTTAAATTCAGCAATGCATTTTTTATGGCTGCTATGATGACGAACGTTTTAAAAAAATTGCATATGTTTGAACTTATGGAGGTTATAATTTGAAGAAGAATAAATATTGTCAGCAACAACAAAATGTATGCACATAATAAATAGGCTTGTAATCAAATTTCACATATTGATCGTCAGATACGCGAAGAATTTCAATTCACATTCGGACTGTTCGCAGAATTATTTAAAATTCAGCTCGTTCCGTTTATTTGTAAACATTGGCTGAGTCAACGCTAACACGCCATATTAATATTCTATTTGTATTGAAAAACAATTTATTTCTCAGTACCTACTTACTGATTACACAATAACGTGTTCACTCCATAAAGTAGTTTTGTTATGAGTAGTGAACGCAACTGTTAACGGCTTTAAAACGCGGTTTATTTAACTATTTAAATTTTTTGATCCACATCTCGGTTACTTCGCGGTAGCCGTTCTCAAGAAAGACAAAAGATTTTTTGTAAACAATGAAAACAATTGAAGCACGGTTGGGCATCCACTTTTGCCCTTATATTATTTTGATTATATTTTTCCAATTATTGCTATGCCACGCTGGGCAGGTCTTATTTTTTATTTATTTACTAGCGACCTGCCCCGGCTTTGTTCGGTTACAACGAGAATAACAAATGGTTATTGTGGATTATCCCTAATAGATAGACATATGACATTGCGGACTTTTTAAGGTGTACAATACTGTAGCACATTATTTAGATCTATCTCAACGGGATCAGCCAGAGTTTGCAATGTAAGAGCAAAACCTTAAAAATGTCGTTTGCATCGTACCTCTTACCTTTTTTTTTCGCCAAATAGCAGTGTCGCATTGCTGTCTTCGCTTTGAAGGGTGAGAGGAACAGTGAAATTATTAGTAAATGTGACATTGCATCTTCAGTTCACAACGTTGGTGATACACTAGAAATATCTTTGTGATGACGAGCGTGTATATATCTATAGGTTATGATCAAGCGGATCGAATGCTTATTTGATGACTTCATAAAATAAAGTTTGTATCCAAAGTACTTCTTTTAAATGTATGTCAAAATTATGTTGTGCGAAAAGAAATTTATTTGTTTATCTACTTTATAATTGTTTATCTACTTTAAATATCACAAGCGATACGAGACAGATGTTTGTTTTGATAAGGATCAATTTGTTACAAAAAAACATTGTAAGATAGACATTTCCGTGATACATTATTTATTTCCATGCAAGTAACGGTTTTAGCAGCACACGGCAGAATAACTGGCACATGATAGTATTAGGCATTAATAAGAGGCCTTATACAAAAAATCGTCTGCGTGGTACCTCACTCTCGCCTATTTTCACCCCCAGATAGCAGTGTTTGCATTGCTGTGTTCCGGTTTGAAGGGTATGAGAGACATTGAATTTACTGGGTAATGTAGTATAATATCCCCAAGTCACAAGGTTGGCAAAGGGATAAAGGGGGAAAGGATATCCAGGTGATATTCCAAGCGTCCATAGGCTGCAGTGACGCTTACTTTCACGCGAGTTGTATCCTTTTATATATAATCGACCTGGTCTAATATGAAAAAAAAATAAACTAATATTTATCGTTAAATTAGTATTAGTAAGAATGAATAAATTAATAAATCTTTATAAATTATAGTCTATATGTTATACTAATGAGTGAGCTATCTTATTGTAAAGTAACTTTAAAATCCATTCAGTGTTTTATCCGTGAAAGCGTTACAAACAAATTTATATTCACTCTCGTGTCTATGGTGAGGATATGATTTATCACTTGAGATTTTAATTTAAACCGTGAACAATTTTATGAAATTCATGAAATATTAAAAGCAGAATAGCAATATAGCAATTTTATGATCTTTCAGACATTTTTTATTACGCAATCATTTTCACAGATGCGAAATTTAATATAGCCGTTGGAAAACAATTCTATGCTATAGAAATGAAACATGTGAAGAGACGTTACGTCATTCAATTCATTCGTGTTTTAGTGTAGGTTTCCGCAATTTGACCTCTTTTTTTGCGTTTTCACTGGCCAGTTGGGCCTACTTTTGCCAGCACAGCTCCTCCAGGAAAGCAGCATTCCCTCGTAGGTGCTGGTCGCTTCCTGAAGTGACCTTGGAGATTCGACGTATAGCCTCCAATATGCTGTCTGCTCAGGACTCAGTGATGACATGGCTGACTGTTTGCTTCCTACGAGGTCCTGTAAGGCGGAATTTCGGTGATACCTAGAGTGAACAAGTTTAGTAAGGTATGGCCAGTGTTTTCTTCCACCAGAAGCCACAGCTGTGACCTCTTCAGTGTTCTCAGTTTTATTCAAAAACGAAGTCAATAATCATGTGTGCGGTTTTGTTCAAGTAGCCTGTCTTCTTAGGCCAAAGTCAATGGAGATATGTTTTAGAAAAGAACTATGATCTCGAAGAGTTTTTATGCTAAGAGAATAACTATTTATTACATTTTAGTGGAACTAGCAATAATATTGTATTAAAAATATAAACGCTTATAAGAATAAGAATATTTTATCTTTTTACTTTATGAAAAAATATATTCCTCATTAGTTTATAAGATTGCTGTTGCCAGCCAAGTGTCACGTCAAAATTGCCCATGAATTATTTATAGGACCTTGACCGTGTGCCCATTTGGGGCTGTTGACTGCTAGCTACTGCGACATTCGACGTTCATGATACGCCATTTTGTTTAATCAACAGAAAATAAACACGCATGATTTTCGTGTATTAGGTATGCATGTAAGAATAAATAAAGATGTAAAAGTTATTGTAAAGTCGTTATGATTGAATCGTGGACCAAGCTGAACAGGAGAATTTTTATAAAATTGTGTTGGAGAAGGTATTATTTATAAAGTATGTATATATCGCAACCCTATATGAAAACATACCAAGTCAGAAGTGCCAATAATAAACGAGCGTGTATGAAAGGACTGATGCGATTAAGGAAAGCAAGAAGGGTAAGCCAAGATCGTTGCAAGTAGAGATCCATAGACTCTTCCTACCTTGATAGGACACAGACGTGATGTATGTATGAATATATGATATGATGTGTGTATGATAAAGTCTATATTAACTCAAAACTTTCATTTTATTTCAACCTTTCAAAATTAATGCATATTAAAAAGTTAGGAACTATAATTTACATACTTAATAGGAAAGAAAACTCTTCTGAATATGTAGTTTGTTGAAATCTTTCATAAGGATTTTGACATTTTACAATTTTAATTATAAGAAAAAATGCATATTTCTAGAATTATATATTTATATATTATAGGTACACTTATAGATTACTGGTATACATACTGATATTTATAATAAAATATAATTTTAATAATGGTAAATATATTATATTGAGTTGTTTTAGTCAGTAAATACGTTTTTAAAGATATATACAGTATTCGTACTGTCAAAAGTTTGACAATTATGACAAACGCATTAGAAAAGTTAATATGTCGTTAAGTATTGTTAATTTTATATATCTCTGCGTAGATTGGGTACTTGTTTTTTTTAATTCATTAGATCCTTCTCATATCAATAACAATTGCAACAACAAAAATAATCATTGAAATTAGTCCAGCCGTTTACGCGTAATGTCCTGGCCGAGAGAGATAAAGATATATTTTTATTTTATATAAGACAATGGCAAATCGACATACGGCCTGCCTTATAGTGAGCGGTACTGCAGTCTATAGACTCCTACAAACAGGGCTACCTTGTGCGATCATCAAGTTCTCTGCAGAGCAATCAGGTTAGGCGATAGGTTTCAAAGTTTTACTTATTAGGATTAACTCATTTTCGATGGTCAGCGATTTGGTAGCAGAAATCGGGCATTACATTAGTTTTCAGGCTTAACCTGTTCAACAAGTAGAATACACAGAAGGTGAAGTCTTTTCTTAAGTCAACCTAGTCTCTACTCATGAATCCTTTTTGTTTTATTTAATGAATAATCAAATTATAACTAATAAGAAGACAACTTAAGAATGTGGTTCATTAATAATATCCATAATTAAGAATGTAAAAATTAATTACACATCAGTTTATTGTGAAGTCATAAATATTCGTTACGCAAACGCGTTGTTTTTACAAGGAATTTTTTTGATTTTGTTCTATCTGTTAAGATTCTATTAGTCAACTTTCTTATTTAAATATTTTTTTAATAATCGGTTTGATGTTAGCTAAATCAGATTAGTAAGAGAACAACACGACATGTTTTGTCAAAGTCATGGGTCACCAGTAGGATTTCTACAGTCTATATATAGCCTTTGTTATATTGTCATGCATGACCTTTATTATTGTATCATTATAGCAGCCACAGAATATCCACTGTTGGGCATAGGCCATCCTAAAATGGGGGGAATTTTGCCCATTATTGCCGCACTGGGCGCAAGCGTGGTTCAATGGTAGAACTTCGCGAAGGAAACGCCATACCCATAAACGGACTTTTGCATTTGAGTTATGCTGATGAATATACCGCCATCTGTCCGTTCCGGTACCTCCATCGCTTCTTATGACCTGGTACAATGAGAATTCGTTCTGATCTGCCAGTAGCCTAAGGCACGTCTAAGATATCGTTGTAAAGTTTCGAAAAAATGAATAGAGTAATTTTTTCGCGAAAAAAAAAACAATCACGTACATTTTTCGTCATACAACATTACAAATTACTATTAGCAAGGCTTGCTACACATAACAAACATAAATCTTTTAAATATTTGTTGTGTGGAGATTGATCCCTTGACATTTATCGCATAACCATCTGCCCCATCGGGCTCGACAAAACAAGAATGCGTAAGTAGTGTTTGGGATTGAGGAGTGACAATGAGAGGGGGACTGAGGGAGACAATTGCAGAAGTGATGCTATCAGTTGGGGACTAAAATATAAGAGTACCTTGTACGAGAACAGAATGTGTACAAGCGATATGTAAATTAATAATCATTTGCACTAATTGCACTATGTTATTGGTATGGATGGAGTATTGTCACTACATAGTGTAAAACAATGAGAAAGGAATGTTAAGATGGTTTGGACAAGTAGAAAGGATGGATGAAAATAGAATGACTGCACAAATATATAGAGCGGAAGTGAATGGAAGGGCTGGTATAGGACGACCGAAGCGAACATATCTTAACCAGGTAGAAGAGGTATTAAAGAAGCGCCATATCAGAAGTACCAAGAATAAATAAGCGTATATGAATAGACTAAAGCGAGTAAGGGATGCGAGAGAGGTTTGCCAAGATCGTAGCAAGGGATCGTAGATGGGACACAGGCGTGACGTATTTATGTATGTATGTATGTAGTGTAAACCAAAGTCACTTTTTGCTGTCTGTCGTCCCTATGTATGCTCAGATCTTTAAAACATCACAACGAATTTTAATGCCCTTTTTAATAGATGTGTGAAGTGATTCAAGAGGGAGGTTTATATAAATAATTCATGCATAATATATATTAGAGAAACGCTGATAATTTTAGAGGTTTCTAATGTGATGTAAATAAATACAGTTTTTGCGATTACATTGCAAACGCTGCCTGAACCCAAAAATATATATCAATATAATGTCTATAGTATTGTACACCTTAAAATTCTACTAAAAGTCCGTCTACTCCTATGTTTACTTCATACAGATAACCAAATTACAACCGTGCAATGCCGGGTGGGTCGCTAGTATACTCGTAGTATAAAAATTACTTAACTGCAAACAATCGTCTGCAACTGTGATCATTTAATAAAGGTCAAGTCATTAGATAACCCAAAATGAAGTGTGAGTGACGAGACTTGAACCAAGAACGATTAAGATAACATTGTATTAACTTAGTTTTTTTGTCCTTTTATCTAAATTGATACAGCGTTCATACAGAAGACGTAGATATTATAAAAAATATGAATTTTTCAGATAGCGAAAGTCTTTTACATTTTTCAAGTAGGTAAATTCAGGATATAGATACATGTTTTATTTTTATACTGGCAATAAATACATTGACATTGTCACTCTTCTTCTCTGTCTTACTATCTTGTATTGACGAGAATAAGTTTTTGAATTCGGTTTCTTAGTGAGAAAAAAATAGTCTCTTCAAATAATCAATGATGGTTCTGTTATCATGAAATAAAAATTGATGCTTTAGGAATTTAACTAACATCTACACCTAAAACTAAACTACATGATCTGATAGCTAGAAAATCAAATAGCAATTCCTCAACGAAGCTATTACTAAACTCCTATAATAAATACATCTTGATTAGAATGACTGACATTAATGTAGTTACTTGAATTATGTAAAGTCAAAGTAAAAATGCCTTTATTATAAAAAGTCTGTAACTTTTAATTTATCAAAATAAAAACATCTATATGCATTAACGTATTACATTATTACATAAAAAATACTGGTGACCCTGACAACCTTATGGGGTTATAAGAGTCATTTATACAAATAAGTCATTGAGTGACCTATTCCTATATTAGTCTGCCAGAACCAGACGGGTCTTAAAAGGGATTATCTAAAATATTCGCATAATATTTGGCATCACAATTTGTTATTAAAATATTGTTAACATTCAAAGGACGTCAGATACATGTTTCTGGTCCTAAATCTGTTTAATTTTCTGTTTAACTTTATCTTCATCCATTCGCCGTATACAGCTATTTTATGTTCCAGTTTTAATTTTAAAAGTAAAAAATATACCTTTTCTCGACTATTTCTTATCGCACTGTTCCTATCAATGTCTATTATATGGGCACATACTCTCAGTCCTTGAAAAATCTGTTCGATAAAAAGAAAACGTATGTGCAATAATACTTTTGTAAAGAATTTATAATGCGGAATGAATGCAATGTCCTTTATTTATTTAAAAAAAACTGCAAAATTTTTACTGAATAGCAGTCGCCCGGTGGTCGGCATAATTTATTTTGTTTAAACTTTATTGTATTTCTCATTGTTATCAAAATTTTGATATTAAACATATACAAGCCTATATATAATTAATATTCACTTAATTTAAGAATACTCTATGACGTCAGCGCATTTTGTATAAAAAATACTTGATGTACTTATTTCTACATTAACTTTCACTATTCCGAATTTCAAGTTTATCCGTTCTCGCGACATCTTCAAAATGTATTAATATATAATACATATTTATCATAACTGTCGTCAATAAAAAAAGAATTCTTTTAACACCTTTGAAACGCGGTATATTTAACTTTTTAAATATTTTTGTTTGACTCTATCTTGTGGTAGCCGCAGGATTTTAAAATTACAATTACTACCTACAAATGTTTTTATTTATTTTTAGTTTTTAATATTAACGTTCGCCTCCTCGTCCATGCAGTAGGTGCAGACAAAATCTTGTAACGTGGCAGTGCTGCGATGTTGGTCTTTGTTCTTGATCAAATGTATGACAGGATTCCAGGCAGGTGGTATTTTGCAAACATCTTCCAATTGGGATGTTTTATATAGCTTTCTGAAAACGGAATTAAACAGTGTTCTGTTGCGAGTAATTGAGGTTTGTCTACCTGATGTAGTGGTAGAACTTGGCCAAAGCATGCTCGAAAACTGCAATGTTGATCTTCTATCAGCCTAGTTTTTACACAGAAAAATTTAAAGCGATATCAAATGAAGGCGATCGCTACTATTTTACGATGTATTAGGTGTACTGTACAGTGTGTTTATTAGATGGAAAGTCGGTCATGTAATCACTAATCAATTAGGTTTACGACGGTCATAAATTATGGTAAATCGGGTGTCTAAATATATTTTTAAAATACTACCAGTATTATAAAATCGAAAGATTGTGCATATAGGCGGATCTTTGAAGAGAATTACACAAAAGCTAGTTAAAAAATTTGATGCGGTTCATATTATTAGCCGTGAGGGGGCTTTGGTTTGTCATTAACATCTTCTGCATCTGGTTCTTGCACTGGTATTGGTCCTCGAAAGCGTCGCAAGTCGCCGTAGGGTGGGCGGCTCCTTCATATATAACCATAAGATTGGTGATGAGTGAACACCATAAACAAAACAAGTAGTGCACTCAATGGGAGACATGGGTTCGTGTCTCATATCAAGTAAACCCCATGGTTATTAACCATAAACACTACCACATATTTAAATATTTTTAATAAATTAAATTGTATTTGTCACCATTTTTACTATACGGGTGAAACAAAGACTATGCTGTTTTATACTTATATCGGCCGACATACAGTCTGGCAATAAAAGGCTGTTATCACGGTGTCACTAATTATGGGCAATCACATTAGGCCATAACGATTACTGACTGCAGGAAGTGTGTCTCGCCTTGAGCTACAAATCACTCTTCCCATAAAATATAACAAGCGATTTCGATATTGTAAAATGTCAATATCATCTATTCCCTGTTTAAAAATATTTCAACTGTAATTTTGTCTATGGAAATATACCAGGATATGAAGTAAGTATTTTTCTTAATTATGCTGGTTAACTTCGTTTATGTAAAAAAATATAGTTAGCATACTGTAAAATAAACAAAATTCAAATTATACTTACTTGTCCTAATTTCATCATCATCAATTCAGTCGCAGTAGGTCAACTTCTGGACACTCCCTCTCCTCCCTGGTCTCCCTAATAAAGGGGGAATTTTGTCCGTAACTGCGTCGTGTTGGCAGTTTCTCGACAAGAACACTGCTCCCCATCACCACATATCTACCTACTACCTACCTACGCTGTATTGGGTGGATATACCGGTATCCAGGAATTCCTTAAACTCAGTCCGGACAATTCCCACCGCGAATTCCACTAAGTATTGACTATACTTATTAAAAAAAATAATTAGAAATATCTTTCCTTACGACGAACCTAAGTCATTGTTTGTAAAAGCGAAGGATTGAGTGCGTCCAGCCGCACTAGTGCAGTCGGTTTTCGCTCAAGAGGCAGCTACTGCGCGCGTTCGTGCAGTAAGAGGGAGTGATTTGCTATTGGACGGGGATATATCCTTCCGATAGGTTACCGAGTCAAAATTTATAATATTAGTATGGACTTTTCGCCGCGAGAGTTCGCTACTGGATTCATTCGTCATAGCATCATTTTCCTTGTTAGGTTTAATTAAGCTTGATTAGATACGTACTGTACGTGTGCTGATATACATAAAGGTCGCTAAATGTAACATACTTCCATAACATGAAGTCTTAAATTTATTAACAAATCCTTATTATTTGAATCATTGTATAAACAATGCTTTTCATGTTGCTAATTCTTTTTTTCATGAACAAAATAAGCAACCTATAGAGCGCGAGGGAGTTTGATTATAATAATAATAAATTCCCACAACATCTCATACATTGACCTGACTCCGTGGTAAGTCGCTTAAAGCACTTGTGTTACGGACGCCAGACAACAGAGGAATCACAAATATACTACTTAAATACATATATTTTACACCCATACACAGAGCAAACACAAATATCATCATATAAATATTTGCTCTGGGTGGGAATCGAACCCACGACCCCTGGTGCACAAGACAGGATCACTACCATCTGCGCCATCGGGCCCGTCGTTAGTTGGTTATGGGTTTGATTTCCATTTGGGTTTCTTGGGTTTGGTTGAGTAGATTGAGTAAAAGTTTGATATTCTCTACTAGATCATTCTAAATGTGTCCAGAGGATTTATACGTAATTTATAAAAATTCACGACTTAATCTTTGAAAACATTTTAAATTTTAATACAAAAATATCTGTAGACACTGATATAACTACTGTTTATAATGGTAACATTAAAACAAAATTAAAAAAATCTTTAATTTCCTTTCTATTATCAAGGTATAGGTAAATCCCGGAAATGGTAAAAATCTGGTGCGGTCTACTTTAACGTGCGGTGCTCAGATATGGTAAGATTTATGAATGTAAGTAAAAAAGTCAGTATTTTATTGATTGAACACACATTTGAGTACCATCATATCAGTCATAGAAAGTCCACTACTGGAGAAATAGTCCGCGACGGGAATGCTGTTCCCCATTTCCCCCCTGTTCCATTTGAGCTATGCTGTCAATTTCTTTTTTTAATAGGTCAGGTCGACAAACGAGCATGCAGTTCGTAAGCTTAACCGCAACCTATAGACGCTCGTAATATCACGAGGATATCACTAGCGTATTGCCAACCTTGTGACTTGAAAATATTGTCACAATACCCAGTAATTTCACTGCCTCTCAAGTCTTTTCCTCAGTCGCCTTTTACAATAACTGGTACAGAGGGAAGTGCTCTTCTACTCTGCCGGCATCTCACTACAAGTCAATTAATTAAGGCATTTTACGTATATTTGACAAATATCTACTGATATAAAGAAAATGATAACAGATGTTCTTATGGAAAATATTAAAGTGAATTAACCAGTATTTCGAACCTTTATAAAACGACTTAAGCGCTATTCTCACTCTTTTTATTTATAATAACTTAAGGTGTACAAATGGATAAACAAAATCTGGTTGTCACCAGACACGGTGCGTAAGATATTGACGTTTTTTTTGTAGTAGGTATGTTATGTGGTGATAATTTTATATATTTTATTTAACTGCGCAATTCTCGATAGAAAATAAAAACACAATAATGTCATTGTAACTTGTTCAATGAGCTTATTCGGCCCAATTATACGATTGAGCGGATTACGATTATTAAATGTCATTTAAAAGTTTGTTATTTGTTGACAGTTTGTAGTTGTTCTCGATTTTTTATCGCGAAATGACTCAATATGTTCATTTTTAGTTAAAAAAAATTGCAAAAACATGTGAAAGAATAATTAGTGGAGAAGAAGTGCATGAAGCTATTTCTTTTATATAAAATTCACTAGATATACATTAAATTGATTGAAAAACTATTTCACACACTACCGTTTTAATGGCACATTGACATATTTAACTGAAGTAAACGTCTATTGAATGTCAAGCAAATGATGAAAGAGAAAAATTTATATATGTACTAGCGCCCCATCCAGGCTTCGCACGGGTAGACATAAATAGGTACAGATATTTAAGTCATAACTTTAATTATTTATTTATATTGGAATGTCCGATTCCAATAATTCAAAAATTAATCATCAGGTATTGAGACAGTCTTTAATATTAAATTAGTTATTTGGATAAAAATTTATAAATGGTATGGATAACATCTGATTTTGATCGGCATTTCTATTAATTAGTTAAATGTAAAAAAGTAGTTATAGTGACGTAACTACAATAGTCTCGCTAAGTTTTTTGTAGATATTGATATATTCTATAATATTGTCGAACATTTTTTTATCCTATCATTAATACTCTTCGCAGCGTATGCGACATTTAATGGCTAACTTCTTTGCACCTTTGGTTGGTTTTAATAGGAATTTCTAAAGGTTTCTATTGTAATCAAGTACTGAATACTATGTTAATCAGTGATAATGTAGCTTTCTAATGAAAAAAGAATTATGAAAATCGGTCCTTTTTGAGTTTATTCGTTACATACTAAAAAACAAATCTTTTCTCTTTATAATATTAGTGTAGATGTATAATTATGGTCAAGTTTCGACCTCGGGCGACCATTAACTTTTTGTCTTTTTTTTTCGGACGAACCTATTGCTGCAATACTCAGGCGTCAATTTCAGTGCCACCGAAAAAAGAGAGTGGGGCCCACTCTCATAGATGAGAGGTCCGTTGCCCGTGTTCATCCTGCGTACCCCGCGGTCGCGCCCGAGGGCACCTCTAGAAGCTCGACCTAGGCTGGCCGCCGTCGTTAGGGTTGAATTTTAATTGATATTATCTCAGCCTGAGGTCTAAAATTTTTTCGTAATCACTTTTATCTAAAAATCGCTAAAGCTTAGTTTTTAAGCCATCATCCACAATCTGCCACGCGTCCATATACACGTGACTGTTAAGATAAAATAATAATACGAATGCCTGACTGCTGCCTACATTCAGACTGCCAAGCGGTTATAGAATTTACTCTGATTAAAATAAGGCATTTTTCGCTTGTATGACTTGTTATATGTTTTGGTGGTGTTGCTATGTAATATGACCCACTGGTATGAAGGCCGAATATCTGTGTTGCTTTACCCATACGATGTTACTAAGTACACTACAGGTTTCAAATTAAAAAAAAAGAATATGAATAAGTTCTGTTTCATTGTTTCGCAAATTACGTAAGCGGTATGCTATAGCGTAAACGGCAGTCATATCAAATGAATGCACATTTGTTACGTTTCTTTAAAAAAAGTAATACTTATAATATTCTTGACGCTGCCTTTTTAATTTACTTACTCAAAACAAAAATTGTTTGAAACTATTTTTTAAAATAAATTGTAGAATAATAATAGTCATAAACAATCGTTTTTTTTATAGTTGGTATTTATTTAAAAATGCGTTAGATATTGTATAGATGTGTGAAATGGAACTTTATATTTTACTTATCATAAATACCTAGATATCAAATTTATTTTAGTTTGAATATTGTAATATATGATGGGCCGGATGGCGCAGATTGTAGTGATCCTGTCTTGTGCGCTGTCGTGGGTTCGATCCCCATACGTAACATCAGGTCAATATAGTATGAGATGTAGTGTGTAAATTTATAATTAATTGAAAATGAAAAATGTAAAAGGAAGTTGTGAAATGAGGCGTAATTAAAAATATAGTATGCATATTAATTTCTAAATAGTATCGAATAGGTTCTCGATGAATCGATTGTTTTTATTAAGAGCAACAGACAACAAACACAACTGCAACATTATGACTTAGCTGATTTACGCGCCAAAATGATATATTACGTTCAATAATGCCCAGTATATTATAACGGAATGTAGAGAATACAAAATAATTATTCAAGACAATCTCTTATTTAGATTAATAATAATTTATAGTTCTGATATTATTTTAAACAAAGGAAATATTTGCATTGGCAGTGTATTTTAACCTACTTAAATAAAACCAGAAATGACATTATCTAATCTGTGCAACATTGAGTTGCTATTGTAATATCGAAATATTGTTTAACCGAATTATTTTCGTAAACCTGCTTTTGAATATGATGTCTACTTATTATAGGCTACATTTAAAATCTGCTATTTAAATACAGAACTACGGCCGACGCACGGCGACTCCGTGCGGTGGTCAGGGAAAATTATAAATAAACTTGAGGAATTAAAAATATCTGCTCGTCTGCTTATAAACACGGTATCAATATAGATTTAGATTAACATTGACTCTGTATTGATGTACATGAAGAGGCTTGAGGCTAAGCTCTTTCGGAAAGCATAGCAATTTCTAAAGTCGCTGGTCACTTCCTAAAGTGACTTTGGAGATTCGAAGTATTGCAGTATATGCTGTTGGTTCAAGACAGTTTAGGACAGCCCATGATGGCATGACTATTGTATAACATAACGAATGTGTTCTCTTTTAATAAAATATTGGAAGACGCATTAAAAATTCGCTGTTTGCGTATTTGAAATCTTCTCAAAGTGCGTGTTAACTAAAATACAGGCAGATTAACACGCTTTCGCATATATAAATAAAGAAACAATAAGAGGTGTCTCTTTGTATTTTTCTTTTTTTAAATCAAGTCGACAAACAAGCATGCAGTCACTTGGATAGACGCTTTGCCAACCGTGTGACTTGAAGATCACTTTCATCCATCAAACCAGAACACAGCAATGCTATCTAACGGTAGAAATAGGCGAGAGTGAGGTACCAACGCAGACGATGTTTATGTGAAGTCTACCTCATGTAATTGCAAAATGACAGCTTTTTTAAAGTGCGGCATATGAAAATATGTGCGTCACTTGTAACAAAAACAAGCAATTAAACTTTTTTGTTAGCCTGCTTGTCTGTTTGAGCTAATCTGGTGTTATAAGGAGTAGCTTAAGCTACATTTTTTACTAGCAGTGCCAACGATTTCAGCTGTGTAGAATATATACTGAGTACAACCAGAATTTTTTTATTGATTTTAAAATGGATATATTTTTTTTATATGATATGGGTAGCCGTTCTCGATAAATGAGCTATCGAAAACTGAAATAATTTTTAAAATCGGACCAGCGGTACTTGCGATTAGAGCGTTCAAACAAACAAACTCTTCAGCTTTTATATATAGGAAATTGACACCGCGGGGCGCCGCTATTATATAACTACTATATATACTATATAGGGGCTCAATTTATCTCTCGATCGCACTCTCATCGGATTGAAACAAGGAAGAAAGAAAGATTATAATGAAGGAAGTTACAGGGTTCGTAGGAAGTTATTAGGTAAACGTAATAACTCAAATTAATTATTATGGTATCACGGTCGACAGTTAGGTATATTGTACAGAGTTGCATTAATATGTTAATCAAAACATTATATGGTGAACTAGTCGCGAAGTATGGGCTGGCTTAGACAGGGGCGAAGTCGGATCATTAATGCTTTTTCCTATTATATATATAAGAGAGACAAAGTGTTTTGCACATATAAAAGGTAAAAAGCCCTTTATTTATAATATACGAGTATATAATTATATATAATTTTTGGATGGATGGTTTGTTGATGATGGTACTAATATATAAAAGAGAACAGGTTTGTATTTTCTTTGTGTCAAATAGGCTTAACTACTGAGCCGATTTCGGAAATTCCTAAACTAATATAAAGCTGTATTCTTCTGGAGTCATAGGCTATAAAACTTGTAAAAAAAGAGATCCCTAACTAAAATGGAACAACGTAAGCAAGATCTATGTTTCTGAACGTTTGATACTAAAATTTAAAAACTACAAGTTTAATTCCTAACTAAAAAATTATTTCATTAATAGAAAGCTGCATTATCAGGAAATAACAAAAGATATATTTCACCTCAAATACGCAGGTGAAACTTTGTACTTTAACGTAATCTCATTCAATTAATCTCGCTAAAACACCTTCAAAACTCAACTCTTATGTCGGTGGGCGTACTTCTAAACCGCCCAACCGGCACGGTCAAGGGTCCGCAAATGTGTCTAGTGGATTATATATTAGGATTGATGATACTGCTAACATCGAGTCGACCTTGACAGGAAAAATTTTATTCCAAAATTCGGATGCGATAGACAAGGAAACTGATAATGTCTTGTTATATTTGGAAATAACATATGAATTTTGACTGAAATTATTTGATGTATGTATGCGAAGTTATCCTTACTCATATTATATACGAAAGTAACTCTGTCTGTCTGTCACACTTTCACGCAAAAACTAGAGAACTGATTTAAATAAAATTTGCTACACAGATAATCTAGCACTAGACAGAGGTTCTTTTTAATACGAAAATAGGGTTATAAGAAGTTAAAAGAGGGCTGAGGAGTGAAAAGCTGTGTGGAGGTAACGGCTGCCCATCCCCACCCTATAGCATTTAAGCTACACTGTTCGTGTAGGATACACCATCATCTGTGGGTACGGTACGGTAGTCGCCTTTTACGGTATCTAGTACAGGAGGAGGTAATTTTCTACTCTACTACAACTTTTTTTAATTAGATGAATTAGATGTGTGTGTTAAAAATTGTTGAATAGCGAAGCCGGGGCGGGCCGCTAGCTGTAATATATAAATAGCCTAAAAAATGGGCTATCTATATAAAGATAACAATACAACAACACTGGAATTACAAATTCCTCCTTTTTTGGAGAGGCTTTAGTCCAGCACTAGACGTCCTGGTAGAGGGCTAATATGATGATGATAACGTATGTGATGTGACGTGTGAACTATTAGAAAATCCAATTTCGGTTGTAAAATATTTAGGGATGTGTTCGTTGTATTTTTATCGGGGAAGTCCCTTACGCACTTTAAGACCAAGTAATGCATCTCAGGCGGGGAACTCTCACCCTATCCCTGCGTAAACCGAAGATTCCTTGGGGGGCAATGTACTGATCCAAACCCTCCCGCGCTCTTCATAGTTTATGAGGGCGAGATGATGCTGTTACGGAATACTTGATGTGGTTGGTGCGGCGCCGTGCTTACTCACGGGGAGGAGTTTACCACTGGATCCGTGTTCGATACCTAGCCATACATTATACAAACGAGATTAATAGAAATAGGGGATAACTCCCAATCTCACGATCGTGATGCAGAAGAGCTTATGACACGTGGTTAAAACGCCCGCTGCATGATCATTGAATAGACCCGACAGGCTCAATGGCGCAGATGGCAGTGATCTTGTACGCCTAAAGGTCATGGGTCCTAAACCAGGAATAATAATTATATGATGTTATTTGCTTGAACTGTGTTTTCTTTGGGTGTTAAATATATGTATTTAAGCATTTTATTTGAGATACGTGAGCTCTTACTATTCCTTCCAGCCAACTCAAAATAGCTCAACGAGACATAGAGAGGGCAATGCTCGGAGTCTCTTTGCGCGATCGCATCATGTATGAAAAGATTCGTGACATAATCAAAGTTACAGGCATAGTCCGACGGATTAGTAAGTTGAAGTTGTATTGGGCAGGGCACTTGGTACGCAGAACCAATGTCCGATAGAGTCGTAATGTTCTAGATTGGAAACCACGGATCATGATCTGACTGAAACCTCAGGATCGCGCTGGAAACAGGTCGCATTCAACCGGTCCTATTGGAGATTACTAGCTTTTGTCCAGCACTAGACGTCTTATGGCTGATATGGTGATAATGATTTGTGTTGACATTGTTGTCCGACGTCCGTAACACAAGTGTTTTAAGCTAAGTCGCTTAAAGCACATGCTTAGTAGGTATTTTAAGGGACTACTCGTATGACATGTTTTGTGAATTATTATTTGAGGTATGCAGTGAGGATACGAACCCTTGTCTTCCATGGAGTGCACTACGTTTTGTTTACGGCGTTCACGCATCACCAACATTATATATGAAAGAGCCGCCGTCCTTACAGTGCCTTGCGACGACTTCGGGGCCCAATACCGGTGCAAGCACCAGGTGCGGCAGGTATCACCGATGGACCAGGGCCCACTTCTATTAACCGACTTGTACCGCATGTACCGATATCCACTCCCTCTTGTCCAAAGAGATATCAGAGCTGTATAGACGCTTACCACTCGTGGTCGCAACCACGATATGAATCTTATGACTCCCCCGTATCCAAGGAGATGCCGTAGTTGGAAGGCGTGCTCACATCCTAATGTTCTTGCGTACATCTCCCCAAGTTCTCCAAAAATTGCTGGATCTATATTCATGTAGCGACTTATGCATTTCCAACTATTGGGTGCTGCAGGAGCTTCATAGGTGATGGTCTAAAAGGAACAATAAAAATAGCTGATGAAGTTATGTGATTTGGCATCGGAATTCCTAAATCATTCTGTAACAGATATTTTGAGGGTCGTATTTTCGAACTGTTGTACTCTCTTTAGCCGGTGGCGCCGCCTCGGTGTAAGCGAAGTTGAAATAAACTAAATTTTGACCTTTATTGTTTGAAAATGACATAAGAAAGAGATTGTGTATGGTGTGTTGCAGACTAAAGTCGTGTTTGTTAAACCAAACATAATGTCATTACTATTATAAATATTAATGCGTCTGCGTCTGTCAGTTCGTTACGTTTTCACGAATAAGCTGTTAAAAGGAACTAGAAACATTTCTTTTAATGTAAGTAACTTAAATCCTTGGGAAATGTTTGTTCTTAGTCTACAAACTATTTATCCAAAATAAGTTCTCGTTTTTCGATCAATGTGTAACACAGGCGATGATTTATGGCAATGAAACCTGATTTCACACTACGAGCCTCATTAGCCAACTCAAAGTAAACTTTGCTATGATACTATGGATAGAGATATGCCTGGAGTCGCCTTGCGCGATTGAATTAGGAATGATCAGATCCGTAAAAGAATCAAGGCTACCAACATAACACGCAAAAGATAGGTAATAGCCGTAAGCTTCAATAGATATCTTACAGCGCTTACAGCGCAGCGTGGGACATCCATCCACGAGGTGAACAGAGGATCTGAGTACAATCACAGAATTGTGCTGGATGCCCGCTGCATACTACCGGTCTTATTGGAACTCATTTGGAGAGGCCTATATAGGCCTATATCCAGGCCATCCTACGGCTGATATAATGATGATGATGAAGTCGCGGTAGGGATCCTGGTAAGTATTTATATATTATGTATATAATGGTTATGTAATGTGCCTAGTCTGTGAATCAACGGCGCCAATTCTTATCTGCAGACACATATTTAGCACGTGATGGTTGCTAGGCTCAGTTATTATAATGATTAAAATCAGGTCTCATTTTAAAGACTTGACAATGTGTTATTGGAAATGAATAGGTACCTTTGTTTCATAATTCAATCAGAAGGTAACTACTTTTAGAATGGATGTCCCGGTCTCAAACCAATTAAGGGAAATTATAAACTTAAAAAATTTTTGCTATATGGCCTAATAGCATTATTTATTGCTAGTTTATTTTTTATATTGTAAGTTATCTAATATAAGTTGAAATTGAGAAAAAAAATATTTGATTTCTTTTTGTTTATTTTATTATTCAACATAATCGGTATGAAAGTGGGATGTACCCTAAATGCTGGCCCCAGTTGTTGTCAAGATTTGTAGCTGAGGTTGACCATTCATAAATTTATGAAGAAAGTGAAATAAAATCATTAAAAGCAGATATATTTTATATCAACTTTATTAAGTTTATTGCAGTGTGATTTATGACCATCGATTAATGGGAGTACAGGAAATTTCACATTCGCCTTGCGTAAAGCAGGCAGCAATGAATTGCCTATATATCCAAAGACAGAGAGACGAGAGAGATGTAATCCAGCCTTTAGGTAATTTTCCAAGGCACCAGTTATCTGGAACATTTCTTGCAACTTCTGCTGGTATTCGTTCATAGGGGTAAATAACTATCACCTAGATGCCGTGAAAGTTCCTAATACTGTTATACTTTCCTTCTCCTTATCTTTAATTTCATTAAAAATATGCATCCTTCTAGGCCCCAGTACAATGCCCGAGGAAGAACATACCTGGAAACCAGATTCGACAGCATTTAAAATTCTTTCAGGATCATCTAAGATATCCCTTGTGTTTTCATTGTTTAGAAACTCTTCTAATTCCGCATGCCATATTCTTATGCCTTTCTCAGTTACTCTACTTCTTGCAGAGTTTATGGATTCTGTATGTCGCTTAGCAACATCTGGATTTCTTTTCATGAAATTATCGAACCATTTTCGTCCTGGAATTCCTTCCTTGAATGGAGTCGATCGATTGTCGGTTTTGATTATATTAGTGACTGTATCTATTAACTGCTTTTTTTGACATTGCATTTATCCACCGACTTAGTAATCGTTCCTCATCAGGCGTCAAGATGGTGGCCGGGCCCATTTTTCGTTAAATGGGATGTCTCATTTTCAACTTATTTATTATTGTAGAATTGGCTTTGTTATATTTCCGACATCTTTCTCTGATTTTGTTTCCAGACGGTATTTCTTTAAGCGCATCATAAATATCGACCTCACAGTACCGAAAAAAATGCTTTTTTGGTGGCATATTGTATATAAAACAAGAAAATAAAACATATAAAGATAGTTTGGTCAATCATAGGCAGTCGGAAACATTTGAATGCGACTGCTTCAACCATCCTACTATCTTTGCCCGCGAAGTCTTCACTTTATATTTCAGCTCTAGAGCACTCTTGTTATTACAGTAAGACTGTCCAAAAAGTCGTGCCGATTCCATAGAGAAAAATGATAAACTAGATCTATCTCAATGGAGGGGGAGGACATGTTTACGTGATTGGAGCAGTTATTCAAGACTATCTCTCTGTGCCAAATTTCATTCGGATCTGTATAGCCGTTCCGGCGTGAAAGAGTACCAAACATATCTTCATCATCATATTAACCATTGGAAGACATAGAGTTCCCAGAGAAAGGGGGATTTTGCCTATATTTGCCGCGCAGGGCAAGCGTATTGGAAATCGCAGTGCGCAGCTTCTGCGACGGGGATGCTGCTACCCATCTCGCCCAGGGTATTTGAGCTACACTGTTGCGGGTGCATATACATGTTGTTTTTGACACCTTTTACGATACCAGGTATAGGGGGAGGTACTATTCTACTTTGCCGGTACATCACTTTTTTAATATTGATAAGTTTTGTACACATAACTAAATGTTAAACTACTTTGGGCATTAACATGAGTACTATTGGCCTTATCATACAGAGTTATCTTTTCTAGACTTTAAATAGATAAGTGAAGAAATTGTATAACATTTTTAATGTATGATGAAATGTATGTGTCAGTCACAAATAAAATAAGTAATTTTTAATGACAGTTAAATTTTATTAATTTGATATCCCCATATCGTGTCCCTTTACTGTATAAATTTTGTAAATAGCAGTCATACAAATAAATATACAAATATAATAGTATGGGTATGTCTACGCAAGTTGTTTTAAACTAACGCTCTTTTGATTATATATGTACCTATACTATTACTGAACCGATTTTCATAAATTTTTGCTTGTGTTAGGTTTGATCCAACTTGAGACATAGAAGAGTTTATATCTCAAATCATAGTCAAAATTACTTTCTTCATTATCAACATTATAAGTTTAGTATAATTAAGACTGGACAACGTCTGTCGAATTAGCCAGTAAATAAATCATAAACAAGCGGACCGCCCCGACTTCGTCCGGCAATTTAATCAGTAATAATAATATTCTTCTAATACTCTTTCGCTCTTAACTCCTTCTCATCACTCTAGTTTTTTGACAAACTTTTTTACAGTGACAGCTATACGACTCTGGAACGAGCTTCCGTTGAATATTAAGCAATCCCCAAACAAATTTATCCTGAAACGCTGTCCCCGTACTTTATTTACTGATGCTGCTTCTCTAACTTTATAACCCTATTTCTGATGTACGTTATTTTATGTATATATATACATATATATATATTTTTATATCATATGCATTTATTGCGTTTATTTATACAAATATGTATACCAAGTTTATTTATTTTGTATATATATTGCCTGCACCACTGTATATATATGTATATATATATATATATATTTCTGTTTTGTGTAATGGTTGACTGGGAGATAATGCCATCTGGCATTAAGTCCGCCATTTGTACATTTTGTAACATTTTGTGCAAGAAAGTGAAATAAATAAATAATAATACTTAATAATACTTCATAAGTATTTGAATCTATCGTAGTGTAAAAGTAGATTACTCCAGAATAGGCTATTCTCCAATTTCTTCATTTTTTTTTTAAATGTTCGTATATATCTGATAATTCATTATAATTTTTATTTCAGCAAAATATGACCGATTTATGCCGAAAAAAAAATATTAAAAATTTGTCGTAAAATATACGCGCCAAAATACCATCCGCCATTTTGGTGACGTCAATAGTACTAAAATATTGTAACCTCAAATTGACATTTGTCATTAACACGATATTGAGTTTGTCGGCTTTGTTGAGTTGTTTTTATTTATATAAAAAGATGAGTTTCTATAACCCGTATCGTTGGTGTGTTGCGTTAAATTGTAAGAATTCGACATTGAAGACTCCAGAAAAGTTATTTATTACTATTCCGAACGATGTTGTTAACCTCAAAATAAGAAAATTTCATTGAATTACACCTATGAATCACACAAATGATATTGTTGTGATAAAGTAATAGAAAGATTTACTTACATAGCTGTTTTTATATTTCTGCATTCGGCAGAAAAGAAATCTGTATTACACGCAAAGAAGTTTGTAATCATTACCGCATCTATCTTCGGTAAATTAGTACTTTCGGCTTTTACAAATCCGACGTCCATGTTTAATTATGCAAAAGTAGCGTAATAAAATACAAAATCTCTAAAATAAAAGGAATTATACACAAAAAAAGTAAAAAATTAAGGAACACAGTCAGTTGTTTACATTTAGATATTTTAGTGCTTGTGACGTCATTCTGGAAAAAAACATGGTGGACGGTGTTTTCGGTCTCGTGACTTACAGATAATAAAACTCGGATTTTAATTTTGAAATATAAAATTAATCTTAGGTTTTTATGGAATAACGACATTTTTTTTCAATTCCTCACGTTATTATTTATTCAAGTAACATAATGTTATATTTTTTTGTTGATAGATGAAAATAGCCTATTCCCCACTACACAAGGTTAGTAGGTATAGTTATGATTCGAGACCGAACAATCGATGCGTTGTTACGCGAGTTAAAAAACACCAAAGAGTCTATAGTCCCAATGTGAGGTCCTATATCATCAATTTGAGCATGTGGGAGCAGATTTTTAATCGTTTTGGCCTTCCTGCTCGTCGTTCGCCGGTAAACATTCAAGAATATAAATTAGTAGCCATATCGACCGCACTGTTTTGAACTGCAAAACTACGCATATAGCAGCTATATGTATGTAGTAGTGCCGGCGCACGTGAGCATACAAGTTTACGCCTGTGTGCGTGCACAAAGATTATTTCTAATAAATCAGACGTTTGTGTTCTTGATTCGTGACCACGCACTGGCAAGGGCAGCGTAGAATGTGAGTCGCATATAATTAATAGCCGTTAATCTCGATTTTTATTATATTTTAAATAAATGTTCTATGTTACTGGCAAGTATGGTGTTTTTTTTTAATATTATAATTGTCTATGTTTCTTATCCATTTCCCGCGTTTCTTTTTATGTATTGGTTACTCTTATCTATAAAAACTAGACCATCAGATCTTTATAAAATATATCAGTAGGTTTTATAAAAACTTTAACCTTAAAAAACGATAAAGCGAACTATCAGAGGTGGTTCTCGTCTGCGCTATCAAATCCGAGTTAATCTATGTTTGTTTTGATGTTACGTGGTCGTGTGTGGCGTGTTTACAATAAGCGGTGCGCGTGTGTGCGTAAGCCGACTGTAAACGTATTTATTTTAGGCACTCGACGCTGCCGGCTCAGTCCTCCTTTTCTTTCGAACCAGCTAGCCGTGCGAGTGATTGTGTTTGGACATTAAGCTCAGAGGAATAAAGTTGAAAATGTCGGCATCACCGATAGCGAGGCAGGCGACCCACAGCCAGGCGATACCCTCGAGGAGGGTCCTCATCACAGACCCGGCGCAAATGCCAGATGTCTACTCCAGTACTCCTGGAGGCACCTTATACTCTACCACACCTGGAGGTAATTATCCGGAGACAAATTAGCAAATACACAAGCGTCCAAATGTTAAACGACTTTATTAATCCAAGTAGGTATGTAGATAATAATTTAACGGGTAACGGTGAATGATTTATTAAAATCATAAATCAGGTTGTGTTCGTCACAATATAATTGCAAGCAAAGTGACAACAAAGTAACACAATGAGGCACACCTGCGGTGTCGTATTTATCTTTGTAAGCTGTTTAACGTGAAGTCATAGACAAAATTAGTTGCACTCCAATGCGAACTCGAGTTAAAAATGTAGTTTATATAACACATTATTTAGGTATACCTATACAAATTTCGATCGTTATAAAGATATGTGATTGACATTGCCAAAATTTATACGGTGCATTTTGATAATTTTCTGATACAATTTTGTCATGCGTGTCAATTCTTGTTGTTAGGTACTTGAAATTTTATTAAAAAATTATGTTCGTTCACGCAAGAATAAAGAACAAATCAAACTTGATCATAGATCATATATATTTTAATACTCATTTAGAGTTTTTTTTTTTAACGAAAAACAGAGTTTTGGTGATTAAGAACTAAAGCAATATTGATCAAATAAGACCGCAAGAGACGCATGATGCAATACAGAAACAAACTAAATAATTTGTACTTGCAACTAAGAAATCTCTTATCAATATAAACTAAAAAACACCTTTATAAATGATACAGCAGAAACCTACACATCAATGAGTGTTCTCAAGCATTGCAATCAATTTCTGCCATGACAATTTCCCGATGCAATGTCGCTTCCCACGTCCTGTCGGGCTGTACCAACATCTGGTTTCGACCTGTTACAGCGGGCAACTCCAATTATCCAGTGTTTAGGGCTTGTATAACCAGCGTTTGTCGCCCGACCGGCTTATTGAGTTCAATCGTCTGTTATATTTAGATGATGCAGTGACCTCTCGCTTATCTTTATTATTTAGACCTTGAAATTATTCTTCAGTCTGATTTAAATCACATTAACTAAAAATATGCCTGATTTGAATTGGAACATTAAAGTTTAAAGCAATATCAATAAGCGATTCTCAGAGAGACATTGAGACATTCCGTACAATTATGGTGAGATCGATGGAAGCTCCATCTGCGATGGCACTCACAACCAATGCCTTACCACTGCGCAATTGGACCATAGACCGGTATTAATATTAAAATTACTTACGTTTTAGTACTCCGAGATTTCAATAAGGGATCATGTTATTTATAATTTAACGATAAACCGTACTGTATCGACATGGATACTTATGATAAAGAAAGACCGATAATTCTATCAAAAGTAAACAATATTATCAATGTTCATATGGTCAATGCTTATTTAAAATTCATGTAAGCATATAGCACGTTATCTTGCGCACCGCAACAATATCGAAACCACATGGTTTGAAGCTAGCTAAATAATAATATTCGAAATGATTTCTGAAATGTTATAATTACGATGTTGTTATAGTTTTGTTGTTTATAAATACAGTAATTTATAAGCGGTATAATAATAAATTGGTTGTTAATGTCGTAATAAAACGAACTAGTATTTCTAGATTCAAATGTCATTTGTTTGTATAGTATTGCGTAATGCGCGATTTGATTCTCATTCCTTTTACTATCTGTACGGTGCCTTCATATATCTCAATTTGTAAACTCCAATAAAAATATTAATTTAATGTTCAAATAATAAAAGCTATATTTATATAGATTAATTAATATATTGAATAAATTGGCTGTAATATTACAATCGTGGAAGAAGACGACAATGTTTAGAATTAT
This sequence comes from Heortia vitessoides, assembly GCA_020976665.1. Lineage (NCBI taxonomy): Eukaryota > Metazoa > Arthropoda > Insecta > Lepidoptera > Crambidae > Heortia > Heortia vitessoides. The sequence continues at coordinate 3,775,881 of JACJUM010005601.1, read as the reverse complement.
TATATATTTCTGTCTAGTAAGTACTTTTCTAGATTCTTCACGGCCATTTCTTTTTCTGACGACAGAAAAAAAATTAAGCTTAGACATTCTTCAAACTCTAACAAACTACAGTATTGAAACTGTAGTATTGAATATCAAACCAAAGAGTCGCTCGAATCCATCTATAAACATACATTAAATGGTGTGGTCATCGATATTTAAGTGGCAGAGGATTTGGCCTTGACCGAGCAGGAGTGTATCGCGAACAACCTATAAACCACGTGGCGTTATGTAACAGTTGCCATGTTTGTATACTGGCTGTTTATTAGGTATTATTGCTGTATATAGTTTTGTAATATAGAAAATATGTTGACTGGTTTTCTGATGTATAAAAACTATTCACTTTTGTAATTTGAGTAACAGCAAAATATTTAAAAAATCTCATTCAGTTTTTAACTTAATAGAGTTTACTATGAACATTTTAACGCCATAACATTTTTAGCCATTTTCACAGCAAGTTTTAGATATTAAATTAAACTAGAAAATGGCAACATAGTCTAAATTTTAAACTGGTGAAAACAAATTAGGTAACCCAAGTTCTTCCTTTTTCTCATTTCCAGTCACGGAAAGTAGGCATATAAAGCGACCGATCGCCCATACATTAATAATTTCGCAATATGATTCTAAATCAGGTCAAACAATACAAAATTTATTGTGACATTTTAACAGTTCTACTTTATAGTTCCGTGGGTTTCTGTACATTACATATATGTACTGTGTCCAATTGATTTTTATTTATTACGTTAAAAACTTTAATTTACCTTATCATTGATATTTTAATCTAATGCGAATACGTAATCTGTAGCATGCCTTTAAATACCTCCTAAGTACCAGCGATAATAAACGGTTCGTTAATTTTGTACAATTGTTATCAAATTAGCAAGACAATGAACAATAATCAAGCAGGCCAATAATAATTTGGGTTAGCGACCTCAATTACTGCACACAATATGTCAACTGCTGCGTACGCGCCGCTCAGCCTGTTTCACAACACCATGGCACCGTGCCATTGAAGTTTAATGAATTCGTAAACAAAATGTTTCTATTTGTTAGTGCGTGTTAATTGACTCATTAGCTTGTATTTTTACTCGAGAAAAATAACCGTTTCCAAATGCACAAAAGTAAATCTAGGCAACCCTCAGAAAGTATTATAAACAACAATCTTAAGTAAAATTTTTGACGGGTGGGGGAGGCAGTGAAATTACTGGCTAACATGACAGAATAACTTCGAGTCATAAAAAGAGCTAGTAATACCTTGCAGGTAATATGAGCGTCTGTAGTCTATGGTGACATGATGATAAATGTTTCGCATGAAAACGCGCAAAACGCGCTTCGCATGTTTGTTTGCTATCTTGTTGCAAAATTGACGGTAATATTTTTTAATATTAGCGTTAATTGTTAGTACAGTAAAGAATCAATAAATAAATTGTAATTTTTCTTTTTTCCAGGCACGAGGATTGTATATGAAAGGTCATTCATGATGTCGTTACGGCAATCCCCAATCTCGCAGACCCCACCGAAATGCGCGCTGCCCGCTGCTCTATTAAAGAACCCAGGGTGCGGGACACCACACTTGACCCCAACTGCACAGGCGCAGAAGAACGTGCGCTCCAACTCTATATCCCTTGACGAGTCAGGGGACACCTTCAGTATGGATCTCTAGACTTTAGAATAAGTATTAAAAAACAAAAACTTTATTGCAAAAAGAAAAATGTATTACTTTCAATGAAATTGTTTGTGACAGTCACAAATGAATTTTGTATTTGTCTTTCTCTAGCGCGGAAATGTAAGCTTGTATTTTTCAACGCGTATTTTGCATATAAAGTGTTTGTTTTTAGATAGGTTAAGGTCAAATGACATGTATTGTCTTTGAACAAAGACTGGAAAATGTTGTTTTTTGATCTTGACTAACCATTTAAGACTAGGTGTAGTAAAGCGCGACTGAAACGCGTTCAAAACGCAATCGCTTGCCACTACCGACAAAAAAACAAATAAAAATCTAAAAAGTCCAACAAAACAATTTTACTCAAAAAAATAAATTATAATTTCTCATGGAATGGATGTGATTGTTAATGTTATAAAAAAAGGTGGCAAATGATTAATGTAAATATTTAGCTATTAAGGCGTTTGACGCACATTTTGAATAGGTGTTTAGTATTTTTTATTAATAAATTTGAAATGAGCATGTGCCATTGACGAGAAGTGAATGTCGACGTGTGATTTTCTTCTTATTTGGCGTTGCTAAGATTATCACAATGCAAGTGCAATCTTAGATTATCAGGCTGACATATGAGATAATTAGGATATATTTAGCCGCCATTGCACTGTTTTAACTGTCCACTAGTGACGTTTAGATAACTGCGTTAAAACTTCATCAATTGAAATGTTTGAATCGATTAAATTGTACAATAATATCGCTGGTCACACAAACATGTATATTTAAAAAATATGAAATAAATATTACTGATACTTGAAATTATCTGAAACAAATTTATTAATTAGATTGTATATTGGATACCGTTATGTACTCATTTTTTGCGACATTTTTACTCAAATATGCAATTCTTTGTCGCTGATAAATTTTAGATGTTTTAATGATCACTTGTTATTATCAAAGGATGTTATTTGATATTAAAAATCGTTTAATATTGTTCCAAAGCATTTAATACCTATACGGAGGTACATCTTAACAATGACTCTCTTGTTTAATGTGTTACTTATGTACAAGTTTGTATGTAGTTTTGTATGAATTTGATAGCATGTGAGAATATATGCCGTTGGTTCTTGGTATTACAATATATTGCGACTGCCAGTATAATAAAATGATTTGAAATATTTATTGTTTTTTTTAAACGTATAGACTTCCCATTATATTCTGAAACCTAATTAATCAATATTAAAGGTTAGATTAAGTTATAGTCGATTGCGAAATGTCAGTTCTTGTGAATATGTTACTTTGTTTGTGTAAGTTCGAATTCATATCAAAGTCATAGACGCTGACGTTGGGAAGTGTACATGAGATGTTTTTTAAATTCTCCGAATGTAACGGTCACTTAACTTATCTGTAAGGAAATACTAAGAACCTTATTTAGTTGGACTAGAGCCTACACTAAGACAATCCTTACTAATGTTGATAGAAAAAGCTAATATTATTGTCCCGGACATGCTGTGACCGAGGACACTTAAGCTGGTTTCTAAACGAATAGTTTTTTTTTACTTTTGAGAGGTTTTATGCATAGAAAATGCTGAATAATACACTCATTTGCAAAAAAAAACGGGCACCTAAGCAATGAACTATTTTAAATGGTTTGTTTGATATTTATAGGTAGTTTTACAATTTTTTTAATTAATAAGCAAATAATCGTTTTCGTCAGTATTATCATAAAACTTTAATAAAATTTATGGGTTTTAATGCTAAAGTTCACTAGTAGTGTATGCTCGCTAGTAGTGCATATGCTCGTGAAGTAAAAGTTAACAAAGATTTTTGATTGGTTTTTCCTTCATAAAGTAAAAGCAGATAAATGTTTAGTATCGAGTGTGGAGTTCACACTAGCTGAAATCACAGCTTTAATTCGTCTGGGTATGCTAGCGAGGATATCCCGGATACTTGTTACCGCGGAAGACGTTCCTACTCCGCGGTAATTACATTCTTCAGCTCTCTGATGTTCTGCGGAGCCGGTTGTACTGATCTCACGCGTCGTTTCAGAACGCTCCAGACATGCTCTATAAGATTGAGGTCGGGACTTCGAGCTGGCCAATCCAAACGACGTATGCCGACCTCTTGCACATACGCTTCCACATCGCCAGACCGGTGGGCGCGAGCGTTGTCGTCCATAAAAATTGAGTCTTCGCCTAAACCGGCCAATGTGGGTTGTGCATGAGAAATTAGAACTTTCGTTATGTATCGATGTCTAGTCAGTGAGCCGTTTTCAAGGATGACTAACTCTGTATGATCCATTGAATTTATTCCTGCCCAAAACATAACAGAGCCTCCACCATATGGTTTGATTTCTTTAAAACAAGCCTTTACAAAGCGTTTTCCTCGTCTTCGTAGCACTCGCCGAAGTCGATCTTCACCGAATAGAGATATCCTGGCTTCATCGGAGAACAATACCCTTTTCCAGTCTTCTTGAGTCCATGACTCACAATTTCGAGCAAATCTAAGCCTGGCAACTCTGTGCTCACGGAGTAACTTAGGGCCGCGGGCCGGGCGATGACTGCGTATATTGGCCGCGAGAAGCCTTCTCCTGACCGTCCATAGACTAATATGCACATTTCTTACTTCTTCGAGGTTGTTCTTAAAGTCCACATACGAAGACTTGCGATTTCTCAATGCGCGACTCATAAGAAAATGATTATCCCGTGGTTGGGTACATGGTTTTGAAACTGCAGCCAGGTCGAGCGACTTACACTTAGCCCCTGAGCTTTGAAGCATTGGCTGCAACCCTTTTCGAGCAGCGCAATAATTATGGTAGCTTTTACCACTTTCTCTAACATAATTAAGACAGCTAAACAGCAATAAATGAAGCTTTGACATATAAGAATATGAAATAAATTCATAAAAATTGACTAAAAGTTATGAAAACCGATATTATCTTTTAGAACTTAGCACCATAAATGTAGGATAAAAAGTGGTTTTCTGAAATAACGAGCAACAAACGAAAATTTGAATTTAGAACGTACTGTTTTAAACACCACGGCATTTTTAAAACTGGCCAGTAACATGTATAAATGATTGAAATCATTGTGGTACCGTATTTTTTTAAAGCACAATTAAAATCAAAACCACGCGTTTTTTTTGCAAATGAGTGTATTTAAGGTCATATTTACTAGAAAAAAATAAACTCGGTGTCAATTTTCCTGAGACAAGTTGTTTTTTTCCCAGTAATTATCATCTTATATATCAAAATGTTTATTTTTTTTGTGATGACCAGTGTTTATTAATATATAGATAATTCACAACTAGTGAAACTCTTAACTAGGCTTAATAACAATAAATTATTTTACTTCGTCTTTCAATTAAATTTAGTATTCTCAAAAACAATCTAAAATACAAATTTGTTTTAGAAACAGTACTACACGTCCAATTTATTTGTACGGTCATTTAATTAAGGGTGTAGTTAATAGATGGCGCCACATTAATGCTAGTGATTAGGTACTTGAGTTAGTAATAGTTATACTGGTACATACAGGTGTAGATTTGGATTGGTATTTTCTTTCTAATCATATTGGAATAGAATATGGCTGATATTATTCGCTGATAGTGTAACTTTTCATATTTAAATCAGTTTAGTAGATTTTATTCTTCTTTTGGAAAAACCTATTGCTGGACTACTCAGACGTCAATTCCAGCCCCACATAATTGAATACAATACTTGCTCACAAAAAAATAGATTAAATATAATAAAAATAAATTGAGCTGAGAAGTACCGGCAAAGTAGAATAGTAATTCTGTACTAGGGGTCGTATGAGGCGGCTAAGATATCAGAACCAGTAGATGGCGGTATATCCATCCGAAATAGTGTAGCTCAAATGCAGAGGGCAGGGATGGGCGGCAAAATCGGGACAGCTGTGGTTTGCGATTGCCGACACGCTTGCCCTGCGTGGCAATCATGGGCAAAATTCCCCCTTTCTTGGGGGGAAGGGTGGAAATGTCTAGCACTAGACTTCCTATGGCTGCAACGATGATAAATGATAATACAATTAGATTTACTCCCTAAAATGGTTGTTGCTTTATAAATAAGGTCAGCTAAATTCATCATTACTTGAAGATCCATGTGTCGATTGACATTGATCTTGCCAAGAAAGGGGGACGAGAAAGAAATTGTGCCCATAAGTGCCTCGCTATACAGGCATATTGACAATCACAGATCGTACCTTTAGCGGCAGGAATGCTGCTGCCCATCCCCAGCTTCTTGTATTTCAGCTACGTATTTTCGGGTGAATATTGAATTGAAATACTATTGATCAGCTCCGATACCTCAGACGTCTCTTATGGTGCAGAAGGAGGGGCAATTGCACCCTCTGTCGGCGTTCTACACGTCAAGCGTTAACATAATAAAATCATTTAAACTCAAAGAAAACACGAAAAGAATCAAGGTGATTGAATTAGGCAAAAAATATGCCTGTACAGTCCCCACGTTCAGAAATAAATTAAAACTAATCTATTTAGGCATATACATACAAAGGTTCTAGACCTTTGTATGAGAGTATTGTGTTTAATAGTAAATTTAATACAATAAAAAGAAGCATGACATAATAAAAGTTGGAACGGTTAAAAATATGACACATAAGAAAAAAGTTTTGTCGCATAACTAGTCTCCAAAAGCCTGTCCTATATTTAAAAGTTGAATAGGATTGTATACAACAAAGCTTTCAGAATTACAGGAATTTCAAGTTAATTTTATAGAAGTCTTAGTTAATCTAAAACAAAGAAAGCAGTTTTAAGAAATGACCATGCCGAGAAGTTTTATTCGCTTTACAATGTTAGACTAATTTTAAATCTTTATTTTAAATTAGTTTAAAATAGGCTAAATTAACCTTTTTTTATCAAAACTTTTTAAAAATCTCATATACCTATCTACGTCTGCTTGGAAAACGATCTGTCTAGACGAGAAGGCTTTGTCATTACCTTAAAAATGAAGAAAATGACAGGATTGGCGACGATATAAAACATAATTTAATATGAGTAGAATTTCGTCGCTTGAAGTGAAGCTAACAACACAGCATTTTGACCAACTTTTCAGGTAAGCGAAAAATTGCTTTTTTTAAAATTTACATTTTGCTTATATTGGTAATGGGTTTTTAATTATGATTAAAAGAAATCTCATATTCGTTAAGTTGCAGAATGCGAACAAATCACAATATATAACGCTTAAGGATTATTAAAATCGTTTGTGCAAGTTAATAATTTATTGCTGCAACGTGGAACGATAGAAAAACATATGTTGACACCAATCTTTGTCAAGTATAACTACAAGGTGTAGTAGTACAAAACAAAATGATCAAAACAACATAATTAGGGCCAATCAAGGCTCCATATCATAGCCGGACTGAATTGAACTGAATTATAACAAGACTCGATTTCTTTGTTTGTTTGTTATGATTTAACACAATTATCTTTATGTCCAATCATATCATAAATAATACTTCCTTAAAATTTGAATTCTATATCCAATATGACGTAATCCGTTTGTTGCAAATAAACGTTAAAAGTTACAGCCATTGGAAGTCAACTGTTGGACATAAGACTGCCCAAGAATGGGGGAATGCTGCCCATAATTGCCGCGCTTGACTAGCGTGTTGGTAATCGCAGATTGCAGCCTTCGGGACGGGGATGCTGCTGCCCATTTCCGCTCTGTGCAATTAAGCTTAACTGTTGCGAATATACCGCCATCTGTCGGTTCTGGGACCTTAATCGCCTCTTACGACACTTGGAAGAGGTACTATTTTACTCTGCCGTTACCTCACGGCAAGATTGATAAACGATTTTTATAATTATATAAAACTATTTTATAAGCAAGTAATGTTGTATATGTTTAATCCTCAAATTATCGTTTATGTCGTTTATGTCGTTTATGTCGTTTATGTCGTTTATGTCGTTTATGTCGCTGCTGGATGCTACATTAACGCCTTTGGGCGTTTAAATAACAACAAAAAAAGAATATAATTCTAAAAGAATAAATAACGGTGTTTGTCCAGAACTTCTAAACTACTGAACCGATCTTAATGTTTTCCTGTATAAAATTCGATCCAACATAGAGATAGGATAGTTGATATTTGAATTTCTCCCGCAATATTTTTTTCATGATAATTATTTAAGTATAGTTAAGATAAGCGAACGTCTTTTTACCGTGAGGTCCCGGCAAATAAGAAAAGTACCTTCAACTTTATCAGGTACCATAAGAAGCGACTAAGGTACCAGAACCGAATGGCGGTATATTCTCCCAAATTTGTGCAGCTCAAATGCACAGGATGGGGATAGGCAGCAGCATCCCATGGCGTAATCTTGCCCATAATTGCCAACAGGGCAATTGTGATTGGCAATTATGGCCCCTTTCCTAGAGCGGCGTATGTCAAACAGCGGACTCCCAATTGCTGATGTCATGATGATGATGAGGAACGTCTCTTGGTCTAGTATAACTATAAAGCTAGTCAGATATGTATATAATTTAGATAGAAGTGATAGGTACACTAGTATTAAAGCACCTTCTTTTTTATTAGACTAGTTCAACAAACAAGCATACAGGCCGCGTGGTTGTCAACGTCACTGCATCTTACGTTCGGAATATCAGAAGGATATAACCAACGCGTTGCCATCTTTGTGAGTAGATGATTATGCCATATTATCCAGTCATTCCACTGCCTCTCTTACTCCTCAAACGGGAATGCAGCAATGAGATCACTGCGGTAGTAATAACAAGGTAACAATGCAGACGACCTTTTGTATGCGATCTACCTCATTTAAATGTAAGCCTGATGAAAATATAACAGATATGTGGAGCTCCCTCAACATTGCCTGTTGTAGAACTTTCATTATTAATACACAATCTTTTGCTTCCATTAAAAGATAAATTAAACTTCGTGACTTCACTCGCGTGGGATTTTCTACACCATATTCCTTACCGAGAGAAATACAAAAAATGATTGCGTAATATTTGTGCAAGATTATCGCTTATACCTAATTAATAATTAGTTAGTTGGAGTGGCAGTGGGTAGGGCACTTGGTACGTAGAAGGAGTCGTAAGGTTCGCGCTGGAAACAGGCCGCATACAGCTGATCTTATTGGAGCTCACTAGGTGACTAACTTCCTCACTTTTGAAAGTGAGAAATTTTCAAATGTATGTATATGTAAGCTTTAAATTATATTTCACTATTCAAACATGAAAGTTTGTAATGGAATAGAAATTTGTTATTGTCAAATGATATATTCTCATTTGTGCCACGTATGGTAAGAGGCGACTGATATATCCGAAACCTCAAAATCAACCAACGCGGCTCAAATGCGAGCGGGGATGGGCTGCATTCCCGTCACAAAACTTCTCTCTGCGATTGCTGTTATGATAATGATGTATGCTGTGCTACTCTGCCGTCAATTCCAGCAATAGGCCAGGCCGCTTATTATTGGACCATTCGCCTGAGAACTTCTCGATTATCCTGTAAGTAATCCACGTAAGATGTGAAGACCGCTCTCTACACCCCTTCTTACTCAACCAGCAGCAAAAGAGAGGCTGCTTGGTAGTACTCAAGCGCTCAAGATAGTTGTGAAGACTGGAATTAATTCTATCAGCCATTAAAAGTCCACTGTTGGACATGGGCCTCCTCAAGAAAGATGGTATGTTGCCCATAATTGTTGCGCTGGGCAAGCGTGTTGGCAATCGTAGAGCGCAGCTTTTGCGACAGGGAAGCTGCTGCCCATCCCCGCCCTGTACATTTGAGTTGACTTTTTTGCATGGATATACCGCCATCTGTTGGTTCTGGTACCTTAGTCGCCTTTTACGACACCTGGTACAGGGGGCGGTACTATTCTACTCTGCCGGTAACTCACCGCAACCTGTAGATGCTCGTATTATCACGAGGATATATATCAGTAGCGCGTTGTCAAATCTGTGGCCTTAAGCTGTATTAGGAATAGGCCTTCAAAGGAACACAGTAATGCGACCACTCCTATTTGGCCGTAGAAATAGGGGAGAGTAAGGATGAAGAGAGAGATGCAGATGACCGTTGTATGCGGTCTACTTTATGTTAACAAGTACACGATCTTCATAAGCAAATACATAGATATTAATTTATGCAATTTCTAATCCACTTGTTGAGCAACAAATTTAAATAATGCTTTCGAAATATAATTAATTTATGTAGATAACAGATGTAACCAAATATTTTACCTTAATTGCGAATTCAGTTATTCCTTGATATTTGTTGACACTATCAAACGTCGGCCGTTGACCCCTTGTGGCGTATTTCACAAATCTATCATGTGCAATATTTATTAACAAGCGAATAACGATATTCCACGGTTGTAATAGGGTGTAAATTTGCGTGTAGTGGGGTAAATCCCCCTTTTCACCCTCTCCCTAGCCGTCGTATAATCTGTCTGGAACTAATCGGTTTTGATACTTGCATTTAAGGTTGCCAGTATGTTTGTAATCGCGTTTGTCTAAATACTAATTTGTATTCGTGACTTCGTCTACGTTGACTTCAACAGAAATTGTTTGCAAGAAACGTCAGCTTACTGCCACTTTTTTTTGTATTTCGCGCCTGATGGCTTAGATGTTAGCGATTCTTTCTTGTACGCTCTTGTGTTAAATATATGTGTTTTAGTATTATGTGTGATTGTTCTGCTGTCTGATGTCCTTAACACAAGTGATTTAAGCGGCTTCTCTCGGAGTCAGGTCAATATATTATTAATATTATTTATATTTTTATTCACGGTTTTTGAAATGTGAGTGAGTGAGTGAGTGAACAGATGAGTTCAAATTAAATTTGGAGCGCATAATTTTCCCAGATTTGTTTGATTTCAAGATAGGGATTTATTCGGACGATACCACAAAATAATTGTTCCCTCACCAACGCGGCGCAGTTGATGTGATTAGTAGATTAATTTTAAGTGAAGCTAGCAACCCTGTTGTAGTTGTTTCGCGTGACATTAATAGGATTGGAGCGACTGTTGTGGGACTAATGAAGTATGTTTCACGGGAATATAGTGTGACTTTGTACATGAGATGTTCATAATTAAGTCACGTCAATATATACTGACGACTATTTTTCTATATTATTGTCGATTATTTCGATGAGAAATGGATTTATTTATGCGTAGCGATGGATTTTCTAATATATACGTGTTCAGCTGTGAGGTACCGGTAGAGTAGAATAGTAACTTCCTCTGTACCAAGTGTCGTAAGAAGCGAATAAGGTACTAGAACCGATAGGTAGCGGTATATCCATCCGAAACGATGTAGCTTAAAGCACAGGATAGGGATGAGCAGCAGCATCCCCGCCGCGAGAACTGTGCTCTGCGATTGCCTCAACGCTTACCTAGGGCAGCAATTATTGACAAAAATTCTTCTTTCTTGGGGAGGCCTATGTCCAGCAGTGCAGTGTCAATGACTATACGATGACGCGACACTATTAATAAAACAATTTATATATTATATTTATATATTTGTAAATATCTTTTTTTTTAGGCCCGGTCGACAAACAAGCATGAGTCCGCAATGGTTAGCGTCACCGCAGCCTTTAGATATGACCAGCTCATTGTCAACTTTGTGACTTGAAGGTATTATGTCCCTTTATTATAGTAATTTTAGTAATTTCACGGCCTCTCTCACCTTTCCAACTAGGATAAAGCAATGTGAACACAGCTATTTGGCGGTAGGAATAGGTGAGTGTGAGGTACTAATGCAGGAAGCCTTTGGACGGGGTGTTACATATATTATTAAGCATTATTATTTATTTATTATATAAAAGTAGTCCTAATAAAAGGGAAGAACGTTCGTGGAGGCAGGTGGTTTGAACATGCATGCGTGCATACCCTCCAAGGAGGAACTAGGCTATGAGGCCGTGAAAGGGCCGCTACAGACTGGGTACAGTGATGACATGCTACGTAACTCCAAAGGCCCAGTCCAAATCGCAGTGCGACTACTAAAGCGGGGTTTAGGCGGTAGAATTCCTTTGTACAGCCGGTGAGTCCGTCGCAGTACATTCGAATTAATTGCAGGGTGGTACATGTATTTCCTCGGTTCAAAAACAAAAACAATAAGTGGTTTGAACAATTATGTGTTGTGTTCTTGTGTATATTTGAAGAGTTTCGATAACTTTGTAAACGCGATGTTCGGGCACAGGGTTCGATAAACGAGTGACCTCGCCCCCTTGATCGGTGGCGCTGGAATTGACGTCTGAGTAGTCCAGCAATAGGTTCGTGCGAAAAAAGAGCCATGTAAGTTCTGTGACGATGGTACCTGATAAAACTTGTAGCTTATTAAGTTACAAAGTATATGAAGTAAAAAAACATATACTCGTCAGTCAGAAATTAGATTGGCGTAGGGGTAATAATAAGAAATAGTGCGAAAATTTTTGTATCTATTTATTTCTGACTTTTTAAAAGTTTCAAGTAAAAGAGGATTTTCAATTTTAATAATATTTATCAAAAACAGCTTAAAAATAATTAAAATAGCTTTTCAAATAATAAAGCTATTAATTCTTGTAATTTTCTTTTTAGTTCTTCCAATAAACCTGTATGTACATTATCTCTTACGACAGTTGAATTTCTGACCGTCGATTATCCTCACCTAAACTTCGGCTAAGTTTAGGTGAGGATAATGTCACTGAATTCCACAAATACGGCTGGTCTGATTTGAATGTTTTTTTTTGTATGCGTTTGGGCGGCGCCCTAAGTGGCGCCCTAATATTTACAAATCAGCCCGGCAGTTGGCGTTGCATACAGTATCTGGTTGTTTATCAGAACAACGTCTGTTGGGTCCGCTAGTCAGGTACCAAGTATTTCATGGACTCTCTAACAGCATTTTTACGAGTAGAAATAGACGTCATTACTGGGTTTTTCAAACCCAGTAATACGATCTATTTGGCGGTAAAAATAGATAACATATAAAAACATTTATACGATCAATTTACCTTAGATAAAACGTCAAACCAAGACGTCAGAACCTTATACGCACTAACTGATCCTGTCTTAACAAAGAATATCAAATTGGTAAAATTAATAAATAATAAGGTAATATTAGAAAACTTGGCCTGTACAAATATATATTATGAAAATTGACATCATTTGTGGAAACAATATAGATCATACCACTGAAGGCAAAGTGCACGGCAGTTGTCCGGACATCATTTGTTCCAAACGAAGTAAAGGGGGGAGGGGACGCACGCCTTGGATGGTCTGGGGCCCGCCCTAGAATGTTGGGCAACTAATTTGAAAAGTTGCCTATTGAGTGTCGACAGGGGCTACGCTAGATAAGCCAATGGGGAGCCTACGTCGGACCTCCCGAATTCTTAGTGATCTTTCATTAACGAAGCTCACCAGACTTGAACGAAGTTTACGAAAGTTAAAAAAAATGGGTGTTAGATTATCTTAAAATATCTTCGTCCATCTGTGTTAATGTTTTACTATCATAACAAAGATAATAAATAATATATAAAAAAATAGCTAAATTGGACAAGCCGTTCAAACTTGATTCTGTGACCAAAGGAAATAGGGATTAATTTTTAATATTTTTTTATACTAATGTCCTGTGTTTGCACGGGTGCATTGAGATTCGGATCCATCACGGATGTTTTTGTAGACCTTTTTAAGGCTTAACTTTCTATGTGTGAGATTAGATTATTTTAATATATCTCGTCGGGTACAACGCGCGTTTGCTATGTAATAGCAAAACAATATGCTTATTTGCAATGTCACATTAAATACTTTTAAAATTATCCGTGTTTCTCTACTATATTCTCATATCTGCTGTATGGTAACGGCTGAGTTTCTACTCTCCCTCTTTTGTACCTCTCTTCAAGGGATTAAGGTACCGGAACCGACAGATTGCGGTATATCCACCCGAAACAGCGTAACTCAATCGCAACAGGGCGGGAATCGGCAGCAACATTCCCGTCGAGCTACGTTCTACGATTGCCACTTGCCCAGTGGGGCATTTATGGGCAAGTTCCCCGTGTTTTTGGGGAGACCTGTGTTCAGCAGGCAGTATAAACATCCTCTTGAATTTTAATACGGTTTTTTAATAGACAAAGTATTAGAAAACAGCATCTAAATCCGTTACGCATTCTTGAAGATTTAAGCTATTATTTTTGATTTAATTTATAATATAGTCATAATCAAGTAATAGCCCCGAGCGTATTTAGAGAAGGGCTTTAACTAATCATATGACCCTTTTGACTTGACGTCGAGAGTGAGGGGTCACTAACCCACACAAATTAACGGAATGAAAAAATCGATATTTTTAGCACCCCTCCAGTGGCGCCGGAATTGACATTTGAGCCAATATTCGGTAAGCAAATAAACGATATTTTACTATCGCCGCATCGTTTCTGTTATGCATTTGTGAAATTGTCTGAATGACTTGTATTTATTAACATTGGATATATTAAAATTATTTGAATAACTTGTGATATACCAGAAGCGGCCCGCGGTTTCACCCGCTTTAAGTTGTGTAGACAGAGTATAACTTTCATACTAACTTTGCAACCTTAATAAAAAAAAAAATTCTCATGTTACATGACTTTTAATTAAGAACTCACTTCTTACTCGTTCGAATAACATTAAATACAACAAAATTTCGATCTAACTGCACCCCAGGTTTATCCCCTTATGGGGTGAATTTTCAAATATCTTTTCTTAGCGCTCCCCTACGTTATAAAAGGAATCCTGTTCAAAATTCCAAGCTTCTAACCCTTTAAGTTTTTGCCCTGATGTTATATAAGTCAGTCAGTCAGCCAGCTTCTTCTGCTGTATACATAGATTAGTAAAACAATGTAAGAATCTTTTTAATATTTATTTCAATTAACTATACTCCTTTCTATGTATGTAGCTTTATCAAAATGACAGATGCCATTGTAGTAGCGTCGCACGAGTTGTTTATATTTGCATTATGGTATTTGGCGCCAGATTTTTTATTAATATTATTTACATTATTGGCTTTAAATAAGACAAAACATCTTATTTAAAAAGCCACTTTTAGTTGTCAATGTAGTTTTTAAAAAGTATTTATAAATATTTTAAACTGACTTCTTTATATTTAAAACATTTTACACAGAAACTAATAAATGATAAAGTTAGCGTGAGATACCAATCCATATGACTTTTGTATGACTACCTCATGCTATGTACATAAGGTAGACTTCAGTATACAGTATAAGTACTATGTGCAAAAGTCAATCCAAATCGATGTACCGGTTAACCCGTGAAATTGTAACACACGTCAGACAGGCAGACAGTTTCGCGATTATTAGTATGGAAAGTAAATTAGGGAGGAATGCATTGCTTTGTTAGACTTCTTAATCTGAGAACTTGTTTGCACTCATTCAGTGAGTGTCAACAGTCTAATGTTACAACTTGCGACTTATTAGCAGTACACGCAGGGCTGCCTACTCGGCCTTGTATATCATCTTTTTTTTTAATATAAATTTTGACAATTGGTTTGTTTAACTTTTGATAAACAAAGACTTATTATCTATATATTTTGTGTAATTTAACAATAAAGTCGTAAAAATGTTCCAACATAATGATTTTCCACAACCTGGTCTAATAAAAAAATGCAGTGTTGTATGCAGTGAACGCGTAAATGGTGGAGGCGTATAGAAGTGTTACATTCATTGGTAATATTGAGGAATAAGCAAACGAACAACAACAAACAGACGAATTCCATAACAGCTAATGTAAACTATAAGTATAAAGATACAAGATATAGTTCTTTGTTAGTTCAAATGAAATCAGACAATATTAGACAGGGTTTTTTTTATTGTTTTATTTGTAGAACTATATGCTGAACTACATACCGTCAATATTTCAGTACCTCAGTCGCCTCTTACAACACCTGGTGTAAAGGGAGGTACTAGCCTACTCTACCGGTACCCTACGGCATAAGTTAATTATAATAAACATTATGCTACTGTTGGAAAAACATGCAACATACTTAAATGTACAACAACATAAGTAAATATTAATTTTCTTTGGTTTCATTGAATATCAAAATTCTGCTGATGATAATGACGAGAAATTTATTAAAATTTAAACTTTAAACATTATGAAGAATGGTCGTTTTTTACATCACTGGGCGATTACAAGTAAAGATAGATACACGCACGTTGTTGGAGCTGATCGTGGAGTTGAAGATCAGCCCTAAGCAGCGTGTACCCTGGAGACTGCGGTAGGGCTTCACTAAACACATTACCCGGCCTCGGCCGAACGTGACCGAGACACAGCAGACTGATTTCAATGTCAACTGGAAACGTGCCTTCGAAATCATGAACTAAAAGTATGATTGAACTCCTCCCGCCATTTTAGATTTCCATTTTATTTTTAAAGCGTTTTGACGTCATCTGATGTACACACCGTATATGAAATGTTTAATACCAAACTTATTACGGATCCGGAAGTTGTTTAGTATATGTGTAGTTAAGCATATTTTTCAATTTATTTTATAATATTTTTCAAGAAACAAAAACAATAACAAAAGTAGAAGCTGATTGACTAATTGACTGACTAACAGTTGATATGTTATGCAGGGCCTAATATATAAAGATTAGAATCTTGAAATTTTGCACAGAAGTTCCTTTTATAACGTAGGGAAACATTCAAAAAGATTATTTACAAACTCTCCCCCTAAAGTGGTAATATGGGGGTGCAAAGAAATAATGAAATTTTGCTAATTTTTAAAGTTTTTCTATCGAAATTCCTCGATGAAATTCGTGAAACATGTGTATAATATTTTTAAATAATCATCCTTTAGGGTATAAAGGGGGCGAGCAAAGTTCTACAACATAACGCGGATGAAACCGCAGGGTACTACTAGTAACAAACTTTACAAATTCAAAAAGAAAAGTCTTATGACGCCTGTCGTTTTTGCAGCTTATAAATAAATTTGGCATTTGCTAATCGTAGTCACGCAATAGTCAAAATGTTCCCAAAATAAGTGCGATGACGTGTAAAACTCGAAACAATTGCCCAAAGAAAGTTCGAAATAAACGACAAAAACATTTTGTATTTCCTTGTTCGAACAAAGATATATAAAATACGGTCAGTTATATAAAAGTAGTCAGTTATTTAAAATACGTGGGGGGATTTGTAAATGTCGCAACATCAGCTGTAAATAGCTTCTACAATATTTAGTGTATCATATTGCCGTGGGGTAGTAATAGCTGGTAGAGTATAATAGTACCTCCCCCTGTACCCGGTGTCGTAAACCAACCAAGGTACCAGAACCGTCAGATGGAATTATATAAGAATACAATGTAGCTCAAATGCACAGGCCAGAAATGGGCAGCAGTATCTCCGTCGCGAAATCAGTGCTCTGCGATTGCACGCTTGCCCAGCACGGCAATGAGGGGCATGAAACCCAGCCTATATCTCTTAAGAATCTCGGGGATCTTAAGAAAATTAAGTCAATTCCCACAACATCATATAAATATTTGTCCTGGGTGTGGATTGAACCCAGGACCTTTGGTGCACAAAACAGGATCACTACCATCTGCGCCATCAGGCCCGTCAAAACCGTTTAGATGGTTGATATGACGATAATTTAAATTTCACATGGAAAACATATTACAGTCATCCAGAAGTTAAGTAGATAAACCATGAAAATAATATAAAAAAACACGATAGTTTGACACCTGTCATTCTTATCAAGCTATGTTTAAAACGTAAAAAAATGCGTTTACTTTTTCTTTTCGTTGAGATTGAGAGCCAATCTTTACAAAATTATTACTGGTTGAAAGCAAATATTTTGACAAGTAACTTAGGACAGCACATTTATAAAAATATAAATAATTACCAGACAAATTCAACTTGTCTAAGGATGAAGCCTGGGCTTGAACCTGCGTCTTTCCCTTGCCAGTTGTGCTACCGAGACTTATTGATTTATATTGATGGCATATTTGACGAATTTTTCCTACTAATCAAACCTGATATTAGCTTCTGAATATACCTACTGTATGGATCATGTAAAAACAATTCCTGATTGTGAATCAAACTAGAGGCCTGGCGATGAGTTTGGTGTATATGTGGAAAGTCGATTTAGCTTGACGTATGTATGACTGTCTAGTATTACTGACAAATATTTGGCGTGCCTCAACTTATGTATGACGTAATTTACTTAGAATTATATTTAGGGTTCATAGGAGTAATTTTCCTGTACTTATTTTCAGATATTTATTTATAACTAGGTGCCCGCGACTTCATCCGAATGCAGTATTTTATTGCACCCTACCTTTTTACTTTAACTTATATAAACTTTAAATATTATATTTATTTATATATACAAATCAATAGCCTAAATAATAAGTTATAAGCTTTTAGCTCTAACAATAGCGATACAACTTTTCATCCCCTCTTTCGACCCCTTACAACTCTTATGTCTAATGGAAAAGTAGCCTATGTCATTTCTAAGGCTTTAGAATTTGTTATTGAATATTAGTAAGGATTTGGTTTTAAATATATTTTTGAATGAGTTCATTGCCCATATTGTTAAAAATAAGATAACCGTTATTTTTTATTATAATTTACATAAATGTAGACCTAACAAGTAGTAGTTTAACGCTTGCGTTAAATAAAAAATAAATTCACTCAACATTTCGAACATCGACCAGACTCCGAAAGAAGTCGCTTTCATTCTCTTTTGAATTTTAGCCTTACATTGCGTTCATTGGGAACTTTTTTTGTCTAGAATTAAAAGTTGGTAAGAATTTGGTATGAAGATAGCTTGAGCTGTATGGTTCAAGCTATCTTCATTAAATTAGTTCACCTGTTAAGTCATGAAATAATTATTTGAATTAGATAATACGTAAATAAATAGCTAAGCCATGTGGTACCGACAGAGTAGAATATTACCTGGCACTGCACCAGGTCTTGTAATAGGTGACTGAGGCACCGTTACCGACTGCTGGCAGTATATACATCTGAAACAGTGTTTAAATGCAAGAGGGCAGGAATGAGCAACAGCATCCCAGTCGCGAAGCTGCGGTGTGTGATTGCCACTACGCTTGCTCAGCGCGGCTCATTCCCTCTTTTTCGGGGAGGCCTACGTCCAGCAGTGAACGTTTTACAGCTGCTATGATGGTGATGAACTAACTAAGCGTTCACGTAATATTATTATTCTTAGATATATCATAAAAATTATCTTCATCATCTAAGCACCCGTAAAAGCCTAAGACGTAGGCCTCCCCAAGGAGGTATTTCACCGCTAGTTTCCGCGCTGGACAGGCATGGTTGCAATCGGATTACTACTGCCCGTCACCGCCATGTTGAATTTGTGCTACACTGTTTCAGGTGATATACCACCATCAGTCGCTTCCGTACCTAAAACGCCTGTTTTCTTTTTATACAATGAAGTAAGCAAATACCCGCTTGAAGGTGACTAACATGTCGCTAACCATGCGAATTGAAGATACTGTGTCACAACATCCTATAATTTCACTGCCTTTCTGACCCTTTAAACTAGGACACTGCTATTTGGTAGACATATGTGAGAGTAAGGTTACAATGACGATCTTCGAAAAAGGTCTACCTCTCGTTTTCTACTCCGCCGGTACCCTATTACGGATATAAAATAAAAAACATATGGTGGACATTTAAAGTGTATGGAACCCATATATTGGTGCTCCACTGTTTTCCGTATTCCGGGTTATTAATAATACAGTTTTATGACGTCATTGTGCTCTCTGGGCCTCTATGTCGGAGCTCGCAAGGCATTTCGCTTGATCGCCCTACATTAATCTTCTACAAGAAACATAAATTTTGTCTGAATTCTCTGAAAGTACAGCCTTTCTCGGATGAATTTCAAAGGTAAAGTACCTAATCGAGTTGAGTGCTTACAAAACAAACCTTTATTAGCGGTGTCGGACAATGCGTAATATATCTAAATAATAATGATAAATTCCCACCACATCCGAGATAAGTTGCTCATAGCACTTATTTATAACAACAAAGGAATTACAAATATAATACGTAAATATGAACCTATATTTATCTATACCATCAATTTTATAATTAAAACCATCAGAAGTCCACTGCTGGACATAGATCTCCCCAAGAATGGGGAAATTTTATTTGAAGGCATGTGAGCATGACTTGACTGATAGATTTTTGAAAGCCTTAATAGTAAAGAATTTATTATCAAAAACGTCGTATGTCTTCGCCAGTGCGTTTCAGTTCATTGTTGGAACGACACATTCAGGAAGGAAGTATTGTTTTAATACACCTTTAATGCGAAGGTATCGGCAGAACGGATTTTATACTGTGTGTTAATGTTAATAGAATGGAGAAGATCTGGTGATTCGTTAGAAGAGTGATTATTTTGCGTCATCACAACAAGCTATAGCACTTGCGACGGGCACGCAATGAGATCATTTTAAACTTGGTAGCCTTTCCTGTAGTTCAGAAGCAAACGGCCCATATTGTACCTACGGCAAAGGAATTTAACAACCTTTTTTGCACTCTTTCTATGTTATCTGTGTGTATCTGGTAAAAATGGCTTGAAACTGGGCAGTAATGTTCCAGTATACTTCTAAGTAAGTCAAGAATGGAAGCAGTATGCTTTGCAGTGATTTTAAGTCTCTATTTGCCTATAATATAATTCATGAAATTATGTTACTTTTTTAAAGATGTACTACATAGTTGGAGTGCTTTAAAATCTAAATGCACAAGTCAAAGCGCATTACGATTTCCGTGTAATCGTTTTGTAAATTATTTATTTCTATTCCCCTATTTAGGGTAAACCACGAACGACGTTTACGTGCAGGAATCTTCGCGTGCGTTCAACGTTTTTGCATAAAGAAATGCTGAGTTATGGAAAAATGGATATTTTAACTTCAACTTTGACTATCGAAGGTATTGTTAATTTGTCGGTACATGTTTGGTTCAGTTGAACTATGTATCTTATTTAGTATTTATTATTGTTATTTTATAATTTTTTAAAACCCCCCTTTTTTGTGAAGGCCACCCTGAGCAAATATCTGTCTGATGAATATTTGTATCGGATGTGTGTCTGGGTGATACTTATATGTGTTACTTATATGTAGTATTATATTTGTAATTCCTCTGTTATCTGATATTTGTAACACAAGGGTTATAGAAAACCCATTATTGTGATTGGTTGAAATGGCATGCAGAACCGACAGTCAATGGGCTTCATATCCCAACGACGGCCACCCTAGAATAGATCGAGCCTTTAGAGGTACTCTCGGGTGTTCGCCGTCAATCCCGCTCAGATCCCCGTGCGGGAAGCTACTACCGTAGCTAAACGCGTGGTCGTCTGCACTAATATCTCTCAAGAACTCCTTAATAAATTGGTTTCGGTTTGAGGAAATACATTGATCCGTACGCACCAACTTACTTACAGGACAGATTCCGATTCCTCTCTTCCTCTCACGAACGTAATCTCCGTTCTTCTAATATTCTCTCGCAAACTCCTTCTCATCACTCTAGTTTTTTGTCAAAATTATCCTGAAACGCTTTCTCAGTACTTTATTTACTGATGCTGCTTCTCTAACTTTATAACCCTATTTCCGATATACGTTATTTTATATATTTATATCATATGTATTTATTGCGTTTATATATATACAAATATGTATGTAACGTTTATCTATTTTGTATATATATTGTCTATTGATATTTATTTCTGTTTCGTGCAATGGTTGACTGACAGATAATGCCAACTGGCATCAAGTCCGCCATTTGTAAATTTTGTAATTTTTTGTGCAATAAAGTTCAATAAATAAATAAATAAATATATCAATATTTAATCTGATAAATTTCCATTCGCTTAAAACCCTTAAAAAATGGTGCACATATTTCTTTAGATAGATAGTCAGTCATTTTACTTCACCTTCTGGTGGACTATTACATTTGCGCACACCTCGCGGCCGATTCAATGCAACTCTGTACCATAGACAAGATGGCTTCTCACCGTCTTTATATCACGCCATTAGGACGCCGTCTAATGGAGGCCATTCCACGTGCGACCTCAATGTTTTGTTCTGTATTGGAAACACGTGGATTGAATGAATTAAACAGTATATCAGAGTAATGGGGATGAAGGAGTGATTAAAGAAATAAAATGTGTACATAGATACTGGGGGGGATATATAATTGAATAAGAAGAAGTCCAGGCTTCAAACTATAATAAAAAATCATAATTGACCATCGACTTTGCGACCTTTTTATAATATCTTCCTTATATTATTAATTTGCGATCCGCCCCCGTTTTACACGGGTGCAATGATGATAAAAATGGTTATTGTGGGTTATCCCTAAGAAATGGACACTGTAATACGTTATATTCATCTATCTCGTCGGAATCAGTCAGCGTTTGCAAATTGAATGGTTTAATAGTAATGGTTTAATATGTACAGAAAATAGAAAAAGTAGCTTGTCGAACTAGGTAGTAGTCCATTGTTAACAGTTTTTTTATATTATGAAGGCAGCTAGCTAGCATATGGTCCGCTTGATGGTAAACGTAACAGCAGGCTATACACAGGATATCATCACAAGCGATCAGCGTCATCACAAGGTTATCATTAGAGTGTCGCCAACCCTGTGAACCGAAAATACAATTTTCACATTTACTCAATAATTCACTACCTCTCTTTCCTTTCTTTCTCTCTTTTACCGAAATACAACAATTCGAACATTGTTATTTGGCGGTAGAAATAGATGGAAGTGAGGTACCAATGCAGACGACCTTTGTAAGATGTCTAGCTCATGTCAAATTAGTACTTAGCTTATTCTGCGAAGCCAATTCAAGACTTCTTCGCGCCAATATTCATCTATAGACGCAGTTCAGAGTTTTTGATGATTTTGGTGATCACTAACGAATAATCATTTCGTCATTATCATCATCATGATAATAGTAGCCATCATGAACATAGAGCTCTCCAAGAAGTTGGGAATTCCGGCCTTAAATGCCGCGCTGGGCTTGCGTAGTGGTAATCGCAGAGCGTAGCGTTGCTACGAGATTACTTCTGCCCATCCCCATCCTGTAGCATTGGAGCTACGCTTTTACAAACACATCTGTTCCTTTCCTGGTTCCTCCTACGATATCAGGGAGCTATTTTACGCTGCAGGTATAGGCACGTATAAATATTGTATATGTTGGTAACTCACTCTGACCTACTTCTTATATACTCCACTCCTATAGCCAAACTGCAGTGTTTGTATTGATGTGTTCCGGTGTAAACAGGTAAAGAAATTACTCGGTAATGTAACATAACATCTTCAAGTCTTAAGATGACTTGTTAGTATTATCCTTGATATGAGCGTCTATAGACTGCGGTGACATTTACAGGCACGCAGACCCTATAATTGTTTGTCGGCTTGAATCATATTTATATATAAAAACTAGCGGTCCCGGGAAACGTTGTTCTGCCATACAAATTAAAAAAAGTGAATAAATTACTAATATCGCTGTTAAATAATAGGGGTTGGTGTAAAAGAAAGGGAAAATTTAGGGGTGTATATATATTGTGGCTGACTCATTATAAAAAAAAATAAAAAAATGTTAGGGTTGGATAACCCTTATCGTTTAGGGGTATAAAAAAAAGATAGTAGTTAATTTTCAGACCTACAGATTCTTCATACCAGCCATTAAAGTCCACTGTTGGACATAGGCCTCTTCAAGAAAGGAGGTTTTTTGCCCATAATTGCCGCGCTGTGCAAGCGTGTTGGCTATAGCAGAGCGCAGCTTTCACGACAGGGCTTCTGCTGCCCATCACCGCCCTGTGCATTTGAGCTGATCTGTTCCGGATGGATATACCGCCATCTGTCGGTTCTGGTTCCTTAGTTGCCTCTTACGACACCTGGTGCAGTGGGAGGTATTATTCTACTCTGCGGGTATCTCACAGCAAGCCTATCGAATATGCATATAAAATTTCATAAGATCGGTCAAGCCGTTTCAAAGAAGTATGGTAATTAACACTATGACATAATAATTTTATTATATTGGATACTTCAATTACTTCATACGTCATTCGTAACGAAAATACTTCTATCTAAAATATACTAGGTTATAAAAATGTCTGGAGAAGTCGAGATCGGAGTAACAAGGACTGTAATAAATGAGACTAGAAGGGAGCATTTTGTGAAGCTAAGTAGCGAATACAGTCCGGTGGAGACGCAGTACAAAGGGTCCCTAATGATGCACTCGGCTTCAGTCGTAGCTTCGTACAAAATTGACAATACAGGAAAATATAGCACATTCTTGATAAAGTTATAGCAAATTCAATGGTAGATCAATGTTTTGATTTATTATTGATTAGCAGGTCCCGTGGTTTCACTTGCGTAGATCCCGTTCCCGCGGGATTAATTACTCTTTCATACATTTGCCAGTAAAGGAGCCGTTTAAATCGATTCACCTACAGACATATAAAATGTAATTTAGTGAAAAGCTGTTAATTTGGAATTATTTACGGACACGTCAATTGTTTGTGTATAAACATTAAAATAATATAAATAACTATAGTGTAGGAAGTGTTAGATATAATCACTTACTTATAATTTAAACTTAATAAAAACAAAATATACTTGACAATATACCAAATGGTTTGTTTTCTCTCCGTTTGGTCAAACTCTTTTTCATCAAATTTCACTTCCCAAAAAACTTCTCGACCAAGATTCATTTCCTAAATGAATCCTTAGCAAATGTGCATTTTGCACTTCATTAATTTGTTTAAATTATCATTTGGCAAAATCTTACTTTGACAAGTTTTATAATAATCTGTTAATGTAGCAAATGGTTTATTTTGGTAAATTTTATATTCCAAAAAAATCTTTGATCAGATTATCATCGCATTCTTATTTAAATAATAGTGAAGGAAAATTATTATTTTTGCTGATATAGGAATCCAAATTTTTTTTAAACAAATAAATTTCCGAAACTGGTTTTTAATAAAATTACATTCTTTTTAATCATTTTTCAGCTTGAAGAAACAAAAACGATTTACCAACTACCAAGTACTTAAAGCTGAAAACCATTCTCTATGGTTTTTGTTTCAAGTCAGATTGGGTACATCAAAATTTTTTTAACTTACAGTTTTAAATTATTTGCGATACACATTAGTAATTTAAACTCGGAATATTAGTTTTGTGTTGCAATATAATGCCAATTGTTTTGTCTTTGTTTGAATATTTCTCTTCCCTCTTTAGTGGTGGTGCACCTGATAAAATTGCTTCTGTATCTGTGTTGGCTAGACTTTCCTTGATTCATGTTTTAATTGGGCTACACACACCCGGATGACTTTTGTCAATTAAAACATTTATCTTATGGTGGTTATAGGCTTCAGCAGAATTTGATTTTTTAGGTATCTATTTTCATTTGGGAAATCTTATGACAACTCCAATAATTTGGAGCATATTTTGGTTGCGTGCTTTTTGTACCACTGATGTAGTTTTCTTTAAACCACATGGATAAACCTTGCGTATCTAGTATTCTATACAATGTTGAAGCCTGTTAAATTATGTAGGGATTTCTTCTTCAGGCAAATAGCTGAGTGCTAACAAAAATTTTACTTAATTGTTGAAAGTCAAGTCTTATGCGTACTTTTTTGCACATGTTTGAATTTTCCTAAAACAAACACATCTCTGAAAAATTCTCTAAGTTAGGTTAGGTTAGAACAGTGACTATAAACGTGCGAAGGCGAGCGATCGGAGCGATCGAAGCGAGCGTAGTGAACGTGCCGCGGCAGCGGCCGCCGAACGCCAGATCACCTCTATCGTTAATGTTTTTGGTTAGATTATTCTGATATATTCACTTCTTCATTTATAAATATTCGGAAATATTTATTTCTTAATTACAGAAATTTTGTTGAAAAGATCTTGAATTAATAATAAATTTCATTTAGATTAATTTATTATAGAAATTATTACCTATAAATTATTTGTCCAAGGTGAAACAAACGTCTATGCAGCAGGATATTTTCAAAGTTCGAACGTAAGCTTAAAATAATACCTTTTTAAAATATAATACGCATACTTTTGGTGCCAAGATCAAGTTATACTTTTCAATCAAGATCAAGTTATTTTTGGCCAAACATTAGTAATACAGGCCAAACACTAGCCTCCGCATGGTCGTGTCCAGAACACAATGATTTGAAGGGTGACCGACGCAGTGAACTTACTAGGTATAGGATATAATATAATATCCTCAAGCCCCAATTCATTATTAGATCGAACGTTATTCAACGCTTCCCCGAAGATCCTGCAAATAAGTAAATCTATAAACGTATTTTTTTTTCAAAGTATTAATAATAATATATTTAGAATATTTAAAATAGTACAATTGGCGGCCATATCGCTCTAATCGATCTCTATCAGGATGCTTTTGATTGGACATGCAGTACATATGTACAGCATAGTTACACATCCCTACTAATATTATTAATGCGAAAGTAACTCTGTCTGTCTGTCTGTCTGTTACGCTTTCCGGCTTAAACCTCTAAACCGATTTTGATAAAATTTGACACAGACAATCTTTAGACCCTGAGAAAAAACATAAAAACATAGAAAAAGAGTTGTGAAGGGTCGAAAGGTGGGATAAAAAGTTGTATTGTAGCAATACTTTGCTATTTTTGGAGCTAGAAACTTGAACCTTATTTTTCAAGCCATTGATTTGATATAAATTAACATGACATTTAAAGTTTATGTAATTTAAGGTAAAGAGGTATGGTACCCAAAAAAAGAACTATACCACGTGGACGAAGTCGCGGGCTAGTAATAAATAAATTCACATACCCACATTTAAATGTATACATGCATATATATACTATGCCGTACATACATATTTAAATTATACTGCAGTGTATAGTGTTAAAAGATGATCCTTAACCATACGCTTCAAGGCATTTAAAGTCCGAGTTTGCCTGATTTGTATATATGTACTTGTTAAATAAAATGAAAATTATTCAACAGCGATATATATTCCATATATTTCTTATGTGATATAAATGACGATCGCTAAACAATAAATAGTCAACGAGCAATAACAATTTGTTTTCACTTCGTATTAAAATGTGCCAACGGTCGTCTACTAGAGAATAATTATTAATGTTGACTTCTGAATGCTGACGCTCTCGATAGGTTATCGAGAGATTTTCCTTCAGTTAGCACGCAGGTTTTATACTGAAAAATGTAATTGATTCGCATTTCAATATAATAAAGCGAACTTCATAATCGACGGCAAACCGCCTCAGTCAACCGAATTAAAAATCATGACCAGAAAAGCTTTTAAGTTTCCCGACCGCCGAAGCTTTATATTAACGACTGGTTTTAATGAAATTTGTATTCAGGTCGGGCCGGCGGGAGAATCAACCTACATTCACGAGAAAAACCACCGAACACGACAATCAAGGTATCTCGATTCAAATTCGGTTACATTCCGGGAACAGAGGGAAATGGCGCATTATTATGTAACCAATAATCGGGCGATAGATCTCGAGCTGTCAGTTCGGGTGGAACCGAGATCAGAGCGGGGTGATGGGTAAGTCTTAATTGATATTAATAAGGCATGATTTACTGCTAAGAAGGGTTTGTTTACCGGAGCGGGGTGGCTGGGGCGGGTGGTCAGCTGTGTGCGCGCGCAGCGGTCGATAGTGAGCGGAGGCGCGCGCGTGCGCGGGGCTATCGAGCCCACTCGGGCCGTCGCCTCCGCCGGCCTCGCACGTAATGCATGCGGGGACCTAGCGGCTTCCAGTGCGCGGGCCTCATGGGCACCGTGCTGAGTTTCAGCCCGCGCGAGCGGCGCCCGCCGCCCGCCGCGCCTCCGCCCGACCGCGCCGCGCTCGCCTACTCCTACGAGCGGCTCAACAACGCCAAGAACCGAGAAAACCGCGACCTGCCCCGTGACGAGCGCCGCGCCACCCTAGACGACGCCGCCAAAATCATCTCCGAGAAAACCGCACTCGAGAAGAATCTGAAAAAGCACTCGCTGTTCATAAACGCGCTGTCATGGAAGCGGTTCTCGACGGCCAACAACAACAAGAAGAAGTTGGAATGCAAGAGCAAGAGTGTGGCGACGTTCCGCGCGCCGCTCACGGACAATGCGCCGTTGGACCGCAACAAGAACGTGAGCGTGGGGGCGGTGTACGCGCGGCCGACGCCCGTGCCGGCGCCGCAGCCGCCGCGGTTTGCCGACCTGGTGCGCGACAACGCGCTCAACAACAATGTCTGTTTCTCGGAGAAGCTGCCGACAAGCGTGGTGGGGCCGGTGGTGGCGCCGCGCAAGACCGTCATCCAGGCGTCAACGTCCGAGCTGCTCAAGTGCCTGGGCATGTTCCTGCACTCTCGGTGTCACAGGCTGCGGGACTTCCAGGCGGGGGATGCGGTCATGTGGCTGCGGACGGTGGATCGGTCGCTGCTCCTACAAGGATGGCAGGTAAACATCTCGCGTGCCAGTAGCGCCCTCTCTCCCCGCGCTGCGCAGTTGAGTGACGTGAAGGCGCACATCTGCAGCGTGCATGAGCATCCCAACGGCCGCAGTGGCCCTGAGCGGCCACTTTAGTAGCTGGTCTATTTCTAGTGGGTTATTGTGTCAGCTCGTTAGCGTCGATAGGTTGTCCTTGCAATTTGATTGTCTAAACCCGCCTCGTTTATTATGCGTAGTAAAAATTAATTCATGTAATTCGTCGTCATTTATGTTTTTAAATAGTGAACAATATGAATGGATGACGACATGACGCTTACAGATGTGTCTTTTTACGTTATTTCCTTAAAGTAAGGATAATACATTAAACACGTGCTCTTGTATTTATCGTACGTACTATAAATGATTCGTACCAAAATATTTATGTAATATAAACGTATGCATATTGCTGCTGCGTTCAATGCGGTTGCATTCGAACGCATCGCATTTGTACGGCATCATTACTTTGACGCAGTTACTACAGACGACTCTTGTGTAATTTATCGATTGAAAATTATTAAAGGTTCTAAAGTATCGAGTTGAGAAGTTGAAAATGTCTGATCTTAATTAAAGATAAGCTCGAGTTCAAAGTGGAAATATATAATCGGTCTCAGATTATATAATAAACAATAATAAAACTTTATTTAATTCTACATTTTGTTTAATAAACTAGTTTAAATATAATTAATTTTAACTAAATCCGATTGCATCATGTTTAGTTTACATACATTCACTTTATTGTAATATTTAATATCATTTATTTTGTCATGGATTATATGGACCCCCTTCGGGTAAAAGGACTTCGGAAAAGAGGTTCTTTGTATCCAGGCAAGGATTCAAGGATTTTTCCAGCTACCTTTACCAATTTAACTATCCACCTAGCCTCAGATTCTTTCCTGTCTTCGATGTCAGATTGTAGAACTTTAATTTTATTATCTGGGCAAAGAAGAATGAACATGTCGCAGCCGGGAAATGGATTAAAAATATGAATTCATATCTCTCTTTATGACGCAGTCAAAATAAATATAATTTCTATAAATAAATTTTATGGCGTAGCGAACTATATCATTCCACGTGAGGTATCTGGGAAAAATCTGAACACCAGTGATTTGCTAACTAAAGTCGCTGCTTGTTTTGCATTGTAAGCGCACAGGCAACAGATACATTGATTTTATTCAACTATAGGACTTCGATTGACCGGATTAAGTGATTTCTAATACGAGCGGTCGTGCATGCTCAGCTCTTAGGGATTTAAATGCCCAAAATCACATGTTAGTGAACATTTATTTCCTAAATGGGGCTCTTAGCACTTGCTTCTGAGAATTTGTGACAAAGAGTGTCCTTAAGAATAGCCATAGGTAAAATTCAGGTGTTATAAATTTTGCCCTAATATCTATATTAATAAAAATGTTTCAGCAGTAAAAAGTTACTTGAATATTTTTTACATACATAAATGTGTTCATTACATATTAAAAACTACTTAAGTGAAGTTAGTAATGAAGTTAGAAATGTACGTCAAAAATATCTAAAGTACCATTTCTGTTGTTATCGAAAACATGTGGATAGTTGCTGAGTAATCAATACGTCGAACTTGAAAAAATCTTTTGTGAAATCGTGAGTCAATTGCGTGAGTGGATTTTGTTTAAAATATACATTAATTAAGATTATATAACTTTTAAATTAAAACATAACATCCTACCTATACAGACTTCGAGATAAGTAGCTTAAACTACTTATATTACGGGTATCAAACAACAAGAATCACAAATATAATACTTAAATACATATTTAACAGCAACTATTCAAAATGGTATCTAGTTAGGTGTTCGTAAAAATATTAGTCTTGGTAGAGATCGAACTTCCAACCCATGGCGCAGAATCCCTACTAATATTATAAATACGAAAGTAACTCTGTCTATCTGTCTGTCTGTTACGCTTTCCCGCTTAAACCTCTCAACCGATTTTGATGAAATTTGGCACAGACAATCTTTAGACCCTGAGAAGGAGATAGACTGTTTTTTAATTCTAAATAAGGGTTGTAAGGGGTCGAAAGGGGGGATGAAAAGTTGTATGGAAGTATCGCTATTTTTACAGCTAGAAACTTAAAACTTAACTTTATTCGATATAAATAAACATGACATTCATAGTTTATATAAGTTAAGGTAAAGAAGTATGGTACCCAAAAAAACTAATCTACGCGGACGACACAGCTAGTAGCCCATAAAAGTGAAATAAAGCCAGCCAAAACAATTGAATAGTCGTCTTGTTTGAATTTTATAAAAAAAGCGTGGAGTCAGCAATAGATTTAGGTACACAATCTTGAAATCAATAATGGCTTACTTGTTAAAATAAAATACAAAATTCCCAAAACATTATTGAATTATTTATTGGTGACACTACCGCTAATGATATTTTAAAAGGTTTTGTCAATGTTAGAAATGAAATCATTTTGGAATTCGTAATGTGCTTCGTACTGACACTCGTTACGAGTAAAGGTTCTATATCATTATTATCATGATCATGTCAGCCGGAGGACGTCCACTGCTGGACGTAGGCCTACTTAACAGATTCAATAGTTGCAATTGTACGCTGCATTCATCCAGCGTAATCTAGCGGTTCTAGTTAGATCATTTCTAAACATTGTAGATACGATATAATAAGTAGAATAATATAAATAAGTTGTTATATAATGCGAAATATATCTGAATTTTTTCTTCACAGGCTTGCCGAAAGCAACCTAAGTGACGAACAGGCGTGCTTTTATTAGTCTCTCTAAAAAGTTAATATGGACAACCTTCGTGCGAATTTATTAATTGTGTCAATTAAAATATTACTAAGTACATTGTGCAAAATAAATGCTTGTTTATGCAAAACTAGCTTTTGCCCGTGGCTTCCTTCGAGTTAAATTTTAACTTCCTACCTTGAAAACTGCGAGAGTCCCATATAAAATTTTATAACCGATTTTAAGGGATTGACGGTAGATTATCAAAAAAATTACGGACAATATTTTTGTTAGTCAGAAATACCTCTACCTTAAAAACCTTTCTACTCCATAAAAACTTCCACCCTCCCCTTTTCAGGGAAATGGGGGTTAGAAAGGTACAAAAAGTAGCCCATGTCACTTTCCATCCCTCCAACTGCATACACTTGAAAAATAACGTCAATCTATCGCTCCGTTTTGCCGTGAAAGACAGACAGACAAACAAACAGACACACACATACACGTTCCCATTCATCATAAAAGTATATGAATAAATTGCTACACGATAATAAACAGTATATACTCTTATTATTTTTCTGGGAAGGAATCTATATAATTCCTCTTTAATACCAGCCTAGAGAAGGATTCCCAATGCATCAAGACACCCACATGCTAAATTTCATTAAAAATCAATCTCTGGTAAAGCTGTGAAAGCGTCACAAATGGCAGAGTAGAATAGTACCTCCCTCTTTACCAGGTGTCGTTACAGGTGACTCAGGTATCGTGACTTACAGTAGGAGGTATACTCACCTGGAACAATGTAGCTCAAATCCAACAGGGTGGCGACGAGCAGCAGAATTTCCGTCTCGAAGCTATGCTCTGCGATTGCCACCACACTTGCCCAGCGCGGCGATTATGGGCTAATTCCCCATTTCTTGAGGAGGCCTGGGTCCAGCAGGGAACTTTCTACAGATGCTATGATGATGATAATGATTTAAAACATTTGTATAGGAACCTTTCTTCATAACTTTATATAGTGAACTTTACTTATAAAATGCTTCTGAGATCAGTATTCGTAAAGAAACAAACATAATGGCAGACACACGACCAGTATACTTTGTCTCTAAGTTCCAAATTTTCACCTAGCGGAGACACTCAAGCTAGACATATAAAATTAGTGTTAACGTTTCGCTTCCATAATTTACCTTTAGAGCTAATAATAAGATTCAATGTACCTCAACCGTTATGACAGAAAATACGATGTTCCGCTTCTGTAAATATATGTGGGAGATACACGTTTTATATATGTGGGGGTGTCAAGAACAGAAAAGAACAAGAACGCATTCCAGTGGGGACCAGTTATTATTTAAATTAATACAAGTACAAAAAACGAACCATAGTTTTATAAAATTTAGCAATGTAAATTGTAAATTTTGATTCGTAGGATGTATTGATTGAGCACCACCTTGAAAAATCTAAAAACAATAATAGCAAATTCACGGGAACAACTTCTATATTGACCTGATTGACCATGATAAGTCGCATTAAGTACTTGTGTTACAGACATCAGACAACAGAGGAATCAATAAATACATCTATTTACCCAGACACGGAACAAAGACAATATTAACGTACAAATAGTTGCCCTGGTTGGGGGGGAAACCCACGACCTTTGGCGTATTAGCTTTAAATTAAAAGCTGGTAAAAGAGTGTTTTTTTTATATAATTACAAATTTTAAAACTAATCTTTGTACTTGTAAATCGATTTGACTAAATATACGTACTTAGTTAAATGTGATTTCAATCAGTTCATCTAGGAGACAAACCAGATTTTCATTATTAATCACTTAGAAGTTTGTAGAATAGGTCTGAGAAGCAATAATCACAAATACTTTATGCTCGCTCCGTTCTTATAGTTTAGTGACGTATTGACACCACTACACCGCATCTTGGTCTCCTATTTAAGATTTTAACAAGAAACTTTTAACAAGAATTTAACAAATAAATCAAACTCACTTAATCCAATTTTTTGGAAAGTTTTAAGCGTCTTGTCCTTAGTAAACTGCAAAAAGAAAGTAAACGCAAAGAGTTCTTGTAAAAAATATCATTACACATCTTTCAAAATACATAGCAATCATAGTCATGATGTATGCCTTCCTAAGAAAGGGGGAATTTGCCCCGACCCGCATTCCCGTCGCAGAGCGTAGCTGCGCGACGGGTACGCTGCCGTCTATCCCCGTATTACTCGTACATTTGAGCTACCCTGTTTCGGGTGGATATACTACCAATGGTTGATTTCGGTACCTCACTTGCCTTTACGGCCATAAAATATAATGTCTCTTTATTAAAATTATTTTAATGCACATAAACCCATTTACTTTTGAGAACGATTGCCGCAAGGTTATCAAAACGTTGACCAAAAAACAAGCGAACGTCAAACAGTAAAAAGTTAAATGAACCGTGTTTTATAGCCGTTTAAAAAGTATTTTTTTATGAGTAATGAATGCGCGAATGTCAGAAAATATTATTGTTATTGAGGCGCCCACCCAGATAGATCTATCCTAATTGTTATTATTATTAATGTTAAGTTATCCAATATAAGCAAAACACTCCGTCAATATTGGCGGCCCTGTTTCAGCATAAATCCGTCTAGTTTGGATTGTATCACGCACAAGTTATTTGAGTCCAGGAAGACCTTTAGTTTGCTTTAAGATTACACTAATCCAAATTAACAGATCTTTACTGGTAGTTCTAATTATCAACGTTGGATTTGAAGATTATGATATCCCAATGGAACATCCCAACAGATTAACCTACACAAATTTGTGATAAATTAATACTTAATACTCAATTCAAAGGCTTAAAGACTAATATTAATTGTAAAATATTGATAGATTTGCGTAGGGCGATATGCTGTTATGTGTACTAACTAGCTCTTGACCCGTGGAGAATTACATGTGGTCATAAGACCACATGTAATTAAATATAGAAAGCATCATCAGTTGTGTGGAAATTAATTAACTATTCATTTCTTAGCTTCGAACTCATTCGGTGGTTTTGCCTGAAAATATTTCGATATGTTCGAATCTTTCGGCGAATTATATTAACAATATCTGTTTTGTTGTGACATTTATATAGAAACTAGTTAACTCAAGAGTTGTTGTTCTGTATTGACCATAGGTACATATCTATCATGAAATAAATAATGCAACTATAAATTGAGATATAAACTATCCCAACTCTCAAATTGGATCAAACTCTAGACTGTCAGCAAACATTGCTTAAAATCGGTTAAGTAGCTTAGAAATTCATCCTGAACTAACATTGTGACACAATGTTTTTTATTTGTAACTAGATATTTACACAAATAACTAACACGTTTATATATAACTAACATGTTTTTTGTTTTAATAATACCTGCTTTCAGAGGCTCCAGATAACTTTCCAACTATTTTTTTTAAACAAAACTGATATACAAGATAGTAAACAAAGGAAATCGGGAGTTTAAATCCAATCTGGAACAAATTTCGGGCTATCATTTCACCAACTCCTATTATATAGTCACTACATTACAAAACTAAATTCAATAATCAGTCATTTGTCGTCGTCTGTGTGGTTTAACGCAATAAGCTCTCAAACTTCCCAATGGATTTTCATATAATTTCAACTTACATACAGAATAGCTTATGGAAGAGATTTAAATGTATAATTAATTTTTTTTTTCAAAGGGACTGTAATGTATAGTAATTGTTGAGGATATTGAAAAAGATATTCCGACTTAAATATTTACCCGTATCTATAATGATAAAATGCGAGGCCAGAACACTAAAACAGTATAAATAAACATTAATTTATTAAATAGCCGTCAAATCTTATCAATCCTTCGAAAATACCTATATAAAAGGTTGAATAACACGCTCGTATATCGTAAAATTTTTGTACGTTTTCGCCATAATTCTTTTCAATGGAATTACGGCTATTACAAAGGTCATTCAACCCTTGCTATAGTGCGGAATACTGCGTGTGCCGCGCGTCGCAACTGGCTATTGGTCGATACGTGCAAACGGAAAATGATATGCATGTATTACACCCTTTTAGTACAAATATTGACGGGACGGGACTGATGTTAGTGATCCTATCTTGTACGCTAGATGAAATTTTTGTGTCTGTTGTGTGTCTGAGTGTCAAATATGTATTTAAGTATAATATTGGTGATTTTTCTGTTGTCTGTGAGATATTGGCAGAGAAGAATATTACCTCCACCTGTGAAGTGAGAGAGAGAGAGTGAAGCTCAAATGGATTGGGTGGGAATGGGCAGCAGCATCCCCGTCGCGAACGCATTTAAGGCTATTAAGGACAAAATTCTCCTTTCCTGGGGAGAACTATGTCCAGCAATGGACTTCTAATGGTTGTAATGATGATAATGATATGGTCCATAACACAAGAGTGTATAAATTTATGTGTTAATTATTTATTATAGTTTTATTTTTTGAGATTTTTTGAAGTTGACGCACATTGTTACCTCGGAGTGGCACGTTTATAATAATAATAATAATAACATACTCTTTATTGTACACCTATAAAAACAACACAAGAATATCACAAAAACGTAGAATAGCGGGTACAAGCGGCGGCCTTATCGCTAAATGCAATTTCCTACAGGCAACCTTGTATATTTAGCGGAACTTGGATATAAATATTACAGTTGAATTCGTTGGTGTTATAAGAAGTGTAGTAAGAAGTAATAATTTTATTTCTCATTCCTTTGTTGTTTTCAAAGAGAATATCTCGTAGAAAACTTTATAATTATGCGTCGAGTCAGGCTACGAGTTTCGTAGACTAATACTACGAGCTGTAGCAGTGATATGCATTGACATGGCAGATAAATTATTTTACTGACAATTAATGTAGAAGCATGTTTTGAATTAGCCTACACATTTTTGTATACTTCGTTGCTGAGCTAAGTTGGTAAGCTAAGTAAGCTGAGTTGGTAATGAACTTTAAACGAAGTCCTCATTTTTCTTTATAAAAAAGTGCCGTACATCGTGTTCTTTTCAGATTTGTACACTATAATATATTTAATCTTTTATAATTCGAGTTCAGTCTTATTTGTTGCAAGTAAGAGCTTAAAGTCAGCTTTACCTTTTATCCATCGTTATTTTTTATGTGCTTTTCGCGTGTTTTGCTTATGGACTCCAGAAACAGTTCAAGTTTACGAGAAATGGTATTTCAGTAAATGCTTATGAGTCATACTTTTAAAAGAAAAAATGTGTTGACCTTTAATCTGAAAGGAGTAATGGGTACTTAGATGACGTAAATATATTTTTTGAAGGTTTCGTAGGTGTAGCGGAACAATCTTTTGCCCAGTTTTAGTATTCGATTCTTAGCCAACATGGGACCAACATGAGCTGAGATGGGCAGCAACTTCCCCATCGCGAAGCTAGCATAGCTTCGCAATGGGGTGCGATTACCAGCACCCTTGCCCAGTGCGGCAATTTTTGGCAATATTGCACCTTATTTGAGAAGGCCTACATCAGGCCTACCTCAGTGGTTACTTATAACAGTAGACTCCAATGGCTGATATTTAATTTAAGTATGTTGTGTGGCGTTCAAACAGTAGAGCGTTTCATGTTTGTTTTATGTCATTTGATGTATTCTTCTTTTTATTAAGTGTATACAATTTGACCCAACTTAAGAAATTGTATAGATTATAACTCAACTTATAGCCGCAATATATTTTTAATGAATTAAATGTAATATACTTAAGACAGAACATCAATCGTCCCAACGTCTGTTGAGTTAGCCAGTAATATTAATATTCTTTAAGTCTAAGTTATTCTTAAACGAAAATGGCGAAAGCTCGTGTCAAGTCGATAAAAATATTATTAATATTTTAATACCAAATTTTTCATTCTAGACCAATTAATATCCTATAGATTAAATTTGATACACCATTTGCTTGAGAGAACTCTTGAATTCAAGTAAAATAATTTCTAATCCACCGCCATACCCGCAATTTCATTCAAAACGGATCGAGCTTGCGTACGTCAGGCAAAATCGATATTCTGCTACTGGTACCTTCGGAGGCATGAATCGGTTTGTTTAGAAAGAGACGGTGGGATAGGGTCGGTCGCCTCTCGTTTGTGTCTGGCGATAAATTGCGGAGGTACTTCCACACGCTGCCTACGGCGACGGAGTTTAAAGTAGGCGTCTTATCATGGGAATTATAAAGTGAAAATATCTTAAGCTGCGTGACGCCAATCAAACTGTATACCGTCTTATACAATTCAAATTTAGCTTGATTAGAATGACAAATGTCAGTGTAGTTGCGACGCACGCGTTGTTTTTATTGGCATTATAATCTGTTATAAATATTGTTTACGTTACAAAGGTTTCACACATAAACCATTTAATATATAACCTACCTAAATTAGAGGTAAAATACTACGAAAGTAATTAAAAACACGCCAGTATAACAGCTGTCAATCTAATCAAACTGTATTTAAGGTACTGTAGTAGTCGTATTTTTGAGGTTTATTCGATATCTATATTTAAATGTGTACGTTTTCAATGGTTATACGAAACCTTTAATTGATCTTATTGTGACGGACTAGATGGCGCTTTACGTAGTGCCACTGTTCTATGCGCCAAGGGTCGTGCATTCGATCCATCGGGTTCAGTGTTTGTTCTGTCTCTTACATGCATATGTAATATATACGTAATTTTTCATTTGTCTGATGTCCGTAACACAATTGCTTTCAGCTGTCATCTTGGAGTCAGATCAACGTATGTGGAGTGTAAGTCGAGAGTCTTTGGTTAATATAAATTTATTGGAATGCTCAGAAAAGATACAATCAATAGCGTAATCCTTTTAATTCATAACCTTAAAATTGAAGTAACCAGTGACTTCTTTGATTAAGTAAGTGCATTAGCGGTCGACACAATAGAATATAAATAACTGTATCATTACGACAGCAATAATAAAAAAGGCTTTCACCCGCGTAGTTTCTGTTTTCATGCCAATACACGAGACAATAATAAATGATAAAAGCTCCTCCTCGAGTAACTTAGGCGTTACTTTAGGATATAGTTATCTGCCAGTGAAACTCCAATTAAAATCGGTGCAGCCGTTTCGTAGCTCAGCTTAAATAGACGAAAAAAAATTTGAAAAGACCATCGATACTTTCATACGCTTAATTTGGTTATTACAAACAGACACTTTAACTTTTTTTATGAGTAAATATGGAAAAAAACACAATATAATAATAAGAAAATTTGCAGATGGAACTTGCAGGCGTTTGGAATGTAAACATCACTTATCTGATAGATGTTAATCTGTTATGTGTTATTCTGATGTATGTAGTATCTACATTATTGTAAAGTTTCATCAAAACCGAATTGGTAGATTTTTTATGAAATAGTAACAATCATACATCCTAATATTTTCTACAATCTTTTGCATTTACAATATTAGTAGGATATAAATGTTTTTGGCGGGTGAGAATCGGACCCACGACCCTTAACGCTCAAGATAATATCTGCACAATCTACTACAATACTACCTACTACTATACGCACAATCAGGCCAGGCAATTTAAATTGCTTGTACACTATATGAAAACTTTTTATAGGTAAATGGGAACCCTGAATGGGGTTTTTTGATGAAGTAAGTACTTACATTCATATGTACTTACACCACGCCTGTGTCCCATCGGGATAGGTAGAGAATATGGATCTCGACTTGTACCGATCTTGGCATACCTCTCTCGCTTTCCTTACTCGCATTAGTCATTTCTTCCACTCTCCACTTCCGCTCTGTACATTTTTGCAGTCATTCTACTTTCATTCATCCTTTCTACATGTTCAAACCATCCTAAAATTCCTTTTTTTACGTTGTCACAATATCATCTTTTACACCACATCAAACTCTTATCACACTATTCTTTAATCTATCTCTCAAACTCACACCATACTTTTATCTTTCAAAGCGCTCTAATTTCAACAGCGTTTATTCTACTCGCCTGAGACTGAGGCCTCCCCAAGAAAGGGGGAATCCTGCTGTTGTCACCACGCCTACCCAGCGCGGCAATAATCGCAGAGCATAGAGTTCGTTACGGGAAGGATGCCCATCCCGCTTTGTTGCATTTTAACTACAGTGTCATGGTGGTTTGTAGATGGCACCGCTATCTATCGGTTCTGGTACTCGGCTGCCTCTTATGATACCTGGTGCAAGGGGAGATACTGTTTTTACTTGCCGGTACCTCACAAGTTAGTTTATATATCAATTTAAAATATTTGTCAACAAAGGAATATGAAAGGTGTTAAATCGTATTGTGTAGACATAAAATTAGAGAATCCATACTGTATGCTTGTTACATTTTCACGGCTGAGCTGGTCAACCGATTTGTATAAAATGTATACAAGTAGTTCGGACCCTACTAAAGGGCATAAGCCACTAAAAATTCCTGGAGATCCCGCAGAACGTTGTCATGGTCGGGGAGAAAAAAAAACCGAGCTTTTGAATAAATTTATTTACATGAAGTAACCTATTTTCAGTCGTATGTAGGAACCCCTAATGGGTATTTTATCTAGTGATGCATTCTTTGATCCTATTAGTAGATTAGATATTTTCGGGTCCCTCTCGAATATGATGCTGTGTGTTGGCCAGCCATTGAGATTTTTATCTATCACTCGCCGTTTATCTTCGGTGTATTTCTCTTTACAATTTGAGCCAAACATTATTCTAAAAAATTTCGTTTGATTTTTGCTGCTTTTCTTTATATACCTATAGTTTGAAGTTATGTTCAAGTTATTTGACATTAATATTAAAAATAATTTTCTTATATTGTGGTTGAACTAATACGAAACAGAGCAACATACAGATGCTCGTACTATCCCCAAAGTATCACTAGCGCAATCTTGTGTCATGAACATATCATGTCACGCACGCATTATGTTACGTAGTTATTTTACTCGTACTGCCTTTCTCAGCCTTCAAACTAGAATACAGCAATGCGAACACTGATATTTGGCGGTAGAAACAGGAGAGAGGGAGGTATCAATGCTGACTACGATTAAAGTCTACCTGTAGTCAGTATAATGGCAGTGGATATATGCAGTATACAACGGCTTCTTGCTTTCCTTAACTTTATTAAAAAATTATTAACCAAAATTATCTTTCCGATGCAAATAACATAACCATTGAGAAAACACAAGAGTCCCCAATTGTTCAATACGAAATACTATCAGTACCTACTGCATAAATGGGAACGCGAACGTATTAAATTAAACCTAATAAATGCATAAAAATATTAGAAGGTTAGAAATTCATCATGGTTATAATCATCAACCATGGAACTCTGTCCACTGCTGGACAGAGGCCTCTTCGAGATAGGGCGATTTTCAATTAAAATTGCCGTGCAAAATAGGCGTGGTGGCAATAGCTTTGCTACGAGAATGTTGCTGCCCATTCTCGCCCTGTTGCATTCGAGTTACACTGTTTTAAATATACAGCCATTTGTCGGTTCCGGTACCTCAATCGCCTTTCACGACACCTGGTACAAAAGCAGGAAACATTCTACTCTGCCAATATTTCATGGCTATACTGGGGCAGTAATTGTAACTTTCAAATCGTGATACAACATGTTTTGTCAATCGTGGGAACGGTTGCTGCAAAGTTAGTGAAATTTCAAATAATATATGTAAAAGAAATAAATAAACCATGTTGGAAAGCCGTTCATCATCATCATCATGTCAGGTATTGGAAGTGCCACTGACAACCTATGCTAGACATAGGCCTCCCCAAAGAAAGGAAGAATTTTGCCCATAATTGCCGCGCTGGACTAGGGTGGTGGCAATCGCGCGGATTTCGCGGTGTAAATGCTGCTGCCCATCTCCGCCCTATTGTTAGCTGTTAAAGAGAAGTTTTATAAGCATTCAGTAGCTGGTGAAAAATATGCATTTTTTCACTTAATGCATTTGTGTTTCGAACATCAGACAAAAAATGTTTTACATAAATATGACAGAAAACAGAAAATATAATATTAACTGAAGCAAATTAATACATATTAAGCACTCAAACACAAAACAAACACAATTATTTGTTATGTAAGAGCTTGTTCCAACTTGTCGGGTGTCAGATGCGTATATTAATTGGATGTCGGCGCCTCTGTTCACACACACGATTAATAATTAATCGGTTGTCGGCCACGGTCGAAGCTAGTGTCGATTTTAAACATTCTACGCGAAGCGATAGTGCACGATAGACGTCGAATTTATTGTTGTAATGTATTATTATTTAAAAAGAAAACCAGGAAAGACAGCCAAAGAAAGAAAATATTGAGTGCACCCAATCCTGAGAGAAAAATTTGGTTTGGAACATTTCAGAATTTAATAATGGAATTGAGGAGTGACGAAATTAAATTTTTCAATCACTTTAGAACGTCGATAACTATATTCAACCATCTAATGGCTCAAATATCAATGAGCATAAACTACCAAAATACAAGATTTAGAGACTGCGTTAAGAGTCATCGGCCCCGACATCCGACGAATGTGAACAGCGATTTTTTCCGGGCGTAGAGGACTGGCATAACACCCGACATTTCTTGTCGGAGCCAACACAAAATCGGTTTCCGATAAGTGTGAATAGTGAAACTATTATATTCAATGCTTGCCACTACAAACTCCGATTAATATACGGATCCGACACCCGATAAGTGGGAAAGAGCTCTAAATGTCTGTCCTGATTGAGGAGGATGATGGAGGATCGATCCCACTGCGCCATCAAACCCTTTAATGATCTACATCAACATTGGTAAGCCACCAACAAATTTGAGTCCTAAGAGAAATAAATCCATCTCAATCTATCAAAGTAAACTCATAACAAACAAAGTCAAAGTTACCTCTATCTAGAGAGGAATATTATCCTCGTAGTTTAATAGGCTCCGATTTATTTTTATTCCCTGCAAGTTCTGTGAGAAAAATACTTTGTGATTCAAGTAATTCCACGAGCCTCCCTCAGGAGCCTAACTTCGTGGCCACTGCTATATTTGTTTTACTTAGATATCACCAAAATAACTGACTGTGAAGAAATCTTTATGTAATCTTGGCATTATTCCTATGTATGTGATATATTTTGTAAAGATTGATAGAAACAAACTTCCATACATTTTCACAAACATTCGCATTTTCAAACGTTTTGCTTAAAGGGAACTGAACAAATCTGAAATCTTTTAATGGGCATCATTTGATATATCTTTAAATTATCTATTTAATTTAAGTACTTTATACCCCAATGTTTAAGAGAAACAAAATATGAAAATTCAAATAAAATCGTCGTGCCAAGTAGCAGTGTTCGCATTGCTGTGTTCCAGTCTAAAGGATGAGAGAGGTAGTGAAATTACTGGGTAATGTGACATAATAACCTCAAGTCACAAGGTTGGCAACGCGTTAATGATATACAGTGATGCTTACTATCACGCGACTGTATGTTTGTTTGTCGACCTGGTCTAATAAAACGAAGACTCTGTTTTAAAAATATGTAAGTGGAAAAACCACTTTTATACAACATTAATCAAATTTGTTTATTTTTCTAATAAATACTATTATATTACATACTAGCTATACCCCGCAACGCGCAAGCGTAAAGTCGTACAACAAATCTAGTATAATTTATGGCCCGCTGCTATTTATCCTAGCGTGATGTTATATAGTCTATAACCTCTTGATATGTGGGCTATTTATAACTGAATTTGAGGCCTTATAGTTTAGGCCCTGCGTCGATATATCAGTCAGTCAGTCCGCTTCTTCTATTATATACGAATATATACAGATTTGGTCTAAACTTAAATAAAAAAAAACCTAAGGGGTTTTTATTTTATTCTTTTATGCTATTAGCTTGCTGAATTCACCATGTCGTTTAAGTTTGTGAAATGATTGTTATGTAAGATTGATGAAAAACAATAATATAAATATGTTGCCATGCATATCTACGTGTTTGAACAAAGACTG
Source organism: Heortia vitessoides (assembly GCA_020976665.1). Classification (NCBI taxonomy): domain Eukaryota; kingdom Metazoa; phylum Arthropoda; class Insecta; order Lepidoptera; family Crambidae; genus Heortia; species Heortia vitessoides. The sequence continues at coordinate 3,733,002 of JACJUM010005601.1, read as the reverse complement.
GAAATATAATTTCCATTTCACTGTTATTATGTTACAATATTTCCACTTCAGCGCGGCAGAATAATTAATGAGAGACTCACGCACTCGTATCGATGATAAAACTCCTGCAATGTATTCATTGATATATGATACAAACCAACAATTCCTTCGATATGATACCGAGAGATTTTACTTAAAGATAATATTTACCAAAAAAAAACGGAATTTGTCTTCTGGCTTCAGGCGAGACATGAACCTGCATCTTTTCTATGCCGAGGGACTGCACTAACCTCGTGCCACCGAGACCTAAGGGCGTTCACATACAATCGGAATTCTATTTCAGAATTTCGATTAAAAATATCAATTCATTTTTATTATATTATATTATATATTCGATTTCGTTCGAAATTCACGAACGGAAAACAACCGTTATATGTAGCTGATTCATAGATGTGTATGGATTTAATGCGTTCGATATTATTAGTTCAATATTTCGAATCGAAATTCCGAAACGGAATTCCGAATCTACGACAAGTTAATTTTTTGTAATAAATATTATCTTGAATATAATTAAATTTAATTCACTTTTATTTGCATAAAACCTTTAGTAGAAGAAACCGATCACAAGAACTTATTTCCTTACTAATATTATAAATCCAAAAGTAACTCTGTCTGCCTGTCTGTTACGCAATCACACCTAAACTACTGAACCGATTTAAATGAAATTTGTACACAGATAGTTTAAAGCCGTAAGTAAGTTTAGAAAGGACATGCTACTTTTTCATTCGACATAAGAGTTGTAAGGGGTCGAAAGGGAAGATGAAAAGTTGTATGGAAGTAACGCTATTGTTAGAGCTAGAAGCTTAAAACTACTATTACTATACTATTACTTAGGCTATTGATTTGTATATATAAATAAATGTAATATTTCAAGTATATAAGTTAAAGTAAAAAGGTATGGTGCCCAAAGAAACTACTGTACGCGGACGAAGTTGCTCAGCTAGTACTCTACATATATATACTTATTGTGGTATGCCTTGTCAAAAAGTTAAAAAAAACCACAAGCTCACTTTTTATTTATGTAATATGTTGGGACCCTGTGGGAACTTATTTTTTCATATTATTAAAGGATAGATGATCGGTATTGGCCACTCGTAATCCTGGAGAAACTAGATATCCCGAGGGATGCGATAAATAGAGAGTCTACGCAAGCAAAGTCGCGGGCGGAAAGCTAATGTCTTAATTATGTGCCTGTATTGTAACTGTGATTCACTATAAGGATTAAAACACGTCATTTCTCTGTTAGTTCCACGTCGTATTGATTAGTCTGGGGGCGGATCATCAAGTATTCTAGACTTCTAGGTCAAGGTGTCTATTCTAGATCACAAAGTATACATGCACACATCTTAACTACTATTTTGATTTTATCAATATAAGATATATGTAATGAAATGACATTTAATTTAAATTTAAAAAGTTTCAAATGGAAGTCATTAGTGGGTCGTATTTATCATCATCACGTGATTCAATCGCGGATTGGCGTTAAATTGATTTGTGTATTTTGATAATATTAAATATTAAAACAAGGACGATATAAGTGAATATTAAACTTCATTTGTTTGTATTTTAAGAGTAGCAATTTGTGGTTTATTTTAAAATGTTGTCCGCGTATAAAATCAAATTACTATTTGCCCAAGTATTCCTCATGGAAGTCACTCAAACTCAACATATTCTTTACTGAAGTAGACATTGAAACAACAATATTTTCAAAATATGAAGCTGTAAATACTATTATACTCAAAATGCTAAAGTCTCCAATCACCGCATAGGATTACAAGAATCATCTAACATGTAAATTAGGCCAGAAAAACTGGCAATGATAAAGGTACCATCAACACTTTAGTTAGTGTTAATGGAAACCCTAACCCTGGTCGGCGCTAACTAACCATTATCTTGACAGGCCCAATGGCGCAGTTGGCATTAATCCTAACTTGTGCGCCAAAGGTCGTAGATTCGATCCCCACCTAGAGCAAATATTTATATGATAAATATATGTATTTGTTTTGTGTTTAAGTATTATTTATATGTATCTAAGTATTATATTTGTAATTCTTCTAATGTCGTATATCCGTAACGCAAGTGGTTTAAAAAATCTTATCACGGTGTCAAGTCAATATATGAGCTGTCGTATGAATGATGAAAACTAAGTTAGAACAATTAAATTCCAGGCAGTTTTATCATAATATCTAATATAATATCTACATCACATTCCACGGGATCTCAGTTTATAATATGATTCAAGCAATATACATATGAATTTAGATTAAACTCTGTTGTACAATTAAACCGTGAAAGTTTAATACACAATTTTTCGAAATTATTTTATTAGCATGAACGTCATAAATTGCTCTTCAGATATTGCTGTATCTCGAAGGCATAATCATAACTACGGAAATTGAAATGCTGCCAAGATCTAGAGAGTTAGTTAGACCCGCTATGATGCGCCAACTGGGACCTGGCAGGGAACACCACATTACGTGATGTCTGAATTTAGTTACCTACATAGAATTTAAAAATCTAAATGTTGGTTTAAACCTTTATTAACTAGTGCAAGATGAATAATAGTTTAGTTTTTATAAAACTCTATATATATATATATATCTCATGATAATAATAAGTGGCCGTGTGGTACCAGCAGAGTAGTAATAGTACCTCCTTCTATACCAGGTGTCGTCAGAGGCGACTGAGGTACCAAATCAAAGTCGTTCAAATACGCAAGGTGGGGATGGGCAGTCGCGAAGCTAAGCTCTGCGATTGCCAACATGCTTGCCCAGCGTGGCAATCATGGGCAATGATCCCTCCATCTTGGGGAGGCGTATGTCCAATAGTGGACTTTTTATGGTTAATATGATGAATAAATGGACACAATATATCACACGTTAATCTGACTCTGTGATAAGTCGCTTCAAGCACTTGTGTTACAGACATCAGACAACAGATAAAACAAAAATATATGACTTATATATTTAAACCTCAGACATAAAACAAACATAAAATGTTTATTTTTCATAATACAAAAGAACACTAGATATCACTATCCGAAATATCAGGCCCGCCAGACATTGACTAGTTTCAGGGATAAGTAACTTAAGTACTGTCCTACGGTTATCAGACAACAGAGGAATATCATGTGTTCTTAAATCCAGTTAAATAAATATTTTATACCAAGACAGAATAAACACGCTCGTTCGTCACCTAAATATTTTTCCTTTTTGGGTACTACGTACTTTCATCATCATCATCAAAGGAGTCGTAGAGCTTCCACAGCTAGACATAGGCCTCCCACAGGAACTGTCTGTGGTGGGCAGTAGCGGAAATCGCAGAGCTTAACTTTGCGACATGAACACTACTACCCATCCGCGCCCTATTACAAACGAACTACACTGCTTTAGATGGATATACCACCTATCTCAGTTCTGATATCTCAATGCATTTTATGCGTAGCTAAATTTATCAAGGCTGGAACGGGCCGCGAATTACGGGCCAAATTCCTCCTTTATAGGGAGGCCTATGTCTGGCAGTAGACGCTATATGGCTGTTATGATAATGATCTAGAAAGGATGCATTTCGTACTAGTTATATGGAATACCTCGGAATATGTAATAAAACCTTAGGGAGGTGATTTTGGCCAACATATACTGACTTAGTTCTTAATTGTCTTTGATAAAAAAAATATGCAAGAGTGTAACACAAATTGTTACAGGCAAATGCTAGTTAAACGTAACCAGAGTGACATAACTCTCACGAATAAAGCCTCACCACCACGTTTTCTTTCTGCGTACACGTACGTTTCACTAGACACAAACGTAATTACTTTGATATTAACGATTCTCACGAACACCCTGAAAGCTTTCGGGCGGTCACGCGGCGTTAAATAATTCCGTTTGGTTATTCGATGACGCATTACAACTCTTACAAACGTATTTTTCGGTGGTTTGAAATTTTAATGAGGAGATAGACGTCATAGATCCCTTGTAGATATTCTTTATTGTAGTAATTTATTTGTAACTTGTTGTAAATTTATTATAATTGTTTATATTAATTGTTCACTTCATTACTAGTTTCTTGGAATTACACCTCATAAATATGTCGTCTCCATTACCTACTTTACCTTGATTGCTTTAAACTTACACTAGCCAGTGTAACTTAAGTAAATGTTGTTTTCATTTAACCCGTATTTATAACTGTTAATAACTGCAATAACGGACACTATTAGAAATATAATTATTCAATCAGACGCAAAAAAAACATAAATATTAGCGCGTTCAATCTAATAAAATATCAGAGTCAAGAGTTAGTAGAAATAGTGATTTTGAAGAAGAATTTTCAAAATCTGTTGACTATTTTTTCTAAAACAACACAAAGATATTCATTTAAATTATTTGGTGTGAAATAATATAATAACGTGTATGAAACACCTGAATTGATTAACTGAAATAAACATTACTTTTAAAAACAAAAAGACAGCAGAAATGTTTTCCCTATAATTTTTCAACAAAATGAACTTTTTAATAATATTAAGTTAAGTTCAGCCAACTCTGTCTACAAAGAGCGAGTCCTAGTTCGTTTACAAAATCATCAGCTCGCTGCGTCGATGCTACGGACTACGGAAGTCGTAGCTCATAGTCGTTTCGTAGCATGGCATAATTATGAAAGTTATAGCTGTATTGCGTGTGAAGATTACCTTCTAGTCTACGGTCATTGTCGACTGAAATTAGATGGTCGTGTACCTTCCTAAACCAGTTTTTTTTTGGTTACGAAAAATAATATATTCGGTTATGTAGTAATCTATATTATAGAAATTTTAATTTTATATTGCAATGAGTAGAATATATATTTTATTGATTAATTTTAGTATACTTATTTAATACTGAAGTAATATATTTTGTGTACAATTCTAACTTTTACAGTCATCAATTGGTTTTTCAAGTCTAAAAACGTTCACTGCTGAACTAGCCTAGCTAGGCCTCTCATAAAAAGAAGGAGTCAGCCCATAATTGCCACATAAACTCAGGTACCTCTTAGTCGCCTCTTAACACTATTCTATTCAGCCGGTACCTTACGGCAATATACCACGTCAAATCCAAAATTATAATTATTATCTTTATTTATTCCGCTTCTCCTTCATAAAAGTTTTATTTAAGAATCAATCCAAATCTAAATCAATCAATATATAATATAGACCTTGCTTACAACTACAATAGTCTGCAACTACAACTACAAATGGCAAAAAATGGTTTTGTCCTCGCGTTACATTTGTCAGAATAAATTTTCGACTTTATACGACTAAGTCAATAAACAAGTATTCGTCATTGCAGTCTATGGACGCTCGTATTATTACTAAGCACAAGGATTATAACTAGCGCGTTGCCAACTTTAAAGATATCTTGTCACATTACCCAGTAATTTCCCTGCCTCTATCACCCTTTAAACCTTAATACAGCAATGCGTAGAAATAGTGAGGTGACATTGCAGGCGACTTTTGTCTGAGATCAGCAGACTTACTAAAGTTACTACCTTTTAGATTTTATTTGTTTGTTGTTGTAATTAAGACCTTTTCTTTTTAATAAATACAGGTATACCTTTTTGATAAAGTAATATAATACATCATATTATATTCTTTCATATAATATTTGTTATTTATATTATCAAATGTTTATGATATAGTGTGATTCTTATACGGTTCTGTATAAGAATCACACTATCCGGATGAGCCACGAAAGCGTAAGAGACAGAGAGAGGCCTTTTTTTATGGATGCGTGTTAATAATTTAAATTATAATAAAAATAAGTTGAGAAATTATTAAAATACACAATGTATAAATAAAAAAAACAATGCCTTGAAACATGTTTTGTTCGATCATTTTGAACGCCAATGACCGTGTGAACTACACGGTCATTGGCGTTCAAAATGATCGAACAAAACATGTCATCAACAAACATCTTTATATCGATCCGCATTAATCTCGCCTCCGGAACTCAGATTAAATGCTCAGGCTCGATTGCGCAGGTAGTAGTTATCTTATATTGTGCGCCAAAGGTCGTGGTTTCGTTTTCCACACTTTCCTCTGTCTCTCGGTGTTGAATATATTGTAAACTATGTATTGAAGTATTATATTTGTGGTTCCTCTGTTTTCTGATGTCCGCAGCGTAACGCAGTCGCTTCGGACATGTATGAGATGTTGGGAGAATTAATTATGTTATTAGTATTTATCAAAATTACCGAAATTATCTTATGGTAATAATTCCAAACATTGAAGCATACACGTTGTAATAAAACTATTTCTAAAGCGGTTTGTTTTGATTAACTTGCGTTTACCATTTTCTAAGATTGACATCCAACATTTTACTCAACGGAATGATTTTTCATAATGTTTTATATAAATTCCTTCCTGAAAACATACATTGTGTAGATAACAAATGGTTTCGATGGTTTTTCGAGGTAAATTTGCAATCCAGAATGCAAAATAAATGGTCACACTATACAATCTGAGGATCTCACGTTATTAATGTATTACATTCTTATGTGTACTATCTCCTCGTTCCAGGACGTGGCGTTCATTAACCCAGCGAACGTAGTGTTCGTGTACATGCTGGTCCGAGAGCTGGTGGACGGCGAACGCATCGCACGGCCCCAGGACCTGCAGGCGGTAGTGCTCACCTGCCTCTACCTCTCCTACTCATACATGGGTAATGAGATCTCCTACCCACTCAAGCCCTTCCTCGTAGAAGACTCCAAGGACAAATTCTGGGACCGGTGCCTGCTCATCGTAGACCGCCTATCCTTCAACATGCTAAGGATCAACTCCGAACCGGGTTTCTTCACTGAAGTGTTCACGGAGTTAAAGGCGTGCGGCGCTATCGACAGCCCACCCCCTGCACCATCACACCCCGCGCCTCCCCCTCCCCACGGTCTCGTCCCCGCCTGACACACGGAGGTCGCCGTGCTTAGGTTGGCGTTGACCGACCGCCCCAGCAGGGTCTGATGTCGGCTTTACATGACTGAAGTGGTTGGTCAATCCTCATCCATTTAAATTTAAAGCTATCGTGACCAGCAATAAGTAGGTTAAAGGTACGAGGGCGGCTTCCCATAAAAGCGAGCGAGCCAAGCGAAAACGGCTTTAATCGCTCACTCCTGTGGATTTGCGCCGCCTTCAAACTCCGCTCTTTCTAAACACCAAGAGGTAATGGAAAAGATTAGTAGAATTAACAAATTGTGATGTGCACGCTAGTTCGATTATATGAAAATTGATAAATGAATGGCAGTGCAAGGTGATTATTTTAAATTAGTAGTAAGTTACCTACTACTACTAGTTTTGTGAAAATCTAGCCAAAGTAGAAAAGTTTTATTATATTTTATTTATTTATATGAAAGGAGCCTAACTATACGAAACGAAAGTTAGGCCTTACTTAAACATAATACCTACCTGCTTGTTATGCTGAAGATTTACTAAACACGATAGTAAACAATAAATATTGCTCAATAACCATCAATTGTCATAACAATGATTTCAAAAGACCTAAATCGCGAAGATTGACCAAAAACTTTGCCAGTCAAGAGAAAATAGAAGATGGATGGTGAACCAAAGTCGCGGGCCTACTCTGCAGAAAGAGGAGTTTTTAGATAGAGAGTGACATACAATGAATTCCAATTGATTCCGCTATTAGAACAGTTGATATCGATAAATTTGTCAACAGTTGAGGAATAACCCGTCTTCATGGTTCGTTCTGGCATCCGAAGAGATTTGATACGTGATTGTGGGACTATTCTGTTCCAAGATGACTAGTCGAGATTTCAGCTCGCTACCTCTCGCCGTTGAGTTGTGTTAAGACTAGAAATGGAGAAGTACGTAATTTTTGCCGGGTCGACCGCGTCTGTTGTTCATGTTGCACTTTTGTATCTGTCATGTTCGTAGGTAATTGTCTGGTAAAACATTATCGCTATCAGCGTCACTTTAGTCCACTAGAACAGCGGTTAGTAGTAAGTTAAGAGTTTCGTAATGTAGTGAAATGATCGTATTGCCATATAGTTAGATGATAAATAATGATATTAGTGAAATGGCAGGCGGGAGGGTGCAATATGGTATTCAAGCGAACTCCGGTATGCCCTTCAATGAAGTGTACGTAAAAGCCGACTCTAAGTTCGGAATGTTTTCTGGATATATAATATTAACAAATAGGTCAAATTTTGCGAATGAATAAGCGTTTTGTACAGTAACGTCGAGTAAAATATTACATTTTAAGTCTATAGCATAGTTTAGAGAAAGGTCGCCGGCACTCGGGCACTCACCGGCCCCAAAAATGGCATAGAGTCAGTCTTACGGACTCTAAAAAGTTTCTTGCGTAAATATCTATTGTGAACATCTTCTTTTAAGTAATTAATTAATAATATCTGGTAACCCATAGATGTGTAAGTTACAATAAAAAGACGTTGTTCTGATTAGTAATCAATTTAATAGGCTCAAATCATACACGATTCACGATGGAAAAATGAATTTTCAAATCTTATTCAAATGAGCTATATATATAAATATATTTTTAAGTAACTAATTTTCAAAAATGTAGTAGTTGAATTATAAATAAAGTCTTATAATGCGTAATATTATTCGACATACTAGCCAAAATATTTAGTTCAGTTAAAACTGTTCAAAAATATTGATTAAATGTATTTGTACTTAATTTGACGGCTACTGCACCGGGTGCCATGTGAGTGTGTTGTGGAATGATTTTAAAGTGGGCAGCGTGTGTTTAATGATATAAAAGGAATCTCATTAAAGTTCCGAATCATTAATGATTAGGTCAAGTAGATGTCTGTGATGTTCATTGAATTAGCTTTGTGTTCGTGATACACATTATATTTTGTTATTTATTTTGAATTGGTAATTGTTGTAATTAAAATAAGTCTAAAGTAAGATGGTTAAATAGTAAGGCAATAATTTTGTTTATTTCTTCTCTTTTTAGTAGGGTCTTTGGGCAACTATGTACAAGGGTTATTTTTTGAAATGTCATTAGTAAATTATTTGTTATACCTCTATGATAGTATTTGACAGCTTTAAAATAAATATCACGTCTTATTTACACAACTTCAAGACGAATGTTGGTGGGTCATCTCTTGGCAGTTCAATTTCCAAAGTAACAGATAGGTACCTAGTATGATTTATCTAAGTATACTTGACCAAGTCAACGCTTTTAGAACTAGCTCAGCAGGATTCGATAACTGAAGGGTCTAAATTCATTCAGTTATTTCACTTATTCATCTTTTGACATACATGTACGGGACATTTAATGTCAAATTTAGTTTAATTTATTCTCATGTCCACGATAGCGGCGCCACCATTTATTAGAGAGAAAAAAAGAATAGGAGAATTCATCAGTACGATGTTCCAAATAATACTAAATTTGTATATACATATTTAGCTAACATAACTCAGTTATATGAATAAGCGGATTGAAAATAGTGCCTTGTCTCAGCTGTACGGTTAGCAAACATTGTGGCGATGTGTAGCTTCACGAGGAGAATGCTGCTGCCTATCCCTTTTAAAAAATGAAAATGCATTAATATTATATTATATAATTCATATTTGAAACTATTTTAGCAAATCCATCCTTGCGTTGCTTTTGACATGTGCAAAAAAACGACGACAACGTGTGACCGAGAAACAAATGTTAAATACGCCATTTTCAATCCCTTTATGTATAAATGACCAAGTTATACTGAGCGAGCCTGTGCGTGAGTCACAAAATAACTACCTTTTTCATAGTTATCCAATACCTTTCGTCGATGCCGTCTGAAATGTACTTATTAGATCTACTTACTAAATTACACTTTAATTGATTTATTTTTATTGCCCCTGTTACGTTTAATTTATAATTGTTTGTGTTATATTATTTAAGAATGGTTAAGGCTTACATTCCAATTAATTAAGGCGGATCTCTGGTATTATAGTGTACTTGATATTGGGTGAATGTTCATTACTGAAGATGTGCTGGTTTTATTACAGACCACGTGGTTCTTCTCATTATTCATGTAACTCACGTTTGTTAATTAATCTACTGTAAATATACCCAATTATTAAAAAAAAACTTTCGTATATACAATTTGTAGTTTTATTTGCAACTCTATGTATTATTTTATAGAGAACAGCAAAAAGGTAAAATGTGTATTTTTTTTTCAATCGAACCTAGCCCTCGACTGTTCAGACGTCAATACCAGCGCCACCGGAGAGATGGGCGAAATGAACTCATCACTATGTCCAAATGTTCCAGCCGAGGGAGGGTTCCAGGGAGGCCGCCCCCACCTGGTTCGCGAGATCAGAGCGTGACCGACGATCATCACGAGACCCTTCGTCCAGACCTCGCCACGTGGCTGATTGCTGACAGAATTGTACAAATTGTTCCTACATGTTGACGAATACTATCCCATTAAAAGTAATGTTAAGTAGAATGTTTTAATGTAGTTTTTAAACTTTGCATTTATCATTCAAGGAAAACTTCACCTATTGATAACACAATCTTTTTTTATTAGGAGTTGGTATCTGGGATAATAATAGGTAGTTAGTGTTGTGTGGATACAGCACTGTGGGAATGACAGTGGTCAACATTTTTAATTGGTAAGTAGCGAGTCAAACGCAAATTTTTATACTAATAATATACTTTATAGTTTACCAAACACTAAGGAATAAAAAAAATTGAGCATTGAAATATGTGAAAGAACGATGTGCGGCCTTATCGCATAGAGCGATTTATTCCAGACAGCCTTTGAAGGGAGAAAAATTAAATAAAAATAAATGGGCAGTTTAATGCGCGAATAAGTAAAATGAATAATAATATATATAAACTCTAAAAAGTAATGTTAAATTATATTTGATTTGATGAAATGTTTACTCTTCTTTAGAACCTACAGAAACACTATTTGCAATTCATTTAAGATTTGCAAGTAAAATAAAACATCTAATTCAATATATTGAGTTAAATATTTGGTTTTTAAAAATTGACAAACGGTTATTTGTTACCTTTTACAGACAGAGATTTACAATTCTGACAAAATTTTTCAATTAGTCGGATTCGCCCACAAAGAATTCACTTTTTAAGATATTAGTCTATTTGAATTGAATGTTATTAAATGAGAGGCCACCTCAAATATTTGTTGTATTTTTATTTATTTCTTTCTTTATTTTTAATATGAATATACTACTAAATATTTTGAAAATATGCAATCAACTGCCATTAGTAAAATGGAGTCAAAATATTTTGTTTGGGAGTCCCGTTAAATATTCATTTTTTAACAGAAATACATTTGTCAGATTTTTGAAAATGTCTAGTCCAGTTAGTCTGTTTCTATTTCCATCATGGTTCATGGGACACAGTGTGGTAATAAACAGACGGACAGCGGAGTCTTAGTATTAAATTCCTATTTTTATCAGGTTAAAACAGGAACCTGAATAGTCCAGAAACTTTGACAAATTTATAAAGATACTGCATCAGTCATTTATTTAAATCTTGTTCTAATCTAGTTTAAGTAAATTTGACTTATTGTAAATGACCCAAATTAAAATTATTTACAATGTGTTTAACACACAGCAGCAGATCAACCTACCCAAATCTGTCAAAATTTGCAATCGATATTAATCTATAAAACCGGATATTTGAATTCAAAATTAATTGTAAAAATTGATTCGGTTTGAGTCGTTGTTGTTGTTGCTTACCGTACACAGTTAAATTTTTATTTACGTATTTTGTTTCATTCCTGAACGACTAATCGCGCCCTTTTTTTTGTTATATCCTTACGTCAAGTTTGTTGTGTTGTGTGAGGTTATGTTTACGTTTAATAGTTTGAAAAGAAAATTATTTGCATATAAGTTACTTATTCGTAGCTTATCTTTAAATTTGTAGTAAGTATTAAATAATTATCAATAATCTCTTATTGAGGTAACATCAGTCCATTTTGAAAAATGGATGACTATCCAGATCCAGATGAAGAGTATGAGCTTATGTACGCTGATGAATTTGAATTACTGCGTGAACAAGGCGATGATGCAGGTAAAAACTCCGTCTATCAACGAACCTTTTTTGCCTTCTGAATATTTTATGACTGTCTCTTAAAATCGTTATAATTTTCAGGGGCCAATGTTGTTAGGAATAAGCCTAAGCCGGCTAAAAGAAGTCTAGATTTTTCTAGTCCGATATCTAAAAAGCCTCCCCTCCAAAGTTATTTACAAACCTCAGTAAATGAAGTCCCCGAATATGAAGCTCCTATCAGCAATACCCAATTATCTTTAACTCCTAATCTACAGCCAATGGAGGACTTGTTAAATCCTCCAGGAGGTTCTAACAAAAGGACAGTTGATGAAATATTCGGAGATATTGATGACATAGACTTTGATAATGTGGAACTGCCTAGAAAAAAACAAAAAACCGAAGAGGAGAACGACTTAGATTTAATAAATAAAATAGTAGAGAGTCGGAGGCTTAGACAAATGCTCCTTGAGCCTACTAAAGTACAGGTAGATTCTCAGCCATCATATAACGCTAAAGACAACCTTTCATTAAATATACCCAGGTATGTGTAGTTATAATTAAGTCCTATAAAATCAAAGGGATATAAATCAAAATGAATTTACACTTACCTCATTTAAAAGCAGATTTTTTATATTTAGAAATAGCTTATAAAAAGTTTATACTTTTAACCTGAAAATAAAGTTATATACAAATGATTAACTTAATAAATGTAATAGTTAAATTTTGTTTTGTATTTAGCTCCCTTTGGTTTTATTACTCAATAATTTTGAAGAGCCTGTTTGCACATTTGTTAATGTTCTTATCTTGTGCTCCATATGATTATCGCCAAGCAGATTAACTTAGTTTTCTTTCATCATTATTAGCCTGAATGTTGCAGTAGAAAGCTGAATGTAGGCCCTGTTAAAGGGAAATTTTGCACTTTATTGTCACACATAGTGGCAATTAGCAATAAGCAATGCAGTGCTGCTTAGCAACAGGTGTGCTCCTGCCCATGCTCACCCTACTGCAATTGTGCTGCATCTTTTGGTTTTGGTAAATCAGTCACCTGAAATGACAACTGTTACAGGGTAGGTACCAAATATAATATTGAATGGCCTGATGGTGAAGATGGTAGTGACCCTGTCTTGTGCACCAATGGAGCCTGTGCCTTCTCAAATATCAATGAGTCTGATGAAGCAGATGGTAGTGATCCTAACTTATGTGCCAGAGTTTGTGAGTTTGATCCCCACCCAGGACAGATATTTATGTGGTGATATTTATATTTGTTATGTGTTTGGCTGTTAAATCTATGTATTAAAGAAGTATATTTGTAATTTCTGTTTTCTGACGTCCGTAACACAAGTGCTTTGAGCATCTTATCACAGAATCAGGTCAGAGGATGGGGAAAAGCCTGACCTCAGAATACACTACACATATTATTTCTATATCATTGAAAGTATAAAATTATTGTTATACTAAGAAAACAAGAGTTTTGTTTTTTGTTTATCATTTCTAAAATCCAACATCATTTTGTTTTCAGGTGGGCATTCATGGCAGTAACAAACTCAGATGGTGATAGAATATATGTGAAACTGGAATCAGAAGATGCATGGGACCACTCGTTGGATTCCACTGCAGATCAACCAAGCTTGCATTCAGCATACACCAAAACATGGGAAGATGCAAGAGCAATTGTTAGTTATTACTTTTTAACATGTTTGATGAATGTCATATCCATTGATTTTACTTTATGTCAGTAACAATGACTTATAATCTAATTTAGATTACCATAAAAACAGGTATATACAGTTTTTATTTCATAGTCCTCATTCTATTACTTTGTTTGTCAATATTCTATTTAATGGTATGGTTGAATTGAGAATTAATTGTTAATGAAACAAAGTCATTTGTGATGGAAATAGTTGTTGTGTTTGTTTTTTTTATTTATTTAATAATAACAATCCACTCTGATTTTGCACATATACAATGAGGATAAAAAACGGTTATTGTGAATTGTCCCTGAGAGACAGACTTATGCCAGACTTTTTCGTAGACCTTTTTAGGTGTACAATACTGTACTTCAATATTTTGAGCTATTGGAAGTCCATTGCAAAGTAGGATTTTTGCCCATAATTGCTGCGTTGGTAACGCGCGTGTTTGTAATCCCAGAGCGCAGGTTTCGCAATGGGTTGCTGCTGCCCTACGTTATAATAGCAACCCCTGTGCATATTTTCAAGTTTCTAACCCTTATAGTTTAGGCCCCGCATTGATATGTCCGTCACTCAGACAGCTTCTTGCTCCTTTTATATATACAGATTGTAATATATTGGAAAGGATCTGCACCCTACAGATTGAAGGTCCATGACAAACTTTATTTCTAATTGCTGAAATTTTATTTTAACATTATTTATTATAGTTAGAGAAGAAACAAGAAGAGACTCAAAATGCATCTCAGGAACCACTTCCAGAAATGGAAACTGATATCAATGGCAACAACCTCTGGGTCGAGAAGTACAGGCCAAATTCATACCTGGACCTGCTCTCTGATGAGCCCGTTAACAGGGCATTGTTACACTGGCTGCATTTATGGGATAAGGTAAATGACATTTGATTATATTCAACCCCGCCCAATAAGATTACTGCGAAAATCGCAGCATATGCATTCCTATAATAGAGCAGTACCCCGCGTTCGCCGGCGAACGCTTGCAGTCCCTGCCACAACGAGAGATAACCGGCAGTCCTAGAGCTGCCGGGCTCATTCAGTCCGTCCTCTTTTGCTAAATATCAAATTAAATTCACCCCCAACTCGGGCCGCCCGAGCCTAGGTCCAGCCTCTAGAGGCGCCCTCGCGCGATCCTCGTCGGTCCCGCTTGCGGGCGGCCCGCGGCCGCGGGGTACGCGGGATAATTACGGGCATCAGACCTGTCATCTAAGAGAGGTCCCGCCCTCTTGAATGATGATGAATATACCTCCATGCTTCTCCCATTGTTCAAAAGCTATGCGAGAACATCCTTTTGGCGGGAGAATAAGTAAAAGCGATGTACCCTGCAGACAACTAAAAATACCATATGTGACTGTCATGTATTAGATATTTGTACTGAGATGGTGAGATTAGAGATGCAAGCACCTAGTTACGATTCCACTCTAGATATAGTTGTAGGTTGGGCAGGTCTTTGCAATCTGACGCCAATTTGTGCCTTTTTTATGTTTCTCTTGTTGGCCTTACTGTTGCCAGTCCAGTTCCTCTAGGAAACCCTTGGAGTTGCTGGTCGTTCCCCTAAATGATCCTAAATAACCGATCCATTATTGTACCTCTTCATGTCGTGATGTGCAGGTGGTATTCAAGAAGGAGGTAAAGATCAGCGAGCCCCAGCAGCGGAACAGCTTTAGCAAGCGCACCGGCCAGTTCCAGCTCACTAACAAGTGGAAGGGCAAGCGGGAGGCCGAGCCTGAGATGGATGATGACGGTCGGCCGCATCACAAGCTGGCCCTGTTGTGCGGCCCCCCGGGTGTTGGCAAGACCACGCTGGCGCATCTGCTGGCCAGGATCGCTGGTATAGTGATAATAATAATGATACACTTTATTGTACACCAGTCTATCAGATACAAAGAGGATTGGATACAACTTTTTTTAAAGTACAATGTACTGTCTTCTCACATAGAGCGACCTCTTCCAGGCAACCTTGGATGGATAAAAAACCAGTAAGAAAATGTTAGGTAGTTTAGAGGCGCACCTTTGTAAAAGTTAAAATATCCTAGTGTTCTTATCTTGCACCTAAGTACGTTACGATTTATTTCAAAGTTAGAAGGGTCGTGGGTTCGATCTCCACACAG
Source organism: Heortia vitessoides (assembly GCA_020976665.1). NCBI lineage: Eukaryota > Metazoa > Arthropoda > Insecta > Lepidoptera > Crambidae > Heortia > Heortia vitessoides. The sequence goes on along the minus strand of JACJUM010005601.1, from coordinate 3,717,133 downwards.
GAAAAATATTTATATGATGAATATTTGTATTTGTTCTGTGTCTGGTTGTTGAAAAAAAGTTAATGTCAAAATATTATATATAATGTCAAAATATTATATATAATATTGAAATATTATATTTGCATTTTCTCGGTTATCTGATGTCTGTAACACAAGTGCGTATATGAGATGAGATGCGTAGTGCACATATGAGATGTTGTGTGAACTTATTATTTATTTTTACTATTCCTAAACTTATAATATTGAGAAGTACATATCAAGTAAGTCGACTAAGTAAGAAGATACTCGGCTCTTTTTACCGAATAGCCCAGATAATCGAAAAATCACTACGTTTGTTGTATTAAGAAAAAAATAAGAAATATCGCACGAAAAATTAAAAAAAATACCGACTATTATTCGGTCCGGGGGAAGAAGTAACAAACATCCATGCAAACTTTACGACTATAATAATTATATGGTTAGTAGGATAATGAGAGTTGTGAGTTTGTGGTTTTGCACGGGAATGAAACTTCTATACATCCATCCATCCATACAAACTTCGTTCATAACATTATTAAGGTAAGCAGGATAATATATGTAAAGACATATATATCTTTAATTTGTATATGCGCGCGCACCGTTTGCGTGTCGCGTCAATCGAGCTGTCATTGTCAAAGATATATGTCCTGTAATATGTCCTGTTCATAAAATGTTATGTATAATTTTCTTTTAGTTTAATTAATTAATATTAAGTTGTATAAATCGAGAGGTGAAAATTATAAACTTTACAGGCAAGATTTTTGGTTAGTTTTGTAAATCCCTACTAATATTATAAATGCTAAAGTAACTCTGTCTGTCTGTTACGGTTTCCTGCTTAAACCTCTTAACCGATTTTAATGAAATTTGGCACAGATAATCTTTAGACGCTGAGAAAGGACATAGACTATTTTTATAAGGTTATTTTATTATTCGAAATAAGGGGTCGAAAAGGGGGATGAAAAATTATATGTATGTATCGCTATTTTTAGAGCTAGAAGCTTGAAACTTATTTTTCAGGCCATTGATTCAATATAAATAAACATGACATTTAAAGATTATATAAGTTAGTACAAATAGGTATGGTACCCAAAAACTATTCCACGCGGACGATGTCGCGGGCACAGGTAGTTTTATATGATTGTGTGATATCTACTCGATATACTCAAATAAAATGGCTATCTATATTTACAGAGAAACAAATTGGAATTTTATTTTGCTTCTGTGATTGAACTACAATTAGTTGTCTTATACATGTACATATATATTTCTAAAATGAGAGCTGTGAGTGATTACCGGTAGGTTACCGGCCGGTGGAACTGAACGCGTCGGACGAGCGCAGTACGGACGCGTTCCGCACGGCGCTGTCCAGTGCCACGCTTATGCGCTCCGTCCTCGACGCCGACCGGCGACCCAACTGTCTTGTACTAGGTAACTATCTTATTAAATATTAGCGTACACTATCTTATAACCGCTCTTCACTTTGGTTGGCATTATGAGGAATATATATCAAAGTCATCAAGCCGTCTGGTACTAGAGGAGTAGAAGGATGCGACTGATGTACCGAAACTGTGATGGCGGTATAAACACCCGAAACAGTGTAGCTGAAATACATCATCATCATCATTACAGCCATTGGATGTCCACTGCTGAACATAAGCCTCGCTCCATGAGGTTTTTTGCCCATAATTGCCTCAATAGGCAAGGGTGTTGGCAATCGCATAGCGCAGCTATCGCGAATGGAACGCTGTTGCCTATCCCAATTGGTTATCTAAGTGACGCCATCTGTTGGTTCCGTTACGAGTACCTCAGTTGCCTCTTACGACACCTAGTACCAAGAAGGTACTATTCTATTCTGTCAATAACCCATAGTGATGGTCGAATGAATTAAAATTTTCATGTATCCTTGATACAAGTTGATCTATTCTTGGCACATGTTTAACATAAGGTAGACCTCTCACAAAAGTCGTCTGCATTGGTATCTCACTTTCACGTATTCCTAACGTCAAATAAAAGTGTTCGCACTGTTGTGTTCCAGTTTGAAGGGTGAGAGAGGCAGAGAAAACTGGGTAAATGTCACATATCTTCAGAAAACAGGGTTGTCGACACGCTTGTTATATCCTTGTGGTAACACGAACGTTCATAGGATGCGGTCACGTCTACCATCAAACGGACCGTATGCCTGTTTGCTGACTTCATTATATGTAAAAAAGATCCATCTTCGTATAGTTACTTCAGGCTATCCTTAACCGTACCGTTCTGCCGAGAGGTACCAGCAGAATAGAATAGTACATCCCATTGCACCAGGTGTCTTAAGAGGTGACTAAGTTACCAGAACCGACGAAATAGAACAGCAGTTAAAATGCACAGGGCGGGATAGGCAGCAGCATCCCTGTCGCGATAGCTGCGCTCTGCGATTGCTAACACGCTTGCCCAGTGCGACAATTATGGGCAAAAAAACCTCATTTCTTGGAGACGTTTATGTCCAGCAGTAGACATCCAATGGCTGGTATGATGACGATGATCCTTGACCGGCTTTGTTTCAATTTTGCCCGACTTACCTTAAACCAGGTGCCTATGCATAATACAATGTTATTGACTGGCTTGATGACGCAAATGGTAGTGATCCTATCTTGTACGCCAAAGGTCGTAGCTTCAATTCCCACCCAGAACAAATGTTTATTTGACGAATATTTGTATTTGGTCTGTGTCTGGGTGTTATTTTTATGTATCTAAGTATAATATTTTTTATTTCTCTGTTGTCTGATGTCATAACACAAGTGTTTTAAGCTACTTATCTTGGAGTCAGGTCAACGTATAAGATGTCATGTGAATTTATTATTACTTATTCCAGACGAGATAGATGGCGCCCCGCTCCCGACCGTAGAGCTCCTGGTGCGGTGGTGTACGGCCACCGCGGCCAGCGGGGAGGGAAAGAAAAAAGCCAAGACGCAACCCTTAAGGCGGCCCGTCATTGCTATCTGCAACGATTTGTACGCCACTGCCCTTAGACCACTCAGGTGAGTGCTGATCAGTATTGCAAAAGATAATATAATTTTGTAAACATTTGAATTCATTAACTTTAAAAAAATAACAATGAACAGAATATTTTTATTTCTTAGGAATATAATTACAAATAACAAATAAATATACTAATAATTAACTAATTAGATAGGTAAATAACTATCGAAATAGCTCACGTCCACCGTCGGGTGTATGGGAGTCATGATGACGCTTTGCGTGCCCGAGGAGCTACTGGCGGAGCACTGGTGCGCCGTGTGTTCCCATGGTGGGAGCGGGATAGATGCGGACGCCCGTCACGCTCACACATCGCCAGCCGGTCTGGGGCGTCGAGCCCGTTCATGGAATGTGTTTGTAGTGTGTGAGTGGGCTTCGGTTGTCTCTGTCTAACGACCATTTAAGTACAGCCGGAGCTCGTTATAAACATTCATTACTTGTATGTCTGTGTTTCACTGATCTGCCTGACCTAACCACCACATCTGGTAACCCGACCACAACATCTGTGCAAGAAGACAATGGAGCTCTTCAGAATGGCAGAAGAAAAGCAAATGAAGAATCCTGTTGAAGCGAACTACGACGTCAGCGCTGTTTACGTGCAATCGCGACTACCCTTTTGGCGTGAATTTTTTCATACATGGTTCATCCAATTTGAAGCTGTGATCGACCCTTTGAAGACCTTAGATGACCCGAAGTTCAGATACCTTTTGCAGCAACTGCAGACCATCGACCTACTGCACCTGACCAACATAATTTACAAACCACCCTCCACTGGAAGCTTACGACAAGTCCAACGTAAAAAACTTCCGAAAGCTGATCAGCGGCGTAGAGCTAGAAGATCAGGAGCCCTTCTAGCTGTTAAGAAAAATGAGAGAACTAGCCAGTGGTATGATCACCGAAGAAGGTCTCAAAATCGAGTGGCTAAATCACCACCCGCACAAGTGAGAGTTGTGCTGTCGGTGAAGAACGAGTCTTCGTTAGATATACTCGCCGTGATGGCTGACAAGATGCTGGAATATTCAGAAGCCCCCAGCTTCGCCGCAGTGTCAACATCAAACTCTTCGACGAACACCACATTGATGGAAGCCCTCGTTAAAAACATGTAACAGCTGACTCTAGAGATCGCCGAACTACGACAGGGCCGAACACAGTACAGAAATTCTCGTCGCTTTCACAACCCCCGCTTCCGTTCGCGCTCGCTGAAACCTGGAGATGTAAATTGGGAGTGCCGATATCACTTCTGTTCTGGTGTCAAAGCAAAGAGATGCGAATCACCTTGCTGCAGGAGGAAAATGACCGCGGAAAACTAAGATCGACATCGACCGTGACGGATGTCGGTGTCCTTCATGCCAGTCATCGCCTGTGTGTCTTCGATCGTAACACCCGTGAACGTTTCCTCGTCGACACAGACACCGACATCTCAGTATTGGTCGGCACATAGAAAAAACAACAACATAGTTGCAAGCGCCTACTGTAGCTGTACGCGGCAAATAAATTCACCGATAAATACGTACGGCGACAAAACTATCAAGTTGACTCCGCCGCAGTTTTCAATTCAATTCTGAAGACAAAATAACTGGCTTATCGATCGACGTGCTTCAAATTACAACAACCACCGAATCAGTACAAGTCATTAGTAGCCAGAAAGCCTACCACAAGATCCTCAAGCTATATCCTGACGTACTCAGGGTCATGTCACTCAAGCAGCCGTGTAAACATGAAGTCGTTCACCACATAGAAACGACGCGCGCCCACGTCCTTTACCGCCGGGTAAGCACAAAGCCGTGAAACATGAATTTGAACGTATGTTGGTGATAGGCATCTACAAACCTTCTAAGATTTGAAAATGGCTTACTTCTGGATACCCATTTCAAAAGAAGATGCAGATAAGACCACCGTCATTACACCGTTTGGGCTGTTTGAATTCAACTGCATGACCTTTGGACTTCGAAACGCAAGTTAAACGTTCCAGCAGTTCCAACGTTCTCTTTGAGAACTTGATGCATACATCAAGTTCTCAAATGGATCGATGGATGTTTCTGCTTCATCGACGATATTTTTCTGGGGGCAGAAGAAGAGCAGCACCAGCCACTTCTGCACCAGGTACTGCAGCCTGAACCAGTACGGCGTCACACTTAATACTTAAAGGTGTGAATTTGGGAAAACCGCCATTAATTCCCTGAGTTAACCTAGCCCAGATCGCGTAAAAGCAATCGCTTCGTACCCCATGCCGTAGAGTATAATTGAATTACGAGGCTTCCTCGGCATGATAAACTTTTACTGACACTGCCTAAGCCAATCAAGCCGATTTTAGCTGCATTTTACTGCCCTGCCCGATCTAACCACCACAGGTGTTTAATAGGACCACCTGATACCATATTTGCTTAGTGGGTAGTCCTGCTAATACTTATAATAATAAATGCATACAATATCTTTCACTTAAATTTGACTTTGAGATGAGTCGCTCGAGTCGAGACATGTGCTCTAATGTCTTGTAGACATTACAAAGTGTTTGACACATGCATTTCGCAACTCACTTCAAAATGTACACTTATTCAAAATAAACACTTTTGTAGAATATTAATAAATGTGATGTGTAACAGAAGTTAGCCTCAAAATAAAAAAAAAACCCGATTCGGACAGGAAACTTGGACTAGATAACTAATAATTCCTATTCAGGTCAATGTATGACATTTAGCAATCAATGCTAAATGTTGGGGTTTATTTTTTATTCAATTTTTTGCGGAAAATGGCGTTGAATCGGAGAAAGCGGGGCGGAGATCATTATCGCCCGTATCGCGTTAGATCTCCCTAACTTTCCCTTCAAAGAAATGAAGGACGAAAGAGTTCACGAATATGTAGTAATCTACCATAGTCTTCTCTCATCACCGCGATCGCTTCGGCTCGGGAGACCGTGCGGGCCTCGGCTGGCCGAGCGGCGTCCAGCCGGGACGATGTCTCCATATCGTCTATATATTATATCGTCTACCATAGTTCTCGGCTGTATCGCTCGATACGCTTGCAGGCCGGTGTCGCTGGTGAT